>CM060939.1:906531477-907739602 GCA_030765085.1 Allium cepa
TTAAGAATTTGAAAAAAAAAAATTTAGCGACAAAACAATTTCAAATTGGAAATTAAAAGTAAACTAGTGGATGAGACTAATTGAAATAATAATAATAATAATAATAGGAATCAGTTTAAATGAAAGATAGACATAAAAATTAAATATTCAGAGTTGAAGATAAGTTGAATTCATAAGAATTTGAAAATTCAGACTTAAATAAAAAGATATTAAAGCTAAAATGGTAAAGTAATAATATAAGGAAATATATAATGCTTATATTAAACTTAAGAAATGAATGGTGAAATTCTTAAGTAATATTTGATATTGGGAAAAATTATTCCAAGTGGATAGAATCAGAATAATGTGAATAAAAGAAAATTGATATAGTTGATAATCAAGGGATATAAATACGGAGGATGTACGTATATTATTTTATTCGCATAACAATTTGATCCAGATTCGAGCATAGAATTTCGAGATAGTTATATCGATCCGAGTTAGGATTTTTCACTCGATTTTCGACGACGAACCATGGATATGGATTTTGATTGATGCTGGAAATTCTCTATCATAGTTGAGAATATGCAAGGAGAATGACAGTTTATGATCAAGAAACCAATTCTGAGTCCGCACTAGGAAGTCGGATGGACGATACTAGTTTGGAAGTGAAATTGTGTGATCGAGCGAGCGATTGGATTTGATATTGCGTACGAATGGTATATGTGCATCGTATGGGCTTGGTTGAATAAATGTTGAGATTCTGTAAAGAAGTCAATGAAATTTGGAAAGAATTAATACTATAGATTTCAGTATTGAATTGTTAGAATGGGTGTTTGGAATTTATTGTATATATTCCATATATCCCATTAAAGGAATTTGTTTATGATCTATCATTAGTTGTTAAACCAGAAATTCAGGAATTTGGAAGTTGAATCAAATTTAACTATGGTCAGAAATCCAGTTAGGATTATTGATAATCGAGAAACAAACTCTCGATAATTTTAGGGAAGGTTATCCGGATTCATGTTCGGATAACTAGTATTGTTTGATAGAACAGGCTGTTTATTTGTTTGCTATTGTATGAATGATATGTATGTTTGGATTGTTAATATAAAAGCTTTTGAATTAACTGTTGTTTTAAATTTCGGGGACGAATTTTTTTAAGGGGAGAGGAATGTAACAAACCGGAATTTTTGACAACATATTTTAATGCATATTTAATCTAATTTAAATTAAATATAAGCTTGACAATGTTTAAAATGATGAGATCTTGGATATTTAACAGTTATATGTTTTATAAAAGAAAGCTTTGATTTGAAAATTTTTAAATAGAATGCTTCAAAAACCATTTAAAACAAAATCTGTCTTTTACACTAAAATCAAAGATTTTATATGGTTGATATTTAATCCAGTATACCTATAAAATTGAAATTGAAATAATAATGTTTAAAATAGACAAATATAGCAATATTAAACATAAACATGGAAATCTAACACATAAGTTTAAAACAATATAATTGATTATAAAAATAAACTTCCAAAACAAGTATGAATCATAATTATAAACATAATTATAAACCATAATTATAAAGTAGAAAATATAACTAATAATATAAATATACGAATATAAGTTATAACTTAAAATATATAAATATAAGTATGTGCTAAATCAAATGTTTGAAAATTTAATTAACAAATAGAATACAACTAATATGTTAACAATTACCTTTAAGCAAACATATCAGAAAGTTGAAAAAATATAACCTGTATATACAAATGAATAATGCAAAGAAAACAAGTCAAAGCTACACTTGAAAAAAATATAAGCTAAATAAGAAATGAACAAAGTAACATATGTATGCTCATTATATTTCTAAACCAGGTTGTATAAAACCTGAAAGAAAGAAAAAGTATATATAAATATCTTTGTACAATCACAATGCTATGAATTACATATAAGCTGTAACGCCCCACCCCGTGACCCACCTTAGTAAAGAGAATTAACAAGTAATTCCGTCTACTAAAGCGGAGAATAGGGCTGGTTAAGGGTGACCAACATAGCATACAATTGCTATGAACTAAACATGTCAAGTATGTGTTAAATTTCTTTTTTCATTACCTCATGTGTGGTTGACACATCTAGTGCATAACTATTGCACACTACGGTGGCTATATTAACATTTCAGAAATAATGTAATATAATATGCGGAATAATCAAAGTCACAGAAAAGCAAACCCAGATCAGTCATATACATACATAACCGTCACCATACATATCCATATAATACATCATACAAGGGTAACTACTAGACAGCTAAGTGTCAAAATATATACTTCATTGTGAGGAGGGAGATCATGCATCTCCACCACACACGCGCGCGCCGCCACCGTCCGACCGACCGGTACGGGTCTACAATGACTATTCTTTAAATAAAAATCTGTAACAACCCTGGTTGGACGTTACCGTAAATATTAAATTATAATGAATATTATAATTTAATATTAGAATTAATTGGAAGAAAATGATGAATTATATTGTTTATTTGGAATAAACAATATAATATGAATAAATTTTGGGAGAAAAATATAAAATAAGGTATGTGTCATGAAATAAAGCTTACATAAAAAAAATGAAGGACATGTGTCACAGGATTAAATAAAATAGTGACACATAACCCCATTAGGTGTCCATGTGTAGAAACATCTTAAGACACCTAAGTAGGCATGTGTCAACATTCTAAAGCTTGTGCAAAGAGAAGTAGACAAGTGTCCAAAACTAAAATTACCAAACTAGCCTTGAAAATTACTATATAAAGGGTGGAAATGTTCACTTATTTTTCTTTCTTTCACAAAATAAAAAACAAAAGGAAGAAAAAAAAACTTGGAGAAAGCTAGGGAAAAAGAGTCAAGGCAAATACACAAGTTTAAGCAATCATAGGTCCGGCAAAGGCGAATTCGAGTTGAAAACTTCCATCTTCAAGCCTAAATCATCATCTTTTTGCTGCTAATAGGTAAGCTAAGGCTTATAGCAACTGTAAGTGAACAAATTTCAGCAGCAAATAATCTCTTGCTTGAAATATTTGGTTAAATATGTTGAATTTTACCTCTGTTCTATATTGATTGATGCTGAAAATGCCCTATCTTGTTTTCCTCATATCTGGCTCGTCCGGTGTCGGATTGATGCCACTTTTTTTTTAGATTGTAGAGGACTGATTATAGTTTGTTCATGTTAACTTTCATTGGGTTTTGAGTCCGTTTGGACCTTCTTAGTTGCTGTCAAAAATGAAAACCCGAGAGGGATTAAGCCCAGAATATTCTAGTGGCTGGTTAGTGTTTTCGCCATAACTTTTGTGTTACTTATCGGAATTTTGATTTCTTGGATGATCTGAAATTCTTGTGAAGTATGCCAAAACTTTTATGTTTTCGATTTTGACTGATTTAGAAGTGTACATAGTGGAAAATTGGCATTTTCATCGCTGTCCTGTGTTGACAAACAGCGCAAATAATTTCTTTCTTAGTAGTATTTCTATCATAACTTCTTCGTTACTTATCGGAATATCAAAATTTATGAAGTTTTGGAAACTGCAGAAAGAATATGAGAAATTTTATTTGTATCACTTTCTGTAAGTACATATACCATTCGTCACTTTATGTAATTAAATTATCTGATTAGTTAACTATTCATCATCCATTTATTGACTTGTTAATGACTCATTTATCAATTACTTAAACATCCTTAATTTCTTCCTGCAAGTAATTAGAAGAAGTTTCTTTAAAATTTTGAAGCTCAAATTACTACTAACTGCAAACTTAAACGTTAATTGGTTACGCTTCTAACTTAAAGTAATTACTTAACTTATACTATAATTACTTGTAATAATACTTAAGGCTTAAACATAGTTAAGTATTACGAAAAACTAATTAAAACATGTAACCCGCTTCTAACTTACAATCATTTAACAGTTATTTATATTTCAATCTTAATCTTGAAAACTCAATACTGCAATTTCAAAAACCCGGGTCTCCTCCTATTATTCTCGAGAGTAACTTCGGTTTCGCACGCAATCTTCCCTGAGACTCCCCTGCGCATACTTCTTCTTCCTCTCTCTCTCTTTTTTTTTTTAATTTATACAATAAGCTTAAATTGAAAACTTACTCAAACATCATTACTAACCCACACTCGAACGAAAACGACACGAAGGAAAATCCCACACCCACACGAGCACGACCCGAAGCATTTCGACATCTTTCTCGTATACAGGGTGCGACCACGTAGCTGTGTCAGAAAAACATATCACCGCCGCCGTACACGTGCACGGCGGCAGGGCTTGACTTCGACGAACGCCCACTATCCCAGCGAGTCCCAAAGCACCACCAAGCTCGTAATCCAAACTCAAATCACACCCAAAAATTCAAATTCAAAATTTGATTGTTCGCCCAAATAAGAATGGCAACAAAACACTCGTAAATTGCCTTGTCCCCTCCACAGGGATCATCGGTCCCATCCATACTTCGTCCACGCCTTGACGACACGACACTCCTCCCTCTCCTACACTCACGCGCAGGTCGGTTTCGATATGGTGGCGAAATCGATGTTTTACAGAGAAGGATTTAATACCCAAAACAAACCCTAATAAAGTCTCGCGTTGGAATTACAATCAATAGGAAATTTTATTCATATTTTTCCCGAGTTCATGGATGTATGAACTTGCTTCAATCCAAAGGCCTACCCTTTTCATTGATTAAATTTTATGAAATTGATAAAAATGTAGTTTAACTTCAAATTCGAACTGCTCATGAATTACAAATGTAAAAATCCTCATTTTCGTTTTAAAAATCATAAATTTTCAACAAGCTTTCAATTTATAAATTTAAATTAGATTTTCATAGTGTTTGAATTTTATCAATATTTTCTTTGATTACCTGTAAAGCACGTTTACAGTAGTATTCCTTCCCACTAAATGTTTTAAACAATTTCAATCATCTTAATCTACGTTCAAATCTTATGTGTGGTTGCAAAATTTAAACCTATCAAGGCTAACAGTAGATAATTTGAGTTTTTAAAGGAGCACTTTCACCTGTATCAATTCACGCAGAGAAGTATGTTCCAACACAGTATCATATTGCAGATCACAACACATACCACAAGATCACAGAAGTATTTGATTAAACTTAAAGCTTATGAATTTAGTTTACTCACCATATAACTTTGAACAGAAAGTGATTTTGATGAGGGAAACTGCAAGTTTGATTTCTGAAAGCTTCACTGTTTTTTGCTGTTGAGTTAAATCTAAGTTTTCAAAGCCACAAATGTTTATCTCCCCTCTTTCTTTGATTCTCAGGTTTGCTTTAAGTTTAAGTTTTTTTTATAAAGGAACTGATGATACATAGGTGGATATATATGGATGCTTTGAACAATACAGGTGATAACTGGACAGCCTCCATGTTTGACCAGACAAGAATTTTTTGTATTAAATATCCTACATTATGACATGATATTGCAAATTTCGGTTGCAGGTACTTATTTGAACAAGTAGTGCTAATTAATGTTGATGCTCTTATTTATGATAGCATGTATTTAATGTTGACTGATAAGTACAAAACCCAGATTTTGTTTTATGATATTAAAGTATTTTCTTATTTGCTTACATCTAATAAATGCTTATGCTTCATTTATGCTAACAAGTAATAAATGTTTCAGATTTTCTGTTTGTTTTGTACAGGCAATAGATTCTTTTCATTATTAATCTGAAGTGAAGCTTTGCTTTTCTTATGCATAAAAATGTTCCTGCAGCACATAACTTTATATTTAATTCATAACATTGTGATTGTACAAAGATATTTACATATACTTTTTCTTTCTTTCAGGTTTTATACAACCTGGTTTAGAAATCTAATGAGCATACATATGTTACTTTGTTCATTTCTTACTTAGCTTATATTTTTTTCAGGTGTAGCTTTGACTTGTTTTCTTTGCATTATTCATTTGTATATACAGGTTATATTTTTTCAACTTTCTGATATGTTTGCTTAAAAGTTATTGTTAACATATTAGTTGTATTCTATTTGTTAATTAACTTTTCAAACATTTGATTTACCACATACTTATATTTATATATTTTAACTTATAACTTATATTCGTATATTTATATTGTTAGTTATATTTTCTACTTTATAATTATGGTTTATACTTATGTTTATAATTATGATTCATACTTGTTTTGGATGTTTATGTTTATAATCCATTATATTGTTTTAAACTTATGTGTTAGATTTCCATATTTATGTTTAATATTGCTATATTTGTCTATTTTAAACATTATTATTTCAATTTCAATTTTATAGGTATACTAGATTAAATATAAACCATATAAAATCTTTGATTTTAGTGTAAAAGACAGATTTTGTCTTAAATGGTTTTCGAAGCATTCTATTTTAAAATTTTCAAATCAAAACTTTCTTTTATAAAATATATAACTGTTAAATATCCAAGATCTCATCATTTTAAACATTGTCAAGCTTATATTTAATTTAAATTAGATTAAATATGCATTAAAATATGTTGTCAAAAATTCCGGGTTGTTACAGCCTTGCTGCATCTCCCCTACTTTTTAGTCATTCCTAGTTGATGAGGATACGATTACCTTTTAAAGGAATTTTCACTTAGAGTGCTCATTGTCCTCCAATGACATTGTGCTGATAGCATTCGTCCATATAAGTCCGTTCTGGGTCCGAATGGAACTGAAGGCACTATTCCTCCAACATCCACTTTGGAATAACCCTCAAAATTAGTAGCGATTAGCCCTTGCACTTCACTGCTCCATCTTCGACTCCATGCTCTTGTTTTCATATCGAAAACGTACTCCTTGGATTGAAGTGGTTTTTGGATAACTTATACGATCCTGGTCTCTTCGTAAACATTCGATATTCTCGGTAAACTCAACCCCGATTCTTTAGGAAATAAATAGAAGAAATAAGATCGAAGATCACCTCCTAACCGTTAGTGGACGAATTTCCTTATCATCGTTCTAGAAGAACAAACGAGTTTGTACATATAGTATAGCACCTCGAACGGTGATTGTACCATAAAGTCCTGTATTTCTTCTAGAAATTCCCAAAGTTATATTTTGGGTCCAGATTTGATAGTCGGTTATTTAACTATCAAATAAACAATCATTCAACCAAATGTTCTATTTTCCAAATCTCATTTTAATTTAATTGTAATAAATTAAATCTCTTTATCCAAAATTATGTACTTATCTCATCGAATTTATCAAATTCCCGTACAATCTTTCAAAAATATTTGAAACACTTGTTGAAAAAAATGTGGAAAGTACCTTTTCGGTATCAAACCATGGATTCATAGCTCAATGGTTATGTCTCTATCCTAGAGAAATCCAAGACTTAACCGTAGGCACTCACTGCCTCTGAATTCGCCTTGCGAATATACCAATACTTCATGAAAACTTTATTTATAATTTTCAAAATAATACCTATGAAATTTCTACAATAATTTTCCAAGTTAAACTCTAGGCAAACTACTTTTTAGAATAAAAGCTATTATATAATATTAATATCGAAGAATTTATCTATTAAAATAATAATACTCATTAATTCTTAAATAAAATTGGCTTACCATAAACTAGCTGAACTTTTATTTAAATATACTTCAAACAATTTTTTTAAACAACTTAATAATTTATTTATTTTTGAAATATTCTTTAACACTTTTTAAAATTACCCAGTTAATAATTAATATCCTTCCCTTTTAAAACCAACTTAACTTCCCAATAAAGCATACCTTCAATTTCAATTTCAATATAGCTAGTTAACATTTAAAAATCCATGTCGAATTAATTCAGGTTTTATTTACGTCCCAATTCAATAAATTCCCTTTCCACATTTCTAAAAATAAATCTACCATTATTTTTAAACCAATTTAACTATCTCCTTCTAAATACTCACCCTGAATTTATAATTTCAATTTATCCACTGATAATTACTTCACTTTATTTATAAACATTGTTTATAAATTCCATAATCTCATTTCCCGTTTAAAACGGTTTCACAATACTAAATCGATTTTAATCGATTTTCTAAGTTAAATTCCATTTTTAAATTAATTTCTTAAATAACCCAAATATATCCCAAAGCCCACAAAAACTCGGATTTCCCTTCCTTTTTATAATTTAAAATCTTATTTAAAATCTAGTACAGCTATCCCATATTTTATTTTTGAAATTCCCTTTTTATTCTTCCGACTATTTAAATCTCTTTTTTAAAAGCAACTCCTTTTATACTTAAACAATATCGCTTAAGTTCTACTATTTAAAAATCCTCTTATTTACATTATTCAAAATCTCTAGTTTTTTTTATATTCCTAAATTACCAAGTACAGATTTTTAAACTCAAGCTATTTATTTTTTTCAAAATCATTTCCTTTAATAAATCCAAATTTCACTATAATTATTTTCGCTTCAAATTCCGTTTTTATTTCTTTCCAAACTTTAAACATTTACCATTTGTATATTAAAATACCAAATCAAACCTGTAACAACATAACATTAAATAAATTCAAATCTTGCTATAATTTACTATAGATTTTTCAACATATCATATCACTAAATATGAAAATAATTTCAACACTTTTGGGGAATCCGGTTGGATCCCTCCAACATGTTTCCCTGTATCCACAGATGTTAGCATAATAAAAAAGTACCAATCCCACTTCGAGGGCGATATCACAGTATATAGGGTTATCCGCTATTATGCGAGGCACACAGGGTCTCATCCGCTATATATATGCGAGGATATCAATCACTCCAATACATATATATACTACTTTATATAATATCACATCCACTGATAATAATTTGTCAATTAAATCAATCAATCAATAACTAATCATAACTATTTGAAATTAATCATGGAAATCCAAAGATGAGTGAGATTAACTCTTTTTGATTTTTATTGTCGCTTCGTGTTCCGGTTCCGATTCAATCCAAACGTGTTTGAATTTATTTGAAATTTTTGCAAGCTCCAAATTCAACCAAACTGATTCTATTGCAAAGATATCCTATATTCAAACCCAATGCGACTGACCGCATTGGATTCTGACCTAAGACGATTGAGATATGAATTTTCAAAGGGTTGGCATTTTGAATTGAACAAATAATTATAACTCAAAACCACTTAACTCACACAACAAAGTCCAAACACGATGGAACCCAACCCACTATCCACTTTTCATCCCCAATAGACGTTGCTACTTCTCCCAGCATCCATGCCGTGCATGCATGCACTGATACGGCATCCTAGAACATGAAGCACAAATTCGACAGTGCCCACAAGCTTCTCCTCCCATCCTCCGCCACCTCGCCCCTACAGATCTGAGCTCAAAACCACCGTATGAAACGTGACTTGAAGCTTCCCCCTTGGCCATACAAATAGTCGTGACTTCCCAACGTGAACCGCACATCACAAAATCGCAGTCGAGCTGCTATTTCCCACTACGAGTTCGAATCAAAGCTCCATGGATTGAATCGAGCATTGAATCACAAAAAAATCAAACGTAGCTCTGAACTACCGCTCCCCTCTACTATTGAGATCATCACCGTGAGGTCTCACCCCTCTAGAAGTATATCAAATCGAAGAGAATTCAAAAACTTGTTTTTGAAAGTGGTTTCAAGATTTTTAGTTGAGTATTTTATGAGATAGGAATTTTTGAAGTATGCCATCATTTTTTCTTGCTCTGCTCTATTGCTCAGTTGTGATGTTTAAAAAGGTGAAAGGAAGGGAAACGTGTTTGAATAGATTAAATGTATGGTGATTGAGTGAAAGAAGGGATAGGCTGATGTAAATTATGGAAAATAATATATATATTGTTTTAAATTCAAAATATCTCATATTCAAAAGCAGCTTAAAATTTCAAACTCCTATCGAGGAATGCCGCTAGGTGTTCATAATCTTATACCCCTATTCCGAACGCAATGGAAAAGGTTTTGAGTCCTAATTCAATCGTATAGAGAAGATAGCTTTTTGGACCTAATTATTATATTAAATTTTCGATATGAATTTCAGCGCGTTTATATACCATACGATCAAACGACGACTCCAAATGTTACGAAATTTTAAATCCGATAATAATACACTATTACGGATCCGATAGAACAAGTTTCATCAAAATCCGAGACTGTCCTCCGGAAGGCTATTTTTAAATGTCAATTTAAACGATATATTTTTAAAATTGCACAAATCACTTTTAAATTCAATTTAAAATGTTTTATTATTTTTAGTATTATTAATATAAATTTTGTAAGCCTTTAAATTATTTTTATCAAGCTCAAAACTCCAGATTCACTATTTTAACCAATTTTCCAATATTAAATTCAATAATTAAATTATCCTAAAATTAGTCATATCTGAAATTTAAGTCAGAAATTAACTTTTAAATGTTAAAAATCAATCTAATATTCCAATTTCAAATATCAAAAATTCTAGGTCGTTATAGAAATTATGTTAAAAATAGTTTCAATAATATCAAAACAACGTTATTAAACCGTATTCTAATTTTTTTCTTATTAATAAATCTAAATTTTAATTTCTCCCAATATTAAGTTCTAAAATATTATTTAATTTAATTGTTTTTAATTATCGAAAAATATGGGTCGTTACATTCAACCTCGACAAAGTCTATTCGAATAGTTATATAATTATTTAAAGAGTAATTTGCAATAAAATGCAACGAAACTCGCTCAAAACACTTGAATACAAATTTGCATACATTCAGTATGGATACTGCTAATCTAAAATTGAAGAAGTGCAAACAGGAGGAAGATCAAAGCTGCAATGTTAACGCTAAAATTTGAACGCTAACACCCTGGTGTATGAAGTGAGATTGTGAAAGCACCACCCGATAGCTCGGGAACAGATTATAAGCAGATAATAGCGAAAAAGCAGTAAACAACAGCAATTTTATAGTGGTTCGGCTTAAGAGAGAGCCTACGTCCACTTTGAATATCTTTATTGACGATTTGATTACAAGTCGATGCAATTACACTTTGATTACAACACACTTCGAGTTACAAGTGACTTAGAACAAGTAGCCTAAGCTTCAATGTCGATCCAAATCCTTGAACTCATGTTGGACATGTATCATTTCTTCGTGAAGTTCCTTGAGGTGTTCCTTATCTCTCAAAAGCTTTAAGTTTTGGAATAGTTCGAAATGCAGCAGAGTAACGGCGCTTGGAATGAATGAGCAGAAAAGTCCCTTGAATGTTGGAGGTGACCATGTATTTATAGGAATTTTCAGCCCTGAGTCGTGAGTCGTGTTCGACTCATGCTTGGCTCGTGGCCGAGCCAAATTAGGTCGTGGCCGACTCATTGAACCAAGCCCTTGGTTTATCCATGGCCCATTCCTTTGCTGGATTTTAAGCCAAGTCCTGAGTCGCTTACGAGTCAATCCTCATTGGCATAGGTACCGTGGCAATGGACTACGACTCAATGGTTTTAAGTCGTGGACGAGTCGTTCTGAGTCATGAGTCGCTAAGTCATTAACGACTTATCAGGTAGCGGTATATAGGTGAAGTGACTTAGGGACTTATCTTCTTAGGTTGTCAATCCTCTTGAGTCGTTTCTTATGATAAGTCGTGGACTTGTTGAGTCGCTGAGGCGATAGCCTTCATGAGTCGGTAACTCACTGTGTTGGCCTGTCTCATGAACCGCTAATCCCCATGAGTCGTTCCATTCCTTTAAGTCGCCGTGAACCTTAACTCGTTATCTAATTAAGTCGCTACCAGTTGAGTCGGTCCTTTCCTTAAGTTGCTGAAGCCCCTTGAGTCGTAAATCCAATGAGTCGTTAAAGACCTTAAGTGGATGAGTCGGCCCAAGTTTCAACTCGTTGGTAGAACAGGGTTAACATTTGCCCCTCGAAGTACACGCCTAAGTCGTAGGTCGTGTGCTTCGACTTATCTTAACTCGTGTGCCGACTCAAACTCTACTGCCCAAAGTTATAAAAACCTGAGTCGTTCCCCTTTTCTTCTCATTCCCCAATCTTTAAACCGTGTCTGCCATTAACGCACATTCAAGCTCTCAAAGGCGATTTCGACCAGATTCTCCATCGATCATCTCTATCATCATATTGCGTAAGCGATCTCGCTCTCCTTGTGATTTTCGATCATCCCTAGATTATGCGCCCCATCTCCATCTTCGATTTTCCCCTTTGAGCCCTGCGAATTTGGTTCCTTTGGTCATCAATGGACTTAGGGTTATCTGTCCTGATGGTTTACGATTCGAGGCGGTTTAGTGGTGCGATAGAGCTAGGATTGTTGATTGAGAGCTTATTGGATTAATGGGTTAGGAATTAGAAGGTTCACGGGATAGGAGGGAGACGGTTCATGGGTTAAGAGCTAGAAGGTAGACGGGTTTAGGAATTGTATGGTAAGTTGGCCAATCAGAGTGGAGCATTGCCTCAGATGCGACTCAATAATTCTGGACGACCTAATATCCTTTGCGACTCAACTCTGGACCGGCTTGCCAGTCCTCACGACACAAGTCTTGAGTCGGGGCCGAGATAGGACTTGGAGAATTTTCTCATAACTTTGAACTGAAATCTATTCCCTCTTTTACGCTTTACGACTTAAACGCTGCCGACTCAAAGTGTTGATAACTTAAAGCATAAACGACCTAAGCCGCCTTATAACTTTTAAATCATGGGCGAGTTAACACGTTGAACTGTCTCGGGGCATAATTCTGACTTGAACTTTAACTTGGATTGCTGAAATATACTGCCTGAATATTGATTTGTTTGGACTCTAACGTGTTAAACTTTGTTGCATATTTTAGTTTTACGGATTGCTTCAATTTGCAAGTATACAACCTGCTTAATACAATAATCACAGAAAATCGGGACGAATATACTGCCATTGATTGCCCACATCCAATGACAGATTAGTCAATAGAAGATAATTAACTTAAATAGATTGCGTGAATGAAGTGCTTTAAATCAACGAATTCAAGTAGAGTGCTAAAGCAACATTGAACTAGTCAACTGAAATTGACCGGTTTGCACCAACACTATACCTGAATTTTTAAATTAACAAGTCCTGAAATTTAGTAATTGATCAATTGCCAACTAGCTTAACTTCAGTTATATTTACTTGTTTATTTTCATTAGTTCTGCACAACACTTCACACTTTTAGGAAACGTGCACCTTCGCATTTGAACATCCAGTTGCTTGTGTAGAATGACTTCTCAACAAGAAGAACCGAATGGCCAGCCTGAAGATGTCTTCCCAATAGCTAACCCAGTGGATAACCCTCCGGAGAGAACTTCCACAACTCTGAATCAGCGGGTGTTTAACCAATTGCGCATCCAGTTTGGCATTCCCGAAGCTGATGCCTTACTGCCGGGGCCAAATGATACTGCAGATAGGCCCCCTCTTGGCTTTGTTGCTGTCAATCGCCAAATGTGCTTGAGCGGTGCCATCCCACCTTTTAATGACTTCCTTCAGCAGTTCCTGCTTCGGTTATCTATCTCTCCATTCCAATTGCACCCCAACGGCCATGCCATTCTGACGGGGTTATGTGTGCTATTTAGGAGAGTTTTGGACCGATTACCGAGCTTTGGGGAAATCTGCTACCTCTGCTCATTCACAAAAATTAAAGATCATCCCTCTATCGTAGTTATAAGGAGTGCTCGAAACCGCAAACTCATCACTGATCTTCCTGATAGCGCTCATGGATTTCTAAATCAGTATTTCTTCGTTCGCTGTCCTCCAGGATTTTATGCCATCTGGAGAGTAGGAAGTAAGATTTCCTGTTTGAATTTCTCCATTCTTGAGCTTTTCGAAATCTGAGTTGCTAAATGCTAACTTCGTTTTTTTTTTGTTTCAGCACTTCCTCCTCCCTCTAGAGATCCATGCTATAAGCAAATTTTTGAAAGACTGAATGCCGTGGCGGCAGAAGAGAGGAGTATAAAGTTTTTGTTAAATGATGAACTTTTACATCAATTTGGACTCCTTCACCCTTCTCGTTCGACTCAGCTTTGTGAAGTTCCCGATTCTCCAGTGAAGGCTGAAAAGCTTATGCCAAAAGATCCCTCCACTGAAACTTTACTGGTAAAGTGCCCCACTCTCACTGATGTTGCGGGGCCGTCTAGCAATTTGACACTTGCCCCAGTTATCGAAGAGGAAGAACCTCCACGATCTTCCGGGAGATCTGCTAACGAAGGAGTTGAGAAAGCAAGTCCCAAAAAGCATGATGGTGATGATGTTTTTGAGGGGTTGAGCGACCTAATTGTGACTTCACAAGAACTTTTTAAAGATGATGTTTCCAAAACTATATCTTCTGTAATCGAGGCGACATCTTCTCTACAACAAATGTCAACTCCTTCTACTCAAGTTATCACCACCTCTAGTCCACAGAGTGATCTGTAGCTTGATGCGTGTAGTTTACACATTACACAACACTTAGGATTTTTCAGCACTTGTTTGTGTTTGACTTCTTTTTTCTAAAGGCTTTTAAGACTTGTCTTTTTGCCTTGCAGATCCTTCAATGGGGCGTAGCGGCAGCGGTTCTTACTATAAAGACTTTCAGCGCTATGGAGGGCGTGGCAACTATGATTACAGACGCTACCTTACTGGTCCCAGAGAAACCGACGAGCAGAGAGCTGCTCGAAAAGCTAGAGATAGGAGAGAATATGAAGAACGTCACGAGAGGGTAGATGTGTGACATGAGTCTTCTTCAAGAGGCGATGACTCCCACAAACGTAAAACACATGATGGTCGGGGGAAGAGCCACATTGTTGAGGACCCGAGCAAGCGGGCCAAGCATAGTGAGAAACACACATCTGCAATATCTGAAAAGTTTGACGCTCCCATCTCTATCGACATTCCTTCCAAATCCCCTACTCTTGAAGGAAGCGCTATTCAAACACTTCTTAATATGCCTTCATATCGTGTTGAAAGGGGCCCACCGACCCTACAGAGCCGGTTCCCGAATTGGTGTTTAAAGGGAGTTCGCTTCGATCTTGATTTAGTTCCCATCGATAAAGAAGCCATGTACCAAAATCTTGATGCCGTTAGACTCGATATTGAAAGAATGTCTGGATGGCAAAAGCTCGTTGATGAACTCCAAAGGGTCAATCGGGCCAATATCGAGGCGATGCTAACCATGGAGAACAATAAGTCGGAATGGCAGAAGATTCTTGACCAGCACAACATCGAGATGAAAAACATAACTGAGTATAACGAGAAACTTGAAGCTGAAGTCAAGCATCTTAAAGACGATCTTGCCACCTCTTCTAACACTTATACTCAAAGAGAAGAGGTGCTACAAAAACAAGTGCGGGATGCACATGCTGGCCAAAGAGATGCCGAGGCTAAAGTTGAGAGGCTAGAAGAGGTTGTGGAGAATTACCGCACTGATGCCGCTCAGTTGCGAAGTAAAATGAGCGCCCAAGACATGGAGATTGAAGCATTAAAAGCTCAACTTGCTAAAACCGAAAAAGAACGAGATGAGGCCATGGCTGGTAAAATCACAACTGAAGAATCTATTCAAGCCATGGAAGCCAACGTCAGTTCAACTTTATTCGACTTTTACTTGCACAGCGTCTTAGGGCATGGCAGTCTCTCTTTTCTCGGTCCTAAATACGAAATCACTTTGGCTGAAGTGTGGGAAGCTGCTCTCGACATGTTCAAAGGCGCCGGGTATACCGAGGAAGAGCTTGAGGCGCGCTACCTAGATGAGGAAACTCGCGCTGCTCTTGCGAAGGGAAAAGAGCAACTCGCCAGAGTGCGAACTGGGATGGCGGAAGAGGAATGTTCTGAAAAAGAACTACCACCTACTACCTCCGAACGTCCTTTAGTTTCTCCTGAAGTTGACATCACAGGTTCCAGTGCTCATTCCCCGCCTCCTACAAGAACCGGGGTAATTACCCCTACTGATGATGAGGCTTTGGAGGATATTGCAGCTCAAAATTATGAGATTGAACTAACGAAGCAAATATCTTTAGGTAATTTTGACATTGGTCCGATTCAGGTGGATTGCCTGCTTGCTCCTCAAAAGTTTGATGAGCTTCTCGATTACTTCTTGAATCTCGACGAATCCATATCTCCCTTCTTTTGGGGAGATATTAATATTTTTAATTTCTCTTCTTCTGCAGTTGAAACACCAAGTGCTGTGTAAACTTCGCCTCCTCCGATTATCCCTCCTCCGTCTCTTCAGGTGGCTCCTCCTTCTGCTTCACAGCCAGGGTAACAAGAGGAGCAAATTGAGGCTCTTCATGGCTTAGATGACCCTATCGCTCCGCAAGAGCAGAAAGACGAGGGACTTGAAGGAGGCGAGATCTCTCCTGAGCGGACTCCTTCTGATGACGTAATTTTGTCTGCTCTTGTTACTCCAGGGAGTGAGTCTTCTTCGAAGAGGAGAAAGATGCACGGAACATCGAAGAGGAGGGGGAAGAAAATCATTGTTACTGAAGAGGAACCGGAAGTTGCACCAGTTGCACCTGCCTCCCCTTCTTCCCTTATGCTTACAGACCGACCTGCAAAGCTAACCATTCGGCCGGGTAAAGGGTCCAACGGTGGCAAGAAGAAATGAAGATTCCAGCTTCTAGCTTCTTGTCTTTTGCATGTTTTGGTCGAGAATTGTGCGGGTACCGGCCCCTGCTTTTTATTTTGAAACTTGTATCTCTGAGGAGGGATTTTTTCACGTTTCAACACTTGGAAGTTTTATTTCAATCTTGGTGAAACGTGTACCTCCAAAGAGTTGTGCCTTTAAAGAAAGCCTTTTAACGTTTCAACACTTGGAAGTTTTATTTCAATCTCGGTGAAACGTGGGCTTCCGAAGAGGTCTTTCTTCTTGATTGTGTCTCCGGGAGGAGGTTTTTTTTTTTTTTGCATTTCAACTCTGGTGAAGTGAAATTCCGAAGAGGGCTTTTATTTTGTTTTACATTTCAACTCCGGTGAAGTGAAATTCCGAAGAGCGGTCGTAACACTTCAACTCCTGGTGAAATGGGCCTCCGAAGAGGGCTTTTATTTTGTTTTACATTTCAACTCTAGTGAAGTGAAATTCCGAAGAGCGGTCGTAACACTTCAACTCCTGGTGAAATGGGCCTCCGAAGAGGGCTTTTATTTTGTTTTACATTTCAACTCTGGTGAAGTGAAATTCCGAAGAGCGGTCGTAACACTTCAACTCCTGGTGAAATGGGCCTCCGAAGAGGGCTTTTATTTTGTTTGTATTTCAACTCTGGTGAAGTGATATTCCGAAGAGCGGCTGTTACACTTCAACTCCTGGTGAAATGGGCCTCTGAAGAGGGCTTTTATTTTGTTTGCATTTTAACTCTGGTGAAGTGAAATTCCGAAGAGTGGCTGTTACACTTCAACTCCTGGTGAAATGTGCCTCCGAAGATTGCCTGGAAGTTACTCTCTCATGGTTGGAGGGTCATGACTCCTCCAATCTTTTTTGGTTGAGTAGAGAACTTTCTTTTTTACGGCATATGCTTCATTTGAGGTCTTTATCCTCCGAAGAGTTGTGCCTCCGAAGAGGACTTTAGTTGTTCCTTGTCCACTTGCTCATGCCTTTTCAGTGATCCTCTATTTATTTATTTTTAAGCTTGCACTCCCTTCTCTTACAAGTAGCTTGTTTAATCCAAAGAAGTGTACTTCATTGCTAGGCCATTTCACGGGAACGGACATAAGCTTCTTAATTGGATGTTTGTTTGTTCAAACTTCTCAATTTATTAGTTAAAACCCGTTTTCGGCGAAATCATTGATCGTTCAATTGAAGCACTTCTTATCTAGGATTTAAGCTCGGGAATTTGCGATTTGGAATTTGTTTGTTGAATGATAACAAGAATCACTTGGTCTTGTAATGTGCAAGTTTTGCTTTCGTTGCCTGCAAAAATTTAAATCGATATTTCAGTAATACATTTAACGTACTTTTCATATCGAAAATAAAGCAAACATGTAATAATGATAAGGAACACAAGATTTATAGTGGTTCGGCCAAGAATTTGGGCCTACATCCACTTTATAGTCTTTCATTATTCACTTGCATCAGTTTTACAATCGCTTTCAATTACAGGAATTATACATTCGTAATTCTTTTTACAATATTTCAACAAAGCTATCAAGTAAAGTATGGACGCAAGTGATTGTTGTTCCAAGCTCTTGGAATTTGATCTCCTTCGACAGTAGTGAGTTTGAATGTGCCGTCCAGAAGCTTTTGACCTATGACATATGGTCCTTCCCAATTTGGCCCAAACACACCTGTTGCTGTCATAATTCTCTTTAGGACTAGATCTCCAATTTCAAAGCTGCGTTGGCGAACTTTGGAATTGAAATGTCTGGCTATCCTTTGCTGATGAGATGCGATTCTGAGCTCAGCCTCTTCTCTTTTTTCATCAAGGAGATCTAGTGCCTCAAGCTGTAGTTTTTCATTCTCCGCTTGATTGAAATGGATTCTTCTATGTGAAGGGACCTCTATTTCTACCGGAATCATTGCCTCTGATCCGTATGCCAATGAAAACGGAGTATGCCCAGTCGCAGTTTTGTGGGTAGTTCTGTAGGCCCATAGTGCCAGTGGTAGCTTATCGACCCAACCACCTTTTGCTCTTTCAAGTTGCTTCTTGATGGTTGACTTGATAATTTTATTTGCGGCTTCCACTTGCCCGTTTGCCTGCGGATGGGCTACTGCTAAGAAGCTCTTTCGGATTTTGAATTGTTTGCAAAAATCTTGGAATTCTTCACTTTCGAACTGAGTACCATTGTCTGTAATTATTTTTTGAGGCACACCGTATCTGCAAATGATACTTTTAGTCACAAAACTTATCATCTTTTTTGAGGTGATAGTAGCCAGTGGTTCAGCTTCTGCCCACTTAGTAAAATAATCTACAGCAACAATGGCATATTTAATTCCAGATTTGGCAGTTGGTAACGGTCCTACAAGGTCTATTCCCCATATTGCAAACGGCCATGGACTAACCATCTGTGTGAGTTCAGTGGAAGGAGCTCTAGGAATTTTGGCGAATCTTTGGCATCTGTTACATTTTCGGGAATAGTCTGCTGCATCTCGATTAATTTCTGGCCAAAAATATCCGTATCGGAGAATCTTTTTCGCTAAAGTTTGACCACCTAAATGATCACCACATTCTCCCCCATGCACCTCAGCTAGGATTGTTTTGGACTCTTCCCTGGATACACATCGAAGTAACGGCATTGAGAATCCCCGTTTATATAACTGGCCATCTTGGACAATATAGCGAGAGGCTTTCCTCATTAGCTTCTTTCGTTCTTTTGAATTTTCCGGTAAAGAGCCATTGAGCAGATATTCAGTTATTGGAGTCATCCATGATTCTTGCTCTTGAGACACGCTTATGATCCAATCAATATCCATCTCATCAATGCTTGGGGTCGACAGGATCTCCACTGGAGTTAACCCCAGAAATTGAGCTTCGCCTGTGCTAGAATACTTTGCGAGAGAATCTGCTTTCATGTTTTCTTCTCGAGGAATGTGACTTATCATGTAATGATCGAAATCACCCAGGAGTTCCCAAGCCTTTGACAAATAGGCGGGCAGATTCCCCCCTTTTGTTTGGAATTCCTTTTTGACTTGGCATACAATAAGCTGAGAATCACTGAAGATCTGTAATGCTCGGATGCTTAGTTCTTTAGCAATCCTTAAGCCAGCGATAAGGGCTTCGTATTCTGCTTCATTGTTTGTTGAAGGAAATTCCAATCTTAGTGCATAGCATAATGATCGACCTTCAGGGGTCTCAAGTACAACTCCGGCTCCAGAACAGTAGTCGTTTCTTGCGCCATCGACATATAACTTCCATTGGATTGGGGAATCGTCGATCGTTTCCTCCGCACTGTTACCCTTATCTGTGAATTCTGCGATGAAATCCGCTAAAGCTTGTCCATTGATCGCTTTTCGGGGATGATAAGTGATGTCATATTGACTGAGTTCAATATTCCACTTTAGAAGACGACCCGAAGTCTCAGGGCGAAATAGTACTTGCTTTAAAGGTTGATCAGTGGGGACTCTAATAGTATGAGCTTGGAAATATTGCCTCAACTTCCTAGATGCAATTAGTAGGCAATAGGCGAGTTTTTCCAACTTAGAGTAATTCATCTCTGCCCCTGTGAGTCTTTTGCTGATATAGTAAACTGGATGTTGAATCCTCTTGTCTTCTCGTATCAGCGCTGCACTTAAAGCATGAGATGATACTGCCAAGTATATAAGAAGATCCTCGCCATCGCCAGGCCTAGAAAGTATTGGAGGCGTTTCCATATGGCGAATCAATTCATCAAAGGCTTTTTGGCATACGGGAGTCCAATCGAAGTTTTTCTTTCCTTTCTTTAGGGCATCAAAGAATGGGATGCATTTATCTGTGGCTTTGGAAATGAACCGACTTAAGGCGGCGACTTTTCCATTGAGACTTTGCAATTCCTTCTTTGTTCTAGGAGCTTTGACTTCCTTCAAGGCGGTAATTTGAGCTGGACTAGCCTCAATGCCCCTAGCGCTCACGATGAAACCTAAAAACTTGCCGGATTCCACTCCAAATGAACATTTTAAAGGATTGAGCTTCATTCCGTATTTTCGGAGGACTGTGAACATGTCTGCTAAGTGTTCTATGTGATCCACTACTTTCTTAGACTTTACTAACATGTCATCGACGTAGACTTCCATAGTCTTGCCCAATTGCGGTTTGAACATAGCATTAACAAGTCTTTGGTATGTTGCCCCTGCATTCTTCAACCCGAAGGGCATAACTCTGTAGCAGTATAGACCAATGTCAGTGATAAAGCTCGTGTCCTCCTGATCTGGCTCATGCATCATGATCTGGTTGTATCCGGAGTAAGCATCCATGAAAGATAACAATTCGTGTCCCGCTGTTCCGTCTACCAGTTGATCGATTCTGGGTAATGGGAAGCAGTCTTTGGGGCAGGCCTTGTTTAGATCTGAAAAATCGATGCACACTCTCCATTTTCCGTTGGCTTTCTTAACCAGCACTGGATTTGAAACCCAATTCGGATAGGTAGATTCTTTGATAAAATTATTCTCCATGAGCCGATCAACTTCTTCTTTTAACGCTGCTGACCTTTCTGGACCCTGAGTTCTCCTTTTCTGCTTTACAGGTGTAAATTTTGGATCAATATTTAGAGTGTGTACTGCAACTTCTGGGGATATTCCGCACATATCGGCATGAGTCCAAGCAAAAACATCCAAATTTGCCTTTAAAAGAGATATTAAGATATTCTGAATTGACACATTAAGTTGTGAACCCACATTCAACATCTTGTTTGGGTCCTTTGGGTCAACAGGTACTGGTATTGTCGTTTCCACTGGTACCACTCTATTCTCCCCTGCACTGACTTTTCTAGGATCCATCTCTTTCCTTGCTCCGCTGTGCTCGCCAGTGCAGGGTCCGCCCTGTAATTGCTACAAGGCTGGTTCTTTGATGCGGACTGGGGCTGCCGCATCCTTTCCCATTTCTCTTTTTCTGGTTTCTCGTAGCTCTGTTAGATAACATTCCCGCCCCGCATTTTGATCCCCTTTTATAACTCCTACTCCATTATCTATGGGAAATTTAATGGTGAGGCACCATTGGGCCAGAACAACTTTGAATGCTGCGAGAGTTGGACGGCCAAGGAAAGCTTTGTAAGCAGAAAATTCGTCGACAATTACAAAGCTTTGAATGTTTCCCTGTATCCACAGATGTTAGCATAATAAAAAAGTACCAATCCCACTTCGAGGGCGATATCACGGTATATAGGGTTATCCGCTATTATGCGAGGCACACAGGGTCTCATCCGCTATATATATGCGAGGATATCAATCACTCCAATACATATATATACTACTTTATATAATATCACATCCATTGATAATTATTTATCAATTAAATCAATCAATCAATAACTAATTATAACTATTTGAAATTAATCATGGATATCCAAAGATGAGTGAGATTATCTCTTTTTGATTTTTATTGTCGCTTCGTGTTCCGGTTCCGATTCAATCCAAACGTGTTTGAATTTATTTGAAATTTTTGCAAGCTCCAAATTCAACCAAACTGATTCTATTGCAAAGATATCCTATATTCAAACCCAATGCGACTGACCGCATTGGATTCTGACCTAAGACGATTGAGATATGAATTTTCAAAGGGTTGGCATTTTGAATTGAACAAATAATTATAACTCAAAACCACTTAACTCACACAACATAGGCCAAACACGATGGAACCCAACCGACTATCCACTTTTCATCCCCAATAGACGTTGCTACTTCTCCCAGCATCCATGCCGTGCATGCATGCACTGATACGGCATCCCAGAACATGAAGCACAAATTCGACAGTGCCCACAAGCTTCTCCTCCCATCCTCCGCCACCTCGCCCCTATAGATCTGAGCTCGAAACCACCGTATGAAACGTGACTTGAAGCTTCCCCCTTGGCCATACAAATAGTCATGACTTCCCAACGTGAACCGCACATCACAAAATCGCAGTCGAGCTGCTATTTCCCACTACGTGTTCGAATCAAAGCTCCATGGATTGAATCAAGCATTGAATCACAAAAAAATCAAACGTAGCTCTGAACTACCGCTCCCCTCTACTATTGAGATCATCACCGTGAGGTCTCACCCCTCTAGAAGTATATCAAATCGAAGAGAATTCAAAAACTTGTTTTTGAAAGTGGTTTCAAGATTTTTAGTTGAGTATTTTATGAGATAGGAATTTTTGAAGTATGCCATCATTATTTCTTGCTCTGCTCTATTGCTCAGTTGTGATGTTTAAAAAGGTGAAAGGAAGGGAAACGTGTTTGAATAGATTAAGTGTATGGTGATTGAGTGAAAGAAGGGACAGGCTGATGTAAATTATGGAAAATAATATATATATTGTTTTAAATTCAAAATATCTCATATTCAAAAGCAGCTTAAAATTTCAAACTCCTATCGAGGAATGCCGCTAGGTGTTCATAATCTTATACCCCTATTCCGAACGCAATGGAAAAGGTTTTGAGTCCTAATTCAATCGTATAGAGAAGATAGCTTTTTGGACCTAATTATTATATTAAATTTTCGATATGAATTTCAGCGCGTTTATATACCATACGATCAAACGACGACTCCAAATGTTACGAAATTTTAAATCCGATAATAATACACTATTACGGATCCGATAGAACAAGTTTCATCAAAATCCGAGACTGTCCTCCGGAAGGCTATTTTTAAATGTCAATTTAAACGATATATTTTTAAAATTGCACAAATCACTTTTAAATTCAATTTAAAATGTTTTATTATTTTTAGTATTATTAATATAAATTTTGTAAGCCTTTAAATTATTTTTATCAAGCTCAAAACTCCAGATTCACTATTTTAACCAATTTTCCAATATTAAATTCAATAATTAAATTATCCTAAAATTAGTCATATCTGAAATTTAAGTCAGAAATTAACTTTTAAATGTTAAAAATCAATCTAATATTCCAATTTCAAATATAAAAAATTCTAGGTCGTTATAGAAATTATGTTAAAAATAGTTTCAATAATATCAAAACAACGTTATTAAACCGTATTCTAATTTTTTTCTTATTAATAAATCAAAATTTTAATTTCTCCCAATATTAAGTTCTAAAATATTATTTAATTTAATTGTTTTTAATTATCGAAAAATATGGGTCGTTACATTCAACCTCGACAAAGTTTATTCGAATAGTTATATAATTATTTAAAGAGTAATTTGCAATAAAATGCAACGAAACTCTCTCATAACACTTGAATACAAATTTGCATACATTCAGTATGGATACTGCTAATCTAAAATTGAAGAAGTGCAAACAGGAGGAAGATCAAAGCTGCAATGTTAACGCTAAAATTTGAACGCTAACACCCCGGTGTATGAAGTGAGATTGTGAAAGCACCATCCGATAGCTCGGGAACAGATTATAAGCAGATAATAGCGAAAAAGCAGTAAACAACAGCAATTTTATAGTGGTTCGGCTTAAGAGAGAGCCTACGTCCACTTTGAATATCTTTATTGACGATTTGATTACAAGTCGATGCAATTACACTTTGATTACAACACACTTCGAGTTACAAGTGACTTAGAACAAGTAGCCTAAGCTTCAATGTCGATCCAAATCCTTGAACTCATGTTGGACATGTATCATTTCTTCGTGAAGTTCCTTGAGGTGTTCCTTATCTCTCAAAAGCTTTAAGTTTTGGAATAGTTCGAAATGCAGCAGAGTAACGGCGCTTGGAATGAATGAGCAGAAAAGTCCCTTGAATGTTGGAGGTGACCATGTATTTATAGGAATTTTCAGCCCTGAGTCGTGAGTCGTGTTCGACTCATGCTTGGCTCGTGGCCGAGCCAAATTAGGTCGTGGCCGACTCATTGAACCAAGCCCTTGGTTTATCCATGGCCCATTCCTTTGCTGGATTTTAAGCCAAGTCCTGAGTCGCTTACGAGTCAATCCTCATTGGCATAGGTACTGTGGCAATGGACTACGACTCAATGGTTTTAAGTCGTGGACGAGTCGTTCTGAGTCATGAGTCGCTAAGTCATTAACGACTTATCAGGTAGCGGTATATAGGTGAAGTGACTTAGGGACTTATCTTCTTAGGTTGTCAATCCTCTTGAGTCGTTTCTTATGATAAGTCGTGGACTTGTTGAGTCGCTGAGGCGATAGCCTTCATGAGTCGGTAACTCACTGTGTTGGCCTGTCTCATGAACCGCTAATCCCCATGAGTCGTTCCATTCCTTTAAGTCGCCGTGAACCTTAACTCGTTATCTAATTAAGTCGCTACCAGTTGAGTCGGTCCTTTCCTTAAGTTGCTGAAGCCCCTTGAGTCGTAAATCCAATGAGTCGTTAAAGACCTTAAGTGGATGAGTCGGCCCAAGTTTCAACTCGTTGGTAGAACAGGGTTAACATTTGCCCCTCGAAGTACACGCCTAAGTCGTAGGTCGTGTGCTTCGACTTATCTTAACTCGTGTGCCGACTCAAACTCTACTGCCCAAAGTTATAAAAACCTGAGTCGTTCCCCTTTTCTTCTCATTCCCCAATCTTTAAACCGTGTCTGCCATTAACGCACATTCAAGCTCTCAAAGGCGATTTCGACCAGATTCTCCATCGATCATCTCTATCATCATATTGCGTAAGCGATCTCGCTCTCCTTGTGATTTTCGATCATCCCTAGATTATGCGCCCCATCTCCATCTTCGATTTTCCCCTTTGAGCCCTGCGAATTTGGTTCCTTTGGTCATCAATGGACTTAGGGTTATCTGTCCTGATGGTTTACGATTCGAGGCGGTTTAGTGGTGCGATAGAGCTAGGATTGTTGATTGAGAGCTTATTGGATTAATGGGTTAGGAATTAGAAGGTTCACGGGATAGGAGGGAGACGGTTCATGGGTTAAGAGCTAGAAGGTAGACGGGTTTAGGAATTGTATGGTAAGTTGGCCAATCAGAGTGGAGCATTGCCTCAGATGCGACTCAATAATTCTGGACGACCTAATATCCTTTGCGACTCAACTCTGGACCGGCTTGCCAGTCCTCACGACACAAGTCTTGAGTCGGGGCCGAGATAGGACTTGGAGAATTTTCTCATAACTTTGAACTGAAATCTATTCCCTCTTTTACGCTTTACGACTTAAACGCTGCCGACTCAAAGTGTTGATAACTTAAAGCATAAACGACCTAAGCCGCCTTATAACTTTTAAATCGTGGGCGAGTTAACACGTTGAACTGTCTCGGGGCATAATTCTGACTTGAACTTTAACTTGGATTGCTGAAATATACTGCCTGAATATTGATTTGTTTGGACTCTAACGTGTTAAACTTTGTTGCATATTTTAGTTTTACGGATTGCTTCAATTTGCAAGTATACAACCTGCTTAATACAATAATCACAGAAAATCGGGACGAATATACTGCCATTGATTGCCCACATCCAATGACAGATTAGTCAATAGAAGATAATTAACTTAAATAGATTGCGTGAATGAAGTGCTTTAAATCAACGAATTCAAGTAGAGTGCTAAAGCAACATTGAACTAGTCAACTGAAATTGACCGGTTTGCACCAACACTATACCTGAATTTTTAAATTAACAAGTCCTGAAATTTAGTAATTGATCAATTGCCAACTAGCTTAACTTCAGTTATATTTACTTGTTTATTTTCATTAGTTCTGCACAACACTTCACACTTTTAGGAAACGTGCACCTTCGCATTTGAACATCCAGTTGCTTGTGTAGAATGACTTCTCAACAAGAAGAACCGAATGGCCAGCCTGAAGATGTCTTCCCAATAGCTAACCCAGTGGATAACCCTCCGGAGAGAACTTCCACAACTCTGAATCAGCGGGTGTTTAACCAATTGCGCATCCAGTTTGGCATTCCCGAAGCTGATGCCTTACTGCCGGGGCCAAATGATACTGCAGATAGGCCCCCTCTTGGCTTTGTTGCTGTCAATCGCCAAATGTGCTTGAGCGGTGCCATCCCACCTTTTAATGACTTCCTTCAGCAGTTCCTGCTTCGGTTATCTATCTCTCCATTCCAATTGCACCCCAACGGCCATGCCATTCTGACGGGGTTATGTGTGCTATTTAGGAGAGTTTTGGACCGATTACCGAGCTTTGGGGAAATCTGCTACCTCTGCTCATTCACAAAAATTAAAGATCATCCCTCTATCGTAGTTATAAGGAGTGCTCGAAACCGCAAACTCATCACTGATCTTCCTGATAGCGCTCATGGATTTCTAAATCAGTATTTCTTCGTTCGCTGTCCTCCAGGATTTTATGCCATCTGGAGAGTAGGAAGTAAGATTTCCTGTTTGAATTTCTCCATTCTTGAGCTTTTCGAAATCTGAGTTGCTAAATGCTAACTTCGTTTTTTTTTTGTTTCAGCACTTCCTCCTCCCTCTAGAGATCCATGCTATAAGCAAATTTTTGAAAGACTGAATGCCGTGGCGGCAGAAGAGAGGAGTATAAAGTTTTTGTTAAATGATGAACTTTTACATCAATTTGGACTCCTTCACCCTTCTCGTTCGACTCAGCTTTGTGAAGTTCCCGATTCTCCAGTGAAGGCTGAAAAGCTTATGCCAAAAGATCCCTCCACTGAAACTTTACTGGTAAAGTGCCCCACTCTCACTGATGTTGCGGGGCCGTCTAGCAATTTGACACTTGCCCCAGTTATCGAAGAGGAAGAACCTCCACGATCTTCCGGGAGATCTGCTAACGAAGGAGTTGAGAAAGCAAGTCCCAAAAAGCATGATGGTGATGATGTTTTTGAGGGGTTGAGCGACCTAATTGTGACTTCACAAGAACTTTTTAAAGATGATGTTTCCAAAACTATATCTTCTGTAATCGAGGCGACATCTTCTCTACAACAAATGTCAACTCCTTCTACTCAAGTTATCACCACCTCTAGTCCACAGAGTGATCTGTAGCTTGATGCGTGTAGTTTACACATTACACAACACTTAGGATTTTTCAGCACTTGTTTGTGTTTGACTTCTTTTTTCTAAAGGCTTTTAAGACTTGTCTTTTTGCCTTGCAGATCCTTCAATGGGGCGTAGCGGCAGCGGTTCTTACTATAAAGACTTTCAGCGCTATGGAGGGCGTGGCAACTATGATTACAGACGCTACCTTACTGGTCCCAGAGAAACCGACGAGCAGAGAGCTGCTCGAAAAGCTAGAGATAGGAGAGAATATGAAGAACGTCACGAGAGGGTAGATGTGTGACATGAGTCTTCTTCAAGAGGCGATGACTCCCACAAACGTAAAACACATGATGGTCGGGGGAAGAGCCACATTGTTGAGGACCCGAGCAAGCGGGCCAAGCATAGTGAGAAACACACATCTGCAATATCTGAAAAGTTTGACGCTCCCATCTCTATCGACATTCCTTCCAAATCCCCTACTCTTGAAGGAAGCGCTATTCAAACACTTCTTAATATGCCTTCATATCGTGTTGAAAGGGGCCCACCGACCCTACAGAGCCGGTTCCCGAATTGGTGTTTAAAGGGAGTTCGCTTCGATCTTGATTTAGTTCCCATCGATAAAGAAGCCATGTACCAAAATCTTGATGCCGTTAGACTCGATATTGAAAGAATGTCTGGATGGCAAAAGCTCGTTGATGAACTCCAAAGGGTCAATCGGGCCAATATCGAGGCGATGCTAACCATGGAGAACAATAAGTCGGAATGGCAGAAGATTCTTGACCAGCACAACATCGAGATGAAAAACATAACTGAGTATAACGAGAAACTTGAAGCTGAAGTCAAGCATCTTAAAGACGATCTTGCCACCTCTTCTAACACTTATACTCAAAGAGAAGAGGTGCTACAAAAACAAGTGCGGGATGCACATGCTGGCCAAAGAGATGCCGAGGCTAAAGTTGAGAGGCTAGAAGAGGTTGTAGAGAATTACCGCACTGATGCCGCTCAGTTGCGAAGTAAAATGAGCGCCCAAGACATGGAGATTGAAGCATTAAAAGCTCAACTTGCTAAAACCGAAAAAGAACGAGATGAGGCCATGGCTGGTAAAATCACAACTGAAGAATCTATTCAAGCCATGGAAGCCAACGTCAGTTCAACTTTATTCGACTTTTACTTGCACAGCGTCTTAGGGCATGGCAGTCTCTCTTTTCTCGGTCCTAAATACGAAATCACTTTGGCTGAAGTGTGGGAAGCTGCTCTCGACATGTTCAAAGGCGCCGGGTATACCGAGGAAGAGCTTGAGGCGCGCTACCTAGATGAGGAAACTCGCGCTGCTCTTGCGAAGGGAAAAGAGCAACTCGCCAGAGTGCGAACTGGGATGGCGGAAGAGGAATGTTCTGAAAAAGAACTACCACCTACTACCTCCGAACGTCCTTTAGTTTCTCCTGAAGTTGACATCACAGGTTCCAGTGCTCATTCCCCGCCTCCTACAAGAACCGGGGTAATTACCCCTACTGATGATGAGGCTTTGGAGGATATTGCAGCTCAAAATTATGAGATTGAACTAACGAAGCAAATATCTTTAGGTAATTTTGACATTGGTCCGATTCAGGTGGATTGCCTGCTTGCTCCTCAAAAGTTTGATGAGCTTCTCGATTACTTCTTGAATCTCGACGAATCCATATCTCCCTTCTTTTGGGGAGATATTAATATTTTTAATTTCTCTTCTTCTGCAGTTGAAACACCAAGTGCTGTGTAAACTTCGCCTCCTCCGGTTATCCCTCCTCCGTCTCTTCAGGTGGCTCCTCCTTCAGCTTCACAGCCAGGGTAACAAGAGGAGCAAATTGAGGCTCTTCATGGCTTAGATGACCCTATCGCTCCGCAAGAGCAGAAAGACGAGGGACTTGAAGGAGGCGAGATCTCTCCTGAGCGGACTCCTTCTGATGACGTAATTTTGTCTGCTCTTGTTACTCCAGAGAGTGAGTCTTCTTCGAAGAGGAGAAAGATGCACGGAACATCGAAGAGGAGGGGGAAGAAAATCATTGTTACTGAAGAGGAACCGGAAGTTGCACCAGTTGCACCTGCCTCCCCTTCTTCCCTTATGCTTACAGACCGACCTGCAAAGCTAACCATTCGGCCGGGTAAAGGGTCCAACGGTGGCAAGAAGAAATGAAGATTCCAGCTTCTAGCTTCTTGTCTTTTGCATGTTTTGGTCGAGAATTGTGCGGGTACCGGCCCCTGCTTTTTATTTTGAAACTTGTATCTCTGAGGAGGGATTTTTTCACGTTTCAACACTTGGAAGTTTTATTTCAATCTTGGTGAAACGTGTACCTCCAAAGAGTTGTGCCTTTAAAGAAAGCCTTTTAACGTTTCAACACTTGGAAGTTTTATTTCAATCTCGGTGAAACGTGGGCTTCCGAAGAGGTCTTTCTTCTTGATTGTGTCTCCGGGAGGAGGTTTTTTTTTTTTTTGCATTTCAACTCTGGTGAAGTGAAATTCCGAAGAGGGCTTTTATTTTGTTTTACATTTCAACTCCGGTGAAGTGAAATTCCGAAGAGCGGTCGTAACACTTCAACTCCTGGTGAAATGGGCCTCCGAAGAGGGCTTTTATTTTGTTTTACATTTCAACTCTAGTGAAGTGAAATTCCGAAGAGCGGTCGTAACACTTCAACTCCTGGTGAAATGGGCCTCCGAAGAGGGCTTTTATTTTGTTTTACATTTCAACTCTGGTGAAGTGAAATTCCGAAGAGCGGTCGTAACACTTCAACTCCTGGTGAAATGGGCCTCCGAAGAGGGCTTTTATTTTGTTTGTATTTCAACTCTGGTGAAGTGATATTCCGAAGAGCGGCTGTTACACTTCAACTCCTGGTGAAATGGGCCTCTGAAGAGGGCTTTTATTTTGTTTGCATTTTAACTCTGGTGAAGTGAAATTCCGAAGAGTGGCTGTTACACTTCAACTCCTGGTGAAATGTGCCTCCGAAGATTGCCTGGAAGTTACTCTCTCATGGTTGGAGGGTCATGACTCCTCCAATCTTTTTTGGTTGAGTAGAGAACTTTCTTTTTTACGGCATATGCTTCATTTGAGGTCTTTATCCTCCGAAGAGTTGTGCCTCCGAAGAGGACTTTAGTTGTTCCTTGTCCACTTGCTTATGCCTTTTCAGTGATCCTCTATTTTTTTTTTTTTAAGCTTGCACTCCCTTCTCTTACAAGTAGCTTGTTTAATCCAAAGAAGTGTACTTCATTGCTAGGCCATTTCACGGGAACGGACATAAGCTTCTTAATTGGATGTTTGTTTGTTCAAACTTCTCAATTTATTAGTTAAAACCCGTTTTCGGCGAAATCATTGATCGTTCAATTGAAGCACTTCTTATCTAGGATTTAAGCTCGGGAATTTGCGATTTGGAATTTGTTTGTTGAATGATAACAAGAATCACTTGGTCTTGTAATGTGCAAGTTTTGCTTTCGTTGCCTGCAAAAATTTAAATCGATATTTCAGTAATACATTTAATGTACTTTTCATATCGAAAATAAAGCAAACATGTAATAATGATAAGGAACACAAGATTTATAGTGGTTCGGCCAAGAATTTGGGCCTACATCCACTTTATAGTCTTTCATTATTCACTTGCATCAGTTTTACAATCGCTTTCAATTACAGGAATTATACATTCGTAATTCTTTTTACAATATTTCAACAAAGCTATCAAGTAAAGTATGGATGCAAGTGATTGCTGTTCCAAGCTCTTGGAATTTGATCTCCTTCGACAGTAGTGAGTTTGAATGTGCCGTCCAGAAGCTTTTGACCTATGACATATGGTCCTTCCCAATTTGGCCCAAACACACCTGTTGCTGTCATAATTCTCTTTAGGACTAGATCTCCAATTTCAAAGCTGCGTTGGCGAACTTTGGAATTGAAATGTCTGGCTATCCTTTGCTGATGAGATGCGATTCTGAGCTCAGCCTCTTCTCTTTTTTCATCAAGGAGATCTAGTGCCTCAAGCTGTAGTTTTTCATTCTCCGCTTGATTGAAATGGATTCTTCTATGTGAAGGGACCTCTATTTCTACCGGAATCATTGCCTCTGATCCGTATGCCAATGAAAACGGAGTATGCCCAGTCGCAGTTTTGTGGGTAGTTCTGTAGGCCCATAGTGCCAGTGGTAGCTTATCGACCCAACCACCTTTTGCTCTTTCAAGTTGCTTCTTGATGGTTGACTTGATAATTTTATTTGCGGCTTCCACTTGCCCGTTTGCCTGCGGATGGGCTACTGCTGAGAAGCTCTTTCGGATTTTGAATTGTTTGCAAAAATCTTGGAATTCTTCACTTTCGAACTGAGTACCATTGTCTGTAATTATTTTTTGAGGCACACCGTATCTGCAAATGATACTTTTAGTCACAAAACTTATCATCTTTTTTGAGGTGATAGTAGCCAGTGGTTCAGCTTCTGCCCACTTAGTAAAATAATCTACAGCAACAATGGCATATTTAATTCCAGATTTGGCAGTTGGTAACGGTCCTACAAGGTCTATTCCCCATATTGCAAACGGCCATGGACTAACCATCTGTGTGAGTTCAGTGGAAGGAGCTCTAGGAATTTTGGCGAATCTTTGGCATCTGTTACATTTTCGGGAATAGTCTGCTGCATCTCGATTAATTTCTGGCCAAAAATATCCGTATCGGAGAATCTTTTTCGCTAAAGTTTGACCACCTAAATGATCACCACATTCTCCCCCATGCACCTCAGCTAGGATTGTTTTGGACTCTTCCCTGGATACACATCAAAGTAACGGCATTGAGAATCCCCGTTTATATAACTGGCCATCTTGGACAATATAGCGAGAGGCTTTCCTCATTAGCTTCTTTCGTTCTTTTGAATTTTCCGGTAAAGAGCCATTGAGCAGATATTCAGTTATTGGAGTCATCCATGATTCTTGCTCTTGAGACACGCTTATGATCCAATCAATATCCATCTCATCAATGCTTGGGGTCGACAGGATCTCCACTGGAGTTAACCCCAGAAATTGAGCTTCGCCTGTGCTAGAATACTTTGCGAGAGAATCTGCTTTCATGTTTTCTTCTCGAGGAATGTGACTTATCATGTAATGATCGAAATCACCCAGGAGTTCCCAAGCCTTTTACAAATAGGCGGGCAGATTCCCCCCTTTTGTTTGGAATTCCTTTTTGACTTGGCATACAATAAGCTGAGAATCACTGAAGATCTGTAATGCTCGGATGCTTAGTTCTTTAGCAATCCTTAAGCCAGCGATAAGGGCTTCGCATTCTGCTTCATTGTTTGTTGAAGGAAATTCCAATCTTAGTGCATAGCATAATGATCGACCTTCAGGGGTCTCAAGTACAACTCCGGCTCCAGAACAGTAGTCGTTTCTTGCGCCATCGACATATAACTTCCATTGGATTGGGGAATCGTCGATCGTTTCCTCCGCACTGTTACCCTTATCTGTGAATTCTGCGATGAAATCCGCTAAAGCTTGTCCATTGATCACTTTTCGGGGATGATAAGTGATGTCATATTGACTGAGTTCAATATTCCACTTTAGAAGACGACCCGAAGTCTCAGGGCGAAATAGTACTTGCTTTAAAGGTTGATCAGTGGGGACTCTAATAGGATGAGCTTGGAAATATTGCCTCAACTTCCTAGATGCAATTAGTAGGCAATAGGCGAGTTTTTCCAACTTAGAGTAATTCATCTCTGCCCCTGTGAGTCTTTTGCTGATATAGTAAACTGGATGTTGAATCCTCTTGTCTTCTCGTATCAGCGCTGCACTTAAAGCATGAGATGATACTGCCAAGTATATAAGAAGATCCTCGCCATCGCCAGGCCTAGAAAGTATTGGAGGCGTTTCCATATGGCGAATCAATTCATCAAAGGCTTTTTGGCATACGGGAGTCCAATCGAAGTTTTTCTTTCCTTTCTTTAGGGCGTCAAAGAATGGGATGCATTTATCTGTGGCTTTGGAAATGAACCGACTTAAGGCGGAGACTTTTCCATTGAGACTTTGCAATTCCTTCTTTGTTCTAGGAGCTTTGACTTCCTTCAAGGCGGTAATTTGAGCTGGACTAGCCTCAATGCCCCTAGCGCTCACGATGAAACCTAAAAACTTGCCGGATTCCACTCCAAATGAACATTTTAAAGGATTGAGCTTCATTCCGTATTTTCGGAGGACTGTGAACATGTCTGCTAAGTGTTCTATGTGATCCACTACTTTCTTAGACTTTACTAACATGTCATCGACGTAGACTTCCATAGTCTTGCCCAATTGCGGTTTGAACATAGCATTAACAAGTCTTTGGTATGTTGCCCCTGCATTCTTCAACCCGAAGGGCATAACTCTGTAGCAGTATAGACCAATGTCAGTGATAAAGCTCGTGTCCTCCTGATCTGGCTCATGCATCATGATCTGGTTGTATCCGGAGTAAGCATCCATGAAAGATAACAATTCGTGTCCCGCTGTTCCGTCTACCAGTTGATCGATTCTGGGTAATGGGAAGCAGTCTTTGGGGCAGGCCTTGTTTAGATCTGAAAAATCGATGCACACTCTCCATTTTCCGTTGGCTTTCTTAACCAGCACTGGATTTGAAACCCAATTCGGATAGGTAGATTCTTTGATAAAATTATTCTCCATGAGCCGATCAACTTCTTCTTTTAACGCTGCTGACCTTTCTGGACCCTGAGTTCTCCTTTTCTGCTTTACAGGTGTAAATTTTGGATCAATATTTAGAGTGTGTACTGCAACTTCTGGGGATATTCCGCACATATCGGCATGAGTCCAAGCAAAAACATCCAAATTTGCCTTTAAAAGAGATATTAAGATATTCTGAATTGACACATTAAGTTGTGAACCCACATTCAACATCTTGTTTGGGTCCTTTGGGTCAACAGGTACTGGTATTGTCGTTTCCACTGGTACCACTCTATTCTCCCCTGCACTGACTTTTCTAGGATCCATCTCTTTCCTTGCTCCGCTGTGCTCGCCAGTGCAGGGTCCGCCCTGTAATTGCTACAAGGCTGGTTCTTTGATGCGGACTGGGGCTGCCGCATCCTTTCCCATTTCTCTTTTTCTGGTTTCTCGTAGCTCTGTTAGATAACATTCCCGCCCCGCATTTTGATCCCCTTTTATAACTCCTACTCCATTATCTATGGGAAATTTAATGGTGAGGCACCATTGGGCCAGAACAACTTTGAATGCTGCGAGAGTTGGACGGCCAAGGAAAGCTTTGTAAGCAGAAAATTCGTCGACAATTACAAAGCTTTGAATGTTTCCCTGTATCCACAGATGTTAGCATAATAAAAAAGTACCAATCCCACTTCGAGGGCGATATCACGGTATATAGGGTTATCCGCTATTATGCGAGGCACACAGGGTCTCATCCGCTATATATATGCGAGGATATCAATCACTCCAATACATATATATACTACTTTATATAATATCACATCCATTGATAATTATTTATCAATTAAATCAATCAATCAATAACTAATTATAACTATTTGAAATTAATCATGGATATCCAAAGATGAGTGAGATTATCTCTTTTTGATTTTTATTGTCGCTTCGTGTTCCGGTTCCGATTCAATCCAAACGTGTTTGAATTTATTTGAAATTTTTGCAAGCTCCAAATTCAACCAAACTGATTCTATTGCAAAGATATCCTATATTCAAACCCAATGCGACTGACCGCATTGGATTCTGACCTAAGACGATTGAGATATGAATTTTCAAAGGGTTGGCATTTTGAATTGAACAAATAATTATAACTCAAAACCACTTAACTCACACAACATAGGCCAAACACGATGGAACCCAACCGACTATCCACTTTTCATCCCCAATAGACGTTGCTACTTCTCCCAGCATCCATGCCGTGCATGCATGCACTGATACGGCATCCCAGAACATGAAGCACAAATTCGACAGTGCCCACAAGCTTCTCCTCCCATCCTCCGCCACCTCGCCCCTATAGATCTGAGCTCGAAACCACCGTATGAAACGTGACTTGAAGCTTCCCCCTTGGCCATACAAATAGTCATGACTTCCCAACGTGAACCGCACATCACAAAATCGCAGTCGAGCTGCTATTTCCCACTACGTGTTCGAATCAAAGCTCCATGGATTGAATCAAGCATTGAATCACAAAAAAATCAAACGTAGCTCTGAACTACCGCTCCCCTCTACTATTGAGATCATCACCGTGAGGTCTCACCCCTCTAGAAGTATATCAAATCGAAGAGAATTCAAAAACTTGTTTTTGAAAGTGGTTTCAAGATTTTTAGTTGAGTATTTTATGAGATAGGAATTTTTGAAGTATGCCATCATTATTTCTTGCTCTGCTCTATTGCTCAGTTGTGATGTTTAAAAAGGTGAAAGGAAGGGAAACGTGTTTGAATAGATTAAGTGTATGGTGATTGAGTGAAAGAAGGGACAGGCTGATGTAAATTATGGAAAATAATATATATATTGTTTTAAATTCAAAATATCTCATATTCAAAAGCAGCTTAAAATTTCAAACTCCTATCGAGGAATGCCGCTAGGTGTTCATAATCTTATACCCCTATTCCGAACGCAATGGAAAAGGTTTTGAGTCCTAATTCAATCGTATAGAGAAGATAGCTTTTTGGACCTAATTATTATATTAAATTTTCGATATGAATTTCAGCGTGTTTATATACCATACGATCAAACGACGACTCCAAATGTTACGAAAATTTAAATCCGATAATAATACACTATTACGGATCCGATAGAACAAGTTTCATCAAAATCTGAGACTGTCCTCTGGAAGGCTATTTTTAAATGTCAATTTAAACGATATATTTTTAAAATTGCACAAATCACTTTTAAATTCAATTTAAATTGTTTTATTATCTTTAGTATTATTAATATAAATTTTGTAAGCCTTTAAATTATTTTTATCAAGCTCAAAACTCCAGATTCACTATTTTAACCAATTTTCCAATATTAAATTCAATAATTAAATTATCCTAAAATTAGTCATATCTGAAATTTAAGTCAGAAATTAACTTTTAAATGTTAAAAATCAATATAATATTCCAATTTCAAATATCAAAAATTCTAGGTCGTTATAGAAATTATGTTAAAAATAGTTTCAATAATATCCAAACAACGTTATTAAACCGTATTCTAATTTTTTTCTTATTAATAAATCAAAATTTTAATTTCTCCCAATATTAAGTTCTAAAATATTATTTAATTTAATTGTTTTTAATTATCGAAAAATATGGGTCGTTACATTCAACCTCGACAAAGTTTATTCGAATAGTTATATAATTATTTAAAGAGTAATTTGCAATAAAATGCAACGAAACTCTCTCATAACACTTGAATACAAATTTGCATACATTCAGTATGGATACTGCTAATCTAAAATTGAAGAAGTGCAAACAGGAGGAAGATCAAAGCTGCAATGTTAACGCTAAAATTTGAACGCTAACACCCCGGTGTATGAAGTGAGATTGTGAAAGCACCATCCGATAGCTCGGGAACAGATTATAAGCAGATAATAGCGAAAAAGCAGTAAACAACAGCAATTTTATAGTGGTTCGGCTTAAGAGAGAGCCTACGTCCACTTTGAATATCTTTATTGACGATTTGATTACAAGTCGATGCAATTACACTTTGATTACAACACACTTCGAGTTACAAGTGACTTAGAACAAGTAGCCTAAGCTTCAATGTCGATCCAAATCCTTGAACTCATGTTGGACATGTATCATTTCTTCGTGAAGTTCCTTGAGGTGTTCCTTATCTCTCAAAAGCTTTAAGTGTTGGAATAGTTCGAAATGCAGCAGAGTAACGGCGCTTGGAATGAATGAGCAGAAAAGTCCCTTGAATGTTGGAGGTGGCCATGTATTTATAGGAATTTTCAGCCCTGAGTCGTGAGTCGTGTTCGACTCATGCTTGGCTCGTGGCCGAGCCAAATTAGGTCGTGGCCGACTCATTGAACCAATCCCTTGGTTTCTCCATGGCCCATTCCTTTGCTGGATTTTAAGCCAAGTCCTAAGTCGCTTACGAGTCAATCCTCATTGGCATAGGTACTGTGGCAATGGACTACGACTCAATGGTTTTAAGTCGTGGACGAGTCGTTCTGAGTCATGAGTCGCTAAGTCATTAACGACTTATCAGGTAGCGGTATATAGGTGAAGTGACTTAGGGACTTATCTTCTTAGGTTGTCAATCCTCTTGAGTCGTTTCTTATGATGAGTCGTGGACTTGTTGAGTCGCTGAGGCGATAGCCTTGATGAGTCGGTAATGCACTGAGTCGGTCTGCCTTGTGAACCGTTAACTAGTTAAGCCACTCTGCTCCTCTAAGGCATTAACTCGTTGAGTCGTTGATCCCCATAAGTCATGAGTCGCGCAATTCTTTAACTCGTGCAATTCCTCAGTTCAGTTGAGTCGTTGACCCACTGATTCGTTACAAGCCCTGAGTCGTTGGGTCGGTCTAGGCCTTGAGTCATCTCACATGAATCGTAAACTTTGTTGAGTCGGTAACTCACTGTGTCGGCCTGTCTCATGAACCGCTAATCCCCATGAGTCGTTCCATTCCTTTAAGTCACCGTGAACCTTAACTCGTTAGCTAATTAAGTCGCTACCAGTTGAGTCGGTCCTTTCCTTAAGTTGCTGAAGCCCATTGAGTCGTAAATCCAATGAGTCGTTAAAGACCTTAAGTGGATGAGTCGGCCCAAGTTTCAACTCGTTGGTAGAACATGGTTAACATGCAACGACCCGTAAATTTGAATTGGTTTTAATAACGTAATTTACTGAATTTTGTGAAATTTTAAATAATAATATTTGGAAATAGAAATTTAACGTTTGGTGTTAACGCTGAAATTTGAACGCTAACACCCCGGTGTGTAAAGTGTAGTTGTGAAAGCACCACCCGATGATTCGGGAACAGAGTATAAGCAAAAAACCACAGAAAAAAGCAGTGAATAACAACGATTTTATAGTGGTTCGGCTCAATAGTTTGCCTACGTCCACTCTGAATATCTTTATTGATGATTTCGTTAATAGTTGATACAATTCTTCCCAAGTACAATACACTTTGAACTACTAAACACTTTGAACGAGTAGCTTAAACTTCAATGTAAATGAAAGTCCCCAAATCCATGTCGGATGCATGAGATTTCTTCTTGAAGTTGTTGATAGTGTTCTATGTGTCTTGAATGCTTTGAGTGTTGAGTTGGTTTGGAATGTAGCAGAGTATCGGTGCTTGGAAAGAATGAGCCAAAAGTCCCTTGAATGTTGGAGGTGGTCGCGTATTTATAGGTGTGATTCTGGGCGGCAGTTTTTCACTCAAGTCATGAGTCGTGCACGACTCATGGAGAGTCGTAAGTCGCATTTGACTCAAGGTTCAAGAGTCAGCAGGCAATGGAGTAAGTGAAGTGGTTTTGAGCTTTTCTTTGTTCATTTTAAGTCCTAACTCGTTCGCGAGTTAAGAGGTCACGGTTTAGAGTGAGGCAGTACTAAAATCTTGGCTCTGCGGTTTTAGGTCGTGTACGACTTAAATTAGGTCGTAAGTCGTCGACGAGTCATCTTACTGCGGCATGGTATTGAACTTGTCCTCTAAGTCTTAGGTCGTAACGTCTTTAAGTCGTGGACTTTCTTAAGTCGTGACATTCCCTAAGTCGCTAAGGTCTTAATTCTGTTAGGTCGTTAGTTCCTTAACTCGTAAGCTTTTAACTCGCAGGCTCTTTAACTCGTGCACTTCCCCTGAGACATGACATATCTTAAGTCGCAGAGGCTTTAAGTCATAGACTTCTTGGTCCGTTGAGTTGCTGCCTCCCTTGAGTCGTAGAAACCTTAAGTCGGTAAGTCGTCAGTCCCTTAAGTCGTCCATCCTCTTGACTTGTTGAGTCATGTATCTGTTAACTCGTTATGTTGATAACTCACTGAGTTGTTTGTCCATTGAGTCGTCGCCCACCTTGAGTCGTTTTCTTATTGAGTCGCGCAGTTTTTGAGTCGTAGGAATTTCAGGGTTAACATTTGCCCCTCGAAGTACGCGCCTAAGTCGTAGGTCGTGTGCTTCGACTTATCCTAACTCGTGTGCGATTTCAAATTCCTCTGCCTTGAGATATGAAAGGTTTAGGTCGCTCCTTCTTCACCTACTTGTTTCCGTGTTTACTTCCGCCATTAACGATCTTCGAAGCTTTTCAGAGACGAATTCGATCAGTTCACCTTATCACCAATTAAGTTCCAGCCACCTTCATCATTACACTGCGTAAGTAAACTCATCGCTCGCCCAATTTCACAATTACTGTTACCTTTCGAACATGGATTTCCCATTTTCCAACCTCAATCTGAATCCTCACATCAGGCTTCTTCTTGAATCGCGTTATGATCGATTGCTGACAAGCTTGAAGCAGTTTGATTGAGTTTTTTAAATGACTTGCAAGGAGAAGGCGATGGGTCACCATATTTCGATTCAGTTGATTCATGAATTTAGAGGAGGCAATATCGTCCTACATGGGTTAACGGGTTAGGAGTTAGGAAGATAACGGGTTATTGAGTTGGAGAAGGATCAGTGGGTTCAGAAGAGATATCGTGAAGTTTTTTGCGACTTTGCCAATTTGCATAGTTTTCGAAGTGACTGACTTAAGATCCCCCACGACCTTAATTGCATACGACTTTACCCCTTAGGTTATGTTTGCTTCTGGACGACTCAAGACTTAGCTTCATTTGCACTTCATTTGTTCTGTCTTGATTTGAGACTTTACGACTTGGCTTCTAGGTTGTGCACGACTTAGCCTTGAGTTGCAGCCGAGCTAAGACTTTATCTTTTAATTCGTGGACGACTTAACTTTTAGGTCGTGGATGACTTATGACTTAGAGAATTCTTCGGACTGTGACTCAATGATTTGAACAAAATTTGAAAACTTAGAGATGTTGATAGAACTTAAGTGTATTTGCAATTTGAATTGCCAGAATATACTGCTTGAACTTTGTTGTGTTTCTTCACAGATTATTCTAACTTTGACGCTATCAACCTGTTAAACACAACACTTGCAGAAAAATGGGACAAATATACTGCCATCGACTGCCCACGTCAAATGACAGATTAGTTAATAACAGATAATTAACTCAAATAAATTGTGTGAATGAAGTGCTTTCATCAATTTCAAGTAAAATATTACAGCAGCACTGAAATAGTCAATTGAAACTGACCAGCCTGCACTAATATTATGCTTGAACTTTATATTAACAAGTTCTGAAATTTTGTAATCAACCAATCATCGACTAGTTTAATTCCAGTTATATTTACTTGCTATTTTTATTAGTTTTGCACGACACTTCACACTTTTTATGAAACGTGCACCTTCACATTTGAATATCCAGTTGCTTGTGTAGAATGACTTCTCAGGAAGAAGATACAACGGTTCAGACTGGAGAGGCAACTGTAATTCCGGCTCCTCTGGTCAATCCTCCCGAAAGAGCCTCTTCTACTTTATCGTACAGAGTTTTCCGCCAATTGTGCGCTCAGTTTGGCATTGCTGAATCAGATGCCATTCTTCCCGAGAGAAGTAACACTGCTGACATAGCACCCCTGGCTTTGTAACGGTCAATCGACAAATGTGCCTGAGTGGGGGCGTTCCTCCTTTCAATGACTTTTTCCAACAACTTCTTCGTCAATTGGCCATCACCCCGTCCCAACTACACCCCAATGGTTATGCCATTTTAATGGGGTTGTGTGTACTGTTTAGGAGGACGCTTAATCGATTCCCAAGCTTTGACGAGATTTGCTTCCTATGCTCTTTCACCAGGACTAAAGATCACCCCTCTATTACTGTCGTGGGAAGTGCTCGAAATCGTAAATTTATCATCGGTCTTCCTGACAGTGCTCATGGGTTTTTGACTCAATTTTTCTATGTCCGTTGCCCCCCGGGGTTTTATGCTGTATGGAGAGAAGGAAGTAAGATCATCTACCTTTACCTCCTTTATATTCTGAGTCTTTTGAAGTTCGAATTGCCAAGTGTTAACTTCGTCATCATTTCTTTTCTTTTATTTCAGTACTTCCCCCTCCTTGTAGAGATCCCAGTCACAAGCCAACCCTGGAGAGGCTTGTAGCAGTACCGGTTGAAGAACGGGATGTGAAATTTTTGATGAACGACGAATTCCTTCACCAGTTCGGACTTCTTCACCCTTCTCGCTCCACACACCCCTGCGAGGTTCCAGACTCCCCACCTAAAGCATCAGATGCTCTGGTTTCTACAGACACATCCATACCAAAAGGACCTGCTCCCGAGGCTTCGCTAGTGAAGTGCTCCACTTCGGTTGATGTTGCGGGGCCATCTGTCGAACTTGCCCCGGTTATTGAGGAAGAAGAGCCCTAGGGATCTCCCCGACTGTCACAGAAATCTGGCAAAGAAGCCGAAAAAACTAGCCTTGCCAAGCAGAGCAGGGACGATACTTTCGAAGGGCTGAGCGACCTCTTTGCCACCTCGCAAGAGATCTTTGAAGATGATCCTATCACTACCGGGGTTTCTTCTTCAGTAGTTGAAGCGACTTCTGTCATGCAACAGACTCCGTCGACTCAAAAGTTGACGCTAACTATTACACCCACAACCACTCCTCAATTAAAGAATGGTTCGTAGTTTGATGCGCGTAGTTTGCACGTCACACACACTTAGAAATTTTTTTTTTGCCACTTTTATGCTTCTGGCTTTTTGTACTTCGAAGAATTCTAAATTCTAGCTCTTTTTATTTCAAATTCTCCGATGGGGCGCAGCGGATCCTACTATGATGATTTCCAGCGCTACGGGAGGCATAGCCAATATGATTACAGGCGTTACCTTCCCTCTTACAGAGAATCTGATGAAGAAAGAGCCGCTCGAAAGGCTCAAGAGAAGAAGACTCAAGAGGAGCGTTACGAAAGAAGAGAGAGGGAGGAGCGCCACGATTCTTCGCAGAGAGGCGACGATTCCCATAAAAGAAAATCCCATGATGACAGAGGAAAAAGTCATATGGTTGAAGATTCGAGCAAGCGAGCCCGACATGGTGAGAAGCAAACCTCTACAACTCCTGAAAAGGTTACTGCCCCTGCCTCGCTCGACATTCCTTCCGGCTCTCCCGCTCTCAGGAAGACAGACATCCAAACAATAATTAGCAGGCCCAAATTCCAAGTCGGATCGGGTCCGGCCACTTTGCAAAGTCGGTTTCCACAGTGGTGTCTGAAGGGAGTAAGGTTTGACCTTGACTTGGTCCCCATTGACAAGTCTGCTATGTTACGAAACCTCGATGCCGTCAAGCTTGATATTGAGAGGATGTCGAACTGGCAAAAACTTGTTGACGAGCTCCAAAGGGTTAATCGTGCAAACATAGAGCCATGCTCAACATGGAAAATGATAAAGCCGAATGGCAGAAGGTTCTTGAGCAACACGACACTGAGATGAGGAGCATTGCTTCTTACAATGAAGAGCTTGAAGCAAAAGTTGAAGAACTGAAACAAGAGCTTGCTGCTTCCTCTACTTCCTATTCTCAAAAAGAAGAAGTGCTCCTAAAACAAGTGAGAGATGCTCATGCCAGCCAAAGGGATGCCGAAGACAGGCTCGAAGTGCAAAAAAGGATCAGTGAGGGCTATATTGCCGATGTTGCAGAGCTTCGGAAGAAAACCAGCTCCCAAGAGGCGGAGATTCAAATGCTTAAGCTTCAACTTTCTAAAGCTGAAATGGAGCGTGATGAGGCCGTTACTGGAAAAATTGCAGCTGAAGAATCTCACGAGGCAACGAGGGCCAACATCAGCTCAACATTATTTGATTTCTATCTGCACAGCATCTTGGGGCGCGGTAGCCTCGCCTTTCTAGGCCCCAAGTATGAAATTACACTGGCTGAAGTTTGGGAGGCCGCACTCGATATGCTCGGTGGTAGCGGCGCTGGCTATGATAAGTCAGCTCTTGAGGAGCACTATCTTGACGATGATGCTCGTGCCGCTCTCGCTAGGGGGAGAGAACAGCTTGCAAAATTAAGGGCCCAAACAGCGGCAGGAGAATATTCAGGAAAAATCATCTCAACTGCTCCAATTCAACCTTCTCCTTCAGCCGATATTGACATTATCGGTTCTAGTTCTCATTCTCCATCTCCTACTAAAGTTACCAATGATATCACAAGCATACAAGGTGGAGATGAAGGCGGCGAGAGTGCCGAGGCACAGGCTTACGAAGTTGACGTCAGGGAACCGACTTCTGTAGGTAACCCTACTGACAATCTTGCCAAAGTAGACTGCTCATCTGTTTCTTACGAACTTGATGAGCTTTTTGACTACTTCTTGAATCTCAGCGAACCTTTATCTCCGCTTTTTACTGACTTGAACTTTTTTCCTTCTGTAGAGAAAACGTCGGGCATTGTTCAGGCTTCTACTCCTCCAATTATTCCTTCTCCGCCTCTTAAGGTCACTCGTCCTTCTGCCTCGCAACCCGGGTCACAAGAGGAGCAAATAGAAGCTCTTCACGGCTTAGATGATCCCGTTGCTTCTCAAGATCTGAAAGGAGAAGAAACAGAAGGAAGCGAGAGGACTCCATAACCAACTGGCTCCGACGCTGAACCGTTATCCAAAATTCTTTCTCCAGGGAGTGGGTCTTCCTCCAAGAAGAGAGGAAAGCAGGGAGTTTCAAAGAAGAAGAAGAAGAAGGGATCTTTAACTGGCGAAGAAGAGACGGAAGAAGGTCCGACCGAGCCCCTTTCTCCTTCATCCCCTACCCTTACAAGCCGGCCTAAAAAGTTGGTCATTCGGCCAGATGCGGGCTCAAAAGGTGGGCGAAAGAAGAAATGATGGCTCTGGTTCTGTGGCTTTCATATCGCTTTTTGCCTCTCTTTTTTTTGCATGTACTGACCGGAAGTTGTGCGGGTACCGGCCCCCCGCTTTTCTTTTGCTTTTTACTTTGGAACCTGTACCTGTATATAAAATAGTGTTGAATAAAATGATTCTTTTTCTTTGTACAAACTTCTGTCTGTATCTGAGAATGCATTTACTGTTCATTTTTGTACAAGTTTCTTTGTACGATATTGCAGTGAGCTTGTGGTATATATTGTTCGAGCGCAATTTTACCGATGTAGTTATGCCATGCTGCCCCTATACCATAAGCCCATTGTAATATTTTATTTTATGAGGAACTTATGCTTTTATTTTTTAGAGAATAATTATTCCACATTTGGAGGAATATTATTTCATTAAAAAATAGTGCACAAATAAGTTTCTACGTTTCAACCTTCGAAGATATCACTTTTTATTTTGTGCATATACACATTTTACTGAATGAAATCTTCTATGTGGTAAAGCGGGTATTTGCAAGGTACTTCAACTTCTTTTTGAGGAAGAGAATTTTCTAGAATAAGTAATTCATTCTTCCTTTGAAAGTTAAAGTGTGCTTTTGATGAGGAATTTTTTTTTTTTTTTTTTTACTTGCCACAGTAAAGGGCTTCTTGATTTTTGTTTCTTTGAAAAGTTGCACCTTCGGGGAAGACTTTTTCACGTTTCAACGCCTGGAAGTTTTATTTCAATCTTGGTGAAACGTGTGCCTCCGAAGTGGTCTTTCTGCTTGATTGTGCCTCCGAGAGGAGGTCTTTTCATTTCTGCCTCCGGGAAGAGGTCTTTCTGTCTTATTGTGCCTCTGGGAAGAGGTCTTTTTGTTTCTGCCCCTTGGGAGAGGCTCTCTCTCTTTTTTTTTTCTTTTTTTTTTTTGCATTTCATCTCTGGTGAAGTGAAACTCCGAAGAGCGGCTGTTGCACTTCAACTCCTGGCGAAATGGGCCTCCGAAGAGGGCTTTTATTTTGTTTTACATTTCAACTCTGGTGAAGTGAAACTCCGAAGAGTGGCTGTTGCACTTCAACTCCTGGTGAAATGGGCCTCCGAAGAGGGCTTTTATTTTGTTTTACATTTCAACTCTGGTGAAGTGAAACTCCGAAGAGCGGTTGTCACACTTCAACTCTTGGTGAAATGTGCCTCCGAGGATTGCCTGGAAGTTACTCTCTCATGGTTGGAGAGTCATGACTTCTCCAATCTTTTTTGGTTGAGTAGAGAACTTTCTTTTTTGCGGCATATGCCTCGTTAGAGGTCTTTATCCTCCGAAGAGTTGTGCCTCTGAAGAGGACTTGTGCCTCCGAAGAGGGCTTTAGTTGTTCCTTGTCCACTTGCTTATGCCTTTTCAGCGATTCTCTATTTTTTCTTTTCAAGCTTGCACTCCCTTCTCTTACAAGTAGTTTGTTTAATCCAAGGAAGTGTACTTCATTGTTAGGCAAGTTCACGAGAACGGGCATAAGCTTCTTAATTGGATGTTTGTTTGTTCAAACGATCTCAATTTACGAGCAATGGCCCATTTCCGGCGAAATCATTGGCCGTTCAATTGAAGCACTTCCTATCTAGGATTTGAATTCGGGAATTTTGTGACTTGGAATTTGTTTGTTGAATGATAACAAGAATCACTTGGTCTTGTAATGTGCAAGTTTTATTTTCGTTGCCTGCAAAAATTTAAATCGACATTTCAGCAATACATTTAATGTACTTTTCATATCGAAAATAAAGCAAACATGTAATAATAATAAGGAACACAAGATTTATAGTGGTTCGGCCAAGAATTTGGGCCTACATCCACTTTATAGTCTTTCATTATTCACTTGCATCGGTTTTACAATCGCTTTCAATTACAGGAATCATACATTCATAATTCTTTTTACAATATTTCAACAAAGCTATCAAGTAAAGTATGGGCGCAAGTGATTGCTGTTCCAAGCCCTTGGAATTTGATCTCCTTCGACAGTAGTGAGTTTGAATGTGCCGTCAAGAAGCTTCTGACCTATGACATATGGTCCTTCCCAATTTGGCCCAAACACACCTGTCGCCGTCATATTTCTTTTTAAGACTAGATCTCCAATCTCAAAGCTGCGTTGGCGAACTTTGGAATTGAAATGTATGGCTATCCTTTGCTGATGAGCTGCGATTCTGAGCTCTGCCTCTTCTCTTTTTTCATCAAGGAGATCTAGTGCCTCGAGCTATAGTTTTTCATTCTCCGCTTGATTGAAATGGGTTCTTCGATGTGAAGGGACCTCTGTTTCTACCGTAATCATTGCTTCTGACCCGTATGCCAATGAAAACGGAGTATGCCCAGTCGCAGTTTTGTGGGTAGTTCTGTATGCCCATAGTGCTAGTGGTAGCTTATCGACCCAACCACCTTTTGCTCTTTCGAGTTGCTTCTTGATGGTTGACTTGATAATCTTATTTACTGCTTCCACCTGCCCGTTTGCCTGCGGATGAGCTACTGCTGAGAAGCTTTTTCGGATTTTGAATCATTTGTAAAAATCTTGGAATTCTTCACTTTCGAACTGAGTACCATTGTCTGTAATTATCTTTTGAGGCACACCATACCTACAAATGATACTTTTAGTCACAAAACTTATCATCTTTTTAGAGGTGATAGTAGCCAGGGGTTCAGCTTCTGCCCATTTAGTAAAAGAATCTACAGCAACAATGGCATATTTGATTCCAGATTTGGCAGTTGGTAACGGTCCCACAAGGTCTATCCCCCATATTGCAAATGGCCATGGGCTGACCATCTATGTGAGTTCAGTGGAAGGCGCTCTAGGAATTTTTGCGAATCTTTGGCATCTGTCACATTTTCGGGAATAGTTTGCTGCATCTCGATTAATTTCTGGCCAAAAATATCCGTATCGGAGAACCTTCTTGGCTAAAGTTTGACCACCTAAATGATCACCACATTCTCCCCCATCCACCTAAGCTAGGATTGTTTTGCACTCATCCTTGGATACACATCGAAGTAACGGCATTGAGAATCCCCGTCTGTATAATTGGCCATCCTGGACTATATAGCGAGAGGCTTTCCTCAGTAGCTTATGTGGCTCTTTTGAATTTTCCGGTAAAGAGTCATTGAGCAGATATTCTGTTATTGGAGTCATCCATGATTCTTTCTCCTGAGACACGCTCATGATCCAATCAATATCCATCTCATCAATGCTTGGAGCCGATAGGACTTCCACTGGAGTCAACCCCAGAAATTGAGCTTCGCCTGTGCTAGAGTACTTTGCGAGAGAATCTGCTTTCGTGTTTTCTTCTCGAGGAATATGACTTATCATGTAATGATCGAAGTCACCCAGGAGTTCCCAAGCCTTTAACAAGTAGGCAGGCAGATTTCCCCCTTTCGCTTGGAATTCCTTCTTGACTTGGCATACAATAAGCTGAGAATCACGGAAGATCTGTAATGCTCGGATGTTTAGTTCTTTAGCAATTCTCAAGCCAATGATAAGAGCCTCGTATTCCGCTTCATTGTTCGTTGAAGGAAATTCCAATCTCAGTGCATAGCATAATGACCGACCTTCAGGGGTCTCGAGCACAACTCCGGCTCCAGAACAGTAGTCATTTCTCGCGCCATCAACATATAACTTCCATTGAATTGGGGAATCATCGATCGTTTCCTCCTCACCGTTAACCTTATCTGTGAATTCTGCGATGAAATCCGCTAAAGCTTGTCCGTTGATTGCTTTTCGGGGATGATAAGTGATGTCGTATTGACTGAGTTCAATGTTCCACTTTAGAAGACGACCCGACGTCTCAGGGCGAAACAGGACTTGCTTTAAAGGTTGATCAGTGAGGACTCTGATAGGATGAGCTTGGAAATATTGCCTCAACTTCCTTGATGCAATCAGTAGGCAATAGGCAAGTTTTTCCAACTTGAAGTAATTCATCTCAGCCCCAGTGAGTCTTTTGCTGATATAGTAAACTGGATGTTGAATCCTCTTGTCTTCTCGTATCAGCGCTGCACTTAAAGCATGAGATGATACTGCCAAGTATATAAGAAGATCCTCACCATCGCCAGGCCTAGAAAGTATTGGAGGCGTTTCCATATGGCGAATCAATTCATCAAAGGCTTTTTGGCATTCAGGAGTCCAATCGAAGCTTTTCTTTCCTTTCTTTAGAGCGTCAAAGAACGGGATGCATTTATCAGTAGCTTTGGAAATGAACCGACTCAAGGCGGCGACTTTTCCGTTGAGACTTTGCAATTCCTTCTTCGTTCTAGGAGCTTTGACTTCCTTTAAGGCGGTAATTTGAGCTGGACTAGCCTCAATGCCCCTAGCGCTCACGATGAAACCTAAGAACTTTCCGGACTCCATGCCAAATGAACATTTTAAAGGTTAAGCTTCATTCCGTATTTTCGGAGGACTGCGAACATGTCTGCTAAGTGTTCTATATGATCCACTGCTTTCTTAGATTTTACTAACATGTCGTCGACGTAGACTTCCATAGTCTTGCCCAATTGCGGTTTGAACATAGCATTAACAAGTCTTTGGTAGGTTGCCCCCGCATTCTTCAGCCCGAAGGGCATAACTCTGTAGCAGTAAAGACCAACATCGGTGATAAAGCTCGTGTACTCCTGATCTGGCTCATGCATCATGATCTGGTTATATCCGCAGTAGGCATCCATAAAAGATAACAATTCATGTCCCGCTGTTCCGTCTACCAGTTGATCGATCCTGGGTAACGGGAAGCAGTCTTTGGGGCAGGCCTTATTTAGATCTGAAAAATCGATGCACACTCTCCATTTTCCGTTGGCTTTCTTAACCAGCACTGGATTCGAAACCCAATTCGGATAGGTAGATTCTTTGATAAAGTTATTCTCCATGACCCGATCAACTTCTTCTTTTAACGCTGCTGACCTTTCTGGACCTTGAGTTCTCCTTTTCTGTTTCACAGGTGTAAATTTTGGATCAATATTCAGAGCGTGTAATGCAACTTCTGGGGATATTCCACACATATAGGCATGAGTCCAAGCAAAAACATCAAAATTTGCTTTTAAAAAAGATATTAGGATATTCTGAATTGACACATGAAGTTGCGAACCCACATTCAACACCTTATCTGGGTCCTTCGGGTCAACAGGTACTGGTACCGTCTTTCCACTGGTACCACTCTATTCTCCCCTGCACTGGCTTTTCTAGGATCCATCTCTTTTCATGCTCCGCTGTGCTCGCCAGTGCAGGGTCCGCCCTATAATTGCTACAAGGCTGGTTCTTTGACGCGGACCGGGGTTGCCGCGTCCTTTCCCATTTCTCTTTTCCTTGTTTCTCGCAGCTCTGTCAGATAACACTCCCGCCCAGCATTTTGATCCCCTTTTATAACTCCCACTCCATTGTCTGTGGGGAATTTAATGGTGAGGCACCATGGGGCCAGAACAGCTTTGAGCGCTGCGAGAGTTGGACGGCCAAGGAAAGCATTATAAGCCGAAAATTCGTCGACAATCACAAAAGTTTGCTTGTGGACTACTTTTCTTTCTCCCTCTCCAAGTTCTACAAGCAAATCAACGGTTCCTATCGGTTGTTTTGCCTCCCAAGTGAGGCCAGCGATTTTCTGCGACGAGGCTAGCACATCAGTCATAGGGATCTTCATTTGGTCGAATGTTTTCTTGAAGAGGATATTGCAGGATGCGCCACAATCAATGAGAACTCTTCTGACAATAGCTGGCCCGATACCAGCCGAGATGACTAAGGGATCCAAGGTAGGAGCTTCAACACCTGCGGAATCCATGGCTCTGAACACAATATCGTCATTGAAAGTTCTTTGTTGTTTCAGGGGCGTAGCATCTTCCAAAACAAAGACATCTTCTTCGGACGGTACATATTTCAAAGCCCGGGTGTACCTTTCCATCTCACCCCAGCTCTTGCCTGCTGGGTGAGGTCCTCCCGTAATGACATTGATAACAGGCCTTCCGGATTCATGCCCTGCAGCCTTCTCACTTGTCCTGGGTTGATGAACAGGAGCTAGACGAAGCAGGATTGCTGCTATTCTTTTCCACAAATTGCTGCAGCTTGTTTTCCCTTATCAACTCTTCAATCAAATTTTTCAATTGGCGGCATTCATCGGTATCATGACCGGGTTGATTATGGAAGCGGCAAAACTTCCCGCTTTGTACAGCTTTTTTCCCAGTTCTCAGAATGGGAGGTTTAGGATAATCAACGGAATCTTTAGTGGCAAGATAAATACGCTCCGGCATATCAGATAAAGGAGTATATTCCGATGGCTTGAAGGAACGAGGCTTCTTCAGATTTTTCTGTTTCTTCCCATCGTTATTTTCCCTTTTCTGTCCTACAGATTCATTCTTGCGTGGAGCAGCAACGTTATCTTCATCTTTTTCCAATACTGCCTTTACCGGTACAGGACGGCTTTCCAGGCATATGAACTAATCTGCTTTCTTGTAGAATTTTTCAAGGGAATTTGGTTCCTTCATGTTAATCCATTTTCCAAATTCGCTCGACTTGTCGATGGCCCTCATCAGATAGGTCAAGATCATCCATGGTTCTGCATTGTCTACCTCAGCCAGCGCTATATTAAAGAGATTCATGAAAGATCTGATAGTTTCCCCTGGATTCTGTTCTAAACTTGACAACGACATGATATCTTTGGGTTTTGAAGCATATAGTCTGAACTGCTCCTTGATTTTCCGGGTTAGGTCAGAAAACTGATCTATAGACCGAATTGGTAGCTTGGTGAACCAAAGCAGAGCTACACCTTCCAAATATACAGGAAAATATCGACACTTTATTTCATCAGAAGCTCTGGCACCCGTCATGTGCCAATCATACTTATACAAGAATTCGTTCGGATCACTTGTTCCCTTGTAAGCTGGGATAGTTGGAGGGACGAACTTCCTTGGAAACTCAGCCTTTAAGATCCTTTCGGTAAACGAGGTTTAACTTGGAGCGAAACCCCATTCCTTCTCGTCTTCATTCCTTTGCATGCTTTCTTTCATGATTTGTCAAACCATTTCAGAAAGATACCCCTCATCATTTCGAGCTTTAGATCCACCAACTTCAGGAAATGCTTGCTCAAAGGGGCTGGCAGCCCTCTCAGGAATGTTTCTTTCTTCAGCATCATGAATGTTGCCAGCAAAGTTCCTTTCATCACCCGTTGGTTGACGGTTTACCCCAAGCAAATCGTTCAACTTATTCAAAATTAGAGCATTTTGGGCATTCTGAGCCTCCAATTGTGCACTTTGGGCATTTATCTGCTGGTTTAGCCCTAAGATTACAGCATCCAACTCCGCTTTTGTGACCCCAACAGGTGGAGTGGCTTGATTAGGTACTGGGGAAGTGGAGGTTCCCTCTTGAACATTTCCAGATCTAACCGATCTACTCCTTCTCCCCGGAGCCATGATTTCAGATAAACTTCTAGTCTTCAGAGAGATTACTTCAACGAACTTTCATGGAGCAATGATGATAATTTGCCTGAGTTCAATTCTCAGTGAAAGCAGCAAAAATGTTAACGCTGAAATTTGAACGCTAACACCCCGGTGTGTAAAGTGTAGTTGTGAAAGCACCACCCGATGATTCGGGAACAGAGTATAAGCAGAAAACCACAGAAAAAAGCAGTGAATAACAACGATTTTATAGTGGTTCGGCTCAATAGTTTGCCTACGTCCACTCTGAATATCTTTATTGATGATTTCGTTAATAGTTGATACAATTCTTCCCAAGTACAATACACTTTGAACTACTAAACACTTTGAACGAGTAGCTTAAACTTCAATGTAAATGAAAGTCCTCAAATCCATGTCGGATGCATGAGATTTCTTCTTGAAGTTGTTGATAGCGTTCTATGTGTCTTGAAAGCTTTGAGTGTTGAGTTGGTTTGGAATGTAGCAGAGTATCGGTGCTTGGAAAGAATGAGCCAAAAGTCCCTTGAATGTTGGAGGTGGTCGCGTATTTATAGGTGTGATTCTGGGCGGCAATTTTTCACTAAAGTCATGAGTCGTGCACGACTCATGGAGAGTCGTAAGTCGCATTCGACTCAAGGTTCAAGAGTCAGTAGGCAGTGGAGTAAGTGAAGTGGTTCTGAGCTTTTCTTTGTTCATTTGAAGTCCTAACTCGTTCGCGAGTTAAGAGGTCACGGTTTAGAGTGAGGTATTACTAAAATCTTGGCTCTGCGGTTTTAGGTCGTGTACGACTTAAACTAGGTCGTAAGTCGTCGACGAGTCATCTTACTGCGGCATGGTATTGAACTTGTCCTCTAAGTCTTAGGTCATAACGTCTTTAAGTCGTGGACTTTCTTAAGTCGTGACATTCCCTAAGTCGCTTAGGTCTTAATTCTGTTAGGTCGTTAGTTCCTTAACTCGTAAGCTTTTAACTCGCAGGCTCTTTAACTCATGCACTTCCCCTGAGACATGACATATCTTAAGTCGCAGAGGCTTTAAGTCGTAAACTTCTTGGTCCGTTGAGTTGCTGTCTCCCTTGAGTCGTAGAAACCTTAAGTCGGTAAGTCGTCAGTCCCTTAAGTCGTCCATCCTCTTGACTTGTTGAGTCGTGTATCTGTTAACTCGTTATGTTGATAACTCACTGAGTTGTTTGTCCATTGAGTCGCCGCCCACCTTGAGTCGTTTTCTTATTGAGTCGCGCAGTTTTTGAGTCGTAGGAATTTGAGGGTTAACATTTGGTATACGTCTATTTTAACATAGCAAGTGGTAAATTTTCATCTGATAAGATTGAAGTTTATTTTATTGTGAAACTTTATTTTAATTCAAATCAGTTAATAATTGATGATGATAAAATATTTTTAAAAATTGAATATTTTTATATTGCTTGTAAATCTTCATCTGAGTGAGACGTCATATTTCGTTTCATCAAATTTGGACTGTTATTGCTCCGTTTATCTTATTTCTAGCAAATTAGCAGCATTTTTGGTAACAATTATCAAATTTTGATAGGATGATCGTACCACTAATATCTGTATATCGTTTTGATCGTCTCTTCATGCTGATCTCTACGGTATATTCAACTCTGTGCTTTGAAGTTTGATGCGAGGCTAAATCGCAAAACAGTTAGCCGTATCGGTACCCGTTTGAAACGTTTTGAGCCTTTTTAATTCCTTGTGCCCATTCATTATCTACCCGTCGAATCAAATAGCAATTTCCTTTAATTATTCCATCTGTTTGCATTTATATTTGCTATATTTGGGTGCGTGACTTTCCATATCCTACTGTTCACTGCTAAACTACTGCTGGAAATAATATATATTTTCGAATGGTAACAGCCTATTCTTTCTCCTCTCTATTCCTCATATCCCCTTTTCTTCTCTTTTCTTCCGCCAAGTCTGTAAGAAAAAAATTTATAAATAAATTTTGGAAATTTTATTCTCAAGCATCAATCTAGATGAGCCACTTTAACAACACACAAGGCCTAGACCCGATCGTCTTCCTTAGCAACCACAACTCCGGCGACCCAACCCTTGCCTATTGTCTCCGCCTCGAACAATCTGCCCTGACCCGATCATCTTGCCGCCGTGAATCATCTGAGCTCCAACGATGGCCGCAAACTTCCTACCTCGGCCGAGCGCCTTCCCTCCTTCTCCCCTCTCTCTCAACCCATGTCCATTTTTCAACGTTACTGCCCTCACCTAGGCTCGCCACCCATCAATCCACCCAATACCTCCGCTACCTCGTCTATGACCTCGGCCGAGCTTTGCATAGCAGCAGTTTTCCTCGTATAAAATATATAAGAGGTATACTCATATGTTAGTATCTGTTAGATCGTATAAAATATACTTCTGTTCGTTTATATATATATATATATATATATATATATATATATATATATTATGTTAGTGTTGCAGCTATGCAATTATATACTATGTCCATATATGTTATACAAGTTATACTATTACATATAATATAGTTATATATATATATATATAGTTATGACAGCACTATATATTATTTGAAACATTTTGGATATATATATATTTTACAATGTTTTTTATATATTAGTTTATGTAGGCTATTATAATTATGTTTACATATATATTCATAGTTATATATATATAGGCTTATATATAGCGAATCCAGTTTATGTTACGGTATGTATAAATATATGTGAGTATTGTAATATATTTTGCAAATAGGTGTATACTTATATTTTATGTTTAAATTGATGCTCGTATATATGTTTATTTTGAAATAAATTTACATAGTGTTTGATCAAGAGATTTGCACTGTCTCACGTACTGTATAGTAATATATGCTATGATCTGTTTGTTTCATATATAAAAAGTTTAAATATACAAGTCTATATATATTTTTGCAGTGGTATATTTTTCTAATCTGAAGCTACTTTGTTTTTCTTATATTTACAATGTATGTATATGTTCTGTTATGTGCATAAAGTTTACACATGTTATAAAATTTATTAGTTATTAAATGATTTTATATATAGGCTATTTATAATATATGGTTGCTGTCTATATTAGTATATTTACAAGGCTGTATATTTATATCTAAGGTATATAGGTAGTTTAGGAAAGTTGTATATGAATGTAGTTTACATACACATACATTACATATGTATAAATATATATATATGAGTTATAGGATATGTTACACATAGATTTTAAATTTCTCTCACACTATTTAAGTTTGATTTATACATTATAATCAATTATTTATATTGATTTTATAAGAAATATTAATATTTAGATCTTATATTCATGGGATGTATATATTATGTTTGTATATCTACATAAGTATTTATTTAGAAATATATATTTTTGATTTTAGTATATGTGTTCTACTTTAAAAAAATGATTTTTAAATACATACATACATACATACATACACACACACATATATATATATATATATATTTAAAATGTGTTTGAATTTGGAATATGATATATATATATATATATAGTTATATACGGTTATATAAGTTCGCTTATACCATTAATCTTCATCGATCCAGTTTTGATTTGATTCGTCAATTTCAATTATCAGCTTTGATCATTGAATCTGTGCCAATCTTGATTTGCTTTGGAATTCGTTCTTGGATTTGTAACTCGTCTCATTCTCATGCTTCTCTCTAACCTCGAAAGGTGAGCAAATCACTCACGATTAAGGTTCTTATATTTATTAAATTTGATTTCAATTGGGATGACAATTGAAATATGTTGTGGTTAGTTATTTACATTGCTATATACATGCTATTATCTGTATCTGTTCACCTGTGACATCTGACACTATTATCTGTTATTTATATTGATGATATATGCCTATTATATTATTATCATATCTGTTATCACTCTGCAAGTTCCCTGTTAGTGTAGAATTCTTTATGGGTTGAAATGATACATACCCGAACGATCTATATAATAGGAGAAAATCGTTATGGGGTGAAAAGATAAAACCAAGCGATTTTCATTGAAATGAATTTGGTATTGCGGGTTGAAATGATATATACTAGTATATATTTAAATTACGGGTTGAAACATTAAATATCCGTATCACTTGACCATAGGATAGAAAATTTTATACTGACACCATTGGTCTATATATGAGTATTTTGAAATTGATTTCTATGGTTCTAGAAAGAATATATAGTTCAATAAGTTGCAGGAAATATTTAGTCTATTTGTTAATTTGGTGTTTATTTAAATGATATTGGATTTATTAAGTGAATGTTTCAAAACTAAATGATAATGAAGTTAAATTAAAATATATATGAAATTATTAAATTTAGTTTTGAAAATATTGAATATTTATAGCTCTGAAATATATTGAAATTTAATGGTTTATTTTGTGGTTCAAATATGTATTTGAAATCGATATAATTTGAATTTGTTTATTTAGAAATTGAATTGAATTGAAATTGATAAATTAAGATTGAATTGAATTTGAATTTGGAATTTAACTTGATTTGAACCAATTTGTGAAATTTGACGAAATTATATTGTACTTTATTAATTATTTAATATATATACTGTTTTAATAAAAACTATTTTAACATAAACTATATTAATATACTAATTATTTTAATATAAACTATTTTATTTTATATACTATTGTTAAACTATCTAAGTGGTAGAAGTTTTGATTTCAAAGTTATGGTTTTCAAAAGTATTATGATTTCAAAGTGTTTTGGCTTTCGAAAGTGTTGTTACTTTGAAAGTGCTATAATTTGGAAATAGATGTATTTGAAATGGAAATGATATTTTGGTTTTGAAGTATAAATTATTTTGAAATGACCATGGTGTTATGATGATGATGGTTGTTAATAGCGTACATTTCTACATAATAGATAGTTCCATGGATTCTTAGAGGATGGTTATCCCAAACATCCTTTGAGTTACTTGTATTTCAGTTGATATTCATTTTAATTACATTTATTGATATAAGAATGTTAATCCAGACTCGAGTATTTTGTGTTTTGCTTGACGCTCGGGTCAGACTGAGTGATACAACATTTAAGACTCGCCTCTAGGGTTTGGAGTTTCGCTTGGAGATCCAACTATCGATTCAGCTTTCAGCTTTTCTAGTTGCTTTGGATGTCATTAGTATGTATTTGGGACTTCATTGTATTTGAGATATTCTGCTGTATTTTATTTCTAACTCTGATGTTTATATAGTAGCTTCATGAACTATTATTTATCTATTCTGCTACATTATTATTATACTACTCTGTGTCTGTGATTCTGTGATCTATTTATTTACTGTATATGCTGAGTTGTGCCAAATGTAAATTAACAATCTGATATTTTAAGCAATTTATGTCCGGCAAGTGCGGATGGTTGAAAATATTGGGATGTTACAATTGGTATCAGAGCTAGGTTTTAGGCAAAACTTTGCATATGTAGTAGATTTAATTACAGAATTACTTCTGTTCGTGTGATAACCCGGTTTTTTGAATAACGGTTATAGAATAATTAACTGGTTTTTAGCTATTGAGATACTAATTTTATTTGAATTAAACAAATAAAATTTGATAATTTAGGATATCTGGATATATATATATGTGAATTTGAAACAATAACAATAATTGAATTAAAATGATGAATTTAATAACAAGTCGTTAAATATATAAATAGATAGGTGAAAAATCTATTATTTTTTAAACTTTAAGTGTGTCCATATACATGTATACAAGTATGTATATATATGGTACGTAGGAAGCTATTGGTTGAGTTCAACATGATATTTTGCAAAAGCTATATAAAGTAAAACTCTATATTTTTAAAATATAAGATGTATATTTATTTAAATATATGATTACCTTAAAAGGGATTTAATAAAAAGGTTTACTTTGCATTCTTTTAATTTTATATGGAATAAGCATGGTTTGAAATTTTATTCTTTTTTTTAAAATACACATGAATTTTAGTGTATATATATATATTGAAAGAAAACATGTACCATACTAATATGAAAGAATTTTATAAAATAAAGAACTAAACATTTGTAAAACTTAAGAAATAAACAAGTGTTAACAATTTAGACAATTCACATCTTGAATCTCTTTTAATTTGAATAAAAAATTTCTCAGTTTTAAACATTCAAGCCTGGAAATCCATAAATTAGTAAAAAAAAGAAGTAACTTGTAAACTTTACAAACCAAACATTAAAACCTTTAAAGATTTTCAAACAAATTCAGATGCAGCTTCAAATTAATCTAAAATTGAAGCTGGGCAAGGTCAGTAAGCAGATCTAATTAAGAAACTTTAGATTCAAAGTACAAGCTGTTGTTTCAAGTCCAATTCATCTCAAAAAAACAGGGTTTCAAATCAGATAAATGCAAATTCAAAACAGCAAGCCACAGTTCAAATCAAAACAAGAATCTCCAAGTTTTTAAAAAACACTCCAGGCTTCTCTGTTTTTGAGTTAAAGAGGTTAGTAACTGTGAAACTTCTGCTGTATACTGAAGTTGTATGTGATGAGCTTTGAAAATGATGTGAACTATGACGTGCATGTTGCTTTAAAATGATTATAAATATATATATGCGTTAATAATTATACATGTTTGGAATCATGGAAGGTAAATCTCTATTGCTTGTTAAAAGCTAAAATATGAACACTCTCTGCTTAAAAATAAAAGAGAAATTCAAGCTACCTGGAAGAAAAAATTGGATTTTTAGTTTTAAAGATTTCAACTTTTATATAAAGACTTCAACTTCAACTTTTACAAAGCTATTGGAAGCAAATGTTAAGATGAGAAACAGTTATTTTCAAATGAAAAATGATATGTAAGCTCTGTTGACAGTGTTCATCATGTTCATTCTCACTTTAAAAATCTACATCTCTAGATCTAGTTTGAATTTGAAAATTTTGTGAACAAAGAATGTGCTTGTTTACTAAGAATAGTTTAAGTTAAAATTAGTTAGTAAATTATTTATATTGCGTATTTAAGTAATGATGAGATTTACAGTGAAAATCTATTTTTGTGAAAAATTTAATGTTTTTGAATTAAGAGTTCAAGCATGCAATCGGGATGCTTGTGTAGAAATACGAATTTTAGAAGTAAAATTGTAATTTCTAGTGCTCTATATCTCGAGAAATTGTTAAATGTCCAATTTTCGTTCTAAAATTATTTTCTGACGATCTCATCGTTGAGAGGGGTTACGGTCGGGTGTGGAAGATGTAGTGGGTCGAGGAGAAAGGTTCGACCGTGGCGGAATCTTTGATTTGGATTTGGATTGGTTGTGCATGTGGCTTTAGGGTTTTGGGGTCTTTGATCTTTGCCTCGGGAATGCGCTAGATTTGGGAAATAGAAACGCAACCGGAACACGAAATTTTAGCATAGGAGGTAGTCGCTGGAGTGGGCTATCGATTAAAGTAGTGGTGTGTCGAGTAATGGCTAGAAATGGGTGCTGAAGCTTATTTCATGGTGATTGTTGGTTTTCGGTTTAGGAATTGGTGGAGCTAAAGATCGAATATTCGATCGAAGGCGATTTTTGTCTCGACGTTGCCACATTTAGGGTCTGGGGTGGTAGCGTGACTAGATGGCAGTGTTGCGATGGTCTGATGGTCAGTAAAGAGGGCGTACACGTGCACGCGATTCATCGTGCACGTTGGTTTCAGGGAGGTTGGGTTAGTTCGTCGATGTGTGGATGGTGCATTGAAATGGGTTCTGTGATTTTCTTAAATGAGTCGCGAGTGTATCATTTTTTTCAGAAGGCGATGTTGTTGCCGTTTGATCTTGTGTGTGTTCCTGGGAATGGAACTGGTGTTGGATTCAGACGAGGATTTAAGGAGGGAAGAAGGCGTTGGATTTTTCCTGTTGTTAATTTATCTAGGTTGGGCTTCGGGCCTGGTTGTGGTTAAAATTGTAATTTTTAATTAAATAAATTCAAGGAATAGGTTTTTTTTAAAGGTTAATTATATAATATTGATTCCAAATGGTTTCTGATGAAGCTTAATGATGGGAATAGATATTTAATGTAAATAAAGGATTTATCTTTAAATGAGCAAAAGCTGTCGCAAGTTAAGAAGAATTAATTAGTAAAACAAATTAAATGTTAATTACTTAGTGAAAATTAAGGATAATTTCTTAATAAAGTAATTAAGGGGTAGTTAATGAATGGAATTAAGGGTTGAACCATTAACTAGTGATTAAGTGATGATTAATTGATTAATTAATTAATGTAATTAATTTTAACTTAATTAATTAGTTTAATTAATTAAAGATAATCATTAGAGGATTGATTAAGTATGAATACTTAATGAAATTGATAAGTGTAATTACTTAGGTGAAGTAATAATGATAATTATTGGATGTAATTAATTGAAGAATGGGAATAGTTTTGGATTAATTACTTGGTGTAATTAATAAGAAGTATAATTATCTAGTGAAAGTAATTAAGAATGAATTGACTTATTTGTAATTAATTAATGTTAAGTAAGCATGATTAAGGGTGATTGAAGTAATTAATTTAATTTGTTTAAATTAGTTAGCAATGGTATGACTAATTTATCTTGCTTATGAGTAATTGTATAATATTGTATGCCTTAGATTGAATGATATCTCGGTTATGTGATTTGTGATGCAATGATATGTTGGGTTTAAACTGAGAAAGTGTGGTATCTATCGATCATGAATTAATGTGTATAGGTGACACCCTGTGTTTAAAGTTTGAATTGTGTTTCACTTGAATAATTTAGGATAAGATGGTACAAAGCGACCAGAGTCGAGATTAGTAAATAACCGAAAACACTTCGATTTGTAATCTATAATAATTCTATATAGATTTGATATGTGAAATCAATAGGCTGGAATGGAATAAGTTAAGTGAATTAAACCATTTAATCTAAGTTTGGTACTTAGAAACTGATATGTGGAATAAGTGATGTTTATAACAAATGGTGAATTTGTAAATTGATACGAATTACCCTAGGTTTTTAATCAAATTCTTTGTATTAGGATTTCTTGATAGATGAGTTTACTCACGCTGGTTTCCAGCCTGACCCGGGTGTTACTTTGATGTCATGCTCGGGTCAGACCGAGTATTACGGATTTTCAAGTAAGGACGTTCTGAAGCTCTGGAGGCGAGCTGGATGGCACGAACATATGGAATATTTCCGCTGTATTATATTGTTATCTGAGACATATTGATAGTATATGTCCAGTGTTTATACATATGTTATAACTCTGATGTATTAAAGTGGAATTTGACAAGTACATTTTTCATTGTAAAGTAATATTATTGATATTATATTTTATCCGCTGCGAATGTGAGATGTTGGTGATTTCTGTTCTTCTTTTTCTTCTATCTCTCTCTTCTTTTTCTTAACTATTTGGAATTTTCGGCATCGAAAATTATAGGTCGTTACATTTTGTGTCAGAGCAGAAGGTTAAGCGAGAACCTTGGCTCTGGTGGGATACTCATTAAGGATAGAGTCAATAGTACCCTATAACGAGTTGAGTGTATAAATATATGAGAGCGTACTTGTTATTTTCTTATATAAAGGTTTTAAAATGCTTTCAAAAAGTAAATGAATTTCATATAAGTTTATTAAGAAATAGATTATCTATTATATTAAGGAAATTAGTTGTTGTATTAATTAAATTAAAAGTAATAGTAAGAATTAAGTGGTAATAGAGATACAACCAAATTTAAATGGAATAAAGAACAAGTTTGAAATGGATTCAGACTGAAATTAAAATTTTGAGTTTGGAGAAGAATTTTCATAAAAAAAGATAATAGTGAGTTGGATTCCAGTTGCAATAATCTTGGTCATTATCATAAATGATTGTTGTGTTTAATAATGAAATGTGTGTTAACGAGTAAGCAAAATGACATGTTTTAATGAAATAAAACATTTGGGTAAGTATGGCTTATAAATTGGAATTGAAGATGATCTAAATTGTGAAGTTTTAAATCTGGGTCCAAAATTTGAAAATTGCTTCAAAGTAATAAAGAAATAATAAATAAGGTTATTTTGAATAAAGGGTCCTTTTTCAAACAAAAGTTGTTTGAAAATGTAAAGAAAATTAGTTTTGAATTAAAACCAAAGGTGGTTTAAATTTTAAATTTTTGGCTTGGTGGGCCAATAGGTAAACATGTATATGTGTGAATATACCTAATATCAAAGATGGTTTGAAATAAACTCTAAATTTTGAGTTTTTTTTTTCAATTTGGAATGTGATGTGAAACACAAAGTGAATAAGTTTTTCTAAAGTGGGAAGATAGATAATTTGAAGTTTAAATTTTGAATGGGAATTCAAATTGTGTAAATTTGACTGGATTAGGTAAATTGAATTTGACTTGGAAGAAGTTAAACAAGTTTGAATGATCAACCTGATCAGGAAATTTGAAGATGAAATTAAGATTTAACTTGGAAGTTAAATGGTTGATTGGAATTGAGAGTTTGGGTGATCTCAAATTGGGTTTGAGATCCAAAAATTGGAAATGGATGGATGTTTTAAAATAATTAGATGATATTACCCTATTAATATTAATAATCTTTAAGCTGAAATTAGATTTGTTTAAATAAATGAAGAAATAGGGTGTGGTAATATATCCATTATTAAGATAAAATGGTATCATTTTGGTCTTAAGATTTGAATGTTTAAAATAAAACTTCGAAAAGTTTGATTTCAAAATTTAAATTTAATGATAAACTGAATTTCAAAGATGTAGTTATTTAAAAAGGATTTGAATTATTTGAACTTTGAAATAAGTTAAAAATGAAATTTGAATTCTGAATTAAATGGATTAAAGATATAAGTTGATTTGATTTAAAGTATCAAATCAGCAATAAAAAAAGAATTTAACTCGAATTTATATAATTTGGATGGTTTAAATTTGGAATTTGAATTGAATTGTTCAAATTGAATTTGATTTGAATTAATTGGATTTGTGATTAGAGATGTATAAGTTCAAAAATTCAAATGGAAATTTTGAACTGGATTGATTTGAAATGATTTGAAATTTAAGGTGGGTTCAATTTGAAATTAGTCCAAATTTATTTGAATAATTTGGAATTGTAATTAAAGTTGAATAGTTTTAAATTCAAATGGAACTTGAATTGAATTTAGGAGGAAATCATGAATAATTCAAATTGATATGGAAATGGGTTTTGGAATTGGGATTAATTCAAACTGGAGTTGTAATGAATTGAAATTGGAACTAGTTCAATTTTATTTGAATTAGTAAAATCTGAGATCAAAGTTGACTAAAGTTAAATTTGGGAAGAAACTGAGGTTAATTCGACTTGAATTGGGGTTAAATAAATTTCAATGGGAGTTGAAGTTATTTATATTGGAATTGTGTCAATTTAAATGGAAGTGGAAATTTAAATTGAATTTATAGGATTGGAGATTGGAAACCGAACAGCTTGACTCTGGACTATTTTCAAAATAAATTGTTTTGATAAATCTATTTTTCCCAAACTATTTACTATGCAACTTATCTTTTAAAACCTAAAACTATCTTATACTTGTTTTACAAATATTCTTTGAATTATTTAACTATTTTGCAACTGTTCTGTAAACTAATTACTATCTTTCAACTATTTCACAAATTAATTACTATTTTTCAACTATTTTGCAATTATTTGAAATTTCTATAACTATTTAACTATTTTCCAACTATTTTACAATTAGTTAAATATTTTACAGCTATTTTACAAACTAATAATATTTTTTCAATTACTTATCTATTTTTAACTTTTCAAGCTATTTTCTAAAATTAAGCTGGAACAGAGTTTAAACTATTTATGATTAAATATCCATTTGAGGAAAAGAATTGAGGTGATAATCCAAATGGGATAGAAGCAATTGTGAATGAGTGAATGAAAATTTAAGTGAATGTGAATGGAAAAGAGAATTGACTTGGTTAATAATCAATGAAGATAAATACGTAGGATGTACGTATATTATTCTATTTGCATAGTGATTTGATCCAGATTCGAGCATAGAATTTAGAGATAATTATGTCGATCCGAGTTGGGATTTTTTTACTCGATTTTCGCTGGTGAACCTGGATATGGATTGTTGATTGGTTCTGGATATTCTCTATCATAGTTATGGCTATGCAAGGAGAATGACGGTTTCTGATCAATAAACCAGATCTGAGTCCGCATTAGAAAGTCGGGTGGACGATACTAGTTCGAAATTGAAATTGTGTGATCGAGTGAGTGATCAGATTGGTATAGCGTATGGATGATATGTGTACATCGTACGGGTTTGAATAAATTGATACTGGGAATTTGTGGATAAGAAATGTGAAATGTTTTTTTAAAATGAAAGGTATATTTTGTGAAATATATGATGAAATAAGGTGGAAATTGGATATTTCTATGGTAGAAATTTACTTTATGGAAGTAAGTAATTTGGTAAGTGACTTTACAGAGTAATCAAATTTGAATATTTGATAAACAAAGTTGTATATATATATGTTATGTAAGATAAATCTTCCCTTGTTGAATCTATTGCCGGAAGGAAAAGATTTTTAAAAGTGTTTGAAGTATAAAAAGGGTTTTATACAAGTTTGAAATGATCCTAAGATTTTTCAAGGTTATATATATCTAAATATACAAAGGATCTTGTGAGAATGATTTTGAAAAAAGTTTTGGAAACCACTGGATTTGGAATGGCTTTTGATTTTTGGGTAAAATCAATACTGGAATTTGGAAAAGCCTAATTTGAGAATTATCGATTTTGGGATAATCGATTTTGAGAAAGGAGATTTATTTGAGATTCATACTAGGTTCATAATTTGGAAGATACTATATGTGTATTGTATAAAGTGTTTTGAAAATGGCTCCGGAGAAATAGGCGCTCCCTTGGGATGAAATTCTTAGGAGTACCATAGGTTGGTACTGCCTTGAGCCTCTAAGGGGGAGGTTCCAAAGTTGATCCTATGAGAAGTCCAGAGAAAACTAGTTCCTGAGGATTATTGGTTAGCGAAAGTCGAGGGCGCTGATGCCTACAGAGACATTCGGGTTATGCTGTGACGATAGTGTAACTCGATGTCGCTGCGACATACCGTGTGGACCATAGCGGAAATCATGTGGAGGCGAGTGTCAACAGTCTACGCTTGATTTTGCCGGGAAGACAACGTAACATCGGTAGACTGCGATCTATGGTCGAGTGAAGTGGAGATGTTTCATTCTTTTGGCAGCGAAATTCGAGGGCGCTGGGGCCTATAGTTATATAGGTTTTTGCTATGATAGCAACGTAACCCCAGTTGTAGGTGCGATCTGTAGCGGGTTCCATGGTGTAATCGAGGGGCGCGGAGGCCTACAGTTGTCTATGGATTTTTATCGGGATGGCAACGTAACCATCGGGTTAACTACGACCATGGATGGTGGTGATGATTTCCAAAGCATTCTCACCAAAGATATTTCCCTCTATTTTCAAAATGTTGTCGATATTTTTAATAAAATTATTTTTCAAAGTATTTTCACTAGGTGTTGAAAACGGGTCTACCAAGTACTTATAGATTTTCAGTCCTACGGTTGATCAACGAGTCCTACGGTCGATCAACGTATGATCGAATTTCTGTGAGAACAAGGATAGACTTGTTTAAACATCGAGTTATAAAAGTATTTTTATAAAAACTAGTTTGGTAATATTATATATATTTTAAGAAGTATTCTTAAAATGATCAAAAAGAATTTATCATATTTTAAGCATTTTGATAAATTCTGACTTCGTTCCTTTTCGGGGACGAAAAGATTCAAAGGGGGAGGAATGTGATAACCCTGTTTTTAAATAACAGTTAATAGAATAAATAACTGGTTTTTAACCATTGAGATACTTATTTTATTTGAACTAAAAAAATAAAATTTGAAAATTTATGATATCTGGATATATATAGGTGAATTTGAAACAATAATAATAATTGAATTAAAATGATGAATTTAATAATAAGTCATTAAATATATAAATAGATAGGTGAAAAATCTACTATTTTTGAAACTTTAAGTGTATCCACATACATGTATACAAGTATGTATGTGTATATGTATATGGTAGGTAGGAAGCTATTGTTTGAGTTCAACATGATATTTTGCAAAAGCTATATAAAGTAAAACTCTATATTTTCAAAATATAAGATGAATATTTATTCAAATATATGATTAGCTTAAAAGGGATTTAATAAAAAGGTTTACTTTGCTTCCTTTTCATTTTATATGGAATAAGTATAGTTTGAAATTTTATCTTTCTTTTTAAAATACACGTGAATTTTAGTGTATATATATAGAAAAAAAAATGTACCACATTAATATAAAAGCATATTATAAAATAAAAAATTAAACATTTGTAATACTTAAGAAATAAACAAGTGTTAACAATTTAGACAAGCGGCATCATGAATCTCTTTTAATTTGAATAAAAAAAATTCTCAGTTTTAAACATTCAAACCTGGAAATCCATAAACCAGTAAAAAAAAAAGAAGTAACTTGTAAACTTTACAAACCAAACATTAAAACCTGTAAACATTTTCAAACAAATTCAGATGCAATTTCAAATTAATCTAAAATTGAAGCTCGGTAAGGCCAGTAAGCAGATCTAATTAAGAACCTTCAGATTCAAAGTACAAGCTGTTGTTTCAAGTCCAATTCATCTCAACAAAACAGGGTTTCAAATCAGATAAATGCAAATTCAAAACAGCAAGCCACGGTTCAAATCAAAATAAGAATCTCCAAGTTTTTAGAAAACACTCCAGGCTTCTCTGTTTCTGAGTTAAAGAGGTGAGTAACTCTAAAACTTCTGGTGCATATTGAAGTTGTATGTGATGATCTTTGAAAATGATGTGAACTATGTCGTGCATGTTGCTTTAAAATGATTATAAGTGAGTGTGTGTGTGTATGCGTTAATAATTATACATGTTTGGAATCATGGAAGGTAAATCTCTGTAGCTTGTTAAAAGCTAAAAGATGAACACTCTCTGCTTAAAAATAAAAGAGAAATTCAGGCTACCTAGAAGAAAAAATGGATTTTTAGTTTTAAAGATTTCAACTTTTATATAAAGACTTCAACTTTTACAAAGCTATTGGAAGCAAATGTTAAGATGAGAAACAGTTATTTTCAAATGAAAAATGATATGTAAGCTATGTTGACAGTGTTCATCATGTCCATTCTCACTTCAAAAATCTACATCTCCAGATCTACTTCGAATTTGAAAATTTTATGAACTAAGAATGTGCTTGTTTACTAGAATAGTTTAAGTTAAAATTAGTTGGTGAATTATTTATGCTAGGTATTTAAGTAATGATGAGATTTACAGTGTAAATCTATTTTTGTGAAAAATTTAATGTTTTTGAATTAAGAGTTCAAGCATGCAATCGGATTGCTTGTGCAGAAATATGAATTTTAGAATTAAAATTGTAATTTCTAGTGCTCTATGTCTCGAGAAAATGTTAAATGTCCAATTTTCGTTCTAAACTCATTTTCTGACGATCTCATCGTCGAGAGGGGTTACGGCCGGGTCTGGAAGATGCAGTGGGTCGAGGAGAAAGGTTCGACCGTGGTGGAATCTTTAATTTGGATTTGGATTGGTTGTGCGTGTGGCTTTAGGGTTTTGGGGTCTTCGATAATTGCCTCGGGAATGCGCTAGATTTGGGAAATGGAAACGCAACCGAAACACGAAATTTTGGCATAGGAGGTAGTCGCTGGAGTGGGCTATCGATTGAAGTAGTGGTGTGTGGAGTATTGGCTAGACGTGGGTGCTGAGGCTCATTTCATGGTGGTTGTGGGTTTCCAGTTTGGGAATTGGTGGAGCAGAAGATCGAATATTTGATCGAAGGCGATTTTTGCCTTGACGTTGCCGCATTTGGGTTCTCGGATGGTAGCGTGACTAGATGGCGTTATTGCGATGGTCTGAAGGTCGGGAAAGAGGGCGTACACGTGCACGAGAGTCATCGTGCACGTTGGTTTCAGGGGGGTTGGTTTAGTTCGTCGATGTGTGGATGGCGCATCGGAATGGATTCTGTGATTTTCTTAAATGAGTCACGAGTGTATGTTTTTTTTTCAGAAGGCGATGTTGTTTTCCGTTTGATTTTGTGTGTATCCCTGGGAATGGAACTGGTGTGGGATTCAGACGAGGATTTGAGGAGGGAAGAAGGCGTTGGAGTTTTCCTGTTGTTAATTTATCTAGGTTGGGCTTCGGGCCCGGTTGTAGTTAAGGTTGTAATTTTTAATTAAATAAATTCAAGGATTAGGTTTTGTTTAAAGGTTAATTATATAATATTGATTCCAAATGGTTTCTTATGAGGCTTAATGATGGGAATAGCTATTTAATGTAAATAAAGGATTTATCTTTAAATGAGCAAAGGTTGTGGCAAATTAAGAAGAATTAATTAGTAAAACAAATTAAACGTTAATTACTTAGTGAAAATTAAGGATAATTTTTTAATAAAGTAATTAGGGGTTAGTTAATGAATGGAATTAAGGGTTGAATAATTAACTAGTGATTAAGTGATGATTAATTGATTAATTAATTAATGTAATTAATTTTAAGTTAATTAATTTTTTTAATTAATTAAAGATAATCATTTGAAGATTGATTAAGTATGAATACTTAATGAAATTGATAAGTGTAATTACTTAAGTGAAGTAATAATGATAGTTACTGGATGTAATTAATTGAAGAATGGGAATAGTTTTGGATTAATTACTTGGTGTAATTAATTGAAGAATGGGAATAGTTTTGGATTAATTACTTGGTGTAATTAATAAGAAGTATAATTATTTAGTGAAAGTAATTAAGAATCAATTGACTTGTTTGTAATTAATGTTAAGTAAGCATGATTAAGGGTGATTGAAGTAATTAATTTAATTTGTTTAAATTAGTTAGCAATGGTAAGACTAGTTTATCTTGCTTATGAATAATTGAATAATATTGTATGCCTTAGATTGAATGATATCTCGGATATGTGATTTGTGATGCAATTATCTGTTGGGTTTAAACTGGGAAAGTGTGGTATCTATCGATGGTGAATTAATGTGCATAGGTGACACCCTGGGTTCACTTGAATAATTTGGGATAAGATGGTATTGAATTCGAAGAGACCGGAGTCGAGTATTAGTAAATAACCGAAACCACTTCGATTTGTAATCCATAATAATTCTATATAGATTTGATATGTGAAATCAATAGGCTGGAATAGAATATGTTAAGTGAATTAAACCATTTAATCTAAGTTTGGTACTTAGAAGCCGATATGTGGAATAAGTGATGTCTATAACAAATGGTGAATTTGTAAATTGATGCGAATTACCCAAGGTTTCTAATTAAATTCTTTGTATTGGGATTTCTTGAAAGATGAGTTTACTCACGCTGGTTTCCAGCCTGACCCGGGTGTTACTTTGATTAATGCTCGGGTCATACCGAGTATTACAGATTTTCAGTTAAGGACGTTTCGGAGCTCGGGAGGCGAGCTGGATGGCACGAACGTATGGAATATTTCCGCTGTATTATATTGTTATCTGAGACATATTGATAGTATATGTCCAGTGTTTGTATATATGTAATAACTCTGATGTATTTAAGTGAAATTTGACAAGTACAGTTTTCATTGTAAATTGATATTATTGATATTATATTTTATCCGCTGTGATTGTGAGATGTTGTATTTTCTGTTCTTCTTTTTCTTCTATCTCTCTCTTCTTTTTCTTAACTATCTGGAATTTTCGGCATCGAAAATTTCGGTTCGTTAAAGTTCGTGCTTGAATCTCTTCCTCTTTGATTCGGTTTCCTTTGAATTTTGGAACTCTCCCACTTGTTTTGAAATCCATTCTTGTCTTCCCAACTTTGTACTCTTTTGATTCTGGAGCATCCCATAACTTCACTTCGAACGATCTCTATCAAAATCGACGATCCCGCCAATCTTTAAATGATTTGTAAAGTGGTGAAATTTTTATACAACTGGCATTGATTCACTGGAGAGTTGTATACCCTTGGTTTAGATGCTGCTATCTCTTGCTATGCCGAATTCCATCCCTGGCGATCGAGTGTCCATTTGGCATAGAATTCTGCATCGATCATATTCCTGAAGTCTTGCTTGATCCGGTTAAGGTCCCTCGTGATTTATATAAGTATATCCATCTTCTATTTCGTAATTTAATTATCTCATCTTCGTTCGAGCCTATCTTCGAATCAGAATTCTATTTGTTTAGAATTCCTCTAATTTGCATCTTTATCTTTGTTTTTAAACACATTGTTGAATCATCGTTTGAAAAAATCGTGTTTGTTTGTATTTTTGAAATTGTTTTATATTTCAAAATTATTATAAGTATGATTATATTCTATATTTAAAAGTGAAAATGTTTTCAATAAGGATTATATACCTTTTAAAAACAAGAATTTGATGTTTGGAAACGATTTGAAATTTTGAAAATTATATAAGAAATTGATTTATAGAAAAATGATTTATAACTGAAGGGTTTAAATTTGAAATTTGAGAAATTGAATTCCGGCATTTTGAAATTGGTTTTAAGATTTTGAAAATAGTAATAATACGATTTGAAAGTATTCCCGAATGAGAAATGCTTCGAATGACTTCAAATGAGTTCCTATGATTTCGAAGAAATCTCAAAGAAGTTTTTAAGAAAATAGAAGTCCAGAACTCACTTATGTCGCTGGAGAACAATTTCGGTGTTGAGTGCATGCATCATCGACATTGATTTTTATGTTTCAAAGTGGGGGAGAGGCCACTTTAGTAGCTTTGCTATGCGAGTGATTTTGTGAAACAAATTTTGATTTCAAATTTCAAGGTATGATTTGATATTCGAAAGATATATGTATATATATTTGAAACGATTTGAAGTGAGCCCGGTGTTCAGTCCTTGAGTTTCGGATTTGATTTGGTATAACCCTATCTATCGAAATTGATTTACTGATCGGTTGATGATTTCCATCTCTTAGATTGGAAATTTGATTTCTCCGACTATTTTGAATGTTTAAACGCTTCCAAATTGAGGTTTAATTTTCAAAGCTAAGTAATTTCGAAAAGTTTAAATTATTTGATAAAGTATATAAGTTTAGTTTTGTATGTTTAAGTATGAAGTTATATGATTTAAATAAGTTTGAAACTATTTTGTTAAGTAAAAGAATAAGACTATTTTGAATTATACTAATATGAAATTATTTTTGAAATGTTTTGAATAAAATTTAGTTTTCAATGTTTTAACTAAGTAACATCTTTTATAAAACTATATATATATATATATATATATATATATATAGAATAATAATTTTCAAAAGGTAAATTGGATCTTTTAAATATAAATAAATAGTTTAAAGGTTAAAAGGATGGTTATAAATTTGGTAATCATTTTTGGGTATAATTGATTTTGAGAAAAATATTTGGTTTCGAAAACAAATTGGAATATAAAACCCAGTATTTATACGATGATTTTGGGAATGAATTTATTTGACCTAAATTATGTTGATTTTTAAACTAGGATTATTTTCTAAACCTATTATTTTGGAAACTTTGACTCTGAAGATATTTAATTTGGATGAGATAATTTGGTGAAATCGTATATGATTTTGAAACTGAACTAATATTGAAACAAATTGAAATTGAGAACTTTATTTTACTAAATACTTGATTTGGGAGTTGTCGAACTTATATAAAATTGATTTTATAAGTATGAAGTTGATTTAAAAATTATTGATTTGGAAAGGTACTCAATTTGAAAAGCGAAATCTTATATAATCAAAGTCTATATAAGTGTGATTTGATATACTATTGATTTTGGAAAGTATTCGATTTGCAAATGAAATCTTATATATAATTGACTTTATATAAGTATGATATTTGAAATTGATTTGAAAGGGTACTATATGATACATATTTTCGAAGTAAAGATATAGAAAGTGCCTTCTGCTTGAAATCCTCTTTGTGGCCACATTTTGGATTCATTCTATCGATATTATTCTCTCTGATTTGGGTTTTTCAAATATGATACTCGAGAGTCCTTCGAATTCCATGGTGTTACCCATGGTCTTACGAACTCGACTACAGAGCGTATTTCGCAAGGCAGTGATTGCTTAAAAGGTATGGATATTTCTTGAGGGATCCAGACGTATCCATTGTGTATCTGCGATCTATGGTCGTTTTAGTAGCATAATCCACAAGGCAGAGTTTGGTTAAAGGGTAAGGATGTTTCCTGGGGGATCCAGGCGTAACCATTGTGTATCCGCGTTCTATAGGTTTTTTTGTTATCGTAGCATAATCCGTAGGGCAGAGATTGCTTAAGGGTACGGATGTTTCCTGGGGGATGCAGGCGTAACCATTGTGTATCAGCGGTCTACATATTTTTGTTATCATGGTGTAATTTGCAAGGCAGTGATTACTAAAAAGGTACGGTGGTTTCTTGGGGGACCAAGGCGTAATTATTGTATATTTGCGATCCATGATTCGATTCGATTTGGTTGACTTGTTTGGATTGTACTTTCCATATCGGTTTTGAAGGTTTTTCGAGTATTTTCACTGGGTGTTGAAACAGGTCTACTAAGTACTTGGAGAATTCTAGCTTTGCACCTGATCGACGCATGGCCAGAATCTGCAAGAACGAGAATAAACTTGTTAAGACATCGACTTATAAAAGTATTTTGATAGAGTATTATATAAAGGATATTTTGATCATTTCCTTCTTCCTTTCTAAATAATGTAAAATGTTTAAAATACTGTTTATTTATATACTACACGGTTTAATACTAAATTATTAGTGTTTTATGTAAGTGATTGATCTTTATATAAATAAGTGAATGGAAATCAATTTAAAACTAAATGAAATTTTTATGATCTGAATTGATAGTTTGAACTAACAAATTTGAATCGAATGACTATTTATGGATTTAATAAAATGGATTTAACTAGATTATTAAATATTAATTAATTTAAATTGAAATCTATATGGTTTTAAATTAATTGTCTATTTTGTTTTTTTTTTCGATCCATTTTCTTTTGGTTGTTTCTATTCTCCTACCTCGCTCCTTTTCGGGGACGAAAAGTTTTGAGTGAGGGAGAGTGTAACGACCCGTAAATTTTAATCGGTTTTAATATTGTAATCATTGAATTTTGTGAAATTTTAAATAATAATATTTGGAAAAAAAAATTAACATTTGGTATGCGTCTATTGTAATATAGCAACTGGTAAAATTTCATTTGATAATATTGAAGTTTATTTATTGTGTAATTTTATTTCAATTCGAACTCGATTAATAATTGATGATAATAAAATATTTTCATAACCTGAATATTTTTATATAATAAATTTGTAAATCATCTTCTGAGTGAGACGTCATATTTCATTTCTTCAAATTTGGACTGCTATTGCTCCGTTTATCTTATTTCTAGCAAATTAGCAGCATTCTTCGGTACCGATTATCGACTTTTGATAGGATGATCGTGCCACTAGTATCTGTATCTCTACGGTATATTCAACTATGTGTTTTGAAGTTCGATACGAGGCGAAACCGCAAAACAGTTAGCCGTATCGATACTTGTTTGAAGCATTTTGAGTCTTTTTAATTCCTTATGTCCATTCATTATCTACCCGTCGAACCAAATAGCCATTTCCTCTGATTATTCCAGCTATTTGCATTTATATTTGCTATATTTGGGTGCATGACTTTCGATATCCTATTGTTCACTCTTAAACTGCACCTGGAAATAATGTATATTTCCTATTGGTAACAGCCTATTCTTTCTCCTCTCTGTTCTTCCTTTCCCCTTTTCTTTTCTTTTCTTTTGATCGGCCAAGCCTGTAAGAAAAAAAATTATAAATAAATTTTGGAAATTTTATTCTCAAGCATCAATCTAGCCGCCACTCTGACAACACACACAACCTAGACCCGATCGTCTTCCTCAGTAACCACAACTCCGGCGACCCAAGCCTTGCCCACTGGCTCCGCCTCGAACAAACTGCCCTGACACGATCGTGTTACCGCTGTGAGTCATCTGAGCTCCCACTATGGCCGCAAACTTCCTACCTCGACCAAGCTCCTACCCTCTTTCTCCCCCTCTCTCTCTCTCAACCCATGTCCACTGTTCAGCGTTGTCGCCCTCACTCCTAGGCTCGTAACCCATCAATCAACCCGATACCTCCACTGCCTCATCTATGACCTCGGCAAAGCTTTGCATAGCAGCAGTTTTCCTTATATAAAATATATAAGAGGTATACTCATATGTTAGTATATGTTGGATCATATAATATATAAATCTGTTAGTTTATATATATATACACATACATACATACATACATACATATATATATTATGTTAGTGTTGCAGCTATACAATTATATACTATGTCTGTATATGTTATACAAGTTATACTGTTACATATAATACAGTTTTATATATATAGTTATGACATCATTATATATTATTTGAAACATTATATATATATATATATATATTACAATGTTTTGTATATATTAATTTATGTAGGCTATTATAATTAATGTGTATAGTATGTTTACATATATATTTATAGTTACATATATATATATATATATATATATATATATATTAAATATATAGGCTTATATATAGTGAATGCAGTTTATGTTACGGTATGTATAAATATATGTGAGTATTGTAGTATATTTTGAAAATAGGTGTATACTTATATTTTATGTTTAAATTGATGCTCGTATATATGTTTATTTCAAAATAAATTTACATAGTGGTTGGTCTTACGTTTAAGAAATTGCACTGTCTGACGTGCTATATATGTATATTTGTATCCTTTTTATGTATATGCACGTAAGTAATATATGCTATGATCTGTTTGTTTTATATATATGAAGTTTAAATATACTAGTCTATACATATTTTTTGCAGTGATATATTTTTCTAATCTGAAGCTACTTTGTTTGTCTTATATTTACAATGTATGTATATGTTATGTTATGTGTATAAAGTTTACACATGTTATAAAATTTATTAATTATTAAATGATTTTGTATATAGGTTAGTTATTATATATGGTTGTTGTCTGTATTAGTATATATACTAAGTTGTATATTTAGATTTAAGGTATATAGGTAGTTTAGGAAAGTTGTATATATATGCAGTTTATATATATATGAGTTATAGGATATGTTATACATAGATTTTAAATTTCTCTCATACTGTTTATGTTTTATTTATATATTATAATAAATAATTTATATTGATTTTATAAGAAATATTAATATTTAGATCTTATATTCAGAGGATATATATATTATGTTTGTATATCTACATAAGTACTTATTTCAAAATATATATATATTTGATTTTAGTATATGTGTTCTAATTTAAAACTGTAATTTTTAAATACATATATATACATATGTATTTAAATTTAAAATGTGTTTGAATTTAGAATATGATTTATATATATAGTTATATATAGCTATATAAGTTTGCCTATACCATTTATCTTCATCGATCCAGTTCTGAATTGATTCGTCCATTCCTATTATTAGCTTTGATCATCAAATCCATGCCAATCTTGATTTGCTTTAGAACTCATGCTTGGATTCGTAACCCGTATGATTCTCATGCCTTCTCTCTAACCTTAAAACGTGAGCAAATCACTCACGACTAACGTTCTTATATTTATTAAATTTGATTTCATTTGGAACCACAATTGAAATATGTTATTGTTGGTTATTTACATTGCTATATATATGCTATTATCTGCATCTGTTCACCTGTGACATCTAGCACCATTATCTGTTATTTATATTGATGATATATGCCTGTTATATTATTATCATATCCGTTATCAATCTGCAAGTTCCCTGTTAGTATAGAATTCCCTATGGGTTGAATTGATACGTGCCCGAACGATCTGTAGAATAGGAGAAACTCGTTATGGGTTGAAATGATAAACCCAAGAGATTTTCAATGAACTGGATTTGGTATTCCGAGTTGAAATGATATATACCTGCACATATTTAAATTAATGGTTGAAATGATAAATATCCGTGTCACTTGACCATAGGATAGAAAATTTTATACTGACACTATTGGCCTATATATAAGTATATTGAAATTGATTTCTATTGTTTTGAAAAGAATATATGGCTTAATGAATGGGGGAAATATTTTGTCTATTTATAAATTTAGGGTTTATTTAAATTATATTGGATTTATTAAGTGAATGTTTCAAAACTAAATAAAGATGAAGTTAAATTAAGATATGTATGAAATTATCAAATTTAGTTTTGAAAATGTTGAATATTTAAAGCTTCGAAATCTATTGAAATTTAATGGTTTATTTTGTGGTTCAAATCTATATGTTAAATCGATATAATTTGAAATTGTTTATTTAGAAACTGAATTGAATTGGAATTGACAAATTGAGATTGAATTAAATTTAAATTTGAGTTCGAGTTGATTTGAATCAATTTGTGAAATTTGAGGAAATTATAAGTATTGTACTTTATAAACTATTTAATATATATACTATTTTAATAAAAACTATTTTAATACAAATTATTTTAATATATTAATTATTTTACCATAAACTATTTATTTTATAAACTATTTTATTTTATATACTATTATTAAACTGTTTAAGTGGTGGAAGTTATGATTTCGAAGTTATGGCTTTCAAAAGTATTATGATTCCAAAGTGTTGTAACTCTGAAAGTGCTATAATTTGGAAATAAATATATTTGAAATGTGTAACGACCTAGAATTTTCGATCCGGAAAATTCCAGATAGTTAGGAAAAGAAGAAAAGAGGCTGAAGAAGAAGAAGAAACAGAAACATCAAAACACAGATTCTCACATTTGCAGCGGATCAAAATACAATATCAATTAAAAACAGATATACAAAGGAAAACTATACTTGTCAAATTACTCTTTAATATATCAAAGTTACAACATATACACAAACACTGGACAGATACAATCAACATGCCCCGGACAAACTACAATATATCACAACGGAATACACTCCATACATTCCTGCCATCCAGCTTGCCTCCTGAACTCCAGAATGTCCTTTCGTTAAAATCTGTAATACTCGGTCTGACCCGAGCATTACATTAAAGTAACACCCGGGTCAGGCTGGAAACCAGCGTGAGTAAACCCATATAATATGGAATACCAAACTATAACATATGTGAATTGTAACGACCCAGGATTTTGAACAATTTAAATTGAAAATATTTAATTAAGTTTAAATATTTGAATGATAGTTTGACTTGAATTTCAAATTATCAGAATGAATATGGCGATTAAATTATGAATTTAATCTATTGAAAGTTGAATAAAAATTTGAATCTTCAATTTTAAGCTGATTAAAAATAGTTCAAAGGCTTGTAAAATTCATATTGATAATACTGAAGATAATAGAAGCTTCAGAATTGAATTTGATTTTAATTTGTTCAGTTTTGAAATTATATCATTTGAATCGATATTTATAAATAGCCTTACGAGGCACAGTCTCGGAATTCGACGAAACCAGTTCCATTGGGTCCGTAATATTGAATTATTGCCGGATTTAAAATTTCGTATTTTTCAGAGTTGATATGTGAACACACGGCGAGTAAACGCGTTGAAATTTTCAACGAATTCAATTTAAATTTAAATTTAAATTGGTCAACCTCAGCACGTTCTACCTTTTCTCACGCCTAAAAATATGCCTAAAATCGCGATACAGGGACGTGCTTGCACGACTCTTCTCTGATAAATCACGTTCTCTCCTTCAAACCCCATTCAAACGAAATCGAGCAGTAAAAAAAAATTAATGGCCGCTATTCAATCGAAGCTCGGCTCGAAATGAAAGTCTTCTTAGTCGCAAAATCAAATCCATGGCTGCTGTTTAAACATCGCGACTCACAACCCATTTCGAAACAAATCGAGGGTAGTTCTCGAATCAATTTTGTTCAGAACGGCAGATGAGTCGCGCGCGCTCGCATACGCGATGGGGGTATCTGCGGCAGCAGCTCGCGGCGAGCTCGATGGCAAGGGGAGGTTGTTGGAGCGAGAGGAGCAGGTGGTCGCACCTTCGATTCGAGGTGATGGTGGGTGGCATCGGTGGTTTGGGAGTGGCGGAAGGGGGGTCGCGAGCGACAACTAGAGTTTGGCTTGGAACCCTAGGCGCGGCCGTGGGTAGGAGATCGATCTCGTGCAGTGGCGACTCGCGAGGCTAGAAGCAGTGAGGTGAATGTTTTCTTCTATTAATTTAAATTTATTTTATATATATCTGAACAGAAAGAACAAAAGACAAAATTTCTAGGTTAGGAAATTTTAACAGTAGAATGAATTTCTACTTTATAATAAATGTTATTATGATTTTACAAAAGTTATAGATAGAAAAATAATAATAATAAAATCTGTTTTAAAAGTTTTTCTAGCAGGGCAAAGTATATGTTTGAAAATAAAAAAATAAAAATAAATAAACAGTGGGTTGGAACAGAAAATAAAATAAATATAGGTGTAAATGAAATTTTAATTTCCAGTAAAAGGAAAGTTAGTTTGAAAGTAAAGTGTATAGTTAAATAAATTTATTTAACAGAAATTGTTTAAAAGAAATTGTTTTGAAAATGAAATCATTTGTTCAAATTAATTTGCTAGTAAATTAAATTTGTCAGATGGTGAGACAAATGATTTATTAAAGGAAAATTTGTTAAAGATAAAATTTTGGTTAATTTATTAAAGAGGAAAATTAGTTTTAATTTAGTCTTAGTTAAATAAATTCATTCAAAAGGAAATCGGTTTAAAATTTAAGCTATCAGCTTAAAACAAAATCATTGGATAATTAAAATTACCAAACGAAAATTGGTTATTCAATTTATTCGAATATTGATAAATTGTATAAACTGTTTATACAAGATTTTAAAATCACGGAAACAAGCTGAAACGGAAATGGACTGCAAAATAGATAGCTAAGATGAGAACTTCTCACTCAATCGAATCGGTTTCGATTTTATTTTAAATAGTTAGATTTAAAATACTGAATGCATGTTTCAATGATGATTGTTATCTATTGATTGTTAAAATAGACATTATGTGCCGTTAGTAAGCGGATGTTATTTATTAAAAACATATACCGCGAATATTTCATAAATAGTGAAATTGGTATTATATATAATAGCAATATATATATATATATTGGCATATGTATATATTGCAGTTGTTGATTTCCCGCATTGTATAGCGGATGAGACCCTATTGCGCCGTCTATTAAGCGGATAATATTTAATAATCTCATATACCGCGATAATTCCGTACTGGTGCGGAATTGGTATTGTGCTAATGTTTTTGGATGCAGGGAAGCAGGTTGGAGGGATCCAACTGAATTCCTCAACTGTACTGATTTATTTACAGATATTTTGATATTTGTTGATTATCATATCGATATATGATATTTGGATGTCGTGATTGACTATTTGGTGCTGTTGCATCATCGGATCCATTTTTGAAGTTTTAAAATAATGATTTTTGTTTTAAAAGGAATTTTAAAGTGATTTTCAAAAGTATCGTTTTATTAAAATTTTGAATTGATTTATTTTAAATAAATTCACGTTATAAGTTTAATGTTATAAAAGTTATAATCTTTGTAAAATATAACCAAATTAAGATTTTTTGAAATAAATAGTTAATAAATTTATAAAATGGTTTAATTGGGAATTTTGAATTATTATAAACGGTTTATATAAAAGATTTATAAAATGGATATTTATAAATTAAAAATATTGGAATTATAAAACGAGTTTTTTTTATAAGTAATAAAGTGAAATAAAAATGGATTTCATAAGTGAATTGAAATTTATAGATTTATAAATTGTGAAGTTATAAAGTGGATAGATTTTGTAAAATATAAGATTTATAAGTGATCAACTTATAAATCAGATTTTGGCATTTAAAATGAGATATAAAAAGGATTTTTATAAATGGAAGTTTATAAAAATATAAATGGAGTTTATAAACGTTGTTTATAAATCCGAAATAAATTGAATTTGATAGGTTGGATATAAGAATATATGAAAGGAATTATATTCACGATTTTGGACATTGAATATATTATTAAATGAAATGGATATGTTTTGGGGAAGGAATATTATGAAATGAAGTTAATAATTTTAAAGACGTTTTAAAATGCATTAAGTATCGAATACATAGATTTCAACATTCATTGTTGAAATAGACGTTTCGAGAAATAGAAGGAAATGGTGGACTATAACACTGTTGTTATAGAAAATGGTTTTTGAAAGGAAATGTTTTGTATAGTATTGGGATTTATATATCTATTTAAACTTTGAATCCCTATACTAGTGATTTTGGGTCGTCGTAACGATGTTTTACGTAACATTCGTTTCTGCCCAAACAAATGTGTTTAAGAGAATGTTTTCCTTAAAGAATGAATTATATACTTAATTTTCGATTTAAGTATATTTAATATTTTCTAAGTATTGAAAATAAATGGATTTGTGATGTACTTATTATTAAATAAGTATGGAAATATTTTTGCAATGTGAAATGATAGTTTTAGAATTTATCCTTGTAAAGATAAATTGAAAGTGAATATTTGAAATCGATTGAAAATCGTATATCATAAATATTTTGGGATTATAAATTCACTAAGGAATTTATAAAAGAAAGGGGTAATTGTTTAAGAATAAACGTTGATTTATTTTTGAAGTGTGAGAATTGATTTACGGATTTGGAACGTAAATATAAAGTGAATCGGTAAGGATTTATTTAATTGGTTTAAATGAACCATGTTGAAATGAAAGTATTTCCGAGTAAGGAAAATGATTGAAATTAGTTTTCAAAAGTTGATAAAGTATTGAAAAGTGATTTGAAAATTGGTTTTCAAATGTTGAAGTGTGGAAAATTTTATATCTAGTAAAGATATTTTGGAAAGTAAATAATTTGAGAAATTATTTGTAACTTGGTGATGTTGAGCACGCCTATTGATAGTTAAATAATCCGACTATCAATATTTACCTTTAAATAGGTATTTGTTGTGATTGTTTGAATTTGAATGCCACACTTATTTTTGAATAAGAGCTCACTATTCAGGTTAGCCGGGAAAGGACCTTAGGGTCGTATAACCCATTTCGAATAGTGATACGACGTAATGAATAGCATTGATGACCGGTGTTGAAGACCATGTATTTGCGAGAGCGATAGGATGACCTCTCGATTGACTCTGCACCGAGTTGCTCCGGTATAGAGTTCTCCATTTGTGATAGGGAATCCGATCAGGATTGTGAATATCCGGATTGCAAGGACTTCTTTGTAAGTGCCTTCGGTTCTGTTCGAGCCCGGAACAGACTTGTATGGATTATGTGTCTGACATTACAAATTGAGATGTAAAGCTGATTTCTTTCAAATATATTTCTGTTGGTGGCGGAGAATTTATTCTCTTGGCATAACACCCTTCTCTGAGACGTACGAGCTCAGAGGTTATGTAGTAGAATGTTATCAGCGATATATTCCCAATTTGGTAATGTGACATGCTGAGTGTTGCTGTGAAATGATCATTGTGTTGATCATTTGTGATAGGATCATTTATTTGATCGTCTATCTTGGTGATCATTTCTATGATCATTTGTTGACCCAAAGCATGGCTTTTGTATAAAGTATGTCTTTGTGGACGAGACTTTGTCGAGCCTCACACCCCGGAATGGTCAAAATAGGAAAGATGCGGCAAGGTTATGAGGGGTAGCTCCCTTTAGGGTATGTGCATTTCCTTCTGGAAAAGGGTGGTATCATGGTATGGAGCCCAGATACTTACTCATGTTGAAACACTTATTATTATGGTGTGATGTTGATGACGAGCGCTCGGTTAAAGGTCCCAAAGGACCGGGGGATGGCATACTCGTGTCAGTTGTTACCTAGTTTGAAAGGTAACCCGGCCTTGTGTTGGTAGAGATCCGGTTAGGTTCTCGGGGACGTCCTTCCAGAGGCGTTCTCATGTGGCAATGGGAAGTTCCTTGGACTGACCATTTGTTGGAAATCCAAAGAAACAATACGATCTTGTACGGTTTTAGTTGTAGAACCTGCTTCCTCGGGAGGTAGCTATAGTAGGCATAATATAATGGTACCTATGCTGGCCAAGATTTATATTCTACTTTCGAAATCGCTTTATACACCTTGCACTAGTAATAATATCATATGTTTCTTTTTAATGCGTATCAAGCATCTTTGACTATCATAAGGAGAAATCTCCTCCAAGTCTGCTTTTGCATTGTGTGTGTGGTGGGAGGTCTTATGGTAGTCTTATTTTTAAAAGCATTGCGAGTTGACTTTAAAAATATTCCTCTATTTTGATTTTAAAGATAAATAAACTGTTTTGAGTTCTCACACCAGTCTTGCTTATGCTAGGCTATGTGATGGGGGGGTTCTCGCTTCGCGGATAGGTGGCAAACGGGAGACTCTTGCCCCCACACGTCCTCTTTTAGGGGGTTGGTTAGGTGTAACCTGAGACAGTCGAGAGGCTGGCCGTAAAAGCAAGTTTGGTATACCAGTTGTTGCCACGGTGGGGCTGGGATGGTTGAAAAGCCTACTGGTTGTGACTGCTGTCGACGGTTGAAAAGCCTAGATCTGACAAGGTGGTATCAGAGCATATGGTTAAGCGACAACCATGGCTCTGTTGGGTGTTACTCATTAGAGATAGAGTTGGTAGTACTCTAGAATGAGTGTGAGAGTAATAATAGATATGAGCGCGTATTTGTTAGTGAATATATATTGTTTTATATTGTGTTGACTTATCGGTTGATTGTTTATAGATTCTGGTCGGTGCAGTCTAGCTAACTGTGTTGATAGGAGTTTCTAAACTCTTAAACAAGATAAACTGACACAGTATTGTTTTGAAAATCGGGTAAATGAAATAATTTTACCCAAAGCTATTTTTGTATATAAAAGAAATAATTTTCTGTGAATTATTAAAGTATATGGATGCATGGTTGATAGGTAGTAATGATATTAAACTATTACCATTAAAATTGAAATAGAATTGAAATCATTGTTATATGAAAATTGAGATAAAGATAAGAAAATGAAATCCATATACAAATGAAATTTGAGAATGTAAATTATAAATGTGATTTATAATTAGGAATGGAATTCCAGGGAAGTTTTTTTGGAAATGTTTTTGAAAAAGTTTGGAAAGTTTAAATACCTTTTTGATTTGAAAATGATTTTCAAAAGTTTTGAAAAGTATTTTGAAGAGATAAAAGCTCTAAACCCTTTTCGGTCGCTGGAAAATAACTTCGGTAGTGACTGCTGCATCATCGGTGTTTATTTTCGGGTTTCCAAAAAAGAAATTGCTGCCAAAATTGTTTTAAATCAAAGATGTTTGGAAAAATTTGGATTTGGTTTTGGAAATTCAAAGGATAATTTGAATTGTTTTTAATAATGGTTTTGAAAGATAGAAAAGACTTTGGAATACTATATACAAATATTTAGGGAATAATAAATGAGTTAATAAATTATACAATTTGAATTTTGATTGAATGAATTTAATTTAAAGGAATGAAGTTAAATTAAAATAAGTATAAGTGTATAAATTTGAATAATGTGAATTTGAAGAAATGTCTAAGGAGATGAAGTGAAATAATTACTTAAAGAAAATTTATTGAGTTGAAAATAAATTTGGGATAATAGCAAATGAATTTGAATTGAGTATTGAATTATGGAAATAAATTGTGAATGAATGAATGAATTTACAATTGCAAGTAAATGAAGTAAATTGAATTCATATGGAATATTGAAATCCAGTTTAATATAAGTGGTTATAAACCAAAATAGAGAATTGAAAAAAAATTTGGGAATGAACAAAAGAATAAAAATGGAATTGAAACTGAATATTGAAAACAAATTTGAATGAAGTGAATAGGAAATTGTTATGAATTAGTAATGGGAACTAATTTAAAATAGTGCAGTTGTGAATGAAAGATAGTTGATAAAACTCAATATTCAGAATAAAAGATAAACTGAATTCAAATATAATTGAAATTGTAAATTGAATTCAAATGAAATTGTATGGAATTAAATTGAAATGTAAAATTGAATAAGAATAAATATGTAACTTTAATAGTGAAGTAAAAATGTATAAGAAGCATATATTGAATATTTTGTAATGGAATTTGCAAAATGGTTTGAATGTTGGAATTGGATACTACTACTAGCAGGTTATACAGGTATATTAAAGGAAATGGAATTTGGATTTTGATTTCAAAGATAAAATTGAATTGCTCGACAAAAAGGTACGTATTTCAATTTCAGTATGAAATTTGATGATTTTCTTCTCCAGCCACTTGGCTTTCTCTTTTCTTTTTGATTCTGGGGGGCCGTGGAGCCATTTTGTAGTCGTACCGATCGAGCCGCGCAAAGGAGACGCTGGCGAAATTTTTCAAAAATCTAGGGTGTTAGAAAATTTTTGAGAAAATTTGAAAGTTTGAAATTTGAATTTGAATTTAAATTTGAATTGAGAAGTAAACTATATTGTTTAAAAACCTATAATTGAAGTTGGAAAGCTAGTTGAAATGATAGTGAATCTCTAGTAAAAAGATTTAGGTTAGTAAGTTGATAAAACTATTTGAATTGTGAAATATAGTAGACGGATTAAGGATCGTTCTTCTTAACTTGTAATTTCGGGACGAAATTCTTTTAAGGGGGGAAGATTGAAACGACCCAGGATTTTGAACAATTTAAATTGAAAATATTTAATTAATTTTAAATATTTGAATGATAGTTTGACTTGAATTTCAAATTATCAGAATGAATATGGCGATTAAATTACGAATTTAATCTATTGAAAGTTGAATAAAACTTTGAATCTTCAATTTTAAGCTGATTAAAAATAGTTCAAAGGCTTGTAAAATTCATATTGATAATATTGAAGATAATAGAATCTTCAGAATTGAATTTGATTATAATTTGTTCAGTTTTGAAATATATCGTTTAAATCGATATTTAAAAATAGCCTTACGAGGCACAGTCTCGGAATTCGACGAAACCAGTTCCATTGGGTCCGTAATATTGAATTATTGCCGGATTTCAAATTTCGTATTTTTCTGAGTTGATATGTGAGCACACGGCGAGTAAACGCGTTGAAATTTTCAACGAATTCAATTTAAATTTAAATTGGTCAACCTCAGCACGTTCTACCTTTTCTCACGCCTAAAAATATGCCTAAAATCGCGATATAGGGACGTGCTTGCATGACTCTTCTCTTATAAATCATGTTCTCTCCTTCAAACCCCATTCAAACGAAATCGAGCAGTAAAAAAAAATTAATGGCCGCTACTCAATCGAAGCTCGGCTCGAAATGAAAGTCTTCTTAGCCGCGAAATCAAATCCATGGCTACTGTTTAAACATCGCGACTCACAACCCATTTCGAAACAAATCGAGGGTGTTTCTCGAATCAATTTTGTTCACAACGGCATATGAGTCGCGTGTGCTCGCGTACGCGATGAGGGTATCGGCGGCGGCAGCTCGCGGCGAGCTCGATGGCAAGGGGAGGTTGTTAGAGCGAGAGGAGCAGGTGGTCGCACCTTCGATTCGAGGCGATGGTGGGTGGCATCGGTGGTTTGGGAGTGGCGGAAGGGGGGTCGCGAGCGACAACTAGGGTTTGGCTTGGAACCCTAGTTGCGGCCGTGGGTAGAAGATCGATCTCGTGCAGTGGCGACTCGCGAGGCTAGAAGCAGAGAGGTGAATGTTTTCTTCTATTAATTTAAATTTATTTTATATACATCTTAACAGAAAGAACAAAAGAAAAATTTTCTAGGTTAGGAAATTTTAACAGTAGAATGAATTTCTGCTTTATAATAAATATTATTATGATTTTACAAAAGATATAGACAGAAAAATAATAATAATAAAATCTGTTTTAAAAGTTTTTCTAGCAGGGAAAAGTATATGTATGAAAATAAAAATAAATAAATAAATAAACAGTGGGTTAGAACAGAAAATAAAATAAATATAGGTGTAAATGAAATTTTATTTTCCAGTAAAACAAAAGTTAGTTTGAAAGTAAAGTGTATAGTTAAATAAATTTATTTAACAGAAATTGTTTAAAAGAAATTGTTTTGAAAATGAAATCATTTGTTCAAATTAATTTGCTAGTAAATTAAATTTGTCAGATGGTGAGACAAATGATTTATCAAAGGAAAATTTGTTAAAGATAAAATTTTGGTTAATTTATTAAAGTGGAAATTTAGTTTTAATTTAGTCTTAGTTAAATAAATTCATTCAAAAGGAAATCGGTTTAAAATTTTAGCTACCAGCTTAAAACAAAATCATTGGATACTTAAAATTACCAAACGAAAATTGGTTATTCAATTTATTCAAATATTGATAAATTGTATAAACTGTTTATACAAGGTTTTAAAATCACGGAAACAAGCTGAAATGGAAATGGACTGCAAAATAGATAGCTAAGGTGAGAACTTCTCACTCAATCGAATCGGTTTTGATTTTATTTTAAATAGTTAGATTTAAAATACTTGAATGCATGTTTGAATGATGATTGTTATCTATTGATTGTTAAAATAGACATTATGCGCCGTTAGTAAGCGGTTATTATTTATTAAAAACATATACCGCGAATATTTCATAAACAGCGAAATTGGTATTATATATAATAGCAATATATATATATATATATTGGCATATGTATATATTGCAGTTGTTGATTTCCCGCATTGTATAGCGGATGAGACCCTATTGCTCCGTCTATTAAGCGGATAATATTTAATAATCCCATATACCGCGATAATTCCGTACTGGAGCGGAATTGGTATTGTGCTAATGTTTTTGGATGCAGGGAAGCAGGTTGGAGGGATCCAACTGGATTTCTCAACTGTATTGATTTATTTACAGATATTTTGATATTTGTTGATTATCATATCGATATATGATATTTGGATGTCGTGATTGACTATTTGGTGTTGTTGCATCATCGGATCCATTTTTGAAGTTTTAAAATAATGATTTTTGTTTTAAAAGGAATTTTAAAGTGATTTTCAAAAGTATACATTTTATTAAAATTTTGAATTGATTTATTTTAAATAAATTAACGTTATAAGTTTAATGTTATAAAAGTTATAATCTTTGTAAAATATAACCAAATTAAGATTTTTTGAAATAAATAGTTAATAAATTTATAAAATCGTCTAATTGGGAATTTTGAATTATTATAAACGATTTATATAAAAGATTTATAAAATGGAGATTTATAAATTAAAAATATTGGAATTATAAAACGAGTTTTTTTTATAAGTAATAAAGTGAAATAAAAATGGATTTCATAAGTGAATTGAAATTTATAGATTTATAAATTGTGAAGTTATAAAGTGGATAGATTTTGTAAAATATAAGATTTATAAGTGATCAACTTATAAATCGGATTTTGGCATTTAAAATGAGATATAAAAAGGGTTTTTATAAATGAAAGTTTATAAAAATATAAATGGAGTTTATAAACGTTGTTTATAAATCCGAAATAAATTGAATTTGATAGGTTGGATATAAGAATATATGAAAGGAATTATATTCACGATTTTGGACAGTGAATATATTATTAAATGAAATGGATATGTTTTGGGGAAGGAATATTATGAAATGAAGTTAATAATTTTAAAGACGTTTTAAAATGCATTAAGTATCGAATACATAGATTTCAACATTCATTGTTGAAATAGACGTTTCGAGAAATAGAAGGAAATGGTGGACTATAACACTGTTGTTATAGAAAATGGTTTTCGAAAGGAAATGTTTTGTATAGTATTGGGATTTATATATCTATTTAAACTTTGAATCCCTATACTGGTGATTTTGGGTCGTCGTAACGATGTTTTACGTAACATTCGTTTTGGCCCAAACAAATGTGTTTAAGTGAATGTTCTCCTTAAAGAATGAATTATATACTTAATTTTCGATTTAAGTATATTGAATATTTTCTAAGTATTGAAAATAAATGGATTTGTGATGTACTTATTATTAAATAAGTATGGAAATATTTTTCCAATGTGAAATGAACGTTTTAGAATTTATCCTTGTAAAGGTAAATTGAAAGTGAATATTTGAAATCGATTGAAAATCGTATATCATAAATATTTTGGGATTAAAAATTCACTAAGGAATTTATAAAAGAAAGGGGTAATTGTTTAAGAATAAACGTTGATTTATTTTTGAAGTGTGAGATTTGATTTTCGAATTTGGAACGTAAATATAAAGTAAGTCGGTAAGGATTTATTTAATTGGTTTAAATGAACCATGTTGAAATGAAAGTATTTCAGAGTAAGGAAAATGATTGAAATTTGTTTTCAAAAGTTGATAAAGTATTGAAAAGTGATTTGAAAATTGGTTTTCAAATGTTGAAGTGTGGAAAATTTTATATCTAGTAAAGATATTTTGGAAAGTAAATAATTTGAGAAATTATTTGGAACTTGGTGATGTTGAGCACGCCTATTGATAGTTAAATAATCCGACTATCAATATTTACCTTTAAATAGGTATTTGTTGTGATTGTTTGAATTTGAATGCCACACTTATTTTTGAATAAGCGCTCACTATTCGGGTTAGCCGGGAAAGGACCTTAGGGTCGTATAACCCATTCCGAATAGTGATACGACGTAATGGATAGCATTGATGACCGGTGTTGAAGACCGCGTATTTGCGAGAGCGATAGGATGACCTGTCGATTGACTCTGCACCGAGTTGCTCCGGTATAGAGTTCTCCATATGTGATGGGGAATCCGACCAGGATTGTGAATATCCGGATTGCAAGGACTTCTTTGTAAGTTCCTTCGGTTCTGTTCGAGCCCGGAACAGACTTGTATGGATTATACGTCTAACATTACAAATTGAGATGTAAAGCTGATTTCTTTCAAATATATTTCTGTTGGTGGCGGAGAATTTATTCTCTTAGCTTAACACCCTTCTCTAAGACGTACGAGCTCAGAGGTTATGTAGTTGAATGTTATCAGCGATATATTCCCAATTTGGTAATGTGACATGCTGAGTGTTGCTGTGAAATGATCATTGTGTTGATCATTTGTGATAGGATCATTTATTTGATCGTCTATCTTTGTGATCATTTATATAATCATTTGTTGACCCAAAGCATGGCTTTTGTATAAAGTATGTTTTTGTGGACGAGACTTCGTCGAGCCTCACACCCCGGAATGGTCAAAACAGGAAAGATGCGGCAAGGTTATGAGGGGTAGCTCCGTTTAGGGTATGTGCATTTCCTTCTGGAAAAGGGTGGTATCATGGTATGGAGCCCAGATACTTACTCATGTTGAAACACTTATTATTATGGTGTGATGTTGATGACGAGCGCTCGGTTAAAGGTCCCAAAGGACCAGGGGATGGCATACTCGTGTCAGTCGTTACCTAGTTTGAAAGGTAACCCGGCCTTGTGTTGGCAGAGATCCGGTTAGGTTCTCGGGGACGTCCTTCCAGAGGCGTTCTCATGTGGCAATGGGAAGTTCCTTGGCCTGACCATTTGTTGGAAATCGAAAGAAACAATACGATCTTGTACGGTTTTAGTTGTAGAACCTGCTTCCTCAGGAGGTAGCTATAGTAGGCATAATATAATGGTACATATGGCAGCTAAGATTTATATTCTACTTTCGAAATCGCTTTATACACCATGCACTAGTAATAATATCAAATGTTTCTTTTTAATGCGTATCAAGCATCTTTGACTATCATAAGGAGAAATCTCCTCCAAGTCTGCGTTTGCATTGTGTGTGTGGTGGGAGGTCTTATGGTAGTCTCATTTTTAAAAGCATTGCGAATTGACTTTAAAAATATTCCTCTATTTTGATTTTGAAGATAAATAAACTGTTTTGAGTTCTCACACCCGTCACATGACTGACTCGGAGTTTATTGTTTTCCTTCCTAAACTCTGGGTGCCCACCAATTTCCACACGGGCAGTCAAGAGTTAAGGTTTATCAGGATATTATGGAATTCTGGAGTTGCTGGAGGCAAGATGGATGGCATGGCGTATTATTAGTATATTGTATTTCTTTTTCCGCTGTTTGATGTTGTTTGTTGTTGTACACTCTGATGATGATGTAATGTTTCCGCTGTGAATTGTTTGTTGTTGTATTCATTTATTTATTATATGTTGTTCCGCTGTGAATTGTGAGAATCTGATATGGTTGTGTTGTGTTTTCTGTTCCGTTCTATTTTCTTTTGTCTCTATTTTCTATCCTTTTCTCTCTTCTTCTACCTTTTTCTTTTTCTTAAACATTGAGAATTCGTATTTCTGTTCATCTTGAATTAATCAATGGAGATTAGTGTATATTCAAGGAGAACGGATTTGTGGGTCCTCACATGAATACCAAGGTAACTCGTACTTACCTACAATTTCTTAACCATTCAAGTCAATACTTACAACAGAATAATATCTAAGAACTGTTACTCAAGTCAAATGTCCATACTACTCAATTTATTTCATTCCAGCCTGTTTAATTTCACATATCCAATTTATAAAGAATTAGCTTACTAATCGAAATGGTTCGGATACTTTTGATACTCGACCCCGGCCTCTTCGAATTCAATGACGTTTCTAATTCAAGTTGTCAAATTTTAAACAATACAATCCTTATCCAGGATATCATCATAACAATTCAACTCAGATCACTAACCTACATTATCACAGTTCAACTTATTCATATCACAGCACATCTCAATCACCCATTAGAGAGATCATCAATCCAAGTCAACCAATATTATTCAACCATCCATAAACAAGATTTATTAAACATACAATTCCTAATTAATTAATTAATTTCCAATTAAATTAATTTTCAACTTTAATTAATTGGATGACCTTAATCCTTTATACATAACATTAATTAATTTCAACCCAATTAATAAATCTTTATTTAAATCATACATCTTAATTAATCATCCTTGATTAATTATCCTATAATTACATGTAAGTACTTAACCTTTATTTAATCACCTTAATTAATTAATTAATTACATTAATTAATGATCCTCTAATCACTTCCCTTAATTAATTATCTTTTTATTTACCAAGCAATCTTTAAATTAATCACATCATTAATTAACCTCAATTAATCTCATTTAGTAATTATCCATTAATCCCTAATTAACGATCCTTTCATTAATCTCTAATTAATTACATTAATTAATTAATCTTCTAACTAATCATATTAATTGATTAATCCTTTTATAATTACCTAAAACCCTATTTAATCAAAGATAACCCATTTATCTTAACTCAATTCTCACTTAATTTTATTTTAAAATACTTAGAGATTTGATTACATAATTATCCCAATATATGATTTACTAACCTTAAAACAATCTATCTTTGAAATTCAAACTTTTGAATCTCCTTGGTAACCTGATAAATAACCTTGCATGGAACCCCTTTTTAAAACTTGCTAACAAAATTGTTATTAGCGAATGAACTAAACATTTTTATCTTCTAAATTAACTATTTAATTATACTATTTAAATTAAGTTTAAATAAACTTAAACTTGACTTAATGAATTTTAAGTTAAATAAAATATTCGATTTTATCTATCAATATTTATATAAACATTTTTTTGAGAAAATAGACTAAACATGTTCTACCTTTAAAAACTAAACATTTTATTTATTACCTTAACATTACTGCTTACCAAAGAAAAACCCATGCCAAACCAACCCAAGCAACTCCCCGTGCACTTCACAAACCACTCTGCATCGAGTCAAACCCATAATCATCTCAAGATTTACCCATGCTCCTCTTCTTCCCCAATAATCAAAAATCTCCAGACACGTAAATGATACGCATGAACATGCACAGATGGTCGGAGTATCTTCGACCATCGCCACCACCTCCAACAAGTCGATTACAACCCCACTTATTATATCGACATCCAGATCGTCGTAACAACACTAGAACAAAAATACTCTATTACAACGCCCTTTTTACAACGGGCATTGGTTGCCCGTTGTAATAGTAGGCTATTACAACTGTCCATTCAGGCCGGTTGTAATAGTAGGCTATTACAACGGTCCATTTAGGCTCGTTGTAATAGATGCCATATACAACGCGTTTCTTACCATGGTCAATGACTGTCCGTTGTAATAGAGTGCTATTACAACGATCATTTCATGCACGTTGTAATAGATGTCAATTTTACAACGTTCGCAAAATGCCCATTGTAATAGATACAAATTTTACAACGGTCACAAAATGCCTGCTGCAAGAGGTGTTATTTTACAATAGGCTAAAAATGCCCGTTGTAATAGTTGCCAATTTTACAACGGGCTACAAATGCCTGTTGTGATAGGTGCCAATTTTACAACGGTCACAAAATGCCTCTTGTAATAGATACCAATTTTTAACAACTCTTACCTACCGATTGTTGTTAACTTCGATTATTTTAGACTCGTAGTAGATTTAAACGGTATTCCAATAGACTTAATGTTACTTTCAAGTTATTATTTAACATTAACATTTAATGTTTACTAATTAATGGTTAAAGTTTACTAATTAAAATTTAATGTTTAATAATTAATGTTTAACGTTTCATAATTAATGTTTAATGTTTACTATTTAATCATAAGTACATTAATTAGCAAAAATTTAAAAGTGCATATTTAATAATTAATTAATGATTAATTTAAAATATGATATAATTCCTACTAACAATTAGTAATTAATCAGTAATTAGTAATTAATAATTTAGAAATAATTAATAAATTAAAAATAAATCATAATTGATAAATATTTAATTAATAATTAATATGTTATAAATAATGATTACTCTTATGGAACACTACAAAAAATTAATAAGAATTTTTTGTAATAAATAATAATTAAATAATATTAAATAATTTAAATTTAAAAATTAACATTAAATAACAATAATAGTTAATAATTAAAATTTCATAATAATAATTAATATAAAAACAACTAGTAATTAGTAATTGAATAAATAATAGTTAAAAAATAATAATTAAATATTATTATATAATAATAATAACTACTATTAAATAATAGTAATTAAAATGTGAAATAATTCCTACTATAATTATTAATTGATAATTAATAGTTAATTAATAATCAATAATCAATAATTAACAAATAAGTTATAAATAGTAAATTTTTGATTGGGAATTAATAATTTATAAATAATTATTAGTATTGATAAAGGTAACTAATCATCTATAATCATTAATTATTTTTCATATTTGATAATATATCATAATTAACTTTTAATAATTAGTAAATTATAGTTAACATCTATTAATTACATTTAATAATTAATATTAAATTTTTAGCAATTAAATTTTATAATAATTACTATTTGTATTTAAAAATAAATAAATAATTTTAATATTTAGTACTTAATTTAATAATTAATAAACAATAATTATTGTTAAATAATTTTAGTTAAAAGTAATATTGAATATTTAACAATTAATAATTAATAACAATATTTAATATTTTTTGATGAAAAGTAATATCTAAACAAAATTACAAGTTTGCAACTTTGTATGACAGGAAGTATTACAGGTTTTCTTTAGACTTCAAATCCAAAACTTTGGTGTCAAATAAAAAAAAAATTGGCTCTAAACAAATTTTTTGCCCTCTTTCCCTTTAAAATTTAATTTCCTGCTTACCACTGAACCTTAAATTTCAAATACTTTCCCTAAATTCTCCACTTCACCACCATAATACTTTATCCTTGTCAGATCCCCTTTCGCCGAAATCTCCACATCTAGATTTACACTAACCCTAGCCCCCAAATTTGAAACCGATCACCTAGCCTCACCATCCAAATCTAAAACTGACCCCTAAATGCCTCTCCAAATCGCTACCTAGATTCTCAACCAGAGTTGCACGGACTACCGCAAACACCTGCTTCTTCAAGGTGTTCGCTTTGCTTTCATAATTTACCAGGTTTGAACCCTTAATGCGACTTTGCTCATATGGTAGTCACTGTACTCTTATTAATTTTATATGTTATAAATTTATGTTATGTCATATTGAGTGGGAATTCATTAGTGAACTTTGGATATAGCATTTATTGGAAGGCCCGGGCCTCCTGAATCCGAGTTCTAGAAATTTTGATTTCGTTATAAATACGAAATTTGTGTGTTTAATTTAATTGGTGATTTTCTTCATTGTTGGTCACGTACCTAGTCAAGCAGTTGATTCCTAGGTCAAGTTATTTGGGTGTATCAGTTGAAAATAAACTATTAGTTGAAAAGAAGAAGATGCCTTAAAAGAAACAACCAGCACAAGAAGACTCGGACGGAAGTGATAAAAGTGACCACGAAAAAACGAAGGTAGTGGCCAAGGTCGACTATATGCCTTTTCTGTAGTTTTGTCACATATGCTAATAGATACAATTTCATAGAGTTGATGTTTTTGAAAACAGAAGCAAAATGAGAAGCCAACGCCAGCATATGGGAAAAAAGTGGAGCGCTTAAGATCAATTATCAAAGCTTGTGGATTCCTGCAAACCTGTAATTGCAATAAGCATATACCAATAACTCTTAGTTTTTACTCCCAACGTTTGAAATTAAAAAGCATAACATTTGCACGTGGTTTCCAGAAAATGCTAGTTTTCTTTTTGAGGTAGTTTTGAAGTGCAATCTTATGTCGTTATTTATTTTGCAGCAATTTGAATATGGTAGGTGTTAGAAGGGTAGTAGAAAACGAATTGGGGATTGAGAAATTATCATTGGACACATATAAGAAGTTCATAAAGCAGCGTGTGTAGAAGGTACATTTTTCAGTATTAATTTTTTTCATCATTTTGAATCATAGTTTATATTTTGCAGTATTAATTTTTTTTCCTCATTTTGAATCATAGTTTCATATACACACACTTGTCAAGGTCATATTCTGGTTTATATGATATATTGGCCAGTTACTTATGTGCATGAATAAGTTTGTGGCTGTTATTTCGTTTAACAAACCACATGGTCATTTAGTCTCGATTTCAACAGTTTATGTAATTATTTAGGTAATATATATCTGATAGTATTTTCAAGCTGACCACTATGTGATTGTCAGTCAATTTCCCCAATGTGTGGTTATACCATGCTTATTGCAGTCATTTCCCCTAATATGTCATTATGCTGGTACACAATCTGGCTATGCGATTGCATAATATGGTTATTTGGTGTAAAATTGAACTTGCAGATCTTAATTAATGTCAAGTTTGTCTCACATTTTTTCTGCTATTTGTTTAAATATTGTTCAAGTGTTATGATTAAATTTGGCCCTACGAGCATGTACAAATACCACCATTATTGTTTTCATACTATTGCTTTTTTTAATTTTCGAGTTCCATATTGTTAAAATTTAGCAAAAATTTTAGTAGTGGACGAAAGGGGAAAAACAGGAAAAAAAAGAAAAGAAAAAACCTATTCTAACTTAAAGCCATGTTTCAAACTTCTTACAAAAACAGGTTTGGTTTTCACCGGGTCAGGTTATGTACTTGCGTACTTTCAAAGTGTGCAAGCACAAACTGCTATTTTTAAGACATATTGTGCTTGTGCAGTTTCAAGTTGGGCAAACACATATTACTAGTATGGTGAAAATCAAACTTATTTTTATAATAAATTTGAAATAAGGCATGAAGCTAGAATATTTTATTTATTTTTTTATTTATTTTTTGTTGAAATCTAATACCAAAATTTGTCCAAAAATATACATAAATTGGCGTATATTTTAATTGTTTAAAGGTATATGCATATGCAACCATGCAATTGTTGCACAAATGTTATCCATTGTGTAGTTATTGACGAAATTGACGAACACAACATATTATATAACTTGAAAGTCAATTAATAAATCCTTCAAGTATTTTGCTTTGTAGTTTGCATGTTGCAATGTCAACTTTGGTCATGTACATTTATAGTAACAAATGACAATGAATGTTAATTAAAATTTCTTATACCACTTTTAAGAAAGTGTGGTTGTCAACAAATGCTTTATGCTTTAAAAACGTATAATGAAATTATCTTGTGATAATATTGCAATAACTAATTTGCTACTCCCTCACAGGCGACTACCACTAAGGGATATTTTTTTAGTGGATCAATATAAGGAAACTAATTTTTTTTGTCACCCTTTTTCTATAGTTTAGTTACATGAATTATATCTTTAATTCATTTCTTTCTCTTTCGCTGCATTGCCCTGGACTGATTTCTTGCAACTTGACCTCGTTTTGATATCGGCATTTCAATGGTGATGGGAATGAAAATGCATCTAAAGCAGTGGCAAAGGTTGAAGAACTTATTCATTCAGCAGAGGAGGAAGGTGAAAATAAAAAAGGAGATCTAATAAATAGCAGTTCCGATATTAACAAGTGCTCAGAAGAATCTAAAATGGGTCATGAAAATCCTGGTCATAATAAAGAAATAAGTGAAGACGTTGTAAAGAAAGCAATTAGAAAGAGAGCTGCTTATTTTAGAAGGAACCTAGAGTATGTAATCTGTCATCCATTTTCTTTACCACCTATGTATCCAATATGAACATATGATTATACTGTTCAACCCTACCAAAAAATTGTACTATTTCATTGCCTGGCAGCGCTTCCGTATCCAAATTAAACAGATTCCCGCAAATCAAAAGCTTCTCTCTTGTTGATTTTGTAGGTGATTGTGGGGTAACGTGTTTGAATTCGGCGAGTTGCAGTATTTCCATGGTCTGAAGAGATGTAATGTTTGTGAAGGCGATGAGGTTCTCGAGTTGCATGATGGAATTGTGGTAGTGTTTGCTTGCAGTCGAGTTCGAATGGGGGTATTCGAGGTAAGTTAGTGTAGTTGCTATCCAAAAACTTGTTTGAAGGTATGTTCGAATTGCAGTGGAGGTCATGATGGAGTTTGACGATGGTTGCGAGTTTGGGAAGTTCGGTTTTGGGTGTTTTGGGCATTCGAGTTAGGTGGTTGTTTGAGTGCGCTTGGTGGCTGAAGGAAGATGATTGGGAACGATCTCGTTGCAGTACCACAGAGGTAAAAGAAGTGGTTGAAGTTGTAAGTATTATCGTGGTAGTCTAAATTGTTCTGTTTTTGTTTCTTCTAAAGTCTCGATGGTTTGTTTACGGCAAGGTCAGTGGAGTTGGATTTGATGGCGGTTGTGCTCGGTTGGTGCAGAGAGGAGATGACAGCAAGTTGTAGAGGGGAGTGGATGTATGCGCACGGTGAAGTGCACAAAGGAGAAGGTTGTGATGTGTGGACTGTAGTTGAATTGAAGGTTGAAGAAGAAGAAATGTTTTTGTAGGGGTATAGAAAGAAGAAGGAGCAATGTGGTATGCGGTTGTTTGCAAGAATGTGCAATGATGATGGTAACAACAGTATGCTCGAGGAAGTGATTTTTGGGTGTATGAAGTGGCAGCAGGGATGAGTGTGAATTAACAATAGAATGAAAGAGACAGTGGCAATAGTTGGGTTGAGTACTGTGATTTGATTGTTGCTAGACGAAATTTGGTGGCAGTAGATAGTTAGGTGGGAATGGAATGGCAACAGAGTGGTGATAGATGAAAAAGAAGTGGTTTTGGGATGAAGGAGGACAGTGAGGATGGAGGTTGATTTATGATGTAGAGGATGGTTTTGTTTGTGTGTTTTTTTTCCGGTGAATGTGGATGGTGATCTGATGTGGTTGAAGGGTGGTTGTGCACTGGAAGTTGGAATGGTATAATAAGGTAGCAGCTTACAGCTGTATGGCAGGGGAGAAAGGAATGTGGTATGCAACAGTATGATAAGTTGTGAAGTTTCTGTTGTAGCTTGAAGATGGTCTCAGGTAAGAAGCAGTGGTTACATGTGTGATGGTGGTTTGTTTGATGAAGATGGAAGGTAGTTTTCACAGAGCAGTTATGTAAGGGGATGTTGAAGTGATATGTTGAAGTTTTTTAGTGGTTGAGACAAGAAGTGTATGGGGTTCGAACAACAGCTAGGTGATATTGTTGTGGTAGTTGATCTGGGAGTTGCAGTAGCTAGTGAAGTAGCAGGGTGTGGTACTTGAGAATTTTAGAATATAAAAAGACTTCATCTCTGTGGTATAGTATGATTGTACTTAGAACATGATATTTATAGCGGACTGTTATGTGTTAGTGCTTTACGTATTTGGCATGTAAACTTATCTAACTTTTTGGAGTGTTAGAATTCTATGACTCTATCTTTTAGTCTTTTCGTATGTGATTTTAGTTATTTTACGACAATATTTAGTATTAGTATGGATGTATTGCATGGATGCTACTGTAATTTTTTTAAATTTGCATTCATTTTGCAACGGGCAATGCGCATTGTTATATGAGTTTCTTACAACGGTCAATGCACGTTGTTTTGTAAGATATTTACAACGGTCAAAACACGTTGTTAAATATGTATTTTACAATGGGCTATACATGTTGTAAAACCGGCTATGCAATTAGTATGGTTAGTCTATGGCAACGGGTCATGGTCGTTGTAAAAAGGTACACTACAACAGTTTTTACAACGTGCTTTTCCCATTGAAAATGTGGTGGATCTATCATAACGAGGCCTATTACAACGGGCACATGCCCATTGCGAAAACAATATTACAACGGGCATTGCCTGTTGTAAAAAGACTGTTTTGTTGTAGTGCGACCATCAAAACAAAATCGAGCAAATGAAAAAAAACATCGAACCCATCCCGATCCAAAGGTTCGCAAATCACCATCTCCTTCGACCATCTGAAGTCTCGCCATCGAGCCCTGACAATCGCCTTGCTTTCCTCTTTCTATTCCCCCACCACCGATCCCTTAAAGATCCTCCACGACGACGAATATCTCCGGCAAACGACTCAGACAAAAACACTGATAAAACCGTAAATTCCGTCGCGCCATCATCCACGACGACCAGAAAAATGTGAAACCATTTTTCTCTCAACCCCCGACCTATGATTTTCCTCTGGTTATAAGCACGATGTCGCCAGTCAACTCATTTGCCGGAATTTGATGATATACCCAGTTCCAGTAATCTCTCAATTTCTCAACAATCATGAACATAAAAATCATAAGATTTCCATCAAAAATCTTTACATTCGAATACAATTCGATTTATATGATCAAAACTTGCATTTTTAAAAATTAATTTCTTGTCTTGAAATTTTATTTCTACATATTCATCTTATTTAGAGATAATTACTTGATATATATGCCAGGAAATATTTTAAAAATTGGTATTCTGATAAAACAAACAAATTTGGTTTACAATTCATAGCCTAAAGAAGATCAGATAAGGAGAATATGATTTCTTTTATCAACTCTGAATCCTGTAAAACCTGGAACAAAGCTTTGTGTGTGTGTATACTAACATGCACACCATCCAGTACACATTTCACAAACATGCAAGCATCATACCATATTTTCCACAACACTATTTCAAACAATATTCATAAATATAAAGATAGAACAGATTTGAGCTATTTGATAAGGTTATTTTACTCATCTGAACTGGGATAGTATTATTTTTTTATGTTGATCTGGATTTGATTTGCATCTACTTTGCTTGATTTGGAGTTTGATCTTGAAGCTTGATTGCATAAATTTTGATTTGCTTGATCCCGATCCTTGTTCCAGGCTTTAATTTGTTTTGACTTTATTTTTGAAGATGGAAGAAAATGTATTGGTTTAGGCTAAGGTTGATATTGATTTATTTCTTTTTAGTTAAAGAAGAAAGAAAAAGAAGAGGATTCAGAAGTTTTTAACTGAAATCCAGTTTTCTCACTAATTCATAAAGAAAATGTTATATTGCCATTTGTTAATTCTTGCATGTTACTAAGTTTACATATGTCATCATATTTTTCAAATGTCAATTGCAGTAATTTAGATGTTTACAAATGTCTAAAACTTAATATATGAATTATGTCTTTATTTATTTATTTTTATGATTTAACCTAATTTTTCGTTAGTGTTTTACGTTTACAAATGTATATACATATAAACTATGTTTTATTCCAAGTATTAAAAGAAAAGTGTTTAGAATTATATTTTTATTTTTATTAACCTTGTTTAATTTTATACTTAAGTTGTCATAATACTTAAATTGATAACTATATATATGATTGAAATTTATTATCCTTGAAAATTATTATATTAAATTTAAACTATAGCTAGCCATTTACAATACACATATATATACATATTATAAAACATATTTATTTGTAAAAGATAAATTTTGCCAAATTGAATAATTATAAAAGACGGTCATTAAACAAATATTATCACTAAATATCTATTCACATATTATTATTCAGCATTTATTATAATTCAAATTCATCTATATACATATCCAGATATATATATATATATATATATATATATATATATATATATATCAGAATTTTATTTGTTCAATCAAATAAAATTAGTCACTCAATAGAGAAAATTAGTCCAATTTACATATGTTAAAAAATCTTAGTTATCACATTCCTCCCCTCTTTGAATCTTTTCGTCCTCGAAAAGGAACGAAGCCAGAATTTATTAAAATACTATTTATTAGTTAAATTACTTTTTGAAACTATAAACTCCCTTTTATTTAAGAATTTTTTTAAACACTTTTAAATTTTACATAGTATTACAAAAATAGTTTTTTAAAAATATTTTTTATAACTCGATGTCTCAACCAGTCCGTCCTTGTTCTCACAAAAATTCGGTCATACGTTGATCAGGCGTAGGACTGAAGATCTATGAGTACTTAACAGACCCATTTTCAACACCCAATGAAAAATACTTGGAAGTAATTTTACTGAAAATATAGAAAACATTTTTAAAATAGAGGAAACATATTTGGTGAGAATGCTCTGGAAATCATCGCCCCTATCCACGGTCCCCGATGGTTACGTTGCCATCCCGGCAAAATCCATAGATAACTGTAGGCACTCCACACCCCTCGAGCACACCATGGAGTCCGCTACAGATTGCAGCCAAATCTGGGGCTACGTTGCCATCACAGCAAAAACCCTTATAATTGTAGGCATCGGTACCCTCGAATTCCGCTACCAAAGGAATGAAACTTCTCCACTCTCACATAGGTCGCAGACTACATCAGTCAAGTCCCAATGTAACCATAGGCTCTCACGGCCTCTCGACTTTCGCTATGTCTTCATAGATCGCAGTCTGCCGATGTTATCTAGCCATCCCGGCAAAATCAAACGTAGACCATTGGCTCTCAGCAGCACACACGACTTCCGCTATGGTTCACAATAGATCTCAGTGACATCGAGCTACACTGTCGTCACAGCATAACCCAATGTCTCTACAGGCATCAGGGCCCTCGACTTTCGCTACCCACTACACATAATCCTCAGGAACTAGTTTGTCTGGACTCCTCACAGGATGAACTTTAGAACCCTCCTTAGGGCTCAAGGAAGTCCACCCCGTGGCACTCCTGAGAAGTTCATTTCAAGGGAGCGCCTTTTTCCCCAGAGCCATTTTCAAAAAACTTTATACTATACACATATAGTATCTTCAAATCATACACCTAGGATGAATCTCAAATAAATCTCCTTTCTCAAAATCGATTATCCCAAAATCGATAAATCTCAAACTACGCTTTCCAAATTTCCAAAATTGATTTTTCTCCAAAATCAAAAGCCTTTCCAAAATCCATAGGTTCCAAAACCTTTTCCCAAAATCATTCTTATAAGATCCTTTATATATACACACACTAACATATATATATATAACCTTGCAAAATCATTGGGTCATTTCATACTTGTATGAAGTCCCTTTTTATACTTCAAATACTTTCAAAAACCCTTTTTATTCTGGCTAGATCATCAAGGGGGGATTTATCTTAAATAACAAATATATATATATATATGTATATATAACTTTATTATGCACCAAATCAAAAATTCAAGTTTGATTACTCTTTTATAAAGTTTTTAACCATATTTACCTTCTACCATAGAAATATCCAATTTACAATTTATTCCACCATATATTTCACAAAATATACTTTTCATTTCAAAAACCATTTTACAGTTCTTATTCATAAATTTTCAATATCAATTTAATTCAAACCCGTACGATGTACACATATCGTCTGTACGCAATATCAAATTTGATCGCTCACTCGATCATATAATTTCTCTTCCGAACTAGCATCGTCCACCCGACTTTCTAGTGCGGACTCAGATCTGGTTTCTTGATCAGAAACCGTCATTCTCCTTGCATAGCCATAACTATGATAGAGAATATGCAAAACCAATCAAAAATTCATATCCAGGTTCGCCGTCAAAAATCGAGTGAAAAATCCCAACCCAGATCAATATACTATCTCGAAATTCCGTGCTCGAATCTGGATCAAATCACTATGCGAATAGAATTGTATACGTACATCCTACGTATCTAACTTCATTGATTATTAGCTAAATCAATTTCTCTTTTCTATCCACATTCCCTTAGATTCTATTCACTCATTCACAACTGCTTCAAATTCCGTTTGGATTAACATCTCAATTCTTATCTCAAATGGTTATTTAACCATAAACAATTTGCACTCTGACCTACTAAATTTTAGAAAATAGCTTGAAAATTTTAAAATAGATAAGTGGTTGAAAAATAATTATTATTTGTAAAACGGTTATAAAATAGTTAAGTAATTGTAAAATAGTTGGAAAATAGTTAAATAATTGCAAAATAGTTGTAAATAGTAATTAGCTATAAACAGTTGAAAAACAGTAATTTGTTTATAAAACAGTTGGAAAATAGTTTAATAGTTCCAAAAATATTTGTAAAATAAGTATAAAATAGTTTTGGTATTTAAAAAGAAGGGTTATGTAGTAAAAAGCTAGGAAAATAGATTTAAAATAGTTTATATTAAAACAATGTATTTGAAAATAGTTCAGAGCCAAACTATTCCACTTTCCAACTTCATTCCTATCAATTCAATTTAAATTTCCACTTCCTTTTAAATTGATTCAAACCCAATTCAAGTTGAATTAACCTCGATTTCCTTCCACAGTTAAATCAAATTCCATTTGAATTTACTTATACAACTTTAATCACAATTCAATTCGGATTTCAATTTGAACAATTTTCAAATTCCATTTGTGTTTTAAACTTATCCATCTTCAATCAAAATTCTAATGAATACAAATCAAATTCAATTTGAACTAATTCAATTTAAATCTCAACTTTAAACCATCTCGAATTGTATAAATTCGAGTTAAATTTCAAATGTCGATTTATTTTCTTTAAATCAAACTAAACTTTACTTTAATTTAACAATTAAAAACTTTAAACAATTAAATTTTGAGTCCAAATTTTAAAATTCCATTTTAAATTATCTTTACTTATCTTATTTCATGGTTCAAATAAGAATCCAAAAACAATTTAATCTTCAGATTTTAATTTATTATCCATTTTTAACTTCAAAATCAATTTTTAGTTTCATAAATTATTTATAACCGTAGAATGATATCAGGATAAATAAACATCCAAATTTATCCAAACACCAATTAACAGCATCCATTTCAATCTCCAAATCTCAAAACCATTTTGAGATCACTTATAACTCTCATTTTAAATCAACCATTTAACTTTCCAAGTTAAATTTCAATTTCATCTTTAAATTTCCAATTCAAGTTGCTTATTCCAAACTTATTTAACTTCCTCTTATGTTAAATTCAATTAACTCCTATTAACCTTACTCAATTTGAATTCCCCTTTCAATTTTCAAAATTTTTAAATTCCTTATCAATATCCATTTCCACTTATAAGTTCAAAACTCTTATCACTTTGGGTTATCACACTTCAGGGAAATCAAAACTCAAAACCTTGGAGTTTATTTCAAATCATCTTTGATATTATGTATATCCCTCATTTATACATATTTATTTCCTTTACACACGAAGTTATCCTTAAAATTTAAACCACCTTTGGTTTTTAATTCAAAACAAATTCCTTTAATTTTCAAACAACTCTTGTTTGAAACAGGACCCTTTTATTCAAATACATTTAAATAGTATTATTTATTATCATTTTTGAAATAATTTTCAAATTTCTGGACCTAGATTTAAAACTTCACAATTTAGTTCATCTTCAGTTCCAATTTATAAGTCATCCTTGCCTAAAGGTTTTACTTTCCTAAAACATTTCATTGTACTTACTCATTAACACACATATCATTATTAAATACAACAATCATTTATGACAATAACCAAGATTATCATATCTGGATACCCATTTCACTATTATCTTATTCTGAAATCACTTCTACAAATTCAGGATTTTATTTTCAGTTTGGATTCATTCCAAACTTATCTTTATTCAATTTCAATTTGGTTGTATCACTTAATTCTCATTATTTTATTTAATTCCAATAATCAACAACTAATTTCTTTATACATAAAATATAATCTTTTATAAAGATCTTTCATTAAAACCATTTTTAAAGCCTTTATATAAGAAAATAACAAGTACGCTCTCATTAAAGGTTGTGGCAGGAGATGCTCCAAGGACTAGGAGCAAATCCAATAAAATTAAATGACGATTCTATGTTGGAATATGAGAGGTCTTAACAATGACATTCGTCAGTTTTGCCTCCACAATATAATGGCTTTGCATAAGCCATCTATAGCAGGTTTATTGGAAAATAAATTTTCAGACAACGGTTTGGAACTATTTAAAAATCAGGTAGGAAATCAGTGGAATATGGAGCACAATATCACATAACATATAAAAGGAGGTCTGGAAATATATATCACATTTGTATATGCAAAAAAATTTGGCCTCTGAAAGATTAGTGTTATGGCAACAAATAATAGACCTTTCTCGTCAAATTACAAAACCATGGCTAGTTCTGGGAGATTTCAATCCAGTATTAAAAACCAAAGAAAGAGTAGGAGGAAACACACTGACTGTAGCCCAACTAGCAGAATTCAATGAATGTGTACTTGCAAGTGGATTACTGGAAACATCCCACACAGGCCTACATTTCACATGGAAGAGTGGTGAGGGAAAAATATCTCTTCTAGAATTGATAGATGTTTATGTAATGCAGAGCTAATAAATACAATCCCTGTGTTACAAACTATAGTACTTCCTAGTTCGACTAGTGATCATTGCCTTTTACTTGTTAAATTTAATAATGAAAATGGGAACAATAAGGGTAAGCCATTTAGATATGCAAATATTGGCACCTGCTAGAAGGATACAAAGAGGCTTTAAATATAGAGAACATCATACATCCTTCACGCAACAAAATGTATAAATACATAATGATGCTCAAGACTATGAAACTCAGACTCAAAGAGTGGAACAGAAAGAGGCCAAAACACAGGGATACTATTTCAAATGCTCAAAAACAGCTTCAGGGTATTCAAGACGCTCTAGATAAAGATCCATTAAATGAGGAACTCAACAGACAATTCTATCAGCTAAAGGGAAGACTTAAAGATGAAATGCATAAACAATCACTGGAAATCAAACAGAAAGCAAAAGAAAACTGGATAACAAAGGGGGATGAATGCACTAAATATTTTTACACCAAAATGTCCCAAAGAACACAATACAATAACATCCTGAACTGTTGAAATGAGGACGGAAATTTAGTGAATGACTTGAAGGAAATGGAAAACAAAGCTATTACATATTTCACAGAACTATACAATGGGGATTCAATGCAAGATTTACATGTAGTTCAGGGTAGAAGGAAAATCTCTCAAGAGGGTTGCACCATGCTCACAGCTAGGATTACGGAAAGGGAACCAAGGAGAGCTGTTCAGTCCATCCATATTGATGCCAGCCCTGGACCAGATGGTATGGGGGCGGCTGTTTTTAAAATGCACTGGGAACAACTGAAAAAACATATGATGGAAGCTTATCAGGAAGCATTGGACTGTGGTGAGTTTATACCAGAAATGAATCACACTTTTATATCCCTTATTCCAAAAATTGCAAAACCAAATAGAATTGAAGACTACCGGCCTATATCTTGCTACAATGTTTCTTACAAGATTCTGAGTAAAATTATATGTTCTAGACTAAACAAAGTTCTCCCAAGTTTGATTGCTCAAAACAAAAATGCATTTATAAAAGGGAGATTAATTTCTGAAAACTCTCTGTTAGCTCATGAACTAATTAGAGACTTCAATAAACCAGGAGCAGACATAATTTGTCTTAAAATAGACTTACACAAAGCGTATGATAAAGTGAATAGACACTTTGTTATTCACATGCTCAACGAAATGGGGGTTCCAGAGAGCCTCTTAAAGCTGATAAAGTGTTATATTTTCTCCCAACTTTCTCAGTTCTGATTAATGGAATTCCTAGAGGTCACATTTCTAGCAACAGAGGTCTAAGACAAGGGGATCCTCTATCCCCTTACCTATTTGCAGTAGAAATGGAGTGGTTTTCCCTACAAATGGAAATAGCATGTCATAACAATATGATTGTCTCTGTGCATAGAATTTCACCAAAGGTAACTCACCTTATATATGCAGATGATCTACTAGTAGTCATGAATGCTACTATATAGGCAATTGATGAGCTTAAAGAAATATTCCATCAAATAGAAAAGTATGCAGGATTGAAACTAAATGAAGGTAAAACCAAATGTTACTTTAACAAATTTTGTAAGAACAAGCAGACTCTGTTAAATAGAACTGGAGTAGCAGAAGGGAATCTCCCAATTAAATACTTGGGCATTCCATTATCTAGTAACTCAATTACAGATAAGGAATGTGTAACGCTGATAGAAAAAATAAGTGAGTAGTTACAAGGATGGAGATCCAAACTTTTATCTTTTGCTGGAAGGGTCGAGCTAGTTCACACAGTGATTACTTCTAAAGTCAGAACTGGCTCCAAAATTTTCAAATTCCAGACTTTTCTCTGGGAAAAATCAATTCAGTATGTGCTGATTTCATTTGGAGGGGGAAATTACATAAAATCAATTATAAAGAATTGTGTAGACCTATAAAGGAAGAGGGAGTGGGTGTCAAAAATCTGTTTGAACTCAAAAATGTATATGGAATCAAACTGGCTTGGAATATAATATCATCAGAGAATTTATGGCAAAAATGGATGAGAGCTAAATACGTTAAAACAAATTTCTGGACAGACTCTCTGGATAACAATGCATATGTAATATGAAAAAACATGTGAAATATAGAGAATGTTTGAAACCTCTAATTGAAAGGAAAATAGACAATGGGAGTACAACTGATCTTTGGAGAGATCCATGGATCAATAATAAAAGCCTAATAGACAGGTTAGGAATGGAAGGTTTTTCTGATTATGGCCAACCTAACTGTGTTGTTTCAAGCATCATTGAAGAAGGAGATTGGAGATGTAAAAACAAATTGTCACAAGAAATTTTATTCAGGAAATTCAGAATATCCCAATAAATCCAAAAAAAGAACGGGATGAATGGAGCATGAAACACTCAAAGACAGGTAAGTTTCAATTTAATAAAACAATGGAGATTACCAGATATAAACATCAAACAGTTGAGTGGTACAATTTAATCTGGAGTAAATCAGTTACCCCAAAAATGGCACACATAGCATACAAAGCGATTCTCGGCAGACTGCCAACAAAAGATCGTTTAAATAACTAGGGGATTATAGAAGAAATCACATGCAGCATATGCTACTCACAGAATGAGAGCCATGAACATCTATTTTTTGAATGTAATTTCATTAAATTGGTTTGGAGTTTTCAGAAAATGAAGTGTATAGGATCTACAGAAGTCAATACAGTAAAAGAGGAAATTGGTTACCTGAACAATTGGGGAAACGGTGCGAACCTTCTGTAGGAAATATTCAAAATTTGCCTCGCAGCTACCATTTGGAACCTCTGGCGTGAAAGGAACAACAGGAATTTTAACAGAAAAGAAGCAAATATTCAATCAGCGAATGCGCAAATAGATCGAGATGTAAAAATGATGATGCTGCGAATTAAAAAAAGATTGCTTACAAGCCTAAAGGAACAAGAAAAATCACGACTGGAGAAGTGGAAGTGGAAGGTAAATGTTGAAGGAAATCAAGTAGAGAGTCGGGAGCCGCCATGATTACTAAGTGAAGCTTATAGAAGTGGAGTATAAATGGTAGGTTCGAGTTCTGTACTTAGTATCAAATATTATTTGTAATATATTGGGCTTCGGCCTGTTTCAGTAGTAATAAAGGGTTAACCAATTTTCAAAATATATATATATAAAAATATAGACACTCAACTTATTCTAGGGTACCACTGACCCTATCCTTAAGGAGCAAACCCTCCAGAGCCAAGGTTCTCGCTTAACCTTCCGCTCCGATATCAATTGTAAATGACCCAGAATTTTCGATCCGGAAAATTCTAGATTGTTAGGAAAAAAAGAAAAGAGGTAGAAGAAGAAGAAGAAACAGAAATGTCAAAACACATATTCTCACATTCGCAGCAGATAAAAATACAATACCAGATAATAACAGATATACAAAGGAAAACTGTACTTGTCAAATTACTCCTTAATATATCGGAGTTACAACATATACACAAACACCGGACCGATACAATCAACATGTCCCAGACAGACTACAATATATCACATCGGAATACGCTCCATACGTCCCTACCATCCAGCTCGCCTCTTGAACTCCAGAGCATCCTTTCCTGAAAATCTATAATACTCGGTCTAACCCGAGCACTACATCAAAGTAACACCCGGGTCAGGCTGGAAACCAGCGTGAGTAAACCCATGTAATATGGAATAACAAACTATAACATATGTGAATACCAAGGTAACTCGTACTTACCTACGAGTTCTTAACTGTTTGAGTCAATACTTATTACAGTATAATATCTAAGAACTGTTCCTTAGGTCAAATGTCCATACTACCCAATTTATTTCATTCCAGCCAGTTTAATTTCACATATCCAATTTATAAAGAATTAGCTTATTGATCGAAATGGTTTTAGATATTTTTGATACCCGACCCCGGTCTCTTCGAATTCAATGACGTTTCTAATCCAAGTTGTCAAATTTTAAACAATACAATCCTTATCCAGGATATCATCGTGACAATTCAACTCAGATCAATAACCTACATTATCACCGTCCAACTCATTCATATCACAGCACATCTCAATCACCCATTAGAGAGATCATCAATCCAAGTCATCCAATATTATTCAACAATCCATAAACGAGATTTATTAAATATACAATTCCTAATTAATTTAATTAATTTCCAATTAAATTAATTTTCAACTTTAATTAATTGGATGACCTTGATCCTCCTTACTTAACATTAATTAATTTCAACCCAATTAATAAATCTTTATTTAAATCATACATCTTAATAAATCATCCTTGATTAATTATCCTATAATTGCATTTAATTAATTAACCTTTAATTAATCACCTTAATTAATTAATTACATTAATTAATGATCCTCTAATCACTTCCCTTAATTAATTATCTTTTTATTTATCAAACAATCTTTAAATTAATCACATCATTAATTAACCTCAATTAATCTCATTTAGTAATTATCCATTAATCCCTAATTAATGATCCTTTCATTAATCTCTAATTAATTACATTAATTACTTAATCTTCTAACTAATCATATTAATTGATTAATCCTTCTATAATTACCTAAAACCTTAATTAATCGAAGATAACCCATTTACCTTAACTCATTTCTTACTTAATTTTATTTTGAAATACTTAGAGATTTGACTACATAATTATCCCAATATATTATTTACTAACCTTAAAACAATCTGTCTTTGAAATTCAAACTTTTGAATCTCCTTAGAACCTGATAAATATCCTTGCTTGGAACCCCTTTTTAAAAATTTCTAACAAAATTGTTATTAACAAACGAACTAAACATTTTTGTCTTCTAAATTAACTATTTAATTATACTATTTAAATTAAGTTTAAATAAACTTAAACTTGACTTTATAAATTTTAAGTTAAATAAAATATTCAACTTTATCAATCAATATTTATATAAACATTTATTTAAGAAAATAGACTAAACTTGTTCTACCTTTAAAAACTTAACATTTTATTTATTACCTTAACCTTACCGCTTACCAAAGAAAAACCCGTGGCAAACCCAAGAATTCCCGAGCATCTCCCGTGCACTTCACAACCCACTCTGCTCCGACTCAAACCCATAACCATCTCGAGATTTAACCATGCTCCTCTTCTTCCCCGATAATAAAAAATTTCCAGACACGTAAATGATACGCATGAACGTGCGCAGAAGGTCGGAACATCTCCCACCATCGCCACCACCTCCGACAAGTCGATTATAACCCTCACTTACTACATCGACCTCCAGATCATCGTAACGATCATCAAAACAAACTCGAGCAAATGACAAAAAACATCGAAACCATCCCGATCCAAAGATTCGCAAATCACCATCTCCTCCGACCATCTGAAGTCTCACCATCGAGCCCTAACAATCGCCTTGCTTTCCTTTTTTATTCCCCCACCACCGATCGCCTAAAGATCCTCCATGACGATGAATATCTCCGGCAAGCAACTCAGACAAAAACACTGATAAAACCCTAAATTATGTCGTTCCATCATCCATGACACCCAGAAAAATGTGAAACCATTTTTCTCTCAACCCCCGGCCTATAATCTTCCTCTGGCCATAAGCACGATGTCACCGGTCAACTCATTTGGCGGAATTTGATGATATACCCAATTCCAGTAATCACTAAATTTCTCAACAATCATGAACATAAAAATCATAAGATTTCCATCAAAAATCTTTACATTGGAATACAATTCGATTTATATTATCAAAACTTGCATTTTAAAAAATCAATTTATTGTCTTGAAATTTTATTTCTACTGATTCATCTTATTTAGAGATAATTACTTGATATATGTTAACCCTCTTCTTTCAACGACCAAGCGACCTAAAGAATTAGATGGTTCAACGACCTATGACTCAACGAGTTAACGACTTATGAGAAGGCAAGACCTAACTACTTAAGGGAGTAAGCGACCTAACACATAAAGCGGCCCAGCAAGTTAAACAACTTAGTTGCTAAATGGACTGAGTGACCTAGCACACCCAACGACCTATGGACTGAGGTGACCTAGCGACCTAAAGGTATACGCGACCTAGCGAGTTAATAAGAGAGGCGACCTAACAGGAATGAAGCTCTCTAACGACCTAGCAACCTAGCGAGATATACAAAGCCGAGATAACTTGTCTTCCTTATGTCGTTCCTTCCCTAGGTCGCCCACGATCTACGACTTGTTCTAATGATCAAGGGTGCTCCTGTTAATCCGTAAACCGTATCTACTAAGTCGCCCACGACCTATAGCCTATACCTAAGCCGCTCACGACCTAAACATATCAAAGGAGTTTCCTATGCCGCTTCTTACCTAGGTCGGCCACGACCTATGACTTGCTAGTTTCTCCGGAACGATCAAGTGTACCATGTATAAGCCGTAAACGACTCCCACTAGGTCGCGGGTGACCTACGACCTATCCAAGGTCGTTTGCGACCTACGACCAAATGCCGAACTCTCCTATAAATACCCCGCCCGCCTACTCCAACTAAAAGGGGTTCTTTTTGGCTCATTTCCGGAACGCCGATACTCTGCTAAATTCTCGACTCACTCGACACTTCAAACACAAAGGACATCTCAACAAACTTCAAGAGAAAATTTAACGCAATCAACATGGATTCAAAGACTTCTTCTACAACGGAGTTCTAGTTGTTTGTCTCATCAGTGTTGTAATTGAAGATTGTTGTAAAGTTGTAATCGATTTAGTAATAAAGAGGATTAAAGTGGACGTAGGCTTAACCTGAAGCCGTACCACTATAAAACTGTTGTCTTTTACTGCTTTCTCTGTAACTTTTCTACTTGTTTCTAATTTCCGTGTTCACGGGTGGTGCTTTCACTTAATTTCTACATACACCGAGGTGTTAGCGTTCAATTTTTAGCGTTAACATTTTTCGTGCTTTCATTGAGAACCCAACTCAGGCCATCTTCATCATTGCGTCGTAAAAGTTTGTTGAAAGAATCTCACTCAAAACCAGAAGTCTATCAGAGATAATGGCTCCTGGAAGAAAGTGTGGATCTACAAGACCTAGTAATGTCCCTGAAAATACTGCCACTTCTCCTTCGTCAAGTCAAGCACCACCAAGTGCTGGAATTACACGAGCGGAGATAGATGCTACAGTATCTGGATTATACCAGCAGATGGAAACTCAGAATGCTTTAATGGTTGAGAGGCTAAATGCGTTGCTCGGAGCAAGCCGTCAACCGGTGAATAACAAAGAAAACCTTGCAGATGATGTTCATGATCCTGAAAAGAGGAATATTCCTCAAAGAGCAGCTAGCCCCGCCAAAGAAACACCTCCTCAAGCTGGAGGATCGAGACCGCAGCCAACTCTCCACGAACGTTTGTCCAGACAAACTTACGAGAAAATGGTTGAAGTCTGTCCTGCAGATCCTTTAAATGATGAGGAATATCTTTTGGGCATGGTGCGACAAATCATGAAAGAAAGCATGCAGAGAGATGAAGATGAGAAGGAATGGCGATTCGCTCCGAGCAAAACTCCATTCACCGAAAAGATTCTAAAGGCGGAGTTCCCAAGGAAGATTGTTCCTCCTACCATCCCGGCTTATAAGGGAACGAGCGACCCCAATCAATTCCTGTATAAGTACAATTGGCACATGACTTGTGCTAGAGCGTCTGATGAGATCAAATGCCGGTACTTTCCGGTATACTTGGAAGGAGTGGCTTTGCTCTGGTTCACAAAGCTTCTGGTCCGATCCATAGACCAGTTCGCCGATTTGACTTGGAAGTTTAAAGAGCAATTTAGGTTGTATGCTCAAAGGCAAAGGATATTATGTCTCTGTCAAGCTTGGAACAGAATCCTAGGGAAACTATCAGGTCTTTCTTGAACCGCTTCAACATAGCTTTGGCTGAAGTGGACAATGCAGAGCCACGAATGGTCTTGACATACCTGATGAGGGCAATCGACAAATCAAGCGAATTTGGGAAGTGGTTGAAGATGAAAGAACCGAATTCGCTTGAGAAATTCTATAAGAAAGCTGATGAATTCATGCGCATGGAAAGCCTTCAACCACCAGTTAAAGTAGCATTGACAGAGGTCAAGAATAATACTACTGTTCCTACCAAAAGGGAATCCGGGAGTCAGGAAAAAGGAAACTAACGGCGGGAAGAAACAGAAAGATGCGAAGAAACCTCGCTTCGTAAAACCTTCAGATTGCACTCCTTTGACTAACACCCCGGAGAATATCTTCTTTGCTACCAAAGATGCGGTAGAATATCCTAAACCGTCGGAATTGAGAGTTAACAAAAAAACTACTCAAAGTGGAAGATTCTGTCGGTTTCATAATCAACCCGGTCATGATACCAACGAATGTCACCATCTGAAAAGTTTAGTTGAAGAATTATTGAGAGAGAACAAGTTGCAGCAATATGTTAGGAGAAGTAGAAATGACCTAACTTCATCTACTAAGGGCCAACAACTTCCTACTCGTCCATCTGGCTCGGGTGAGAGGAATACCGTGCATGATTCAGAAAGGTCTGACATTAATGTGATTACAGGAGGGCCTCACTCAGCAGGCAGAAGCTGGGGCGAGATGGAAAGATATGCCCGTGCCTTGAAGTATGCACCAACAGAAGAGAGTGTTTTTGTGCTAGAAGATGCTGCACCTTTGAAGCAACAGGAAACTTTTAATGGTGATAATGTGTTCAAAGCTAGGGACTCTATGGGTGTTGAAGCTCCAACCATGGATCCATTGGTCGTCACTGCAGGCATTGGGCCGGCTATTGTGAGAAGAGTGCTTGTAGATTGTGGCGCTTCTTGCAATATTCTCTTCAAAAAGACGTTCGACCAAATGAAAATTCCAATGGCTGATGTTCAAGCCTCATCTCAGAAGATTGTTGGGTTCACTGGGGAACCGAAGCAGCCAATTGGAACTATTGACTTGTTCGTCGAGCTTGGAGAGGGGCAGAAAAAGGTGGTTCGGAAACAGACTTTTGTAATTGTTGATGAATTTTCTGCCTACAACACCTTCCTAGGTCGACCAACTCTTGCGGTTTTTAAAGCAATTCTCGCCCCGTGGTGCCTCACTATGAAATTCCCCATGGATTACGGAGTTGGAGTTATTAAAGGGGATCAGAACGCTGGGCGAGAATGTTATCTGATAGAGTTGCGCGAAGCGAGGAAGAGAGAAATGGGAAAAGATGTGGCAGCCCCAGTCCGCATTAAAGAACCAACCTTGTAGCAATTACAGGGTGGACCCTGCACTGACGAGCATAGCGTGGCACGAAGAGAAATGGATCCCAGAAAAGTTAGTGCAGGGGAGAATAGAGTGGTGCCAGTTGAAGTAACGGTGCCAGTCCCTATTGATCCGAAAGATCCGAACAAAGTGGTGAATGTGGGTTCGTAGCTTAGTATGACAGTTCAAAATTCATTGGTAACATTCTTGAAAGCTAATCTGGACATATTCGCTTGGACTCATGCTGATATGTGCGGAATATCCCCAGAAATTGCAGTACATACTCTGAATATTGATCCGAAGTTTACACCGGTAAAACAGAAAAGAAGAACCCAAGGTCCTAAAAGGTCAGCAGCATTAAAAGAAGAGGTAGACCGGCTTATGGAGAATGGTTTCATCAGGGAGTCTACTTATCCAAATTGGGTTTCAAATCCAGTACTGGTTAAGAATGCTAATGGGAAATGGAGAGTATGAATTGACTTCTCAGATTTAAACAAAGCCTGCCGCAAAGACTGCTTCCCTTTACCCAGAATAGATCAGTTGGTGGATGGAACAGCGGGGCATGCATTGTTATCTTTCATGGATGCTTACTCCGGATACAACCAGATTATGATGCATGACCCGGAACAGGAGGATACATGCTTCATCACCGATGTTGTTCTCTACTGCTATAGGGTCATGCCTTTTGGACTTAAGAATGCAGGGCAACCTACCAAAGACTCGTCAATGTTATGTTCAAACCGTAGATTGGCAAAACTATGGAAGTTTATGTTGACGATATGTTGGTGAAGTCGAAGAAAGCGGTAGACCATATGGACCACTTGGCGGAAATGTTTTCACTCCTTCGAAAGTATGAAATGAAACTTAATCCTTTTAAATGTTCGTTTGGGGTAGAGTCCGGAAAATTTCTAGGTTTCATTGTGAGTGCTAGGGGCATTGAAGCTAATCCTACTCAGATTGCTGCCTTAAAAGAAGTAAAAGCTCCTAGAACAAAGAAGGAATTGCAAAGTCTTAATGGAAAAGTCGCTGCCTTGATTCGATTCATTTCCAAAGCTACTGATAAATGCATTCCATTCTTTGATGCACTGAAGAAAGGAAGGAAGAATTTTGACTGGACTCCTGAATGTCAGAAAGCTTTCGATGAATTGATTCGTCATATCGAAACGCCTCCAATACTTTCTAAGCCGACGATGGTGAGGATCTTTCCATATATTTGGCAATCTCATCTCATGCTCTTGGTGCAGCGTTGGTACGGGAATACGCTAAAATTCAGCGCCCGGTCTAGTATATCAGCAAGAGGTTCACCGGGGTAGAGATGAATTATTCAAAATTGGAAAAGCTCGCCTATTGTCTACTGATTGCATCAAGAAAGTTGAGGCCGTATTTCCAAGCTCATCCTATCAAAGTCCTCACTGATCAACCTCTAAAGCAAGTCCTGTTTTGTCCTGAGACTTTGGGCCGTCTTCTGAAGCGGAATATTGAACTCAGCCAATACGACATCACTTATCATCCCAGAGAGCAATCAATGGACAAGCTTTGGCAGATTTCATCGCAGAATGTACAGATAAAGGTGATAGTGAGGAGGAAGTGACTGATAATCCCCCAATTCGATGGAAATTATATGTTGATGGTGCAAGAAACGATTACTGTTTCGGAGCTGGGGTTGTGCTTGAAACCCCTGAAGGGCGATCATTATGCTATGCATTGAGATTGGAATTCCCTTCGACAAACAATGAAGCAGAATATGAAGATCCTATTGCCGGCTTGAGAATTGCTAAAGAGTTGAATATCAAAGTGTTGCAGATCTTCAGTGATTCACAACTTATTGTATATCAAGTCAAGAAAGAGTTTCAAACTAAAGGAGGAAATCTGCCTTCTTATTTGTCAAGAGCCTGGGAACTTCTCGATGATCTTGAACATTATACAATAAGTCATATACCCCGGGAAGAGAACATGAAGGCAGATTCTCTCGCAAAGTACGCAAGCACTGGTGAAGCTCAACTATTGGGATTGGTTCCTATGGAAGTCCTATCATCTCCGAGTACTGATGAGATGGATATTGACTGATCATGACTATATCTCAAGAGCAAGAATCATGGATGACTCCGATAATGGAATATCTGCTCAATGGTTCTCTACCAGAAAGTTCAAAGGAACGACAGAAGTTGCTAAGAAAAGCCTCCAGATACATAATTCAAGATGGCCGATTGTACAAGCGGGGATTCTCAATGCCATTACTCCGATGTGTGACCAAGGTTGAAGCTAAGACATTCTAGCTGAAGTACACGGAGGAGAGTGTGGAGACCATTCAGATGGTCAAACTCTAGCAAAGAAAATTCTCCGTTATGGGTATTTTTGGCTAGATATTAATCATGATGCTGCAAGCTACGCTCGAAAATGTGACCAATGCCAGAGATTTGCAAAAATCCCAAGAGCATCTTCCACTGAGATAACACAAATGGTAAGCCCGTAGCCATTTGCTATTTGGGGAATAGATCTCATCGAGCCTTTGCCAACTGCCAAATCCGGAATCAGATATGCTATTGTTGCTGTTGATTATTTTACTAAATGGGCTGAATCTGAACCATTAGGTACTATTACCTCTAAAAAGATGATAAACTTTGTAACTAAGAATATCATTTGCAGGTATGGAGTGCCTCAAAAGATAATCACGGATAATGGAACCCAATTCGAAAGTGAAGAGTTCCAAGATTTTTGCCAATGATTAAAAAACCAGAAAAGCTTTTCAGCAGTGGCTCATCCGCAGGCAAACGGGCAAGTGGAAGCAGTAAACAAAATTATCAAATCAACCATCAAAAAACAGCTGGAAAAAGCGAAAGGTGGTTGGGTCGATAAGCTTCCACTAGCACTATGGGCATATAGAACCACCCACAAAACTGCGACCGGGCACACTCCATTTCCATTAGCATATGGTTTAGAAGCAATGATTTCGGTGGAAATAGAAGTCCCTATGCATAGAAGAATTCATTTTAACCAAGCTGAAAACGAAGAGTTGCAACTTGAAGCACTTGACTTCCTTGATGAAAAAAGGAAAGAGGCTCAGCTAAGAATTGCAGCCCATAAGCAAAGAATTGCCAGGTATTTCAATTCCAAAGTTCGCCAACGCAGCTTTGAGATTGGAGATCTAGTCTTGAAAAGGGTCATGACAGCAACAGGAGTGTTTGCGCCAAACTTGGAAGGGCCGTATGTCATAGGCAAAAAACTTCTTGATGGCACTTTCAAACTGGCAACTGTCGAAGGAGATCCAATTCCAAGAGCTTGGAACAGCAATCACTTGCGTCCATATTTCACTTAAAAGCTTTGCTTAAATTTGTAAAAAGAATTTTGAATGTATGATTCTTGTATTGAAAGCCATTGTAAAGTCAGTGCAAGTGAATAATAAGAACTATAAAGTGGATGTAGGCCCAGTTGTTGGCCGAACCACTATAAATCTTGTGTTCTCTACTATTATAAACTGCTTGTTCTATTTCGATATATAAAGTATTTCAATTATATTACTAAAATGTCGATTTAATATTGCAGGTCGTTAAAACAAAGCTTACCTATTATAAGACCAAGCGATCCCTGACATCACTCAACAAATGAAGGTTTAGCCACAAAAATTCCAGATTCAAATCCTATATAAGAAGTGCTTCAAGCAAATAGTTAGTGGTTCCGCCAGAGGTAGACCTTTCCTAACTAATTGTGATCGTTTGTGCAAACAAACATTCGATTAATTTGCCTGTGTCTGCCCTTGCGAACTAATTTAACAATGAGGTACACTTCTTTGGATAGAATAAGCTACTTGCAAAAGAAAGGAATGTGCGATTGGAAATGATAACAGGGAATCACTGATATGAGCAAATGGCGAAAAGACGTGGGCGAGCAGGCAGCAAACAGCAAAAGACCTCCTCGGAGGCACAAGCCCTCTTCGGAGGCACAACTCTTTGGAGGATAAAGACCTCTAATGGGACTTGCCAGAAAAAGAAAGTTCTCTTTCTCGATAGAAAGTTGTGGACTGACCGGTGGCACAGGACACTCGTTAACTAGCTGAGAACGTTTGTGCAAACAAACAATCCAAGTAACTTGTGTCCGCCTCGTGTATCCATCCAACCGAGAGAATGAAACTTCAAACTTCCTGGCAAAAGCCCTTCTCAGAGGCATGCATTCCACCGAGATCTGAAATAAAATTTCACAAGTGCTGGAATGTGAAAATCCCTCTTCGGAGGCCCATTTCACCATAGTTGAAATGCTAAAAGACCTTTAATGGGACTTGCCAGAAAAAGAAAGTTCTCTTTCTCGACAGAAAGTTGTGGACTGACCGGTGGCACAGGACACTCGTTAACTTGCTGAGAACGTTTATGCAAACAAACAATCCAAGTAACTTGTGTCCGCCCCGTGAACCCATCCAACCGAGAGAAGGAAACTTCAAACTTCCAGGCAAAAACCCTACTCAGAGGCACACATTTCACCGCGATCTGAAATAAAACTTCACACGAGTCGAAATGTGAAAAGCCCTCTTCGGAGGCCCGCTTCCCAGCGGACAGGGAAAAAATAAAAGCCTCTCCCCAGAGGCAGAAACAAAAAAGCCCTCTCCCCAGAGGCACAAACAAAAAGCCCTCTTCCCAGAGGCACAATCAAACAAAAAGCCCTCTTCCTAGAGGCACAATCAAACAAAAAGCCCTCTTCCCAGAGGCACAATCAAAAGAAAGCCCTCTTCCCAGGCACTAAAAGGTCGAAGCCCTTTTTCGAAGGCCCTCATTACCACGAAAGAAAATTCATTTGCCAAAATACAAGTGACTTTCTCCAAAAGTGAAGTGTAAAAACTTCGCAACAAAAAAAAAGAGAAGACTTCTCCAATACGAGGGGTATTCTACTAAATCAGTAAAAATATTTCCTTAGAACCGAAATATTATCCTGTAAATTACAAATGCAAATCTCCTTCAAATGGAAAAGTTGTTCTCTAAAGAAAGAGTACAGGTTTTCTCAAAACAGAAAAGTTGTTCTCCAAAATTTTGCCAATGTGAAAGAGATTGCAATAAACCATGGTATGGGGCCAATATAATATAGTTACTGTTAGCACAAAAAGTTAGACGCTAACACCCCGATGCAAAATGAGATTTGAATGAAAGCACCACCTATTAACACGGGAAACAGAAAAAGCAGTAATTCACTGAAAAAAAAGTAAGAGACACAGAGTTTATAGTGGTCCGGCTTATGATTAAGCCTGCGTACACTTCAATCCTTCTTTATTGCTAATATGATTACAATCCTTTACAATTTCCTTCAATTACAATTCACTTCAAAAGACAAGTAGCTAGAAAAATTTCGATGCAAGAGAATTCTCAGAATCCATGGTTGAATGTGTTGAATCCCTATTTGAAGTTGATTGAAGCTTCTTGTGAGTTTCAAGTGTTGGAGTAAGGCTTCGTTTGAAGATGGCAGAGTCTCGATGCTTTGAAGAAAATGATCGGAAAAGTCCCCTTCATGTTGGAGCTCATGTCATATTTATAGAGAGTTTTGGATGGAGCTATAGGTCGCGCGCGACCTAGGACATACCATAACTCGTTTGCGGGTTAGGAAGATACGAGTCACGACTTAACAGGCTCGTACCTAATCATTTGGTAGATCCCCCATGCCTCTATGAAAGCGGCTCTATTTATTCTCTAAGTATTAGGTCGTGAGCGACTTAAGTCAGTCATAGGTCGGTAGGTCGGGCGCGACTTAAGGTCACAGTAGAACAGGGTAGCGTAGTTCCTGATCCTTTCTCAAATGAACTAAGGAGTTAGGCGACTTAGGGATAAGACTGTTATAACTTAGGTCGTGGCGGACTTAAGTCGCGAGCGACTTAGTGGTTGTGGGACCCCGGTTTTTGCAGAAGATGTTAGGTCGCTGTTGCTTTAGCACTTTAGGTCACAGAGTGTTTAGGCCGTTAGGTCGATAACTCCATTAGTTGCTTACTAGTTAAGTCGCTGCTCTCCTTAAGTCGCTCACCCCTCTTAAGCCGTTAAGTCCTTAAGTCGTCCAATACTCTTAAGCCGTTAAGTCCTTAAGTCGTCCAATCCTCTTAAGTCGTTAAGTCCTTAAGTCATCCAATCCTCTTAAGCCGTTAAGTCCTTAAGTCGTCCAATCCTCTTAAGCCGTTAAGTCCTTAAGTCGTCCAATCCTTTTAAGCCGTTAAGTCCTTAAGTCGTCCAATCCTCTTAAGTCGTTAAGTCCTTAAGTCGTCCAATCCTCTTAAGCCGTTAAATCCTTAAGTTGTCCAATCCTCTTAAGTCGTTAAGTCCTTAAGTCGTCCAATCCTCTTAAGCCGTTAAATCCTTAAGTCTTCCAATCCTTTGTGTTAATGAGTCGCTGAATATAGGAGTTAACATTTGCCCCTCGAAGTACATGCCTAGGTCGTTGGTCATGTGCTTCAATCTAGTCCGTAAGTCGTGGGCGACTCAAGAAGCTTGTTAACTCGCACGTCCATCCATTTTCTCCTCTACTTCCAATATAAGTCGTTAAGTCGCTTCTCCCTCTTTACTTTATTGCTTATCATTCTGCCGCCATTGTTGCATCCGAGCTCAAAAGTTAACACAAAATCCTCCTCTTTGCATCCTTTACCGCTATTTCAACATCACGTTTAGGTAATTTTGATCATCCTTCAATTGTGTTTGCCACCAACCCCTCCATAACCATTTCAATACAGTTTTTGTTTCCATGCTGTAAGATTACACCCTGATTCGTCCTCTGACTATCGTCGACTGTTGGCAATTGCCTTAAAAATGAATCGGCTTAGGATCTTATGGAGTTATTTGGCAAGTGTTTGAATTCGTGTAGTTAGCAATAGTTTCTGGAAATTTGGAGGAGGTGATGGGATCTTAGATGTTTGGAAGAGACGAAGAAACACTTGGTTAACGGGTTAGTGGATTTTGGGTTTAGACATGGTGCTTCAAACGACACAATGGTGGATAAACACGTGGCAAAGTGTAATTGGTGAGTAGTAGGGCTTATTGGTTTCAACGGGAGATAGCCTTGGATCGCTGCATCATCCAAAAATGACCTAAGGAACCCAAGCGACTTAAAGATCCCCGCGACTTAGAAGTTTGGCCGATCTGACAATTTTTGCGACTTAACCTCTAGGTCGTATGAGCGACTTAGCCTCTAGGTCCTTAACGCGACTTTTCCTTTGGGTCGTGAATGACTTAATATTTAGGTCATGGACAACTTAACCTTTAGGTCTCGGACGACTTTAACCTTTAGGTCGTGGACGACTCAGCACTTGGACAATTTTTCACTGCCGAATTGTTTCTTCCAGCCTAGATCAATCTCAACCAATCCTGTTAAGTCGTGAACGACTTAGGACTTAGAGAACTTCTTGACTGCGACTAAATGGCTTGAACAAAACTTGAAAACTTCGAGATGTTGATAGAACTTGATTGTACTTCCAACTCGAACTTTGAACTGCCGAAATAACTTGCATGACTATGCTATGCTTTCTTAACATATTATACCAAATTTGATGCTAATAACCTGTTAAATATAACATTTGCAGAAAACTAGGGTGAATATACAGTCACTGATTGCCCACATCAAATGACAGATTAGTCGATAATGGATAATTAACTTAAAGAAATTGTACGAAATGCTGTGAATCAACAAACTCAAGTGAAGTATTCAAACAATGTTAATCAACTAAAATCGATTTGTTTGCATTAATATTGCACTTGTATTTGGACTTAAAGCGACAAGTCTTGAAATATTGCAATTCACACATGTTTAATTTCTGTTATATTTGCTTGTTGCTTTGTTAGCTTTACACAGCACTTCACACATTTAGGAAACGTGCACCTTCATGTTTGAATATCCAGTTGTTTATGTAGAATGGCTTCACATCAATTAGAAGTGGTAGCTCAAGTTGGACAGACCTTTCCGACAGCTATTCCCGTAGTGAATCCTCCAGAAAGAACTCCGACTACCTTAACCCAGAGAGCATTTAACCAGTTACGCGTTCAGTTTGGCCTTGCTGAGAGTGATGCTCTACTTCCCGGGCCGAGTGATACTGCCGATAATCCACCTTATGGTTTTGTAGCAGTCAATCGCCAGATGTGCCTAAGTGGAGCAATTCCTCCTTTTAACGATTTTCTTCGAACGCTTCTCCTTCGGTTGACCATCTCTCCGTTTCAACTACATCCCAATGGCCATGCTATCCTGATGGGGTTATGTGTTTTATTTAGGAGAACTCTTGATCGTTTGCCGAGCTTCGAAGAAATTTGCTACTTATGCTCATTTGCTAAGAATAAAGATCATCCCTCCATTAGTGTTGTAAGAAGCGCTAGGAATCGTAAACTCATTACCGATCTTTCCGAAAGCGCACATGGCTTCTTGAATCGGTTTTTCTTTGTTCGCTGCCCCCCAGGGTTTTATGCTATCTGGAGAGTAGGAAGTATGATTACCTGCTTCTTATTTTTTCCATTCTTGAGCTTTTTGAGATCTGAGTTGCTAATTTTACTCTTTCCTTTTTCAGCACCTCCTCCCCCCTCTAGAGATCCAGGCCACAAGCAAATTTTTGAAAGACTAAATGCCGTGTCTGTTGAGGAAAAGAGTATAAAGTTTTAGTTGAAGGATGAGTTTCTACATCAGTTTGGACTTCTACATTCTTCCCGCTCTACACAACCTCACGAAGTCCCTGATTCCCCTGCAAAGGTATTAGATGCCCCAGTTTCTACTGACAAACCCGTACCTAAGGAACTTACTGCTGAGGCTTCGTTGGTAAAATGTTCTACTCCAACTGTCATTGCAGGACCATCTTGTAAACTTGCTCTTGCCCCGGTTATTGAAGAAGAAGAAGATCTTCAACAAACCGGGAAGACTACTAATGAAGGAGTTGAGGTGAAGAGCCCTGTTGAACACAGTGGTAATGACACTTTCGAAGGGTTGAGCGACTTTAGGGTTACGTCTCAAGAACTCTTTAAAGATGATCTGTCCGTTGCTAAAATTGTATCTCCAGTGGTTGAAGCGACGTCTGCTCTTCAACAAACTCCTCCAGCTCAAGAATCAACATTGGCTGTAAAATCTGTCATCACCCCCCAACTGAGGAGCGGTTCGTAGTTCGGCGTGTGTAGTTTGCACACACCACACACACTTAGGATTTATTGGCACTGATATGCACTTAACTCCTGCAATTTGAAAATTCTCAAATTATGCTTCTTTTTCAATTTTAGGTTCTTCAATGGAGCGAAGTGGCTCGTATTATGATGACTTTAAGCAGTATGGCAGGCGCATCAATATGATTACAGGCGCTATTTTCCCGCTCATAGGGAAACTGATGAGGAGAGGGCTACTCGAAAATCTAAGGAGAGAAGAGCATACGAAGAACGGTACGGGAGAGGGGAAGAACGTCGTGACTCTTCCCACAAAGAGGTTGATTCCCTTAAACGAAAATCCCATGACGACAAAGGAAAAAGCCAAGCCGCCGAAGGTTCGAGCAAACGGACCAAGCACGATGAAAAGTCATCGTCTGACATTCCTAAAGAGCCCATTGCTTCAGTGCCTCCTCAATCTCCCTCTCTCGCTCGTACCGACATTCAGACGATCATTAGCAGGCCCTCATATCAGGTCGGACCAGGCCCAGCTACTCTTCAAAGTCGATTTCCAAACTGGTGCTTGTAGGGAGTTCGCTTTGATCTTGATCTGGTTCCAATCGACAAACCAGCCATATTACGAAATCTTGACGCTGTCAAGCTTGATATTGAGAGAATGTCGAATTGGCAGAAACATGTTGACGAACTCCAGAGAGTGAACCGGGCGAACCTTGAGGCTATGTTCACCATGGAGAATGATAAATCCGAATGGCAAAAGACTCTTGATCAACATGATGCAGAGATGAGGAGCGTCGCTGCTTATAATGAAAAGCTTGAAGCGGAAGTTGGAAAGCTTAAAGAGGAGCTTGCTATGTCCTCCACTTCCTATTCTCAAAGGGAAAGTGTGCTTCTGCAGCAAGTGTTGGATGCTCATGCTAGCCAACGAGAGGCCGAAGATAAACTCATGCGACAGGAAAAGGTTATAGAAGATTATCGCGTTGAAGTTGCACAGTTGCGACAACAGACCAGCTCTCAGAACCTAGAAATTGAGACGTTGAAAACTCGACTTGCTACAGTTGAGAAAGAGCGCGATGAGGCTGTTGCCGGTAAAATTTCAGCTGAAGAAGCTCATCAAGCCACCCAAGCCGATGTCAGTTCGACATTATTCGACTTCTACTTGCAAAGTGTCCTAGGGCGTGGCAGTCTGGCATTTTTGGGCCCCAAATATGAAATCACTTTGGCTGAAGTATGGGAAGCTGCGCTTGATATGCTTAAAGATGCTGGGTATGCCGAAGAAGAACTCGAGGCACATTACCTGGATGACGGAGCTCGTACAGCCCTTGCCAGAGGAAAAGAGCAACTCGCTAGAGAGCGTGCTGGGATGATGAAAGAAGCACCATCAATTGCCCCCGTCCCTCCTTCAATTTCGGCCGACATTGACATCACATGCTCCGGTTCCCATTCTCCGTCCCCTGCTAAAGTTATAACTGAGATTACAAGTGCACAGGGTGGAGATGAAGGCGAAGAGAGCACCGAAGCACAAGCTTATGAAGTTGACATTAGGAAGCCCACTTCTCCAGGTAATATTAACGTCGAACCAGGTCAAGTGGATTACACATTTGCTTCGGCCGAGCTTGATGAACTCATTGCTTATTACTTAAGACTCGATGAGCTGTTATCTCCTCTCTTCACGAGAGATACTAATATTTTTTGCTTCTCTTCTGCAGTGAAAACGCCCAATGTCGTAGAAACTTCTCCTCCTCCAGCTGTTCCTCCTCCAACCTTTCAAATTACTCCTACTTCCCAGGTGGGATCGCAGGAAGAATTAATAGGAGCCCTTCAAGACTTGGACGATCCAGCCGCCTCGCAGGAGCAGAAGGCCGAAGGACTTGAAGGAGGCAAAGTGTCTCTGGAGCGAACCCTTTCTGATGACATAAAATTGTCTGCTCTTGTCACCCCAGGAAGTGGGTCTTCTTCAAGAAGGAGGAGGAAGCGTACAACTTCAAAGAAGAAAGGGAGAAGCATTTCTGCTATTGAAAAGGAAACGGAAGTTGATCCAGCACTAGCTCTCTCTCCTTCTCCCCCAACTCTCCCAAGTCGGCTTGAAAAATTACCTATTAAACCAGGTGAAAGCTCTAAAGGTGGTGGGAGAAAGAATGAGCCCCGCTTTCCCTACTTTGCTTTACATTTTTCCTTCTTTTTTTTTTTGCATGTACTGGCCGGAGATTGCGCGGGTACCGGCCCCAGCTTTTCTTTATCCTGAAACATGTACCTGTATAAAATTTTCGTAGTATTGAATAAAATGTTCCTTTTACCTATACAAACTTCTATCTGTATTTGAGAATACATTTATTCTTTATTTTATACAAGTTCCTCGTTCCCTTTGTGTGATATTGCAATGAGCCTATGGTATGTTGTTTGAGCATTGTTTCCATTCTCGTACTAATGGTGTGCTGCCCCCATACCATGGTTTATTGCAATCTCTTTCACATTGGCAAATTTTTTTAGAGAACAATTCCTCTATTTCGAGAAGACTTATGCTCTTTCTTTAGAGAGCAGCTTTTCCATTTGAAGGAGGCTTGCATCTGTACTTTATAGGATAATATTTCCATTTTGAGGAAATATTTTTCGTACTTAGTAGGATGTGCCTCATTTTAGAGGAGTTTTTTCTCTTTTCTCTTTCTTTTTTTTTGTTGCGAAGTTTTCACACTTCGCTTTTTGGAGAAAATCACTTTTATTTTGAGTGAATTTTCTTTCGCGGTAAAGTGGGCTTTGACTTGCTCGTGCCTCTAGTAAGAGGGCTTTTTGTTTGATTGTGCCTCTGGGAAGAGGGCTTTTTGTTTCTGCCTCTTGGGAGAGGCTTTTATCTTTTCCCTGTTCGCTGGGAAGCGAGCCTCCGAAGAGGGCTTTTCACATTTCGACTCGTTTGAAGTTTTATTTCAGATCACGGTGAAATGTGTGCCTTTGAGTAGGGCTTTTACCTGGGAGTTTGGAATTTCTTTCTCTTAGTTGGATGGATTCACGGGGCGAACACAAGTGTCCTGTGCCACCGATCAGTCCGCAACTTTATGTCGAGAAAGAATTGTCTTTTTCTGGCGAGGCCCGCTCGAGGTCTTTTGGCATTTCAACTATGGTGAAATGGGCCTTCGAAGAGGGCTTTTCACATCTCAGCACTTGTGAAGTTTTATTTCAGATCATGGTGAGATGTGTGCCTCCGAAGATGCCTGGAAGTTTCTTCCTCATGGTTGGTTGGATTCACGGGGCAAGCGCAAGTTACTTGGACGTTTGTTTACGTAGATTGTCTCAACTAGTGAACGAGCGCCTTGCCTTCCACTTGGGAAGGTGCCTCCGGTCGTCTCATGGACTCACGGGGCAGACGCAAGTTACTTGGACGCTTGTCTACGCAAACTGTCTCAACTAGTAAACAAGCGCTTTTCCTTCCTGTTGGGAAGGTGCTTCAGATCATTCCATACCATGTTGAGAAAGTCTTCTGGCATGCCCCATTTGAGGTCTTTATCCTCCGAAGAGTTGTGCCTCCGTAGAGGGCTTGTGCCTCCGAAGAGGTCTTTTGTTGTTTGATGCTTGCCCGCCCATGCCTCTTTGCCATTTATTCATATCGGCGATCCCCGTTATGTTTTCCAGATATCATCCCCTTTTAGTTGCTAACAATTTTCCTTATCCAAAGAAATATACTTCATAGTTAAGTGAGTTGGTGGTGGTAGACACAGGCTATTTAACCGGACGCTCGTTTGTACAAACATTCGCAGTTAGTTAGAAATGGCCCACTTCCAGCCACATCGCTAACTTTTGTTCGAAGCACTTCTTTCGTAAGATTTAAGTATGGAAATTTTGAATGGTTTAGCGTTTGCTTGCTGGGTGATGTCGGAGATCGCTTGGTCTTGCGATGGGTAAGCTTTGTTTTTATGGCCTGCATTATTAAATCGACATTTTAGTAACACAATTAACGTATTTTATATGTCGAAATAAAACAAAGCAGTCTATAATAGTAAAGAACACAAGATTAATAGTGGTTCGGCCAAGAACTGGTCCTACATCCACTTTATAGCTCTTTTTATTCACTTGCACTGACTTTACAACGGCTTTCATTACAATAATCATACATTTCATCATTCTTTTACAATATTTCATTAAAGCCTTTAAGTAAAATATGGGCACTAATGATTGCTGTTCCAAGCTCTTGGAATTGGGTCTCCTTCGACAGTTACAAGTTTGAATGTGCCATTAAGAATTTTTTGGCCTATAACATACGGCCCTTCCTAGTTTGGTCCAAGCACGCCTGTAGGTGTCATAATTCTTTTTACGATTAGATCCCCCACTTCAAAGCTGCCCGGCGAACTATGGAATTAAGTGCTTGGCTATTCTTTGCTGGTGACTTGCAGTTCGGAGTTCAGTTTCTTCCCTTTTCTCATCAAGGAAGTCAAGGGCTTCAAGCCGCAGCTTTTCATTTTCGGTTTGACTAAAATGGATTCTTCTATGTGAAGGGACCTCTATTTCTACCGGAATCATTGCCTCTGATCCATATGCCAATGAAAATGGAGTGTGCCCCGTCACAGTTTTATACGTAGTTCTATATGCCCATAGTGCTTGCGGAAGTTTATCGACCCAACCACCTTTTGCTTTTTCCAGCTGTTTTTTGATGGTTGATTTGATTATTTTGTTTACTGCTTCCACTTGCCCGTTTTCCTGCGGATGAGCCACTACTGAGAAACTTTTCTGCATCTTGAATTTTTTGCAAAAATCTTGGAACTCTTCACTTTCAAATTGGGTTCCATTGTCCGTGATTATCTTTTGAGGCACTCCATACCTACAAATGATATTCTCAGTTACAAAGTTTATCATTTTCTTAGAGGTAATAGTAGCTAAGGGTTCAGATTCAGCCCATTTAGTAAAATAATACACAGCAATAATAGCATATCTGATTCCGGATTTTGCAGTTGGCAAAGGCCCAATGAGATCCATTCCCCAAATAGCAAATGGCCATGGACTGACCATCTGCGTTATCTCAGTGGAGGGTGCTCTTGGGATTTTTGCAAATCTCTTGCATCGGTCATATTTTCGTGTGTAACTCGCGGCATCACGATTAATATCCGGCCAAAAATATCCATAAGGGAGATTTTCTTCGCTAAAGTTTGACCCCCTGAATGGTCTCCACACTCTCCTCCCTGTACCTCAGTTAGAATTGTTTCAGCTTCTTCCTTGGTCACACATCGGAGTAACGGTATTGAGAATCCCCGCCTATACAATCGGCCATCTTCAATTACAAATCTGGATGTTTTTCTTAACAACTTCTGCCATTCTCTTGGGTTTTCTAGTAGAGAGCCGTCACGCAGGTATTCTAATGTCGGAGTCATCCATGATTCTCGCTCCTGTGATACAGTCTTGATCCAGTCAGTATCCATTGCATCAATGCTTGGAGTTGACAGGACTTCTACAGGAACTAATCCCAATAATTGAGCTTCCCCGGTGCTCGCATATTTTGCGAGGGAATCTGCCTTCGTATTCTCTTCCCGGGGAATATGGCTTATTGTTTAATGGTCGAAATCATCAAGAAGCTCCCAGGCCTTGGACAAATATGTGGGTAGGTTCCCCCCTTTGGCTTTAAACTCTTTCTTGACTTGACACAAAATAAGCTATGAATCACTGAAGATCTGTAATACCTTGATGTTCAGTTCTTTAGAAATTCTTAAACCAGCAATAAGAGCTTCATACTCTGCTTCATTGTTTGTCGAAGGGAATTCCAATCATAAAGCATAACACAGTGACCGTCCTTCAGGGGCATCGAGTACAACCCCGGCCCCAGAACAGTAATCGTTTCTTGCGCCATCAACATACAATTTCCTCCGGATTGAAGGATTATCGGTCACCACATCCTCACTACCGCCTTTGTCTGTACACTCTGCAATGAAGTCTTCCAAAGCTTGTCCATTGATTGCTCTTCGGGGGTGATAAGTGATGTCATATTGGATGAGTTCGATATTCCATTTCAAAAGACGACCCGAAGTTTCAGGACGAAACAGGACTTGCTTCAAGGGCTGATCGGTGAGGACTTTGATGGGATGAGCTTGGAAATATGGCCTCAATTTTCTTGATGCAATAATAGACAATAGGCGAGATTTTCCAAGTTTGAATAGTTCAATTCTGCCCCAGTGAATCTCTTGCTGATGTAGTAGGCCGGGCGCTGAATTTTCGCATCTTCCCGTATCAAAGCTGCGCTGAGGGCATGAGACGAGATTGCCAAATATACAAAAAGATCTTCACCATTGTCAGGCTTAGAAAGTATAGGAGGCTTTTCCATATGACGAATCAGCTCAGCGAAAGCTTTCTGGCATTTAGGAGTCCAGCCAAAGTTTTTTCTTCCTTTCTTTAGAGCATCGAAGAATGGAATGCGTTTATCAGTAGCTTTGGAAATGAACCGACTCAAGGCAGCAACTTTTCCATTGAGACTTTGAAATTCCTTCTTCGTTCTAGGAGCTTTGACTTCTATCAATGCAGTTATCTGAGCGGGATTAGCTTCAATGCCCCTTGCACTCACAATGAAACCCAGAAACTTTCCAGATTCTACTCCAAATGTGCACTTCAAAGGGTTCAGCTTCATACCGTACTTTCGGAGGATTATGAACATTTCTGCCAAGTGATCCATATGGTCCACTGCTTTCTATGACTTTACCAGTATATCATCGACATAAACTTCCATAGTCTTGCCAATCTGCGGTTTAAACATGGCAATCACAAGTCTTTGGTAAGTTTCCCTTGCATTCTTAAGTCCAAAAGGCATGACTCTGTAGCAGTAGAGACCAACATCGGTGATAAAGCTCGTGTCCTCCTGATCTGGCTCATGCATCATGATCTGGTTATATCCGGAATAGGCATCCATAAAAGATAACAATTCATACCCTGCCGTTCCATCCACCAACTGGTCAATCCTGGGTAACGGGAAGCAGTCTTTGGGGCAGGCTTTGTTTAGATCTGAAAAGTCAATGCACACTCTCCATTTCCCATTAGCTTTTTTAACCAGTACTGGATTCGATACCCAATTCGGATAAGTAGATTCCCTGATAAAACCATTCTCCATGAGCCAATCAACCTCCTCTTTCAATGCTGCTGACCTTCCAGGACCTTGAGTTCTTCTTTTTTGCTTTACCGGTGTAAACTTTGGATCAATATTCAAGGTATGCACCACAATTTCTGGAGATATTCCACACATATCGGCATGAGTCTAGGCGAATACATCTAGATTTGTTTTCAAAAATGATATCAAAACATTTTGAACCGTTGCATTAAGCTGCGAACCCACATTCCACACTTTATTCGGGTCTTTTGGGTCAACAGGTATCGGGACTGTCACTTCAACTGGTACCACTCTATTTTCTCCTGCACTAGCTTTTCTTGCGTCCATCTCTCTTTGTGCACCGCTATGTTCGCCTGTGCAGGGTCCACCCTGTAATTGCTACAAGGTTGATTCTTTGATGCGGACTGGGCTGCCGCATCTTTTCCCATTTATCTCTTCCTCGATTCACGCAACTCTGTAAGATAACATTCTCGTCCAGCATTCTGATCCCCTTTCACCACACCGAATCCATTATCTGTTGGGAACTTTATGGTCAGACACCATGGGGCAAGAATTGCTTTAAACGCTGCCAGAGTTGGTCAGCCTAGGAAGGCATTGTAGGCAGAAAATTCTTCAACAATAACAAAGGTCTTTTTTCGAGCCAATTTTCTCTGCCCCTCTCCAAGCTCTACGAACAAATCAATAGTCCCAATTGGCTGTTTCGGCTCACCAGTAAAACCAGCAATCTTTAGTGATGAAGCTTGAACATCAGCCATAGGAATCATCATTTGATCAAAAGTCTTCTTGGAGAGAATGTTGCATGAAGCTCCACAATCAATCAGAACTCTTTTCACAGTAGTTGGCCCAATACCAGCGGAGATGACCAAAGGATCAATGGTAGGAGCTTCAACACCCATCGAATCCCTAGTACTGAATATAATGTCATCATTAAAGGTTTTCTGCTGCTTCAGTGGCGCAGCATCTTCTAACACAAAAATACTTTCATCTGCCGGTGCATACTTCAAAGCACGGGCATATCTTTCCATCTCGCCCCAACTCCTGCCAGCTGGGTGAGGGCCTCCTGTAACCACATTTATAACAGGCCTCTCTGATTCACGAGCTGCCGCCTTCTCATTTGAGCCAGGACAATGAACAGGAACTTGTTGTCCTTGAGTTGATGAGGTTGGGCCAATTTTGTTCCTTCTTACATATTGTTGGAGCTTGTTTTGCTTCAACAGTTCCTTAATTACCTCCTTTAAGTGATGGCACTCGTTAGTATCATGCCCGAGCTGGTTATGGAACCGGCAAAACCTTCCATTCTTCTCAGCTCTTCAATTAACTCTTTGCTTAGCTGGTGTGGGGAATTCAACCGTGTCTTTGTTTGCAAAGTAGATGTTTTCCGGGGTATTAGTCAGAGGGGTAAAGTTGAAGGGACGTCCTTTCTTTGCATCTCCTTGCTTCTTCTGGGCATCGTTCCCCCTCTTCTGATTGCCAGATTCCTTCTTATTCGGAGCAGCATTACTATTTCCAGCCCTTGTCGATACCACCTTAGCCGGTGCTTGGAGGCTCTCCAGACGCATGAATTCATCGGCTTTCTTATAAAATTTGTCAAGTGAATTTGGTTCCTTCATTTTCAACCATCTCCCGAACTCACTTGTCTTATCAATAGCCTTCATCAGGTACATCAAAATCATTCTCGGCTCCGCATTGTCCACTTCAGCCAGAGCTATATTGAAGCGATTCAGGAAAGCTCTAATGGATTCTCTAGGATTCTGCTCTAAGCTGGATAACGACATTATATCCTTTGCCTTTGACGCATATAATTGAAACTGTTCCTTGAATTTCCGGGTCAAATCAGAAAATTGGTCTATCGATCGGACCGGCAGCTTTGTGAACCAAAGTAAAGCCACTCCTTCCAAGTATACAAGAAAATATCGGCATTTCATTTCATCAGAGGCTCTGGCACCCGTCATGTGCCAATCATACTTATACAAAAACTCATTTGGATCGCTCGTTCCCTTGTAAGCTGGAATAGTTGGAGGGACAAACTTCCTTGGGAATTCTGCCTTCAGGATTTTTTCCGTGAATGGAGTCTTGCTCGGAGCGAAACCCCATTCTTTCTCATCTTCATTTCTCTGCATACTTTCTTTCATAATCTGACGAACCATGCCTGAGAAATACTCTTCATCATTCTGAGGGTCAGCGGGACAAACATCAGCCATTCTCTCCGAATTTGCCTTGACAGTCGCTCACGGAGAGTTGGTTGCGGTCCCGATCCTCCGTCTTAGGGAGGTGTCCTTTCCACTGTATCAGCCTCCCTTTGAGGGATATTTCTTCCTTCCACATTCTGCACTTCATCGGCAAGATTTCCCTCTTTAGACACCGGTTGACGGTTTGCCTCAAATAAAGCATTCAACCTTTCCATCATTAGGTTATTCTGGGCTTCCATTTGCCGATGTAGCCCGGATACAATGACATCTAGCTCTGCTCGTGTAACTCCGACAGTTGGAGTTGTTTGACTTAAAGGAGGAGAGGTTGCAGTAGTCTCGCGAACATCGTCAGATCTAACAGACTTGCGCTTCCTTCCTGGAGCCATTATTTCAGACAAACTCCTAGTTTTTAGAGAGATCTTTTCTACAAATTTCTGTGAAACTATGATGACAGTATCCCTGAGTTCAACTCTCAGTGAAAGCACCAAAAATGTTAACGCAAAAAGTTAGACGCTAACACCCCGATGAAAAATGAGATTTGAATGAAAGCACCACCCGTTAACACGGGAAACAGAAAAAGCAGTAATTCAATGAAAAAACAGTAAGAAACATAGAGTTTATAGCGGTTCAGCTTATGATTAGGCCTACGTCCACTTCAATCCTTCTTTATTGCTAATATGATTACAATCCTTTACAATTTCCTTCAATTACAATTCACTTCAAAAGACAAGTAGCTAGAAAAACTTCGATGCAAGAGAATTCTCAGAATCCATGGTTGAATGTGTTGAATCCCTATTTGAAGTTGATTGAAGCTTCTTGTGAGTTTCAAGTGTTGGAGTAAGGCTTCGTTTAAAGATGGCAAAGTTTCGATGCTTTGAAGAAAATGATCGGAAAAGTCCCCTTCATGTTGGAGCTCATGCCGTATTTATAGAGAGTTTTGGATGGAGCTATAGGTCGCGTGCGACCTAGGACATACCGTAACTCGTTCGCGAGTTAGGAAGACACAAGTCACGACTTAACAGGCTCGTACCTAATCATTTGGTAGATCCCCCTTGCCTTTGGGAATGCGGCTCTATTTACTCTCTAAGTATTAGGTCGTGAGCGACATAAGTCAGGTCATAGGTCGGTAGGTCGGGCGCGACTAAAGGTCACAGTAGAACAGGGTAGCATAGTTCCTGATCCTTTCTCAAATGAACTAAGGAGTTAGGCGACTTAGGGTAAGCCTGTTATAACTTAGGTCGTGGCCGACTTAAGTCGCGAGCGATTTAGTGGTTGTGGGACCCCGGTTTTTGCAGAACATGTTAGGTCGCTGTTGCTTTAGCACTTTAGGTCGCAGAGTGTTTAGGTCGGTAGGTTGATAACTCCATGATTCGCTTACTAGTTAAGTCGTTGCTCCCCTTATGTCGCTCACCCCTCTTAAGCCGTTAAGTCCTTAAGTCGTCCAATCCTCTTAAGGATGTTAAGTCCTTAAGTCATCCAATCCTCTTAAGTCGTTAAGTCCTTAAGTCGTCCAATCCTCTTAAGTCGTTAAATCCTTAAGTCGTCCAATCCTCTTAAGTCGTTAAGTCCTTAAGTCGTCCAATCCTCTTAAGCCGTTAAATCCTTAAGTCATCCAATCCTCTTAAGGCGTTATGTCCTTAAGTCGTCCAATCCTCTTAAGCCGTTAACTCCTTAAGTCGTCCAATCCTTTGTGTCAATAAGTCGCTGAACATAGGAGTTAACAGTTACAAAGTTAAAAACAATGCTCAAACAACATACTGTTGGTTTACTGCAACATCATACAGAGAAAATAAAGAAACCTATATAAAAAAAGAATAAATGCATTCTTAAATACTGACAGAAGTTTGTACAAGTAAAAGAATCATTTTATTCCATACTATAAATTTTTTTATACATGTGTGGGTTTCAAAACAAAAGAATGCGGGGACCGGTACCCGCACAATCTCCGGTCAACACAAGTCTTTATATACACAAGAAAAAAAGCAAAAAGCAAGGTGAAAAGCAAAAGTCCTTAGCCCATCACTTCTTCTTCCTGCCACCTTTTGAGCCTTCGCCTGGCCGGATAATTAACTTTTTGGACCGGCTTGTGGGAGTAGGGGAAGAAAGAGGAAGGGGTGCAATTGGACTTTCTTCTGTTTTTTCTTCGCCAGCAGAAGCTTCTCTCCTTTTCTTTGAAACTACACGCCTCCCCTTCTTCCTTGAGGAAGGATCACTGCCCGGAGTGAAAAGTGCAGACAGCGTTATGTCACCAGAAATAGTCTACTCCGGGGTTCTTTCACCTTCTTCAGGTTCCTCGGCTTTCTATTCTTGAGAAGCAACTGGGTCATCGAAGCCTTGAAGAGCTTCTATCTGCTCCTCTTGTGACCCCGGTTGAGAAACGGAAGGAGGAGTAATCTGAAGTGGCGGAGAGGAAACCGCCGGAAGAGGGGAAGGCTGAATAACACTTGGTGCTTTCACTACAGGAGAAGAGAAGTTAAAGTCAGTATCTCTAACAAAAAGAGGAGAAAGTGGTGCGTCAAGATTTAAGTAATAATCAAGAAGCTCATCGAACTCAGTTGAAGCGAACAAGCAGTCCACTTGAGCAAAATCAACATTGAGGTTACCTGGAGAAGTAGACTTTACTATGTCAACTTCAAAGTCCTACGCTTCAGCGCTTTCTTGAGTCTCATCTCCAGTGTAGGTGGTGGCACTTTCAATAACGGCTTTAGCAGGAGGAGGAGAATGGGAACTGGAGCCATCAATATCGAATCGGCTTAAACAGAAGGTAGAACTGGGTCGGTTAAGATTGTCTTTCCTAAATGTTCTCCTTCTGTTGTTTCGGCTCTCTCTTTGGCGAGTTGCTCCTTTCCCCCGGCAAGAGCGGCGCATGCATCATCACCTAGATAGTGCGCCATTAAATCTACTTCGGCATATCCGACTCCTCCAAGCATGTCAAGTATGGCCTCCCACACTTTGGCCAAAGTGATTTCATATGCCAGTCCCAAAAACTTAAGGCTACCGTGCCCCAGAACACTATGGATGTAAAACTCGAATAGAGTGGAGCTGACTTCAGCTTTAATTGCCATATGAGATTCTTCGGCTGCAGTTTTGCCGACAATAGCTTCATCGCGCTCTCTTTCAACTTTAGAAAGTCGAGTTATTAGCAGTTCAATTTCCAGGTTCTGGGAGTTGGTCTTTTCTTGTAGATGTGCAACATCGGCTCGGTAGCTGTCCACAACTTGTCCCGTGCTTCAAATTTAGCTTCGGCATCTCTCTATGCCTCGTGAGCATCTCTCACTTGTTTTAGAAGCACTTCTTCTCTCTGAGAGTAGGAAGTGCAAGAAGTGGCAAGCTCTTCCTTAAGTTTTTCGACCTCTGCTTCAAGCTTCTCATTATAAGTGGCTATGCTCCTCATTTCCGCGTCATGCTGCTAAAGAGTTTTTTGCCATTCAGATTTGTCGTTTTCCATTATTAGCATGGCCTCAAGATTTGCACGGTTTACCCTCTGAAGCTCGTCGACATGCTTTTGCCAACCCGACATTTTCTCAATATCGAGTTTGATGGTATCGAGATTGCGCAGCATAGCTTGCTTGTCAATCGGGACCAAATCAAGGTCAAAGCGCACTCCCTTCAAGCACCAATGCAGAAACCGACTTTGAAGAGTGGTCGGGCCTTGTCCAACCTGATATGAGGGCCTGCCAATAATTATTTGAATTTCAATACGAGTAAGGGCAGGAGATTGAGAAGGTACAGGAGCAGCGGGCCTTTCAGGAAGTTCAGATGTCGGCTTTTTGCCATGTTTGTCCCTTTTACTCGCATCTTCAGGGATGTGGCTTTTCCCTTTATCATCACGGGATTTCCATTTATGAGAATCATCTTCCCTGTGGGAAGAATCATGTCGCTCATCTCGTCTTTCGTGGCGTTCTTCATAAGCGCACCTTTCACGAGCTCTTCTTGCAGCTCTTTCTGCGTCAGTCTCCCAGGAGGACGGAAGATACCTCTTTGGGTCATAAGAACCGCGCTTCCCATAACGCTGGAAATCATCGTAGTAAGAGCCACTTCTTTCCATTGGAGAATCTAAAAATGAAGAAAAGATAAACTCAAATATCTTGAAAGCAAGAAAGTTGAACGCATATAAGTGCTGAAAAGTCCTAAGTGTGTGTAACGTGCAAACTACGTGCGTCGAATCATGAACCACTCCTGGGTTGGGAGGTGATGATGGATTTAACAGCCAGTGTCAAATCTTGGGCTGATGAAGTTTGTTGTAGAACGGATGTCGCTTCAACTGCTGGATATGTAACTTTAGCAGTGTTAGGGTCATATTTAAAAAGCTCCTGAGAAGTAATCATCAGGTCGCTCAACCCCTCAAATGTATCATCATCGCTGTGACGGGCGGGACATGTTCTCTCAGCTCCTTCGTCACCAGGTTTCCCAAATTGTTGGGGAGGTTCCTCTTCTTCGATGACTGGGGCAAGTGCAAGTTTGCCAGATGACCCCACAACATCAGTTGAAGTAAAACACTTTACCAATGAAGCCTCAACAGTACGTTCTTTCGGCGTAGGTTCTCCAACGGAAACTGGGGCACCGATGCCTCTACGGGAGAGTCAGGGACTTCATGAGGTTGAGTGGAACGGGAGGGGTGCAGAAGCCCGTATTGGTGAAGAAGTTCATCTTTCAGCAAAAACTTAATACTTCTTTCTTCAACCGGCACGACACTTAATCTATCAAAAGTCGTCTTGTGACTAGGATTTCTAGAGGGAGGAGGAAGTGCTGTAAAAGAAAAGAATGAAGTTAGCACTTAGCAATTCGAATCTTGAAAAGCTTAAACAGAAAGAATGGGGATGAGCGGTCTTACTTCCTATTCTCCAAATGGCGTAAAACCCTAGGGGGCAGCGAACGAAGAAGAATTGATACAGAAAACCGTGAGCACTTTCGGAAAGATCGGTGATAAGTTTACGGTTTTTGGCACTTCTCACGATTATAATGGAGGGGTGGTCTTTATTCTTCGCGAATGTGCATAAATAGCAGATTTCTTCGAATCTCAGAAGACGGTTAAGTGTCCTCCTGAATAAAACACACAATCCCATCAGGATGGCGTAGCCATTGGGATGCAGTTGAAGGGAGAGATGGTTAGTCGGAAAAGGAGTTGATGAAGAAATTCATTGAAAGGAGGAATGGCACCACAAAGGCACATCTGACGGTTGATGGCGACAAAACCAAGAGGTAGCCTGACAACGGTATCATTTGGTCCAGGAAGTATAGCATCCGCTTCGGCAATCCCAAATTGAATACGTAATTGGTTGAATGCCCGCTGACTCAAGGTAGTTGGAGTTTTTTCCGGAGGATTATCCAATGGGTCGGCTATCGGGAAGACTCCTTCAGATTGCTTGATTATCACTTCTTGAGAAGACATTCTACACAAGGAACTGGATATTCAAATATGAAGGTGCACGTTTCCTAAATGTGTGAAGTGTTGTGCAGAACTAATAAAATGACAAGCAAATATAACTGAAATTAAACTAATAGACATTTGTCAGTTACAAAGTTTCAGGTTTTGTTGTTTTAAGTCCAAATGCAAGCGCAGTATTGATGCAAACAAATCAGTTTGAATAGATTAATATTGCTTTGCTTTAATACTTCGCTTGAATTTGTTGATTCACAGCACTTCATAAAATTTCTTTAAGTTGATTATCTTTTATCGATTAATCTGTCATTCGATATCGACAATCAATGACAGTATATTCGCCATAGTTTTCTGCAAATGTTGTGTTCAGCAGGTTGTTAACTAACAAGTAAATATAATCTGTAAAGAAGCGCAGTAAAGATAAAACAGTTTAAAGTCCAGACAGTTCAAAGTTCAAACAGTTTAAAGTCCAAACGGTTCAAAGTTCAAGCAGTTTAAGTTAGAAGTACAACCAAGTTCTATCAAAATTCTGAAGCTTTCAAGTTTTGTTTAGGTCCTTAAGTCATAATCCGAGTCAAGAAGTTTTCTAAGTCCTAGGTCGCTCACGACCTAACAGGTTGGATTGAAATTGGTCTAGGTCGCAAGAAGCAACTCGGCAGTGAAAATTGTTTAAGTCCTAAGTCGTCCGCACGACCTAGGCACTAAGTCGTTCACACGACCTAAAGACTAGATCGCTCAAGCGATCTAAAGTTTAAGTCGTTATGGGTTAAATCGCTCAGCCCCTTTTTTGGGTCGTAAGATCCTTAGGTCGCCCCGATTCTTTAAGCCGGTTGCCGAGTTAAGTCTCATGATTCACGTCTCGAACCGCTAAAGCCATAAGTCGTTTACGGTTCCTAAGTCGAGCTTGACCTAACTCCCCTTAACTTTCTAACTCTTCATCTCTCAGCAAATCACCTAACCCGTTAACCCAATAACCTGTTAGCCCCTCTACAATCAAATCCACCATATCTCCACGCCACCAAATCATCCAAAACCAATGTAAATCGCCTCTGATCCATCACAAACCCAATGTAACTGTTGTACTCTCGTGAATCACAGTGACAACGTGTCCAAAGACGGTCAAAAGTTAATCGTGACATGATCCACGGCGAAATTCAGCATGCAAAATCGGGATAGGGTCGAAAACTGGGGGATTCACAATTCGATGGTGGTCGTGGTTGAATAACGGTCGAAATTCACTTACGTAATGAGATTGAGGAAATGATGATCAAATCAACAGGTAGATTGGCTTCGAAAATTCTCGAGCTCAAAGATAGTAATGGCGGCAACAGAATGCAATAAGGTGAAGGAAGAAGAAAACGACCTAACGGGTTATATAGGGAGAGAAAGGAACACGAATCGACACGAGCGACCTAACTCCTTCATAAGTCGCTCGCGACTTAACGTTCTAAGCTAGCACGGGTTAAAAGATATCGAAGCACACGACCTAACTCTTAGGCGTATACTTCAAGGGGCTAGTGTTAACCCTCTTCTTTCAACGACCCAGCGACCTAAAGAATTAGATGGTTCAGCGACCTATGACTCAATGAGTTAACGACTTATGAGAAGGCGCGACCTAACTACTTAAGGGAGTAAGCGACCTAAGACATAAACCTGCCCAGCAAGTTAAACGACTTAGTTGCTAAATGGACTGAGCGACTTAGCGCACCAACGACCTATGGACTGAGGTGACCTAGCGACCTAAAGGTATACGCGACCTAGCGAGTTAATAAGAGAGGCGACCTAACAGGAATGAAGCTCTCTAACGACCTAGCAACCTAGCGAGCCATACAAAGCCGAGATAACTTGTCTTCCTTATGTCGTTCCTTCCCTAGGTTGCCCACGATCTACGACTTGTTCGAATGATCAAGGGTGCTCCTGTTAAGCCGTAAACCGTGTCTACTAAGCCGCCCACGACCTACAGCCTATACCTAAGTCACTCACGACCTAAACATATCAAAAGAGTTTCCTATGCCGCTTCTTACCTAGGTCGGCCACGACCTATGACTTGCTAGTTTCTCCGAAACCATCAAGTGAACCATGTATAAGCCGTAAACGACTCCCACTAGCTCGCGGGCGAACTACGACCTATCCAAGGTCGTTTGCGACCTACGACCAAATGCTGAAATCTCCTATAAATACCCCGCCTACTCCAACTAAAAGGGGAACTTTTTGGCTCATTTCCGGAACTCCGATACTCTACTGAATTCTCGACTCACTCGACACTTCAAACACAAAGGACATCTCAACAAACTTCAAGAGGAAATTTAACGCAATCGACATGGATTCAAAGACTTCTTCTACAACGGAGTTCTAGTTGTTTGCCTCGTCAGTGTTGTAATTGAAGATTGTTGTAAAGTTGTAATCGATTTAGTAATAAAGAGGATTAAAGTGAACGTAGGCTTAACCTGAAGCCGAACCACTATAAAACTGTTGTCTTTTACTGCTTTCTCTATAACTTTTCTACTTGTTTCTAATTCCCGTGTTCACGGGTGGTGCTTTCACTTAATCTCTACATACACCGAGGTGTTAGCATTCAATTTTTAGCGTTAACAATATATATGCAAGGAAATATTATAAAAATTGGTATTCTGATAAAACAAACAAATTTGGTTTACAATTCATAGCCTAAAGAAGATCAGATAAGGAGAATTTGATTTTTTTTATCAACTCTGATTCCTGTAAAATTTGGAACAAAGCTCTATGTGTATATATATATATATATATACTAATATGCACACATCCAGTACACTTTTCACAAACATGCAAGCATCCTACCACATTTTCCACAATACTATTTCAAACAATATTCATAAATATCAAGATAGAACAGATTTAAGCTATTTGATAAGGTTGTTTTACTCACCTGAACTGGGACGGTATTGTTATTTTTTTTGTTGATCTGGATCTGATTTGCATCTACTTTGCTTGATCTGGAATTTGATCATGAAGCTTGATTGTATATATTTTGATTTGCTTGATCCTGATCGTTGTTCCAGGCTTTAATTTGTTTTGACTTTATTTTGGAAAATGGAAGAAAATATCTTGGTTTAGGCTGAGGTTGATATTGATTTATTTCTTTTTAGTTAAAGAAGAAAGAAAAAGAAGAGGATTCAGAAGTTTTTAACTAAAATCCTGTTTTCTCACTAATTCATAAAGAAACGGTTATATTGCCATTTGTTAATTCTTGCATGTTACTAAGTTTACATATGTCATCATGTTTTACAAATTTCAAACATAGTAATTTAGATGTTTACAAATGTCTAAAACTTAATATATGAATTATGTCTTTATTTATTTATGTTTATGATTTAACTTAATTTTGTCATACAAATGTGTATACATAAAACTATGTTCTATTCCAAGTATTAAAAGAAAAGTGTTTAGACTTTTATTTTTATTTTTATTAACCTTGTTCAAATTTTATACTTAAGTTGTCATAATACTTAAATCGATAACTATATATATGATTAAACTTTATTAGCCTTGAAAATTATTATATTGAATGTAAACTCAATACGCCATAGATTGCATACTGCAACACCAAGAAGTGATGCAGGAAGTGCCAAAAAAAGTTGCTGTAGGCTAAAAAAGGGCAAAGGCAACACTTTCTCGGTGATGCATTTTGCCGCGTTGCCGCAGAGTCAAAGGCAACATCTTTGCGGCCCTAGGGCAACATCGGTTCTGTTGTTGCCACAGGTACCGAATTTACTAAAAAGTGGGCTCCACAATCTAGGCCCCAACATGTAGGCCCACATTGTGGGGCCCACTAATTCTGTGGCCCGCCTTTACGGACCCTGTTGTGGGGCCTATATACATTAATCAATGGTAATACTTTTACCATCCAATGGCAAAACTTTGCCAGTTTATTACCACATTTAACATCACATTATGCAACATTATATCATATCTTTGGCAACACCTTTTGCAATTTAAATTGAAAATGTACTGCAACATTATACTATTGCAACACTATATCATATCTATGGCAACATTATACTGCAACATTATATCATATCTAATGGAAAACATTACGCTGCAACAAAGAACTTTTTATTTCAGAATAACCAGCAACACAAGTTTTCCTTAGTCGAGTACAAAATAACAAACAAATATAAAAACATAGCCAGTGCATCAAATTCATTTTGGACCTTCTTGTTCACTTTTGCTTTGACTTCGTCGGCTATATTTTAACTTCTGCAAACTTTGTGTGCCATCATATAAGCCAAGATGGACTGTGCGACTTTCCATCAGAAATCATTTCTTGAACAACTCCATCTTTCCTCCTTCACCTATTGCTTTTTCAATCTTATCCTGAAGCAGTTTCAAAATGTGACATTAAATAAAATTAAAAATTCTGAAACAAGTTTCTTAAACAAGAATTGTTTTGCAATAACAGTTTCAAAATGAATTCATAAAATATCCTGCTATAGATCATGTTAATGGCAAAATGTTGTAATCCTAGATAACGAACAGAGCTCAAATATTACTGTTAATCCATTCAACTGCTGGACAAAATTAAGATCAATGGCCAGGGAATAAAACACTTATGTTGATACATAAATATTGTGGCAGGTGTTAAAAATGCTTAAAACTCCTGCTCATATCCAATAAACAATAGGTTAGAAACACTCAATATCGTCTATTTCTTGCTATCTATTAAAAAAAATAGTAAAAAAAGACTCAAAATTGTGCGCTTATTGTTAGATCATAAACATACAACAACCGTTATAATATTGCTCATGTTCCCAAAACTCAAAAAAAAAACCCATTTGTTCCTATTATCGTGTGCCCACCAATCATATACCTGATAATATTAATAAAACAACATTAGAGAATAAGTAATAAAAACTAACATATATCATCATCTCTCTAACTCGCTAAAGTACTTAACTAATCAAAGTACATGGAATAAACTAATTGCCTGCCAGTCGAAACTCCAGTTATAAATTTAAGCCTATTATTATAATTCTAATCACTGTAACCCCTTCTCGGATTACCAATCTACACGAATCAACTTTATCAACTCTCTTAGCATTACAAGTAAGCACACAAGACTTTAACAGAAGAAAAAAGAAAACATGGCAGCTGATCAGGAAGGATCGAAAAATCCAAACCTTTTGGACTGGTTCGATGACTCACTCCAATTTCTCCCGTCATTTCTAGAAGATCAATACTCAATATCAGACAGCTTCCCAGATATGGATTGGTGGGCTGACCAATCATTGGACCCAAACCAGGACGGTACCTTTGAGCTCCCAACTGCAGCTTCAGCCACCGACTCTCCAGTAGAACCGACAAAAATGCCTCAAGATTAATTAATAGCTTAGCAAGAGTCCTGCAAAAAAAGAAATAGGACAATGTCTCCCCCGTGCAAAAGTCCCAGACGTACAATCCTTCCCACCATACACATGCAAAATTTGAAAATTTCAGTTAAATAGAGATGAACTAAATTTTTTGTACAACATAATGATTCATCAAACTGTGATTGCCTGACCATTGAGGCATTGAATTCACGCTTGCAACTGAAACTGTAGCTGCACTAACACCTTAAACTGGCACTAATATATACAAAAAGAAAAAGAATGATACAAGAGAGTCAGGTTTGCAAATTCTAATTCATAATTCCTAAGCACATATTTCAAATTTGCACAAATTCGCACTAGAATCAGTGTTACACTTCTCAATAAGATTTGCATTCAATAATAAACCAGAGCTAATATTAAATATTGAAAACATACCACATAAACAGAAGTAGCACTGAAATTTCTATAGACTGATAAGCTGTTGTTTGAGTTCCAGAACTGGACAACGTAAACCACCAACTTACTAAACAAGAAGAAATCTCCACAAAGTTAACAATAACAAAATCACTATTAATGACAATGCAAAAAATCTCACTTCTAAGAAATCGTGGGATCCATAATTAAACAACAAAGAATTTGACTACATTAAGAAATACGGAAGAGCATCATTAACCGTTAAACGTGAAGATTCATCATATTAAAATGCGTATCCGAGGATTTCAACTAATCGCTGCTCATAAGAACACTAGCAACAAACTAATGAACTTGACAAAGATTTAAAGGCAAAAGTACATAAATGGTATAAACACTTTTCACTGACAAAATAAAACTCCACTTTAACAAAATCGCTAGTAGGAGAGAATATCGTAACTAGCTAACTAGAGAGAATGAAAAGTATTGGGAAAAAAATCAAAAACCAAAATCAATAAATAATGTATTGGGCTCAATTGTTTGTAAATAAAATTGAAAATCAAATTGAATTCGAGTACAGTGAATAAAGGTAGTAAATAAAATTGAAATTGAATATAAAAGAGCGACCCCAAAAACAGACTGTTTGCCTCCTTCTACCAAAGATCTAGATAGCCTACAACTACGACGCTATAGTTGGGCTTCAACAACCGAACGTCTTGGAGAAGCTGGAATTTCCATCAGAAGTAGTAAGGCCTCGAGACCATCCTGGCATCGAGAGGAACGCGGAGGCAGTACCCATAGAAGTAGGGTCGATCATGATCCATATTACTATGATTTGGGCGATGTCGGTTCGAGACAACGAGGAGATGTTTCGGGTTAAAGGTCTGCTGTAAGAGTAAGAGCGGGAATGGATTTGGGATTTAGGGTTACGAAAAATATAAGTTTAACCGGCCAGCAAAATTTAGAGACATAAGGCGGGCTTTGAAATTTTAGTTTCCGCCATGCTACTAATGAATTATTAATTATTATTGTCGATTGTTATTTGTATATTTTGTTAACTTTTACCGATTTGTTTTTGCTTCCCGCGTTAAAAATTATTTCAGCCCGCACTCATTTTTTATAATATTTTTATAAGTCTATAGCTTTTGCAGCGTAGTGTTGATATCTATGCTAACATCCTGAAGCTAATGTTGTCATAGACAAAATTCAGCATAGCTATTGTTACATTGTAGCTAGCAACATCTTGTATTTTCGTTGCAATAGGCCATCTATGGCATAGTGACTATAGCTAACCATTTACAATACATATATATACACACAAGTACATATTATAATAGAAAACATATTTATTTGTAAAAGATAAATTTTGCCAAATTGAATAATTACAAAAGAAGGTCATTAAACAAATATTATCACTAAATATCTATTCACATATTATTATTCAGCATTTATTATAATTCAGATTCATCTATATACATATCCAGATACATACATATATATATATATATATATATCAGAATTTTATTTGTTCAATCAAATAAAATTACTCTCTCAATAGAGAAAATTAGTTAATTATCCAATTTACAGATGTTCAAAAATCTAGGTTATTACAAAATGAAAATTATAGCGTATATTTCTACATAATAGATAGTTCCACAGATTCTTAGAGGATGGTTATCCCAAACGTCCTTGGAGTTACTTGTATTTTAGTTGATATTTCATATTAGTTGGATTTATCGATATAAAAATGTTAATCCTGACTCGAGTGTTTTGTGTTTTGCTTTACGCTCGGGTTAGACTGAGTGATACAACATTTGAGACTCGCCTCTGGAGTTTGGAGCTTCGTTTGGAGATCTTCAGAGATGTCATTAGTTTGTATTTGAGACTTCACTGTATTTGGGATATTCTGTTGTATTTTTATTTCTAACTCTGATGTTTATATAGTAGCTTCATGAACTACTATTTATCTATTCCGCTGCATTATTATTATATTACTTTGTGTCTGTGATTCTATGATTTATTTATTTACTGTATATGTTGAGTTTTGCCAAATATAAATAAACATCTGATATTTTAAGCAATTAAATGCCGTCAAGTGCCGAAGCGAATGGTTGAAAATATCAGGATGCTAAAGTTGGTATCAGAGCTAGGTTTTAGGCAAAACTTAGCATATGTAGTAGATTTAATTACAGAATTACTTTCGTTCGTGCTTGAATCTCTTCCTCTTTGATTTAGTTTCCTTTAAATTTTGGAACTCTCCCACTTGTTCTGAAATCCATTCTTGTCTTCCCTTATTTGTATTCTTTTGATTCTGGAGCATCCCATAACTCCACTTCGAATGATCTCTATCAAAATCGTCGATCCCGCCAATCTTTGAATGATTCGTAAAGGGGTAAATTTTTTTTACAATTGGCATTGATTCACTGGAGATTTATATACACTTGGTTAAGTGCTGCTATCTCTTGCTATGCCGAATTCTATCTCTGGTGATTGAATGTCCATTTGCCTTAGAATTCCGCATCGATCATATTCCTGAAGTTACGCTTGATCCGGTTAAGGTCGCCCGCGATTTGTATAAGTATATCCATCTTCTATTTCGTAATTTAATTATCTCATCTTCGTTCGAGCCTATTGTAACGACCCAGAATTTTATTTAATTAAAATTTGAATATTTAATTAATTTTAAATATTTATAAGTGAATTTATAAGTCAAATAAATTTTAATTTGAATTATTGGATTTAATTGGATAATTAAATCGATAATTTAATATGTTAAATTATGGAAATAATTGAAAATAGAGTTAAATATGATAGAAAATGATTTGTAAAATTTTATTTAATCATACTGGAGTTATAGAAATATTTTAGAACTTTTAAAATCGAATTAAAAGTTAATTTGTGAAAATTGAATATTTTAATATTAAATAATCGACTGTAAAATAGTCAATTTTTGAACAGTCTCAGAATTGAACGAAACCAGTTCCATTGGATCCGTAATAGTTAGTTATTACCGGATTTCAATTTTCGTGTCAATCGGAGTTATCGTTTGAGCGTGGCAGCTCGAAACGCATCGAATTATTTTTAATTTAAATTTGGCGAGTCAAAATAGCCATTTTTCAAAAAGTCTCGGATTTCGACGAAACCAGTTTCATCGGATCCGTAATGTGATATTATTGTAAGATTTCAAAATTTAAGTCAATTGGATTTACCGTTTGTCCGGTACAAATTAAAACGCCTAGAAATCGATTTAAATCGGTTTAATTCAAATTGAACGTTTTCAGCCATAACTCGCACATACTTCCGAATTAGCTTCCGAAACTTGTTCCATTGTGTCCGGAACGCGGGGTAAACCCTAGGTACGCTGGTTACGGCGTCTAAATCGGAGTTCGGAATTCCCGGGATGAATAGTGTTTACGCTTGCTCGTTCCTTATAAATAACCCCTACCCTTCATTTAGAAAAAAAAAAAAAAAAACAAACCCTAGCCGGCCCTAAAACTGAACGGCCAGCAAACACTATCGTTCCTCCTCGATTTTCTCTTCATCCACTCTCCGTTAGACTTCGACTTCAACTAGGAACTTGTAGATCTCGTCAAGACGAAGAGATTCAACGGTGGAGATGCGTTTTGGAGCGACGTGGAGGGGTATAGGAGGCCGCGTCCTCCATGGGCTGTGCACGACTTCCAAGGCAGCAGGGCAGGCCGAGTGTCAGGGTGCATGGGCCGAACCTAGAGGGAGTTGTGAGCTTCGCAACGGCGCGTCCTGATCGAGCTCTCGTCGAGTGTGGAGATCGTATAATTTAACCCTAATTACAAATATTGGGTTCGGCCTCATTTCTATGGCCTGGAGATGGAACGCAAGTGGAAGAAGAGGTAGGGGACGGCCAGATTTGCATGGGATGGGATCTAAGGGCTGGTGTGAGTTAGGGCTTAAAATTAATTAGATTATGTTGTATTTAGTTAATTAAAAATCGTGTAATCTTATAAAATGCATATCTTTTTCATACGAGGTCGAAAAAATGCAAATCCAGTTGCGTTGGAATCGTATGGACGAGCACTACGCGATGGAGTTGGTTTGGAGTCGTTTGGAGTTAGTGAGAATTTCGGGTAAAATTAAATGCGCGTTTAATTTTATTCGAAATAAAAGCTAAAACGGAATTTAAAATCAAGGTGAGAACTTCTCACTCAATCGAATAGATTTCGATTTTATTTTAAATAGTTAGATTTAAAATATTTGAATGCATGTTTGAATGATGACTGTATCTATTGATTGTTAAAATAGACATTATACGCCGTTAGTAAGCGGATGTTATTTATATAAACATATACCGCGAATATTTCATAAACAGTGAAATTGGTATTATATATAATATCAATATATATATATTGGCATATGTATATATTGCGGTTGATTGATTTCCCGCATTTTTTGTTTAGCGGATGAGACCCTATTACGCCGTTAGTAAGCGGATAATATTTATTAAGAACATGTACCGCGATAATTTCGTACTGGAGCGAAATTGGTATTGTGCTAATGTTTTTTGGATGCAGGAAACAGGTTGGAGGGATCCAACTGGATTCCTCAACAGTATTTATTTTATTTCAGATATTTTGATATTTGATGGATTATCATATCGATATATGATATCGTTGTTAGTCGTGATTAACTATTTGGTGTGTAGCATCATTGGACCCAGATTTTGGGATTTTAAAATGGTTTTAAAGTGATTTTTGAAAATATACTATATTTTTGGAATTGATCCATTATAAATAAATAAACGTTATAATTTTTTTTAAGTTATAAAATTATGGTTTTTGTGAAATATAGTTAAAAGCTGGTTTTTGAGAAATATGAACCAATGATTTTATAAAATAGTTTAAACTGGATTTTTGAGTTTATTATTATTAAAAGTTTGAATATAAGATTTATAAAATTTGATTATTTTATAAATCAAGAGAACGGTGAAATTTTAAAGGAATTTAAAGACGTTTAAAAGAATAATATAAATTAATTTATATTAAGAGATTTATAAATGGATATTTATAAATTGAATTATGGACATTATAAAACGAGTTTTTATAAGTGTTTGAATGTAGTGAAAATGAATTTCCTAAATGAATGAAATTTATGAAATTATAAACTGTGAAGTTATAGATGAAATTTATAAATAGTAAGATTTATAAATTTTATAAAGTTATTGAAAGAAGGGTTTTGAATAAATCATTGAATCTTATAAGTTATAAGATTTATAATTATGAAGGTTAAAGGAACGATTTTGTAAAATAATCGTTTTATAAGTATTTAACTTATAATATGAACATTTAGTTTATAATTGAGTTATAAACTGAAATATGTTAATAAAGGAATTTATAAAAAAAGAAGTTTTTATAAATAAATAGAAATGGAATTTGTAAACGTTGTTTTATGAATTCGCAAACGACTTATTTTGATAAGTTAATTGTTATAACTTATAAATGGAGTTATATTCACGTTTTAGACTGTGAATAATCCTTTAAGTTAAAAAGTATAAAAAGGATGAAATTTGTTAACATAGTATATTCACGTTTTTGAATGGTGAATAATACGTTAAAGAAAAAGTTTTAGAATGTGATATTTTAAATAGAATTAAAACGATCTAACGATGTTTTAAAATGTGTTGAGATCCGAAACCATAGATTTCAACATTTATTGTTGAAATAGATGTTTCGAGAAATAAAAGGAAATGGTGAACTATAACACTGTTGTTATAGTAAATGATTTCCGAAAGGAAATGTTTGTATAGTATTGGGATTTATATATTTAATTTTAATTTCGAATCCCTATACTAGTGATTTTGGGTTGTCGTAACGATGTTTTACGTAACATTCGTTTTGGCCCAAATAAATATGTTTAAGAGAATGATTTCCTTAAAGAATGAATTATATACTTAATTCGATTTAAGTATATTGAATATTTTCTAAGTGTTGAAAATAAAAGGAATTTGTGAATTACTTATGAATAAATAAGTATGGAAATGTTTTCCAATATGAAGTGAATAATTAGAATTTATCTTTTTCTGAAGATAAATTGAAATGAATTATTGAAATCGCATATGCATGGATATCTTGAAATATAAATTCATTATGGAATTTATATGTGAAAGTGAAACTTGTTAAAAATAAATATTGATTTATTTTTGAAGTGTTGAAATTATATATCTAGTAAAGATATTTTGGAAAATAAATAATTTGGAAAATTATTTGGAATCTGGTGATGTGTGCATATCCAGTGATAGTTCAATAACCGACTACCAATATTTCCCTTTGAATGGGTATTTGATGTGAATATGATTGAATTTGAATGCACACTTATTTTTGAATAAGCGCTCACTATTCGGGTTAACCGGGAAAGGACCATGGGGTCGTATAACCCACTCCGAATATGTGATACGTCGTTGTGAATTGCATTTGAAGATCGGTGTTGAAGACCGGTATTTGCAAGAGTGATAGGATGAACTATCGATTGACTCTGCACCGAGTAGCTACGGTATTGAGTTCTCCATATGTGATGGTGAATCCGATCAGGATTGTGAATATCCGGATTGCAAGGACTTCTTTGTAAGTGCCTTCGGTTCTGTTCGATCCCGGAACAGACTTGTATGGATTGTATGCCTGACATTACAATTTGAGATATAAAGCCGATTTCATTCAAATATATTTCTGTTGGTGGCGGAGAATTTATTCTTTGCTTAACACCCTTCTTTGAGACGTACGAGCTCAAAGGTTATATAGTTGAAGTTATCAGCAATATATCCCATTTTGGTAATGTGACATGCTGAGTGATGCTGAAATGATCATTGTGTTGATTATTTGTGATAGGATCATTTATTTGATCGTCTATCTTAGTGATCATTGTGTTGATCATTTATTGACCCAAAGCATGGCTTTTGTATAAAGTATGTTTTTGTGGACGTGAATTCGTCGAGCCTCACATCCCGGAAATGGTCAAAACAGGAAAGATGCGGCAAGGTTATTAGGGGTTGCTGTAGCTCCCCTTAGGGTATGTGCATTTCCTTCTGGAAAGGGGTGGTATCATGGTATGGAGCCCAGATACTTACTCATGTTGAAAACACTTTATGATTGTGTGAATTGGATATCGAGCGCTCGGTTGAAAAGGTCCTAAAGGACCGGGGAATGGCGTGCTCGTGTCAGTAGTTACCCAGTTAGGGGTAACCCGGCCTTGTGTTGGCAGAGATCCGGTTTGGTTCTCGGGGATGTCTTTCCAGAGGCATTCTCAGTGGCAATGGGAAGTTCCTTGGCCTGACCATTTGTTGGAAATCCAATTCCCAATACGAAACTTGTACGGTATTGGTTGTAGAACCTGCTATTCACTTATGGTGGTCACCACTGTTTGGATGGTAGCTATAGTAGGCATAGTTCGAAATGTCTATGCTGGCTAAGATTTATATTCTACTTTCGAAATGAATTTTTTCTACACTATACACTAATAATAATATCAAATGTTATTTTAAATGCGTATCAAGCATCTTTGACTATCATAAGGAGAAATCTCCTCCGATTCTGCGTTTGCATGTGTGTGTGTGCGGGAGGCCTTATGGTAGTCTCATTTTTAAAAGCATTGCGAATTAATTTAAAAATATTTCTCTATTTTGATTTTAAAGTAAATAAACTGTTTTGAGTTCTCACACCAGTCACATGACTGACTCGGAGTTTATTGTTTTCCTTCCTAAACTCTGGGTGCCCACCAATTTCCACACGGGCAGTTAAGAGTTAGGTTTATCAGGATATTCTGGATATTATGGAGTTGCTGGAGGCAAGCTGGATGGCATGGCGTATTACTAGTTTATATAGTATTTCTTTTTCCGCTGCACTGTTTGTTGTTGTATGTTATTGTACACTCTGATGTGATGATATGATGTAATGTAATGTATAAAATGTAATAACTGATATAGTTCTTTGTTTAAAGATTATTCATTTATTATTATATGTTGTTCCGCTGCGAATTGTGAGATTCTGATGTTGTTCTGTTGTTTTCTGTCCCGTCCTATTTTCTTCTGTTTTTTTCTTTTTCCTCTATTCTCTTTTTCTTCTATTTTAAAATTCTTCTATCTTCTATTTTTCAAATTCTCTGTTTTCTTTCTCTGTTTTCTAAAAATTGTCTATCTTCTTTTCCCTCTATTTTTCTTTTTCTTTCTTCTTTTTCTCTCTTCTTTCTTTTCTTTTCTTTTTAAAACCCATAACATCTCGGTTTTCGGCCTTTGATTTCTCGGCAGTCGATAAAGGGAGTGTCGATGTCGGTTTTTCGAGAGGTCGGAAATCCGCGTACGTTACATTTGGTATCAAAGCTGATGGTTAAGCGACAACCGTGGTTCTGTAGGGTATTACTCATTAGAGATAGAGTCAGCAGTATTCTAGATTGAGTTTGAGTGTAATAATAGCTATGAGAGCGTATTTGTTAGTGAATATGAAATCGTTTTATATTGTGATGATTGGTTTGTTGAGTGGTATATAGATTCTGGTTAATACGAGTAATTAACGTTGTTGATAGGGATCTATAAACACTTGAATAGAACAATTCGGCACAATATTGATTTTTAATTGGGTGAATGAAATAATTTTACCTTGATTATATTTTATATATAAAGAAATAATTTTTCAAAATTATTAAAGTGTATATAAGTTGATTGTTTAGTTGTTTGAATAATCTAAATAAAAGAATAATTGTATAAGTAAAAGAATTATAAGAATAAAATTATAATTAAAGTGTTTACAATTGTGAAATAAACTTATATATATAAGAAGTGAAACTATATAAAATATGAGTTGTAAATAAAGGATGTATAAATGGAATATAACTTAAGTTATGTAAATAAAATTCAACTTTGTAATTGAATTGAATGAATGGATTGAATGTTAATCAATTGAATGTAATTAAAATTGATATGAAATAATGAATGAAAGTATAAATTCATTGAAATCAAATGTTATTAGAAGTTGAATAAAAAAAAAATGAATATAAGCAAAGGAATTTGGTTGAAATTAATATGCTTTGGTTGTTATATGATTGTTGATTGGTTGTATAAAATTCATTAAGTGTTAATGAAAGTGAATTAGCGAAATTGAAAGCTAAAGAAATTGAATTCAAATGGAAAGTAAATAAATTTGAATAGAATTGAATGTGAATTGGATTTAAATTAGTAAATGTTAACTAATTAAAATTGAGAATGAATGTTGATAAAATCCAATGTTAATAAATCAAATGTGATTTAAAGTGAAAACCAATTCATTAAATATGAATGAGAATATGAATGAATGTTTATTGGATATGGATGTTAGTTGGTTGATGGTTGAATATATATTGCATTTGTTGTTTAGTTGCATTTACTATGTGACATATATAGTTGATATGTTGCTATATGTTGTATATTGATATTATTGTCTATATGCATGATTCTCATGTTGTTTGTTGAGTTTAGTAGGTGCGGATCGCGTTTGCTTCGCATTTGGAGTTCGCTTTAGCGCTATATTAGCCGTATATGCTTGCTAATAAAATATAAGGTACATATCTCGGATTAAATATCGCACTTTTACACTTTTTTTCCCTTCGGGATGCCTCATTACTTGATGAGATGTATATTTGTGATATATATACTGTCATTTTTTTTTTTCGGATCGAGCCGCGCAAAGGAGACATGGCGAATTTTTCCGAAAATTTAAGGCGTTAGAAAAATTTTGAGAAAATTGGGAAAATTTTGGAAAACTTTAACTTTGTTTTAGAGTTTAAAGTTAAATGATATAGATTGTTTTTGAAAACATAACTAAGTATGATTTGAAAACTTAGTAAAAGTTATCATAAGAAGTTTAATTATGAATTTTGGAAAATTAATAGATTCTGTAACTTTTCTTACTTGTAATTTCGAGGACGAAATTCTTTTAAGGGGGAAAGATTGTAACGACCCAGAATTTTATTTAATTAAAATTTGAATATTTAATTAATTTTCAATATTTATAAGTGAATTTATAAGTCAAATAAATTTTAATTTGAATTATTGGATTTAATTGGATAATTAAATCGATAATTTAATATGTTAAATTATGGAAATAATTGAAAATAGAGTTAAATATGATAGAAAATGATTTGTAAAATTTTATTTAATCATACTGGAGTTATAGAAATATTTTAGAACTTTTAAAATCGAATTAAAAGTTAATTTGTGAAAATTGAATATTTTAATATTAAATAATCGACTGTAAAATAGTCAATTTTTGAACAGTCTCAGAATTGAACGAAACCAGTTCCATTGGATCCGTAATAGTTAGTTATTACCGGATTTCAATTTTCGTGTCAATCGGAGTTATCGTTTGAGCGTGGCAGCTCGAAACGCATCGAATTATTTTTAATTTAAATTTGGCGAGTCAAAATAGCCATTTTTCAAAAAGTCTCGGATTTCGACGAAACCAGTTTCATCGGATCCGTAATGTGATATTATTGTAAGATTTCAAATTTTAAGTCAATTGGATTTACCGTTTATCCGGTACAAATTAAAACGCCTAGAAATCGATTTAAATCGGTTTAATTCAAATTGAACGTTTTCAGCCATAACTCGCACATACTTCCGAATTAGCTTCCGAAACTTGTTCCATTGTGTCCGGAACGCGGGGTAAACCCTAGGTACGCTGGTTACGGCGTCTAAATCGGAGTTCGGAATTCCCGGGATGAATAGTGTTTACGCTTGCTCGTTCCTTATAAATAACCCCTACCCTTCATTTAGAAAATAAAAAAAAATAAAATAAAAACAAACCCTAGCCGGCCCTAAAACTGAACGGCCAGCAAACACTATCGTTCCTCCTCGATTTTCTCTTCATCCACTCTCCGTTAGACTTCGACTTCAACTAGGAACTTGTAGATCTCGTCAAGACGAAGAGATTCAACGGTGGAGATGCGTTTTGGAGCGACGTGGAGGGGTATAGGAGGCCGCGTCCTCCATGGGCTGTGCACGACTTCCAAGGCAGCAGGGCAGGCCGAGTGTCAGGGTGCATGGGCCGAACCTAGAGGGAGTTGTGAGCTTCGCAACGGCGCGTCCTGATCGAGCTCTCGTCGAGTGTGGAGATCGTATAATTTAACCCTAATTACAAATATTGGGTTCGGCCTCATTTCTATGGCCTGGAGATGGAACGCAAGTGGAAGAAGAGGTAGGGGACGGCCAGATTTGCATGGGATGGGATCTAAGGGCTGGTGTGAGTTAGGGCTTAAAATTAATTAGATTATGTTGTATTTAGTTAATTAAAAATCGTGTAATCTTATAAAATGCATATCTTTTTCATACGAGGTCGAAAAAATGCAAATCCAGTTGCGTTGGAATCGTATGGACGAGCACTACGCGATGGAGTTAGTTTGGAGTCGTTTGGAGTTAGTGAGAATTTCGGGTAAAATTAAACGCGCGTTTAATTTTATTCGAAATAAAAGCTAAAACGGAATTTAAAATCAAGGTGAGAACTTCTCACTCAATCGAATAGATTTCGATTTTATTTTAAATAGTTAGATTTAAAATATTTGAATGCATGTTTGAATGATGACTGTATCTATTGATTGTTAAAATAGACATTATACGCCGTTAGTAAGCGGATGTTATTTATATAAACATATACCGCGAATATTTCATAAACAGTGAAATTGGTATTATATATAATATCAATATATATATATATTGGCATATGTATATATTGCAGTTGATTGATTTCCCGCATTTTTTGTTTAGCGGATGAGACCCTATTACGCCGTTAGTAAGCGGATAATATTTATTAAGAACATGTACCGCGATAATTTCGTACTGGAGCGAAATTGGTATTGTGCTAATGTTTTTTGGATGCAGGAAACAGGTTGGAGGGATCCAACTGGATTCCTCAACAGTATTTATTTTATTTCAGATATTTTGATATTTGATGGATTATCATATCGATATATGATATCGTTGTTAGTCGTGATTGACTATTTGGTGTGTAGCATCATTGGACCCAGATTTTGGGATTTTAAAATGGTTTTAAAGTGATTTTTGAAAATATACTATATTTTTGGAATTGATCCATTATAAATAAATAAACGTTATAATTTTTTTAAGTTATAAAATTATGGTTTTTGTGAAATATAGTTAAAAGCTGGTTTTTGAGAAATATGAACCAATGATTTTATAAAATAGTTTAAACTGGATTTTTGAGTTTATTATTATTAAAAGTTTGAATATAAGATTTATAAAATTTGATTATTTTATAAATCAAGAGAACGGTGAAATTTTAAAGGAATTTAAAGACGTTTAAAAGAATAATATAAATTAATTTATATTAAGAGATTTATAAATGGATATTTATAAATTGAATTATGGACATTATAAAACGAGTTTTTATAAGTGTTTGAATGTAGTGAAAATGAATTTCCTAAATGAATGAAATTTATGAAATTATAAACTGTGAAGTTATAGATGAAATTTATAAATAGTAAGATTTATAAATTTTATAAAGTTATTGAAAGAAGGGTTTTGAATAAATCATTGAATCTTATAAGTTATAAGATTTATAATTATGAAGGTTAAAGGAACGATTTTGTAAAATAATCGTTTTATAAGTATTTAACTTATAATATGAACATTTAGTTTATAATTGAGTTATAAACTGAAATATGTTAATAAAGGAATTTATAAAAAAAGAAGTTTTTATAAATAAATAGAAATGGAATTTATAAACGTTGTTTTATGAATTCGCAAACGACTTATTTTGATAAGTTAATTGTTATAACTTATAAATGGAGTTATATTCACGTTTTAGACTGTGAATAATCCTTTAAGTTAAAAAGTATAAAAAGGATGAAATTTGTTAACATAGTATATTCACGTTTTTGAATGGTGAATAATACGTTAAAGAAAAAGTTTTAGAATGTGATATTTTAAATAGAATTAAAACGATCTAACGATGTTTTAAAATGTGTTGAGATCCGAAACCATAGATTTCAACATTTATTGTTGAAATAGATGTTTCGAGAAATAAAAGGAAATGGTGAACTATAACACTGTTGTTATAGTAAATGATTTCCGAAAGGAAATGTTTGTATAGTATTGGGATTTATATATTTAATTTTAATTTCGAATCCCTATACTAGTGATTTTGGGTTGTCGTAACGATGTTTTACGTAACATTCGTTTTGGCCCAAATAAATATGTTTAAGAGAATGATTTCCTTAAAGAATGAATTATATACTTAATTCGATTTAAGTATATTGAATATTTTCTAAGTGTTGAAAATAAAAGGAATTTGTGAATTACTTATGAATAAATAAGTATGGAAATGTTTTCCAATATGAAGTGAATAATTAGAATTTATCTTTTTCTGAAGATAAATTGAAATGAATTATTGAAATCGCATATGCATGGATATCTTGAAATATAAATTCATTATGGAATTTATATGTGAAAGTGAAACTTGTTAAAAATAAATATTGATTTATTTTTGAAGTGTTGAAATTATATATCTAGTAAAGATATTTTGGAAAATAAATAATTTGGAAAATTATTTGGAATCTGGTGATGTGTGCATATCCAGTGATAGTTCAATAACCGACTATCAATATTTCCCTTTGAATGGGTATTTGATGTGAATATGATTGAATTTGAATGCACACTTATTTTTGAATAAGCGCTCACTATTCGGGTTAACCGGGAAAGGACCATGGGGTCGTATAACCCACTCCGAATATGTGATACGTCGTTGTGAATTGCATTTGAAGATCGGTGTTGAAGACCGGTATTTGCAAGAGTGATAGGATGAACTATCGATTGACTCTGCACCGAGTAGCTACGGTATTGAGTTCTCCATATGTGATGGTGAATCCGATCAGGATTGTGAATATCCGGATTGCAAGGACTTCTTTGTAAGTGCCTTCGGATCTGTTCGATCCCGGAACAGACTTGTATGGATTGTATGCCTGACATTACAATTTGAGATATAAAGCCGATTTCATTCAAATATATTTCTGTTGGTGGAGGAGAATTTATTCTTTGCTTAACACCCTTCTTTGAGACGTACGAGCTCAAAGGTTATATAGTTGAAGTTATCAGCAATATATCCCATTTTGGTAATGTGACATGCTGAGTGATGCTGAAATGATCATTGTGTTGATTATTTGTGATAGGATCATTTATTTGATCGTCTATCTTAGTGATCATTGTGTTGATCATTTATTGACCCAAAGCATGGCTTTTGTATAAAGTATGTTTTTGTGGACGTGAATTCGTCGAGCCTCACATCCCGGAAATGGTCAAAACAGGAAAGATGCGGCAAGGTTATTAGGGGTTGCTGTAGCTCCCCTTAGGTTATGTGCATTTCCTTCTGGAAAGGGGTGGTATCATGGTATGGAGCCCAGATACTTACTCATGTTGAAAACACTTTATGATTGTGTGAATTGGATATCGAGCGCTCGGTTGAAAAGGTCCTAAAGGACCGGGGAATGGCGTGCTCGTGTCAGTAGTTACCCAGTTAGGGGTAACCCGGCCTTGTGTTGGCAGAGATCCGGTTTGGTTCTCGGGGATGTCTTTCCAGAGTGATGCAGCACGATCTACAATTTCCCAAGAGATAAGTCGGTCACGAGTTAACATGCTTCTAGGTCGTGTGGGGGAAGCTGTGGAGTTGGGTAACTCGGAGATTTTAAGTCGTTACCGACTTAAGGGACATAGGTTACGAGCAAAGGAGGAGGCCCTAAGTCGTTTCCGGGATAACAAAAGTAGAGTAAAATGGACTTCGGTGTTGAGTCGTCTCCGACTTGGTTTGAGTCGTCTACGACTCAGTATAAAGCGTCCACGACTCAACAAGACATGGGAAGAAACGGCACGAGTCACTGAGCAGGAACTTGAGGCGGCCTTGAGTCGAGACCGACCTAAGGGAGCATGTGTGGGAAAGGTGCGAGTTAATGAGGAAGGCATGAGTCGGGACCGAGCTAACAGGCTACGACCTAAGATGAGTCGGCAAGGAGATAAGCAGTATATTTTTGAGTCGTGTACTGTTGTATGTTAGGTCGTTACCGACCTATGGTTTGTGTTGGGTGCTAAGGCGCAAATCCTTGAGTCGTTATACGTTGAGTCGGTAATGTATTGAACCGGGTGAGTTGTTATATGTAGGTCTTACTGTTAAGTCGGTCATGTTGAGTCGTTTACTTTGTATTCCGTTGTAAGGGGTTGGAGTTGCGTGTGTTGAGTCGGTAACGACTTATGGTGAGTCGGCCGAGATGAGTCGTGCATGGTGAGTCGGTGCCGACCTAGGAGTTGAGTGTTGTAGGTTGTGTTGAGTTGTAATGCCTATAAATAGCGGGTGTGTTGTAAATTTTTGGGTTGTTGATTTTGAATAAAATTTCTCTTTTGTTAGCTTTGTGCTTTCATACCAATTGGTAGTTGAGTGTAATCTCCTATCTCCACTTACGTCATTCGAGTGCGCTCGAATCCACGTTTGTTGAAGCCGATTCACGGAATCTAGTGCGCTAGATCAACGTGCGAAGAATCGTAGATCTTTGAACACGGTATAGTGCGCTATCAACGTGTTTGAGATAGCTAGAGTTCGGTATCTTTGGATCAACGAACTTGGGCATTTTGGTATCTTCAACTCACCGATTGCTACATTTCATCGATTGAAGTTTATTTCGAATTATCCGCTGCGTCAGTTTGGTATCAGAGCCATACTTAGCCAATCATAGCTAAGTTTGATTCTTGGAGCCAAGTTTTTGAAGTTTTTGAAGTTTGGAGTTGTTCATTGTGTTCATATTGAAGTTGCAACAAGTTTGGGGTGTTTGATCCATTTCATTTTGGATCGAGGAGTTGGACTTTGTTTGGATTTTGAATTGGAGTTTTGCGCGCCAAATTTTGAAGGGTTTTGGAGTTGTAGGCCGAGCTAAGCAAGTGAACCGAGATAGATTGGTGCGAGCTAGTTTGAGCCGTGCCAAGTGATTGAGTTGTGCATTGTTGAAATCGACCTAAGTTGAACCGTGAAGTGTCAAGGCCGAGACCAGTTGGAGCCGAGACATTGTTGAACCGTGACTTGTTGATTGAAGTCTTGTGTTGAATTTTTGAAGTCTTGTGAAGTTTACAACCATGCCACCAAGGAGAGCTAATCGACATCAAAACGTTGAAGCTTTGTATCGTAGGGAAGAAGCCGAGCTTATGGAACAACGTATTAATGAAAAGTTTGATGAAGGCATTGGTAAATTGGAGAGATTGATGACTGATTTGAATCAAAGGAGGAGATCACCAAACTCGAACCATGGAGGAATCCGAGTTTCGCCATTGGTTACGGAAGCGAGGAGGGTATCACCACATTCTTGTAGAGATAGAAGGGAAACATCAATTTCATCACGAAGAGATCATCATGACTATGCACATGAAGAAAGAAGAAGTCATCGAGAATTTGACCATGAAGCATATAGAGATGAAGAGAGACATAGTCAAAGAAGCATGCATGAGAGAAGGGATGATGTTAGTCGAGATCGATGTAGGCGTACCTTTGATTTTGTTGAAGAGGGTGATAGAGCAAGTATTCCTTATAGAGATCGAGACCAAATTCGAAATTCTTACCGTGATGTGGAGGATGATCGTCGTTGGGAGTCGGGTATGAAAATGGAAATTCCAGAATTTAAAGGCGGAATGGTTGCTGAGGAGTTCTTAGATTGGTTGTCTAATGTGGAGGAAATCTTTGATTTCAAGGAGGTACCGGAGAATAGAAGGGTGAAGTTAGTTGCTACAAGGCTGAGGGGAAGAGCATTGGCATGGTGGCAGCAAACTAAACTTACTCGAGAACGAATGGGGAAGTCAAAGATAGAATCTTGGGAGAAGATGAAAAAGTTGATGAGATCTACATTTTTGCCTTATAACTACCAATCACTTATGTACCAGAGGTTGCAGAATCTGAGGCAAGGGACAAAATCTGTTAGTGATTATGCTGATGAATTTTACCAACTCATCGCCAGGAATGATATCATGGAAACAGAAGAACAGCTAACTGCTAGATTCATTGGGGGCTTGAGAATGCAGATCCAAGATATGGTTAATATGTTTGATCCTAGATCAGTAGCAGAGGCACATCAGAAAGCGTTAGCTTGGGAGAAACAAGGAAGGCGTGGAGGTGGTGTGTTTACTAATTCCAATAATCAAGCAAGGGGTGTTGGCGGAAGTTCTAATTTTCCTAAACCTGTTACAAAGCCAGTGGTCAAGGAGGTTGAGAAGGCGAAGGCTAGTAGTGTTTTCAAATGTTATAATTGTCAGGAGTTGGGTCACAAAAGCAACGAATGTCCGAAGCCGAAGAAGAGAACCATGGTTGCAGAGGTTGAAGCAGATGATGGTGAGGAGGCAGAGTATTCAAATGTACCTTATGTTGAGGAGGAAGAAAAAGTGTCGGGTGATGAAGGTTGTAATCTTATGTTGAGGAGAAGCTGTTTGACACCAAAACAAGAAGAGGAATGTAGTTGGTTGAGAAGCAATATTTTCCAGTCGACATGCACTATTCTGGGGAAAGTCTGCAAGTTCGTTATTGATGCGGGAAGTTGTGATAATATTATTTCTTCAGAGGCAGTTAGAAAGTTGAACTTGAAGACCGAGAAACATCCGAAACCGTACAAGCTAGCATGGTTAAGGAAGGGAGGTGAAGTAAAAGTGTGTCGAAGGGCTTGTGTTAATTTTTCGATTGGGAAGAAGTACAAAGATGAAATCTGGTGTGATGTCGTAGATATGGATGTTTGTCACTTATTGTTGGGCAGACCATGGCAGTTTGATAGAGCAGTTCAGCATGACGGTCGTGCCAACAGTTACAGTTTCATGTTCGAGGGTACTAAAATCACTTTGGTTCCTAAGAAGCAACAGCAGAAGGAGAACAAACTGGAGGAGATTGAAGAATTGAAAACTCTGTTGACTTTGAAGGAGTTTGTTAAAGAAGTGGAGGAAGAACCGGAAGTGTTTTTGTTGATTGGGAGAGAGAGTAGTGAAGAAGTTGAGATTCCAGAAGAAGTAAAGCCTGTTTTGAAAGAATTTGAAGATGTCTTTCCAGATGAGTTACCAAAGGAGTTACCGCCACTTAGAGACATTCAGCATCAGATTGATCTTGTTCCAGGAGCAGTGTTACCACACCGACCACATTACAGAATGAGTCCGAAGGAACATGAGGAGTTACGGAGGCAGGTGGAAGAGTTGCTTGAGCAGGGTCGTATTCAGGAAAGTCTGAGTCCGTGTGCTGTGCCTGCATTGTTAGTACCAAAGAAAGACGGGACTTGGAGGATGTGCACTGATAGTAGAGCTTTGAATAAGATCACTGTTCGTTATAGATTCCCTATGCCGAGGTTGGATGATTTGCTGGATCAGTTGAGTGGGGCAACTATATTCTCGAAGATTGATTTGAAGAGTGGTTACCATCAAATCCGAATCAGACCTGGAGATGAATGGAAGACAGCTTTCAAAACAAGAGAGGGGTTGTACGAATGGTTGGTTATGCCATTTGGTTTGTCTAATGCACCTAGTACATTCATGCGGGTGATGAATCAAATCTTTCGACCATTCATTGGGAAGTTTGTCGTGGTGTATTTCGATGATATTCTGATTTATAGCAGAAGTACAGAGAAGCATGTTCTACATCTGAGGGAAGTGTTGCTTATACTTCGAGAAGAACAATTTTATGCTGCTACAAAGAAATGTGTGTTTATGACACCTACTGTTTTATTCCTGGGTTATGTTGTTTCAGGAGAAGGTATCCAAGTTGACCAGAGCAAAGTTGAAGCAGTCAAGAATTGGCCACAGCCAAAGACAATTACAGAAGTGAGAAGTTTTCATGGGCTAGCGTCATTCTACCGAAGATTCATACCACACTTCAGTAGCGTGATGGCTCCAGTGACTGATTGCATGAAAGGGAAACAATTTGTGTGGTCAGAGGAAGCGGGGGTTGCCTTTGAAAGGATCAAGGAATTGTTGACGTCTGCACCAATTCTTGTTCTACCTAATTTTCAGTTATTGTTTGAATTGCATACTGATGCTTCGAAGGTTGGTATTGGAGGAGTTCTGAGTCAGAATGGGAAGCCAGTTGCTTATTTCAGTGAAAAGTTGTCAGGGGCGAAGATGAGATACAGTACATATGACGTTGAGTTTTATGCTGTTGTACAGGCTGTTAAGCATTGGAGACATTACTTATTTCAGAAGGAATTTGTTCTGTACACTGATCACGAAGCTTTGAAACATTTACAGGGGCAAGATAAGATTTCTGCGAGACATGCGTCATGGATTGCTTATTTGCAGCAGTTTACTTTTGTCGTTAAGCACAAATCAGGGGTGACAAATCGGGTAGCTGATGCTTTGAGTAGGAGGAGTCATTTACTAACGACAATGAAGGTTGAAGTGACGGGGTTTGAAATGTTGCCAGAGATGCTTGAAGAAGATCCTTACTTTGTGAAATATGTTGAAAAAGTAAAGGATGGGAGTACCGATGAATTCATGTTGGTTGATGGTTTTCTGTTTAAAGGAAATCGATTATGTATTCCGGATTGTAGTCTGAGGATGAAAATTGTGAAGGAATTGCACGAGGAAGGACATGTGGGCCGTGATCGTACTTTGCAGTTGATTTCACAATCTTACTTTTGGCCATCGATGAGAAAAGAAGTTGAGAGATTTGTGGAGCGATGTCATATTTGCCAAGTTTCAAAAGGAACAGCAACGAATGCGGGGTTGTATATGCCATTACCAGTACCATCCAAGCCATGGGTTGATATTAGCATGGATTTCGTTTTGGGTTTGCCGAGAACTCAAAGGGGAAATGATTCGATATTTGTTGTGGTGGACAGGTTTTCAAAAATGGCACATTTTGTTGCTTGCAAGAAGACAGCAGATGCAGTTCGAGTAGCGCAGTTATTTTTCAAGGAGATTTATCGACTTCATGGATTGCCAGAATCTATTGTTTCTGATCGAGATACTCGTTTTCTGAGTCACTTTTGGCTGAGTTTGTGGAAAATGGTGGGAACGAAGTTGAATTTCAGCAGTGCTTATCATCCGCAAACTGATGGGCAGACGGAAGTTGTTAACAGGTCATTGGGAAATTTGTTGCGTTGTCTTGTACAGGATAATTTGAGAAGTTGGGATATGAAGCTATGCCAGGCAGAATTTGCTCATAATCATGCAGTAAATCGTAGCACAGGATTCAGTCCGTTTCAGATTGTTTATTCAAATTTACCCAGGGGACCGTTGGATTTAGCAGTAGTACCACAGTCAAAGGGAACAGTTAAACGAGCTGTTGATTTTGTTGAAGAGCTGAATGAATGTCATAAAATCGTTCAGGAACGATTGGAGAAATCGAATGAGAAATATAAGAAGTTTGCAGATTTGAAACGTCGAAATGTTGAATTTAAGAAAGGTGATTTGGTTTATGCCGTATTGACAAAGGATCGTTTTCCGGTGGGTGCTTATAACAAGTTGAAAGCACGAAAAATGGGTCCAGTTGAAGTTTTGAAAAAAATCAATGAGAATGCTTATCGATTAAAGTTACCAGATGATGTTTATACTTCTGATGTCTTTAACGTCAAACATTTAATTCCGTATCATGGAGATGAGATTGTTGGGAAAGAAGTTGCAAATTCGAGGTCGAATTTTTCTCAACCAGGGGAGGATGATGCAGCACGATCTACAATTTCCCAAGAGATAAGTCGGTCACGAGTTAACATGCTTCTAGGTCGTGTGGGGGAAGCTGTGGAGTTGGGTAACTCGGAGATTTTAAGTCGTTACCGACTTAAGGGACATAGGTTACGAGCAAAAGAGGAGGCCCTAAGTCGTTTCCGGGATAACAAAAGTAGAGTAAAATGGACTTCGGTGTTGAGTCGTCTCCGACTTGGTTTGAGTCGTCTACGACTCAGTATAAAGCGTCCACGACTCAACAAGACATGGGAAGAAACGGCACGAGTCACTGAGCAGGAACTTGAGGCGGCCTTGAGTCGAGACCGACCTAAGGGAGCATGTGTGGGAAAGGTGCGAGTTAATGAGGAAGGCATGAGTCGGGACCGAGCTAACAGGCTACGACCTAAGATGAGTCGGCAAGGAGATAAGCAGTATATTTTTGAGTCGTGTACTGTTGTATGTTAGGTCGTTACCGACCTATGGTTTGTGTTGGGTGCTAAGGCGCAAATCCTTGAGTCGTTATACGTTGAGTCGGTAATGTATTGAACCGGGTGAGTTGTTATATGTAGGTCTTACTGTTAAGTCGGTCATGTTGAGTCGTTTACTTTGTATTCCGTTGTAAGGGGTTGGAGTTGCGTGTGTTGAGTCGGTAACGACTTATGGTGAGTCGGCCGAGATGAGTCGTACATGGTGAGTCGGTGCCGACCTAGGAGTTGAGTGTTGTAGGTTGTGTTGAGTTGTAATGCCTATAAATAGCGGGTGTGTTGTAAATTTTTGGGTTGTTGATTTTGAATAAAATTTCTCTTTTGTTAGCTTTGTGCTTTCATACCAATTGGTAGTTGAGTGTAATCTCCTATCTCCACTTACGTCATTCGAGTGCGCTCGAATCCACGTTTGTTGAAGCCGATTCACGGAATCTAGTGCGCTAGATCAACGTGCGAAGAATCGTAGATCTTTGAACACGGTATAGTGCGCTATCAACGTGTTTGAGATAGCTAGAGTTCGGTATCTTTGGATCAACGAACTTGGGCATTTTGGTATCTTCAACTCACCGATTGCTACATTTCATCGATTGAAGTTTATTTCGAATTATCCGCTGCGTCACAGAGGCATTCTCAGTGGCAATGGGAAGTTCCTTGGCCTGACCATTTGTTGGAAATCCAATTCCCAATACGAAACTTGTACGGTATTAGTTGTAGAACCTGCTATTCACTTATGGTGGTCACCACTGTTTGGATGGTAGCTATAGTAGGCATAGTTCGAAATGTCTATGTTGGCTAAGATTTATATTCTACTTTCGAAATGAATTTTTTCTACACTATACACTAATAATAATATCAAATGTTATTTTAAATGCGTATCAAGCATCTTTGACTATCATAAGGAGAAATCTCCTCCGATTCTGCGTTTGCATGTGTGTGTGTGCGGGAGGCCTTATGGTAGTCTCATTTTTAAAAGCATTGCGAATTAATTTAAAAATATTTCTCTATTTTGATTTTAAAGTAAATAAACTGTTTTGAGTTCTCACACCAGTCACATGACTGACTCGGAGTTTATTGTTTTCCTTCCTAAACTCTGGGTGCCCACCAATTTCCACACGGGCAGTTAAGAGTTAGGTTTATCAGGATATTCTGGATATTCTGGAGTTGCTGGAGGCAAGCAGGATGGCATGGCGTATTACTAGTTTATATAGTATTTCTTTTTCCGCTGCACTGTTTGTTGTTGTATGTTGTTGTACACTCTGATGTGATGATATGATGTAATGTAATGTATAAAATGTAATAACTGATATAGTTCTTTGTTTAAAGACTATTCATTTATTATTATATGTTGTTCCGCTGCGAATTGTGAGATTCTGATGTTGTTCTGTTGTTTTCTGTCCCGTCCTATTTTCTTCTGTTTTTTTTCTTTTTCCTCTATTCTCTTTTTCTTCTATTTTAAAATTCTTCTATCTTCTATTTTTCAAATTCTCTGTTTTCTTTCTCTGTTTTCTAAAAATTGTCTATCTTCTTTTCCCTCTATTTTTCTTTTTCTTTCTTCTTTTTCTCTCTTCTTTCTTTTCTTTTCTTTTTAAAACCCATAACATCTCGGTTTTCGGCCTTTGATTTCTCGGCAGTCGATAAAGGGAGTGTCGATGTCGGTTTTTCGTGAGGTCGGAAATCCGCGTACGTTACACCTATCTTCGAATCAGAATTCTATTTGATTAGAGTTCCTCTAATTTGAATTCTATCTTTCTTTTGAAATACATTCTTGAATCATCCTTTGAAAAAATCGTGTTTTTTTGTATTTTAGAAATTGTTTTATATTTCGAAATTATTATAAGTATGATTATATTCTATACATAAAAGTGAAAATGTTTTCGATAAGGATTATATACCTTTTAAAAACGAAAATTTAATGTTTAGAAAGGATTTGAAATTTTGAAAATTATATAAGAAATTGATTTATAAAAAAATGATTTACAACTAAAGGGTTTAAATTTGAAATTTAAGAAACTGAATTCCAGTATTTTGAAATTTGTTTTAAGATTTTGAAAAAATATAATAATACGATTTGGAGGTATTTACGAATAAGAAATGTTTCAAATAACTTCAAATGAGTTTCTATGATTTCGAAGAAATTTCAAAGAAGTTTTCAAGAAAATAAAAGTCCAGAACTCACTTATGTTGCTGGAGAACAATTTCAGTGATGAGTGCATGTATCATCGACATTGATTTTTGAGTTTCAGAGTAGGGGAGAGGCCACTTTAGTAGCTTTGCTATGCGAGTGATTTTGTGAAACAAATTTTGATTTCAAATTTCAAAGTACGATTTGATATTCGAAAGATATATGTATATATATCTCAAACGATTTGAAGTGAGACCGATGTTCCGACCTCGAGTTTCGGAATTGATTTGGTATAACCCTATCTTAGATTGGTGGATGATTTCCAACTCTTAGATTGGAAATTCGATTTCTCGAGCTATTTTGAATGTTCAAACACTTCCAAATCAAGGTTTAATTTTCAAATCAAAATAATTTCGAAAAGTATGAATTATTTGATAAAGTATATAAGTTTATTTTTGTATGTTTAAGTATGAAGTAATATGATTTAAATAAGTTTGAAACTGTTTTGTTAAGTAAATGAATAAGACTATTTTGAATTATACTAATATGAAATTTAGTTTTGAAATGTTTTGAATAAAATTTTGTTTTAAATGTTTTTAACCAAGTAACATCTTTTATAAAACTACACACATATGTATATATATAGAATAATAATTTTCAAAAGTTAAATTGGAACTTTCAAATATAAATAAATAGTTTAAAGGTTTTAAGTGGATGGTTACAAACTTGGTTATCATTTTCGGGTATAATTGATTTTGAGAAGAATATTTTGTTTCGAAAATAGATTGGAATCTAAAACCTAGTATTTATATGATGATTTTGGGAACGAATTTATTTGACCTAAATTATGTTGATTTGGAAACTAGGATTATTTTCTAAACCTATTATTTTGGACACTTTGACTCTGAAGATATTTAATTTGGAAGAGATAATTTGGTGAAATCGTATATGATTTTGAAATTGAACTAAAATTGAAACAAATTGAAATTGAGAACCTTATTTTACTAAATACTTGATTTGGGAGTTGTCGAATTTATATAAAATTGATTTGTATAAGTATGAAGTTGATTCGAAAATTATTGATTCGGAAAGGTACTCAATTTGAAAAGCGAAATCTTATATAATTGAAGTCTATATAAGTGTGATTTGATATACTATTGATTTTGGAAAGTATTCGATTTGAAAATGAAATCTTATACATAATTGACTTTATATAAGTATGATATTTGAAATTAATTTGAAAGGGTACTATATGATACATATTTTCGAAGTAAAGAAATGGAAAGTGCCTTCTGCTTGATTTCCTCTTTGTGGCTACATTTTGGATTCATTCTATCGATATTATTCTGTCTGATTTGGGTTTTTCGGATATGATACTCGAGTGTCCTTCAATTCCATTGTGTTACCCAGGGTCTTATGAACTCGACTGCATAGCGTAATTCGCAAGGCAGTGATTGCTTAGAAGGTACGGATGTTTCCTGAGGGATCCAGGCGTAACCATTGTGTATCTGTGATCTATGGTTGTTTTAGTAGCGTAATTCGCAAGGCAGAGATTTCCTTAAGGGTAGGGATGCTTCCTGGGGAATCCAGGGTAACCATTGTGTATCCGTGGTCTATAGGTTTTTATGTTATCATAGCGTAATTCGCAAGGCAGAGATTGCTTAAGGGTACGGATGTTTCCTTGGGGATCCAGGCGTAACCATTGTATATCCCGGTCTACAGATTTTTGTTATCATGGCGTAATTTGCGAGGCAGTGATTGCTTAAAAGGTACGGATGTTTCTTGGGGGACCCAAGTGTAATCATTGTGTACCTACGATCCATGATTCAATTCGATTCGATTGACTTGTTTGGATTATACTTTCCAAATCTGTTTTGAAGGTTTTTCAAGTATTTTCATTGGGTGTTGAAACAGGTCTACTAAGTACTTATAGAATTCTAGCTTTGCGCCTGATCGACGCATGGCCAGAGTTTGCAAGAACGAGAATAAACTTGTTAAGACATCGACTTATAAAAGTATTTTGATAGAGTATTATATAAAGGATATTTTGATCATTTCCTTCTTTCTTTCTAAATAGTTTAAAATGTTTAAAATACTGTTTATTTATATACTACATGGTTTAATAGTAAATTATTAGTGTTTTATGTAAGTGATTGATCTTTATATAAATAAGTGAATGGAAATCAATTTAAAACTAAACTAAATTTTTATGATCTGAATTGATAGTTTGAACTAACAAATTTGAATCAAATGACTTTTTATGGATTTAATAAAATGGGTTTTACCAAATTATTAAATATTGATTAATTTATATTGAAATCTAAATGGTTTTAATTTAATTGTATATTTTGTTTTTTTCAATCCATGTTTCTATTCCCTACCTCGTTCCTTTTCGGGGACGAAAAGTTTTGAGTGGGGGAGAGTGTAACAACCCATAAATTTTAATTGGTTTTAATAGTGTAATTTACTGAATTTTGTGAAATTTTAAGTAATAATATTTGGAAATAAAAATTTAACATTTGGTACACATCTATTTTAACATAGCAACTGGTAAATTTTCATTTGATAATACTGAAGTTTATTTAATTGAGTAATTTTATTTTAATTCAAATCGGTTAATAATTGATGATAATAAAATATTTTCAAAACCTGAATATTTTTATATAATAAATTTGTAAATCATCTTCCGAGTGAGACGTCATATTTCGTTTCTTCAAATTTGAACTATTATTGTTCCATTTATCTAATTTCTAGCAAATTAGGAGCATTTTTTGTTACCGATTATCGACTTTTGATAGGATAATTGTACCACTAATATCTTTATATTGTTTTGATCGTCTCTTTGTGCTAATCTCTGCGATATATTCAACTCTGTGTTTTGAAGTCCGATACGTGGCGAAACCGCAAAACGGTTAGCCGTATCGGTACCTGTTTGAAACGTTTTAAGCCTTTTTAATTCCTTGTGTCCATTCATTATCTACTCGTCGAATCAAAAAGCCATTTCCTTTAATTATTCCAACTGTTTGCATTTCTATTTGCTATATTTGGTTGTGTGACTTTCGATATCCTACTGTTCACTCTTAAACTGCTGTTGGAAAAAATATATATTTCCTATTGGTAATAGCCAATTCTTTCTCATCTCTATTCTTCCTTTCCCCTTATCATCTCTTTTGTTCGGCCAAGTCTGCAAGAAAAAAAAATTATAAATAAATTTTAGAAATTTTATTCTCGAGCATCAATCTAGCCGAGCCACTCTAACAACACACACGGCCTAATCGTCTTCCTCGGCAACCATAACTCCGGGGACCCAAGCCTTGCCCACTGGCTCCGCCTCGGAAAAACTTCCCTGACACGATTATCTTGCCGTCGTGAATCATCTGATCTCCCACCATGGCCGCAAACTTTCTACCTCAGCCGAGCTCCTTCCCTCCTTTTCCCTCATCTCTCTCTCAACCCTTGTCCATTGTTCAACGTTGCCTCCCTCACACCGAGGCTTGCAACCCATCAATCAACCCAATATCTCCGCTGCCTCGTCTATGTCCTAGGCCGAGCTTTGCATAGCAGCAGTTTTCCACGTAAAAAATATATAAGAGGTATACTCATATGTTAGTATTTGCTGGATCGTATAAAATATACATCTGTTAGTTTATATATATATATATTATGTTAGTGTTGCAGCTATACAATTATATACTATGTCTATATATGTTATGCAAGTTATACTATTACATATAATGCAGTTATATATATATAGTTATGACAGCATTATATATCGTTTGAAACATTTTGGATATATATATATATATATATATATTACAATGTTTCATATATATTAATTTATGTAGGCTATTATAATTAATGCGTGCAGTATGTTTACTTATATATTTATAATTATATATATAGGCTTATATATAGTGAATGCAATTTATGTTATGGTATGTATAAATCGATGTGAGTATTTTAATATATTTTGAAAAGTGGTGTATACTTATATTTTATATTTAAATTGATGCTCGTATGAAATAAATTTATATAGTGGTTGATCTTACGTTTAAGTGATTTGCACTGTCTGACGTGCTGTATATGTATATTTTTAGCTTTTTTATGTATATGCACGTAAGTAATATATGCTATGATTTGTTTGTTTTATATATATGAAGTTTAAATATACTAGTCTATATATACTTTTGTAGTGGTATATTTTTCTAATCTGAAGCTACTTTGTTTGTCTTATATTCACAATGTATGTATACGTTCTCTTATGTGTATAAGTTTACACATGTTATAAAATTTGTTAGTTATTAAATGATTTTATATATAGGTTAGTTATAATATATGGTTGCTGTCTATATTAGTACATATACTAGGCTGTATATTTAGATCTAAGGTATATAGGTAGTTTAGGATAATTGTATATGTATGCAGTTTATGTGTGTGTGTGTGTATATATATATATGAGTTATAGGATATGTTATACATAGATTTTAAATTTCTCTCATACTATTTAAGTTTAATTTATACATTATAATAAATTATTTATATTGATTTTATAAGAAATATTAATATTTAGATCTTATATTCAAAGGATATATATATTATGTTTGTATATCTACATAAGTATTTATTTCGAAATATATATATTTGATTTTAGAATATGTGTTCTAATTTAAAAATATGATTTTTAAATACGTATATATACACACACACACATACACACTCAACTCTTACTAGAGTACTACGGACTCTATTAAATGAGTAGTCCCCACCAGAGCCAATGTTCTCGCTTAACCTTTCAGCTCTGGTACCAACTGTAACGACCCGAAATTTTCAAACCTGAAAATTCCAGATAGTTTTGAAAAAGAAGAAAGAGACAGAAGAAGAAGAACAGATACACCAAACGTCTCACATTCGCAGCGGAAAAAAATATAATAAATAATAACAGTTTACAACGAATATTATATCTATCGATTACATTTAATTTACATCAGAGTTTCACATTATATACAATCACTGTATATTTACAATTATCAAGTCTAAGACAATAATAATATAGATACAGCGGAAATACTCTATACGCTCCTGCCACCCAGCTCGCCTCCTGAGCTCCAGAACGTACCTACCTGAAATCTGTAATACTCGGTCTGACCCGATCATTACACCAAAGTAACACCCGGGTCAGGCTGGAAACCAGCGTGAGTAAACCCAACTAACATGAAACATGGAATACCAAACAAACCACTTATATAAACCCGGGGTAACTTATAACAATTTAACCAGTTCACAATTTGCTATGGACACCGCTTATTTCACATATAAATTTCTAAGTACCCAACTTAGATAAAATAATCCAATTCAATTAAACATTTCATTCCAGCTTATCGATTCCACAGATAAATTTATAAAATTCGGAGTGGTTTCGGGTATTTCCCAATACCCGACTCCGGTATCTTCGAAACTCATGTTATCCTATCCCAAGTTATTCAAATTAAATACACAACATTTCATATAAAAGATGTCAACCCATTCAAAGCACCCAATATCATTCAATCATCCATAAGCAAAACTTAATCACACACAAATTTAATTTAATTAATACGGATTGAATTACTGTCTCAACCACTTAGGTTTCCTCATTTAACCTTAATTGATTTCAAAACAATTCATCAATCATTCCCTTGTTATTCTTCTTAATTAATCACCCCGAATTAATTATCTTTCAATTACATTCAAGTAATTATCTTCAACTAATTTTCTCGATATTAATCATCCTTAACCAAAATAAATAAGTATTCTTTAATTACCCTATAAATTTTTTGACTATATTAATTTCATTTATTCTTAATTGCTTATTTGAATTAATTCTCATAAGTCACTTATTATGGGTTAACAATCGTAATTTACAAATCTTTAGTTTCATCATTAATTATATAAATTAATGATTTCCAATTATATTTCAATTTATCCTAATTCCAAATCAATTACTCCATTCAACCATAATATTAATCTTTCTTGAATTATCTCAACCTATAATTAGCTATCCATTTATTTGCTTCATTAATTAAACCAATTTCTCTTTAATTAATCATCTTGATTAGTCTTTTGATTTGTTACATAGGAAACCATCTTATGTTAATTACATTAAGTTATTACTTATCAAACTATCCATTGATTATTCTAGATTAATTAAACTCAATAGATTAACTTAACTTTAATTAATTAAATAATTCAATCCTTTAATTATTAAATTAATCAACCCAAATCATTTATTGATTGAACTAATTAATTATCCATTTAATTACCCTACTAATTTAATGAATCACAAATCATTAAATCCTTATTAACATTAAAATGGAAACAATTCATTTTTATGATTTAAGTTTAAACAACTTAAATCCTAATATTTCGAGTCGAATCACAATTAACTCGAGAATCATCCAAAATCACAATCACCAGATTATCAATTCACAGTGCATATCAACTTAGTTCAACCATTCAACCAAATATTTAAATTTAACTACTTAAATTTAAATAAAAATCTAGAAGCTTGAGATTACTCACCTTTGATTTTCGATTCGCAAATCCGATCAAATCTCGGCTTAGCTACACGGTTTCGACCTCACTGCTATGATGCTTCCCATTGCAGATCTCATAACCCATCAACCCGACTTCGCCGAACTTCCCAAACTGAGCCGCCACCATCTCTAGATCGACCAAAACACTACATCGCCCTAACTGCAAACCCAAGGTCGTCGCAGCCTCGTGAATCTCCGCCCTTCCTTGCGTCGCCGACCGAAGATTTGCCGCGACCCTACTTAGCGCACGAGCTCGGCCCCTCACCAAACAAACGCGAGCGCCAATACTTACCTCCTCGAGATCGCCTCGCCCAAGTCAACCACTACACGCGGTGATTCACTCAAGACAACCGAACCCTATCCCTTCAATCAATCGCAACTGCGCTTCGTCCCCCCCTCGAGTTCGAACTCGATTTCGACCGCGTCACCATTTTATTCTTTTTTTTTATGTGAACAGCCATGGTTTTCGAATTGAGGAGAAGGGATTTGAAGAAAATCTATGCTCGGGCATTTATTTTGCTTCTTTTCGATTGTTAGTTCCATTCCTCTGAAAGCAACGGGGAAGATATTCTTAAAAGTGGCTTCGGGTGCAAGCCAGAGCGAAATCACGTGAGTGGAGTGATGCAATTTACTTTAATTAAGTTTATATAATCGAATATTGAAAATATTTCGTTTAGCATTCTCAAAATCTAGAACTCCGAATCAGATATTCCGTCAGGCATTTATAAGGTTTTACCCGCATTCCGAACACAATGGAACAGGTTTCGCAAGCTAATTCGATCGTATGTGCGAGTTATAGAAGAAAATGATCAAATTTTAATTTAATCGATTAAAATAATTTCGAAGCGTTTTGAGCTGCCAGGGTCAAACGACAACTTCGATTGCCACGAAATTTGAAATCCTACAATAACTAACGATTTCGGATCCAATGGAACTGGTTTCGTCAAATTCCGAGCCTGTGCCTCGGAAGGCTATTTTTAAATTCCAATTTAAACGATATATTATTAAAACTGAACAAATTATCCTTAAATTAAATTCAAATCATTCTATTATCTCTAGTATTATCATTATGAATTTTATAATCCTTCAAATTAGTTAAACGAGCTTAGAATTTTCATATTCAACCATTTACCCAATTTTCAATTATTAAATTCAATATTTAAACTATATAATTCAATGATTTAATTATCAAGTATATATTGATATCTTGAATTCAAGTTAACATTAACTTTTAAATATTTTAAAATCAATTAATTATTCCAATTTAAATTGTTGGAAATTCCGGGTCGTCACATTCCTTCCCCCTTAAAAGAATTTCGTCCCCGAAATTACTAGTTAGGAAGAATGGACCAATATCCGTTTACTTTTTCCCAAAACCCACTATTCAAAATCCTACCAACTATCTTTTATTAAGATCCTATTATCACATCAACCAACTTCCCAAAACCTTTCATAGTCTCAAATCATATCCCTTTGCTCAATTATCTAAATTTCAATTTTAAATCAAATTTTGAATTATCAAGTTTTTCTATCTCTCTAAATTTCCGAAAATTTTTGCCAGCGTCTCCTTTGTGCGGCTAGCTCGGTACAGCTACAAAAGGCCTCCAGGGCTCCCAAATTCCAAAAAGAAAACAAAAGCCAAGTGGCTACATAAAAAAACTCAATCCAATCTCATCTAGAAATTTAAATACGTACCTTTTTGTCGGGCAAGACAAATTTATCTTTGGAATCAAATCCAATTTTCTTTTCCCTTATAATACCTGCATAACTTACCAAGCAATAATATTCAATCACAATTTTTCAAATTATTTTATACATCTCTTTACATAAGTTTCATATTCACTTCTATTTAAATTAGTTTTCATCGTTTCTTATGGATTCAATTTATTTTCTGTTTTTAATATTGAGTTTTATCTTTCATTTAAATTGATTCATATTAGTTTCATTTACTAGTTTACTTTAATTTCCAATTTGCAATTGTTTGTCGTTAACCAAAATTGACCAAAAATTTCCAAAAATTTTCTAACTCCCAAAAATTTCGAAAATTTTGGGCAGAGTCTCCTTTGTAAGGAGGAGCTTTTGCAGTTAGACAAGAGTTATAAATATATACACATCGACCCACACGGTCGGAAAAGCAAAAACAGTTCATATTTCCTATTTTAATTGTCTAGGCGTACCTTATTTTAGCATTTTAAGCGAGCAGCTTATTAATTTAAGCAATTAGCGCAATCCAAACCAGCCAAATGGCCTCCAGGTACTTGTACTTACTCAATTTTAAATATGTAAGTGCCATATGGAGAATTTATTAACATTCTACTTACTTTCAATAGCTAAACATATATATTACTAAACACCCAGCACCAACACTTCCCATAAACAATTTACATGCTTTAAAGCTAATTCAATTTCTTTCAATCAAACATGTACCATTCCGATCAATTTTATTGGTTTACAACTCAATTTCTTACATTCCATTAAGTTTTAATCCAAACAAGTTCATATTCACTTCAATGATATAAAATCAATTTTATTTAATCGCTATCAACTCAAAGAATTTTAATTATTTTTGAACATGCCAAACGACAATTATTTTATGCAATTTTGACGATATTTGCGTGATAGAGTATTTAATTTGAGTTTATAACTACTTTTAAATTAATTTCAACTCATTCTATAAGTAATTCCATTTCAATTTTTTTTTTCAATGACCATAAATATACCTTTCATTTCATTTCCAAATTATTCACCACCATTTATTTAGCTCGAAATATTCATTCATGTATACTACTAGCCATTCTTCAATCCAAGCTTTTATTTTAATGGGCTTTCACTCTTATTCGAAGCCAATCTTCCATAAACTTTAAACTTAAGTTCATTTATTTTAATTTATCCCAACATCAAACTTAAGTCTACTTCTATTTGATTCTTATTTAATCAACTTCCATTAAATTCAGTCAGTCATCCATTTTAAATTTTAAATTCACCTTTTAATTTATCAAAATAATATCCAAGCACATACTTATCTCATTTATACTTCAAATTAATATACCACCAAATTTAAGTTCAGCCTGATAATCCAATTCCAATCACAACTTTGATTTAGTTTTTATTCAACCAGACTTCATCCATTTATTATTCAACTCAATTAACCCACTTAAAATTTTTAATTTACTTACTTAATTCGTTATCGAATTTATTCTATTAATACAAAGTCATTTTCAATTTATTTCTATTCATTTGGGTTGTGTTTGCAACCCAACCATTTCTATTATTATTCACTTCCATATCATACGACAACACTTCTCTTATATCTAATTTACTTGCAAATTTCATTAAATATTATTCAAATCACACTTGAATTTTATTTGTAATTCAAATCATCTCATTTTCAATCCCACTCTATTTTATTTTTATTTTTACAACATCTCTTCTTATTTATTTCATTATCAAATCCAAGTCGAATTCTATTTACAATTTGAATTCATTGTCAAATTCCATTATTAATTTACAAGTCATTTTCGTTACCCAAGTTCAATTTTATTAACATACACTATTAAATAATTTATTTAGCTGATTAGTTTGCTTTCACTATTTAAATGAACATTCGTTTTCTTTTTAAATCACTTCATTAAATTTCCTGAGTTCAATTTTATTTTATAATTCCAGTTTGGAATCTCTTTTAAATTTTCCTAAAATCCCAACACCTTTATTTTAAAAAAAAATTAGAAATGCTCTTAAATCTTCCTTATACTATTAAAATAGCTTTTACAAAAAAAATTCTTATAACTCGATGTCTCAACCAGTCCATCCTTGTTCTCACAGAAATTCAGTCATACGTTGATCAGGCGTAGGACTGAAAATCTATAAGTACTTGGTAAACCCGTTTTCAACATCCAGTGAAAATACTTGGAAAATAGTTTTATTGAAAATATAGAAATCGGTTTTTTTTTTGAAAATAGAGGAAATATCTTTGGTGACAATGCTCGAAAAATCATCACCCCCATCCATGGTCACAGTTACATACCAGGGTTACGTTGTAGTCACAACAAAAGTCCATGTAACTGCAGGCTCTCCGCGTCCTCTCGATTACGCCATGGATCCCACACAACAGATCACAGTTACATCCAGAGTTACGTTGCCGTCACAGCAAAAGTCCATGTAACTGCAGGCTATCCGCGGCCTCTGATTTTCACTATCGAAACGAAACATCTCCACTCCTACATAGGTCGCAGTCTGCCGATATAAAATCAAACACAGACTGTTGGCTCTCAGCGGCACACACGACTTAGGCTATGGTATACTCAACTCATAATCCTCAGGAACTAGTTTTGTCCGGACTGCTCATAGGATCAACTTTAGAACCCCCTTTGGGGCTCAAGGCAGCACCACCCGGTGGCACTCCTGAGAAGTCCATTTCAAGGGAGCGCCTCTTTCCCCATAGCCATCATCAAAACACTTTATACTATACACATATAATATCTTTTAAAATCATACACCTAGTATGAATTTTATCAAAGCTCCTTTACACAAAATCGATTATCCCTAAAATCGATAATTCTCAAAATAGGCTTTCCAAATTCCAATATTGATTTTACCCAAAAATCAAAAGCCTTTCCAAATCCAAAGGTTCCCAAAACCTTTTCCAAAATCCTCATAAGATCCTTTATATATATACAGACATATATAATTTTTTTAAAACTTTGGATCATTTCAAACTTGTATAAAACCCTTTGTATACTTCAAACACTTTCAAAAACCCTTTTCTTCCGTCAATAGATTCAACAAGGGAAGATTCTTATATAACAAAGATATATAACTTTGTTGATTATTCAAAATCAAATATTCAAATTCGATTACTCCTTCGAATATCAATTTCATTTAAATCCGTACGATGTACACATATCATCCGTACGCTATACCAATCTGATCGCTCACTCGATCACACAATTTCACTTCCGAACTAGTATCATCCACCCGACTTCCTAGTGCGGACTCAGATCTGGTTTCTTGATCAGAAACCGTTATTCTCCTTGCATAGCTATAAATATGATAGAGAATATCAAAACCAATCAACAATCCATATCCAGGTTCGCCGTCGAAAATCGAGTGAAAAATTCCTACCAGGATCGATATATCTATCTCGAAATTCAGTGCTCGAATCTGGATCAAATCACTATGCGATTAGAACAATATACGTACATCCTACGTATTTAACTTCATTGGTTATTAGCTAAATCAATTTCTTTCTATTCACGTTCACTTATTCACATTTGCCTTAATCCCCATTTGGATTATTACCTCAATTCTTATCTCACTTGAGTATTTAAATATATAACAGTTTGAACTCCGACCAGTTTATTTTTAGAAAATAGCTTGAAAATTTTAAAAATAGGTAAGTAGTTGAAAAATAATTATTAGTTTGCAAAATAACTGTAAAATAGTTAACTATTTATAAAATAGTTGAAAAATAGCTAAGTAGTTATAGAAATCTTAGATAATTGCAAAATAATTGTAAAATAGAAACTAATTCGTAACTTAGTTGAACATTAGTAATTAGTTTATAAAACAGTTGTAAAATAGTTAAAGAGTTCCAAAATTAGTGGAAAAAACTAGTATAAAATAGTTTGGGTGTAAAAAGAAAGTTGTATAGTAAGTAGATAAGAAAATAGATTTAAAACTATTTATATTAAAACAATTTACATTGAAAATGGTCTAGAGTCCAAACTGTTCACTTCCCCAACAATTCAATTTAGATCTCCACTCCATTTAAATTAACCCAATCCCAATTTAATTAACTCCAATTTCCATTGGACTTGATTCATTCCCAATTCAAATTAAATTGATTCTCAATTTCCTTCCAACTTCAAATCAAATTCCATTTGATCTTAAGCCAATTCCACTTTAATTACAATTCCAAAGTATTCAGATAAATCTGGACTAATATAAATTGAACTCTATTCAAGTTCAATACCCTTTTCAAGTTAATCCAATACAAATTTCCCATTTGAATTTTAAACTTGTACAACTTTAATTATAATTTAAATTTTACAGCTTCTATTTATAATCAATTATATTCACATTTTGCTTTTAACTTGGAGTTATACATTTTATTTAACCAATATATTTTATTATTCCATAAACATTTTAAACCAAGATTCCAGAGTTTAAACAATTTTCCAAAACTTAAATATCACCTTAGAATTCAACTATATCCAAAATTCTTTGGAAAATTCAATTATCCCGTTGAATTCAAAAACCAAACCCAGTTCACAAATAATTCCAATTTAAAACCATTTGGTAGCAATTTCTCTTCTAGAAACTCGAAAATAATCATCGATAATGCTGCAGTCATCACCGATGTTATTTTCCAGTGACCGAAAGAGTTCAATTCTTTTATCTCTTTAAAAAAATTTCAAATGTTTTTAATTTCAAATCTCCCAGATTTCAAATTCAACACAAAAATATTTTTGAACTAATACTTTTATTTTTCCAAAACCTTTAGAAACCACTTCCAAATCCAAAGGAATTTTTAAATTATCCCAAAAATTCCAAATTCCCAATCCATCCAATTCATATTTAAGCATTACTCTGGCATTTTCATCTTACAAATATTCTCTGGAATTCTATTTCAAATTATAAACTCATTTATTTATGAAGTTTATTTCAATTTATAAATTACATTCACAATCTATATTTCAAATTCCATTTTGTTATATAAGTTTATTCTTCAACTTTGGTTATAAGTTTCAGTTTTTCGTATTTTATATTACTTCTTAACTTAATTCCCATAATTTTACAATCAATCACCTAAATATTCATTAGAAGGAAATATTGCTATATATATCAAAATATATTTTTATATAAAATCATTTAAAATCTTTATAAGCAAATAACAAGTATGCTCTCATATACACACACACACACACACACACACACTCAACTCATACTAGAGTACTATAGACTCTATTAAATGAGTAGTCCCCACCAGAGCCAAGGTTCTCGCTTAACCTTTCAGCTCTGATACCTACTGTAACGACCCGAAATTTTCAAACCCAAAAATTCCAGATAGTTATGAAAAAGAAGAAAGAGATAGAAGAAGATGAACAGATACACCAAACATCTCACATTCGCAGCGGAAAAAAATATAATAAATAATAACAGTTTACAATGAATATTATATTTATCGATTGCATTTATTTACATCAGAGTTTCACATTATATACAATCACTGTATATTTACAATTATCAAGTCTCAGACAATAATAATATAGATACAGCGGAAATACTCTATACGCTCCTGCCACCCAGCTTGCCTCCTGAGCTCCAGAACGTACCTACCTGAAATCTGTAATACTCGGTCTGACCCGAGCATTACACCAAAGTAACACCCGGGTCAGGCTGGAAACCAGCGTGAGTAAACCCAACTAACATGAAACATGGAATACCAAACAAACCACTTATATAAACCGGGGGTAACTTATAACAATTTAACCAGTTCACAATTTGCTATAAACACTTCTTATTTCACATATAAATTTCTATGTACCCAACTTAGATAAAATAATCCAATTCACTTAAACATTTCATTCCAGCTTATCGATTCCACAGATAAATTTATAAAATTCGAAGTGGTTTCGGGTATTTCCCAATACCAGACTCCGGTCTCTTCGAAACTCATGTTATCCTATCCCAAGTTATTCAAATGAACAACATTTCATATCAAAGGTGTCAACCCATTCAAAGCACCCAATATCATTTAATCATCCATAAGCAAAGCTTAATCACACACAAATTTAATTTAATTAATCCGGATTGAATTACTATCTCAACCACTTAGGTTTCCTCATTTAACATTACTTGATTTCAAAACAATTCATCAATCATTCCCTTATTATTCTCCTTAATTAATCACCCCGGATTAATTATCTTTCAATTACATTCAATTAATTATCTTCAACTAATTTTCTCGATATTAATCATCCTTAACCAAAATAAATAAGTATTCTTTAATTACCTCATAAATTTATTGACTATATTAATTTCATTTATTCTTAATTGCTTATTTGAATTAATTCTCATAGGTCACTTATTATGGGTTAACAATCATAATTTACCAATCTTTAATTTCATCATTAATTATATAAATTAATGATTTCCAATTATATTTCAATTTATCCTAATTCCAAATTAATTACTCCATTCAACCACAATATTAATCTTTCTTGAATTATCTCAACCTATAATTAGCTATCCATTTATTTACTTCATTAATTAAACCAATTTCTCTTTAATTAATCATCTTGATTAGTCTTTTGATTTGTTACACAGGAAATCATCTTATGTTAATTACATTAAGTTATTACTTATCAAACTATCCATTGATTATTCTAGATTAATTAAACTCAATAGATTAACTTAACTTTAATTAATTAAATAATTCAATCCTTTAATTACTAAATTAATCAACCCAAATCATTTATTGATTGAACTAATTAATTATCCATTTAATTACCCTACTAATTTAATGAATCACAAATCATTAAATCCTTATTAACATTAAAATGGAAACAATTCATTTTTATGATTTAAGTTTAAACAACTTAAATCCTAATATTTCGAGTCGAATCACAATTAACTCGAGAATCATCCAAAATCACAATCACCAGATTATCAATTCACAGTGCATATCAAATTAGTTCAACCACTCAACCAAATATTTAAATTTAACTACTTAAATTTAAATAAAAATCCAGAAGCGTGAGATTACTCACCTTTGATTTCCGATTCGCAAATCCGATCAAATCTCGGCTTGGCTTCACGGTTTCCACCTCACTGCTATGATGCTTCCCATCGCAGATCTCACAACCCATCAACCCGACTTCGCCGAACTTCCCAAACTGAGCCGCCACCATCCCTAGATCGACCAAAACCCTACATCGCCCTAACTGCAAACCCCAGGTCGCCGCAGCCTCACGAACCTCCGCCCTTCCTTGCGTCGCCGACCGAAGATTTGCCGCGACCCTACATCGCGCACGTGCTCGCCCCCTCACCAAATAAACGCGAGCGCCAATACTTCCCTCCTCGAGATCGCCTCGCCCAAATCAACCACTGCACGCGGTGATTCACTCAAGACAACTGAACCCTATCCCTTCAATCAATCGCGACTGCGCTTCGTCCCTCCCATTCGAGTTCGAACTCGATTTCGACCGCGTCACCATTTTATTCTTTTTTTATGTGAACAACTATAGTTTTCGAATTGAGGAGAAGGAATTTGAAGAAAATCTGAGCTCGGGCATTTATTTTTCTTCTTTTCGATTGTTAGTTCCATTCCTCTGAAAACAACGGGGAAGATATTCCTAAAAGTGGCTTCGGGTACAAGCCAGAGCGAAATCACGTGAGTGGAGTGATGCAATTTACTTTAATTAAGTTTATATAATCGAATATTGAAAATATTTCGTTTAGCATTCTCAATATCTCAAACTCCGAATCAGATATGTCGTCAGGCATTTATAAGGTTTTACCCGCATTCCGAACACAATGTAACAGGTTTCGCAAGCTAATTCGATCGTATGTGCGAGTTACAGAAGAAAACGTTCAAATTTTAATTTAATCGATTAAAATAATTTCGAAGCGTTTTGAGCTGCCAGGGTCAAACGACAACTCCGATTGCCACGAAATTTGAAATCCGATAATAAATAACGATTTCGGATCCAATGGAACTGGTTTCGTCAAATTCCGAGACTGTGCCTCGGAAGGCAATTTTCAAATTCCAATTTAAACGATATATTATTAAAACTGAACAAATTATCCTTAAATTAAATTCAAATCATTCTATTATCTCTAGTATTATCATTATAAATTTTATAAGCCTTCAAATTAGTTAAACAGGCTTAGAAATTTCATATTCAACCATTTACCCAATTTTCAATTATTAAATTCAATATTTAAACTATATAATAAATAATAACAGTTTACAACGAATATTATATTTATCGATTACATTTATTCACATCAGAGTTTCACATTATATACAATCACTGTATATTTACAATTATCAAGTCTCAGACAATAATAATATAGATACAGCGGAAATACTCTATACGCTCCTGCCACCCAGCTTGCCTCCTGAGCTCCAGAACGTACCTACCTGAAATCTGTAATACTCGGTCTGACCCGAGCATTACACCAAAATAACACCCGGGTCAGGCTGGAAACCAGCGTGAGTAAACCCAACTAACATGAAACATGGAATACCAAACAAACCACTTATATAAACCGGGGGTAACTTATAACAATTTAACCAGTTCACAATTTGCTATAAACACTTCTTATTTCACATATAAATTTCTATGTACCCAACTTAGATAAAATAATCCAATTCACTTAAACATTTCATTCCAGCTTATCGATTCCACAGATAAATTTATAAAATTCGAAGTGGTTTCGGGTATTTCCCAATACCAGACTCCGGTCTCTTCGAAACTCATGTTATCCTATCCCAAGTTATTCAAATGAACAACATTTCATATCAAAGGTGTCAACCCATTCAAAGCACCCAATATCATTTAATCATCCATAAGCAAAGCTTAATCACACACAAATTTAATTTAATTAATCCGGATTGAATTACTATCTCAACCACTTAGGTTTCCTCATTTAACATTAGTTGATTTCAAAACAATTCATCAATCATTCCCTTATTATTCTCCTTAATTAATCACCCCGGATTAATTATCTTTCAATTACATTCAATTAATTATCTTCAACTAATTTTCTCGATATTAATCATCCTTAACCAAAATAAATAAGTATTCTTTAATTACCTCATAAATTTATTGACTATATTAATTTCATTTATTCTTAATTGCTTATTTGAATTAATTCTCATAGGTCACTTATTATGGGTTAACAATCGTAATTTACCAATCTTTAATTTCACCATTAATTATATAAATTAATGATTTTCAATTATATTTCAATTTATCCTAATTCCAAATTAATTGCTCCATTCAACCACAATATTAATCTTTCTTGAATTATCTCAACCTATAATTAGCTATCCATTTATTTACTTCATTAATTAAACCAATTTCTCTTTAATTAATCATCTTGATTAGTCTTTTGATTTGTTACACAGGAAATCATCTTATGTTAATTACATTAAGTTATTACTTATCAAACTATCCATTGATTATTCTAGATTAATTAAACTCAATAGATTAACTTAACTTTAATTAATTAAATAATTCAATCCTTTAGTTACTAAATTAATCAACCCAAATCATTTATTGATTGAACTAATTAATTATCCATTTAATTACCCTACTAATTTAATGAATCACAAATCATTAAATCCTTATTAACATTAAAATGGAAACAATTCATTTTTATGATTTAAGTTTAAACAACTTAAATCCTAATATTTCGAGTCGAATCACAATTAACTCGAGAATCATCCAAAATCACAATCACCAGATTATCAATTCACAGTGCATATCAAATTAGTTCAACCACTCAACCAAATATTTAAATTTAACTACTTAAATTTAAATAAAAATCCAGAAGCGTGAGATTACTCACCTTTGATTTTCGATTCGCAAATTCGATCAAATCTCGGCTTGGCTTCACGGTTTCCACCTCACTGCTATGATGCTTCCCATCGCAGATCTCACAACCCATCAACCCGACTTCGCCGAACTTCCCAAACTGAGCCGCCACCATCCCTAGATCGACCAAAACCCTACATCGCCCTAACTGCAAACCCCAGGTCGCCGCAGCCTCACGAACCTCCGCCCTTCCTTGCGTCGCCGACCGAAGATTTGCCGCGACCCTACATCGCGCACGTGCTCGCCCCCTCACCAAATAAACGCGAGCGCCAATACTTCCCTCCTCGAGATCGCCTCGCCCAAATCAACCACTGCACGCGGTGATTCACTCAAGACAACTGAACCCTATCCCTTCAATCAATCGCGACTGCGCTTCGTCCCTCCCATTCGAGTTCGAACTCGATTTCGACCGCGTCACCATTTTATTCTTTTTTTATGTGAACAACTATAGTTTTCGAATTGAGGAGAAGGAATTTGAAGAAAATCTGAGCTCGGGCATTTATTTTTCTTCTTTTCGATTGTTAGTTCCATTCCTCTGAAAACAACGGGGAAGATATTCCTAAAAGTGGCTTCGGGTACAAGCCAGAGCGAAATCACGTGAGTGGAGTGATGCAATTTACTTTAATTAAGTTTATATAATCGAATATTGAAAATATTTCGTTTAGCATTCTCAATATCTCAAACTCCGAATCAGATATGTCGTCAGGCATTTATAAGGTTTTACCCGCATTCCGAACACAATGTAACAGGTTTCGCAAGCTAATTCGATCGTATGTGCGAGTTACAGAAGAAAACGTTCAAATTTTAATTTAATCGATTAAAATAATTTCGAAGCGTTTTGAGCTGCCAGGGTCAAACGACAACTCCGATTGCCACGAAATTTGAAATCCGATAATAAATAACGATTTCGGAACCAATGGAACTGGTTTCGTCAAATTCCGAGACTGTGCCTCGGAAGGCAATTTTCAAATTCCAATTTAAACGATATATTATTAAAACTGAACAAATTATCCTTAAATTAAATTCAAATCATTCTATTATCTCTAGTATTATCATTATAAATTTTATAAGCCTTCAAATTAGTTAAACAGGCTTAGAAATTTCATATTCAACCATTTACCCAATTTTCAATTATTAAATTCAATATTTAAACTATATAATAAATAATAACAGTTTACAACGAATATTATATTTATCGATTACATTTATTTACATCAGAGTTTCACATTATATACAATCACTGTATATTTACAATTATCAAGTCTCAGACAATAATAATATAGATACAGCGGAAATACTCTATACGCTCCTGCCACCCAGCTTGCCTCCTGAGCTCCAGAACGTACCTACCTGAAATCTGTAATACTCGGTCTGACCCGAGCATTACACCAAAATAACACCCGGGTCAGGTTGGAAACCAGCGTGAGTAAACCCAACTAACATGAAACATGGAATACCAAACAAACCACTTATATAAACCGGGGGTAACTTATAACAATTTAACCAGTTCACAATTTGCTATAAACACTTCTTATTTAACATATAAATTTCTATGTACCCAACTTAGATAAAATAATCCAATTCACTTAAACATTTCATTCCAGCTTATCGATTCCACAGATAAATTTATAAAATTCGAAGTGGTTTCGGGTATTTCCCAATACCAGACTCCGGTCTCTTCGAAACTCATGTTATCCTATCCCAAGTTATTCAAATGAACAACATTTCATATCAAAGGTGTCAACCCATTCAAAGCACCCAATATCATTTAATCATCCATAAGCAAAGCTTAATCACACACAAATTTAATTTAATTAATCCGGATTGAATTACTATCTCAACCACTTAGGTTTCCTCATTTAACATTAGTTGATTTCAAAACAATTCATCAATCATTCCCTTATTATTCTCCTTAATTAATCACCCCGGATTAATTATCTTTCAATTACATTCAATTAATTATCTTCAACTAATTTTCTCGATATTAATCATCCTTAACCAAAATAAATAAGTATTCTTTAATTACCTCATAAATTTATTGACTATATTAATTTCATTTATTCTTAATTGCTTATTTGAATTAATTCTCATAGGTCACTAATTATGGGTTAACAATCGTAATTTACCAATCTTTAATTTCACCATTAATTATATAAATTAATGATTTTCAATTATATTTCAATTTATCCTAATTCCAAATTAATTGCTCCATTCAACCACAATATTAATCTTTCTTGAATTATCTCAACCTATAATTAGCTATCCATTTATTTACTTCATTAATTAAACCAATTTCTCTTTAATTAATCATCTTGATTAGTCTTTTGATTTGTTACACAGGAAATCATCTTATGTTAATTACATTAAGTTATTACTTATCAAACTATCCATTGATTATTCTAGATTAATTAAACTCAATAGATTAACTTAACTTTAATTAATTAAATAATTCAATCCTTTAGTTACTAAATTAATCAACCCAAATCATTTATTGATTGAACTAATTAATTATCCATTTAATTACCCTACTAATTTAATGAATCACAAATCATTAAATCCTTATTAACATTAAAATGGAAACAATTCATTTTTATGATTTAAGTTTAAACAACTTAAATCCTAATATTTCGAGTCGAATCACAATTAACTCGAGAATCATCCAAAATCACAATCACCAGATTATCAATTCACAGTGCATATCAAATTAGTTCAACCACTCAACCAAATATTTAAATTTAACTACTTAAATTTAAATAAAAATCCAGAAGCGTGAGATTACTCACCTTTGATTTTCGATTCGCAAATCCGATCAAATCTCGGCTTGGCTTCACGGTTTCCACCTCACTGCTATGATGCTTCCCATCGCAGATCTCACAACCCATCAACCCGACTTCGCCGAACTTCCCAAACTGAGCCGCCACCATCCCTAGATCGACCAAAACCCTACATCGCCCTAACTGCGAACCCCAGGTCGCCGCAGCCTCACGAACCTCCGCCCTTCCTTGCGTCGCCGACCGAAGATTTGCCACGACCCTACATCGCGCACGTGCTCGCCCCCTCACCAAATAAACGCGAGCGCCAATACTTCCCTCCTCGAGATCGCCTCGCCCAAATCAACCACTGCACGCGGTGATTCACTCAAGACAACTGAACCCTATCCCTTCAATCAATCGCGACTGCGCTTCGTCCCTCCCATTCGAGTTCGAACTCGATTTCGACCGCGTCACCATTTTATTCTTTTTTTATGTGAACAACTATAGTTTTCGAATTGAGGAGAAGGAATTTGAAGAAAATCTGAGCTCGGGCATTTATTTTTCTTCTTTTCGATTGTTAGTTCCATTCCTCTGAAAACAACGGGGAAGATATTCCTAAAAGTGGCTTCGGGTACAAGCCAGAGCGAAATCACGTGAGTGGAGTGATGCAATTTACTTTAATTAAGTTTATATAATCGAATATTGAAAATATTTCGTTTAGCATTCTCAATATCTCAAACTCCGAATCAGATATGTCGTCAGGCATTTATAAGGTTTTACCCGCATTCCGAACACAATGTAACAGGTTTCGCAAGCTAATTCGATCGTATGTGCGAGTTACAGAAGAAAACGTTCAAATTTTAATTTAATCGATTAAAATAATTTCGAAGCGTTTTGAGCTGCCAGGGTCAAACGACAACTCCGATTGCCACGAAATTTGAAATCCGATAATAAATAACGATTTCGGATCCAATGGAACTGGTTTCGTCAAATTCCGAGACTGTGCCTCGGAAGGCTATTTTCAAATTCCAATTTAAACGATATATTATTAAAACTGAACAAATTATCCTTAAATTAAATTCAAATCATTCTATTATCTCTAGTATTATCATTATAAATTTTATAATCCTTTAAATTAGTTAAACAGGCTTAGAAATTTCATATTCAACCATTTACCCAATTTTCAATTATTAAATTCAATATTTAAACTATATAATAAATAATAACAGTTTACAACGAATATTATATTTATCGATTACATTTATTTACATCAGAGTTTCACATTATATACAATCACTGTATATTTACAATTATCAAGTCTCAGACAATAATAATATAGATACAGCGGAAATACTCTATACGCTCCTGCCACCCAGCTTGCCTCCTGAGCTCCAGAACGTACCTACCTGAAATCTGTAATACTCGGTCTGACCCGAGCATTACACCAAAATAACACCCGGGTCAGGTTGGAAACCAGCGTGAGTAAACACAACTAACATGAAACATGGAATACCAAACAAACCACTTATATAAACCGGGGGTAACTTATAACAATTTAACCAGTTCACAATTTGCTATAAACACTTCTTATTTCACATATAAATTTCTATGTACCCAACTTAGATAAAATAATCCAATTTACTTAAACATTTCATTCCAGCTTATCGATTCCACAGATAAATTTATAAAATTCGAAGTGGTTTCGGGTATTTCCCAATACCAGACTCCGGTCTCTTCGAAACTCATGTTATCCTATCCCAAGTTATTCAAATGAACAACATTTCATATCAAAGGTGTCAACCCATTCAAAGCACCCAATATCATTTAATCATCCATAAGCAAAGCTTAATCACACAGAAATTTAATTTAATTAATCCGGATTGAATTACTATCTCAACCACTTAGGTTTCCTCATTTAACATTAGTTGATTTCAAAACAATTCATCAATCATTCCCTTATTATTCTCCTTAATTAATCACCCCGGATTAATTATCTTTCAATTACATTCAATTAATTATCTTCAACTAATTTTCTCGATATTAATCATCCTTAACCAAAATAAATAAGTATTCTTTAATTACCTCATAAATTTATTGACTATATTAATTTCATTTATTCTTAATTGCTTATTTGAATTAATTCTCATAGGTCACTTATTATGGGTTAACAATCGTAATTTACCAATCTTTAATTTCATCATTAATTATATAAATTAATGATTTCCAATTATATTTCAATTTATCCTAATTCCAAATTAATTGCTCCATTCAACCACAATATTAATCTTTCTTGAATTATCTCAACCTATAATTAGCTATCCATTTATTTACTTCATTAATTAAACCAATTTCTCTTTAATTAATCATCTTGATTAGTCTTTTGATTTGTTACACAGGAAATCATCTTATGTTAATTACATTAAGTTATTACTTATCAAACTATCCATTGATTATTATAGATTAATTAAACTCAATAGATTAACTTAACTTTAATTAATTAAATAATTAAATCCTTTAATTACTAAATTAATCAACCCAAATCATTTATTGATTGAACTAATTAATTATCCATTTAATTACCCTACTAATTTAATGAATCACAAATCATTAAATCCTTATTAACATTAAAATGGAAACAATTCATTTTTATGATTTAAGTTTAAACAACTTAAATCCTAATATTTCGAGTCGAATCACAATTAACTCGAGAATCATCCAAAATCACAATCACCAGATTATCAATTCACAGTGCATATCAAATTAGTTCAACCATTCAACCAAATATTTAAATTTAACTACTTAAATTTAAATAAAAATCCAGAAGCGTGAGATTACTCACCTTTGATTTTCGATTCGCAAATCCGATCAAATCTCGGCTTGGCTTCACGGTTTCCACCTCACTGCTATGTTGCTTCCCATCGCAGATCTCACAACCCATCAACCCGACTTCGCCGAACTTCCCAAACTGAGCCGCCACCATCCCTAGATCGACCAAAACCCTACATCGCCCTAACTGCGAACCCCAGGTCGCCGCAGCCTCACGAACCTCCGCCCTTCCTTGCGTCGCCGACCGAAGATTTGCCGCGACCCTACATCGCGCACGTGCTCGCCCCCTCACCAAATAAACGCGAGCGCCAATACTTCCCTCCTCGAGATCGCCTCGCCCAAATCAACCACTGCACGCGGTGATTCACTCAGGACAACCGAACCCTATCCCTTCAATCAATCGCGACTGCGCTTCGTCCCTCCCTTTCGAGTTCGAACTCGATTTCGACCGCGTCACCATTTTATTCTTTTTTTATGTGAACAACTATAGTTTTCTAATTGAGGAGAAGGAATTTGAAGAAAATCTGAGCTCGGGCATTTATTTTTCTTCTTTTCGATTGTTAGTTCCATTCCTCTGAAAGCAACGGGGAAGATATTCCTAAAAGTGGCTTCGGGTACAAGCCAGAGCGAAATCACGTGAGTGGAGTGATGCAATTTACTTTAATTAAGTTTATATAATCGAATATTGAAAATATTTCGTTTAGCATTCTCAATATCTCAAACTCCGAATCAGATATGTCGTCAGGCATTTATAAGGTTTTACCCGCATTCCGAACACAATGTAACAGGTTTCGCAAGCTAATTCGATCGTATGTGCGAGTTACAGAAGAAAACGTTCAAATTTTAATTTAATCGATTAAAATAATTTCGAAGCGTTTTGAGCTGCCAGGGTCAAACGACAACTCCGATTGCCACGAAATTTGAAATCCGATAATAAATAACGATTTTGGATCCAATGGAACTGGTTTCATTAAATTCCGAGACTGTGCCTCGGAAGGCTATTTTCAAATTCCAATTTAAACGATATATTATTAAAACTGAACAAATTATCCTTAAATTAAATTCAAATCATTCTATTATCTCTAGTATTATCATTATAAATTTTATAAGCCTTCAAATTAGTTAAACAGGCTTAGAAATTTCATATTCAACCATTTACCCAATTTTCAATTATTAAATTCAATATTTAAACTATATAATAAATAATAACAGTTTACAACGAATATTATATTTATCGATTACATTTATTTGAATCAGAGTTTCACATTATATACAATCACTGTATATTTACAATTATCAAGTCTCAGACAATAATAATATAGATACAGCGGAAATACTCTATACGCTCCTGCCACCCAGCTTGCCTCCTGAGCTCCAGAACGTACCTACCTGAAATCTGTAATACTCGGTCTGACCCGAGCATTACACCAAAGTAACACCCGGGTCAGGCTGGAAACCAGCGTGAGTAAACCCAACTAACATGAAACATGGAATACCAAACAAACCACTTATATAAACCGGGGGTAACTTATAACAATTTAACCAGTTCACAATTTGCTATAAACACTTCTTATTTCACATATAAATTTCTATGTACCCAACTTAGATAAAGTAATCCAATTCACTTAAACTTTTCATTCCAGCTTATCGATTCCACAGATAAATTTATAAAATTCGAAGTGGTTTCGGGTATTTCCCAATACCAGACTCCGGTCTCTTCGAAACTCATGTTATCCTATCCCAAGTTATTCAAATGAACAACATTTCATATCAAAGGTGTCAACCCATTCAAAGCACCCAATATCATTTAATCATCCATAAGCAAAGCTTAATCACACACAAATTTAATTTAATTAATCCGGATTGAATTACTATCTCAACCACTTAGGTTTCCTCATTTAACATTAATTGATTTCAAAACAATTCATCAATCATTCCCTTATTATTCTCCTTAATTAATCACCCCGGATTAATTATCTTTCAATTACATTCAATTAATTATCTTCGACTAATTTTCTCGATATTAATCATCCTTAACCAAAATAAATAAGTATTCTTTAATTACCTCATAAATTTATTGACTATATTAATTTCATTTATTCTTAATTGCTTATTTGAATTAATTCTCATAGGTCACTTATTATGGGTTAACAATCGTAATTTACCAATCTTTAATTTCATCATTAATTATATAAATTAATGATTTCCAATTATATTTCAATTTATCCTAATTCCAAATTAATTACTCCATTCAACCACAATATTAATCTTTCTTGAATTATCTCAACCTATAATTAGCTATCCATTTATTTACTTCATTAATTAAACCAATTTCTCTTTAATTAATCATCTTGATTAGTCTTTTGATTTGTTACACATGAAATCATCTTACGTTAATTACATTAAGTTATTACTTATCAAACTATCCATTGATTATTCTAGATTAATTAAACTCAATAGATTAACTTAACTTTAATTAATTAAATAATTCAATCCTTTAATTACTAAATTAATCAACCCAAATCATTTATTGATTGAACTAATTAATTATCCATTTAATTACCCTACTAATTTAATGAATCACAAATCATTAAATCCTTATTAACATTAAAATGGAAACAATTCATTTTTATGAGTTAAGTTTAAACAACTTAAATCCTAATATTTCGAGTCGAATCACAATTAACTCGAGAATCATCCAAAATCACAATCACCAGATTATCAATTCACAGTGCATATCAAATTAGTTCAACCATTCAACCAAATATTTAAATTTAACTACTTAAATTTAAATAAAAATCCAGAAGCGTGAGATTACTCACCTTTGATTTTCGATTCGCAAATCCGATCAAATCTCGGCTTGGCTTCACGGTTTCCACCTCACTGCTATGTTGCTTCCCATCGCAGATCTCACAACCCATCAACCCGACTTCGCCGAACTTCCCAAACTGAGCCGCCACCATCCCTAGATCAACCAAAACCCTACATCGCCCTAACTGCGAACCCCAGGTCGCCGCAGCCTCACGAACCTCCGCCCTTCCTTGCGTCGCCGACCGAAGATTTGCCGCGACCCTACATCGCGCACGTGCTCGCCCCCTCACCAAATAAACGCGAGCGCCAATACTTCCCTCCTCGAGATCGCCTCGCCCAAATCAACCACTGCACGCGGTGATTCACTCAGGACAACCGAACCCTATCCCTTCAATCAATCGCGACTGCGCTTCGTCCCCCCCTTTCGAGTTCGAACTCGATTTCGACCGCGTCACCATTTTATTCTTTTTTTTATGTGAACAACTATAGTTTTCGAATTGAGGAGAAGGAATTTGAAGAAAATCTGAGCTCGGGCATTTATTTTTCTTCTTTTCGATTGTTAGTTCCATTCCTCTGAAAGCAACGGGGAAGATATTCCTAAAAGTGGCTTCGGGTACAAGCCAGAGCGAAATCACGTGAGTGGAGTGATGCAATTTACTTTAATTAAGTTTATATAATCGAATATTGAAAATATTTCGTTTAGCATTCTCAATATCTCAAACTCCGAATCAGATATGTCGTTAGGCATTTATAAGGTTTAACCCGCATTCCGAACACAATGTAACAGGTTTCGCAAGCTAATTCGATCGTATGTGCGAGTTACAGAAGAAAACGTTCAAATTTTAATTTAATCGATTAAAATAATTTCGAAGCGTTTTGAGCTGCCAGGGTCAAACGACAACTCCGATTGCCACGAAATTTGAAATCCGATAATAAATAACGATTTCGGATCCAATGGAACTGGTTTCGTCAAATTCCGAGACTGTGCCTCGGAAGGCTATTTTCAAATTCCAATTTAAACGATATATTACTAAAACTGAACAAATTATCCTTAAGTTAAATTCAAATCATTCTATTATCCCTAGTATTATCATTATAAATTTTATAAGCCTTCAAATTAGTTAAACAGGCTTAGAAATTTCATATTCAACCATTTACCCAATTTTCAATTATTAAATTCAATATTTAAACTATATAATTCAATGATTTAATTATCAAGTATATATTGATGTCTTGAATTCAAGTTAACATTAACTTTTAAATTTTTTAAAATCAATTAATTATTCCAATTTAAATTGTTGGAAATTCCGGGTCGTCACAGTTATTATCTATATCGGTTCACGTGTGACATCTGACATCATTATATGTTATTTATGTTGATGATATATGCCTGTTATATTATTATCATACCTGTTATCACTCTGCAAGTTCCCTGTTAGTATAGAATTCCCTATGGGTCGAAATGATACATACCCGAACGATTGGTAGACTAAGAGAAAATTGTTATGGGTTGAAATGATAAACCCAAGTGATTTTCATTGAACTGAATTTGGCATTGCAGGTTGAAATGATATATACCCCTATATATTTACATTACAGATTGAAATGATAAATATCTGTATCACTTGACCATAGGATAGAAAATTTTATACTGACACCGTTGGTCTATATATAATGTAAACTCCCCATTTTCACGACTCAAGGATCTAACGAGCTAAATGCAGAAACGACCTAATGACCTAAAGCATGAGCGAGCTAACAGATACGACCTAGCGGCCTAAAGCATAGAGTGACTCGGCAAGGACTACGACCTAACGAGCTAATGGTCCAGCTAGTTAATGAGATAAAGCACATAACGACCTAACGACCTAACGACCTAGTGACCTAACGGGTTAAGACAGAGTAAGGCCGCGTGCATACTACCTCTTCATTAGGTCGCTCGCGACCTAAGACGACCGAGACAACTCCTTATGCTGCGACTTCCTCTGTCGCTTCTCCCTAGGTCGCTACGACCTACCAACTTGTTCAAGTGATCAAATGCAACCATGTTAAGCCGTATACCATGCTCCTTAGGTCGCTCACGACTTACGACCTATCCCTAGGTCGCTCACGACCTACAACTTGTCAAGATTTCTCCTTATAAATACCCCACCTACTCCAACTGGAAAGGGACTTTCGGCTCATTTCTGAAACGCCTATACTCTGCTGATTTCTTGACTCATCCAACACTTCAAACACGGAAGACACTTCAAAAAACTTCAAGAAGAGATTTAATACATTCAACATGAATTTGAAGAATTCTCCAACATCGGAGTTCTAGTCATTTGTCTAAGTGGTGTTGTAATCGGAGATTGTTGTATAAGTTGTAATTGAATCAGCAATAAAGGAGATTAAAGTGGACGTAGGCTTAACTTGAAGCCGAACCACTATAAAACCGTTGTCTCTTTACTTTTTTTCTATGACTTTTGTACTTACTTATAATTCCTGTATTGACGGGTGGTGCTTTCTCTTTATCTCTACTTACACTGGGGTGTTAGCGTGCAATCTTAGCATTAACATTTTTGGTGCTTTCACTGAGAACATCGAATTCAGGGTGTTTTCATCATTGCTTCGCAAAAGTTTGTTGAAAGAATCTCTCTCAAAACCAGAAGTCTATCAGAGATTATGGCTCCTGGAAGAAAGCAAAGTTCTAATAGACCCGGTGATGTCCATGAAAATACTGCCACTTCTCCTTCGTCAAGTCAAGCAGCTCCAAGTGCTGGAATTACACGGGCAGAGTTGGATGCTGCAGTATCTGGGTTATATCAGCAGATGGAAGCCCAGAACGCTTTAATGATTGACAGGTTGAATGCTTTGCTCGGAGCTAACCATCAACCAGTGAATAATGAAGAAAACTTTGCTGATGATGTTCATAATCCTGAAGAGAGGAATATTCCTCAAAAGGCTGCCAGCCCCGCTGAAGAGGCACCTCCCCAAGCTGGAGGATCAAGGCCACAGCCGACTCTCCGCGAATGTTTGTCCTGGCAAACTTCCGAGAAAATGGCTGAAGTCTGTCTCGCAGAGCCTCTGAACGATGAGGAATATCTCTCAGGAATGGTTCGACATATAATGAAAGAACGTATGCAAAGGGAAGAAGATGAAAAGGAATGGGGGTTCGCCCCAAACAAAACTCTGCTCACCGAAAGGATTCTAAAGGCGGAATTCCCAAGGAAGTTTGTTCCCCCTACCATCCCGGCTTATAAGGGAACAAGCGACCCTAACCAATTCCTATATAAGTATGACTGGCACATGAATAGTGCTAGAGCTTCGAATGAGATCAAATGCTGGTACTTTCCGGTATACTTGGAAGGAGGGGCTCTACTCTGGTTCACAAAGCTACCGGTCCGGTCTGTAGACCAGTTCTCCGATTTAACTCGGAAGTTTAAAGAACAATTCAGGTTGTATGCTTCAAAGGCGAAGGACATAATGTCATTGTCCAGCCTGGAACAGAATCACGGAGAATCTATTAGATCTTTCTTAAACCGCTTCAACATAGCCTTGGCTAAAGTCGACAATGCAGAGCCACGAATGGTTTTGACCTACTTAATGAGGGCTATCGACAAATCGAGTGAGTTTGGGAAATGGTTGAAGATGAAGGAACCAAACTCGCTTGAGAAATTCTACAGTAAAGCTGACGAGTTCATGCGCTTGGAAAGTCTTCCTGCGTCGGCGGAAGTGGCATTGACAGTGGTTAGGAATAACACTGCTGCTCCTACCAAAAAGGAATCCGAAAGTCAGAAGAGGGAGAATAACGGTGGGAAGAAGCAGAAGGATGTGAAGAAACCTCGCTTCTTAAAACCTTCAGATTTCACCCCTTTAACTGATACTCCAGAGAATATCTTTTTCGCTACCAAAGATGATGTGGGATATCCTAAACCACCTTAGTTGAAGGTTGGGAAAAAGGCTGTTCAAAGTGGGAGATTTTGTCGGTTTCATAATCAACCCGGTCATGATACTAACAAATGTCGCCATTTTAAAAGTTTGATTGAAGAACTGCTGAGAGAGAACAAGCTGCAACAATATGTTAAGAGAAATAGGAATGACCCATCTTCATCTACTAAGGGCCAGTAACTTCCTGCTCATCCATCTGGCTTGGGTGAGAGGACTACTGCGCATGAAACTGAAAGGCCTGTTATTAATGTAATCACGGGAGGTCCTCACCCGGCAGGCAGAAGCTGGGGCGAGATGGCAAGATTTGCTCGTGCTTTGAAATATGCCCCAACGGAAGAAAATGTTTTTTTGTTGGAAGTCGCTGCACCTTTGAAGCAGCAAAGAACTTTTAATGATGATATTGTGTTCAGGGCCAGGGACTCTATGGGTATTGAAGCTCCTACCATGGATCCCTTGGTCATCTCCGCAGGCATCGGGCCTGCTATTGTAAGATGGTGCTTGTTGATTGCGATGCCTCTTGCAATATCCTCTTCAAAAAGACATTCAATCAAATGAATATTCCTACGGCTGATGTGCAGGCTTCATCGCAGAAGATTGTTGGGTTCACTGGGGAACCAAAGCAGCCAATTGGAACTATTGATTTATTTATGGAGCTTGGAGAGGGGCAGAAAAAGGTGGTTTGAAAGCAGACTTTTGTGATCGTTGATGGATTTTCTGCTTACAATGCCTTCCTAGGCCGGCTAACTCTTGCAGCATTCAAGGCAATTCTCGTCCTGTGGTGCCTCACTATGAAATTCCCCACTGATAATGGCGTCGGTGTTATTAAAGGGGATTAGAATGCTGGGCGAGAATGTTATCTGATAGAGATGCGGGAAGCAAGGAAGAGAGAAATGGAAAAGGATGCCGCAGCTCCACTCCGCATCAAGGAACCAACCTTGTAGCAATTACAGGGTGGACCCTGCACTGGCGAGCATAGTAGTGCACGGAAAGAAATGGATCCCAGAAAAGTCAGTACAGGGGAGAATAAAGTGGTTCCAGTGGAAGTAACGGTGCCAGTACCTGTTGACCCGAAATATCCAAACAAAGTGCTGAATGTGGGTTCTCAGCTTAGCTTGACGGTTCAAAATATTTTGATATCATTCTTGAAAGCAAATCTGGATGTGTTCGCTTGGAGTCATGCTGATATGTGTGGAATATCTTCAGAAATTGCGGTACACATTCTGAATATTGATCCGAAATTTACACCTGTGAAGCAGAAAAGAAGAACCCAGGGTCCGGAAAGGTCAGCAGCATTAAAAGAAGAAGTAGATCGGCTCATGGAGAATGGTTTCATCAGAGAGTCCACTTATCCAAATTGGGTTTCTAATCCGGTGCTGGTTAAAAAAGCAAATGGAAAGTGGAGAGTATGCATCGATTTTTCGGATTTAAACAAAGCCTGCCCCAAAGACTGCTTCCCGTTACCCAGGATTGATCAGTTGGTGGATGGAACAGCTGGGCATGAATTGTTGTCTTTCTTGGATGCTTACTCCGGATATAACCAAATCATGATGCGTGAGCCAGATCTGGAGGACACGAGCTTCATCACCGATGTCGGTCATTACTGCTACAGAGTCATGCCCTTTGGACTGAAGAATGCGGGGGTAACTTACCAAAGACTTGTTAATGCTATGTTCAAGCCACAGATTGGCAAAACTATGGAAGTTTACGTTGATGATATGTTGGTGAAGTCAAAGAAGGCAGCGGACCATATGGATCACTTGGCAGAAATGTTCGCAGTCCTTCGAAAGTATGGAATGAAGCTTAATCCTTTGAAATGTTCATTCGGGGTAGAGTCCAGGAAATTTTTGGGTTTCATTGTGAGTGCTAAGGGCATTGAAGCTAATCCTGCTCAAATTACTGCTCTGAGAGAAGTCAAAGCCCCTAGGACAAAGAAGGAATTGCAGAGCCTCAATGGGAAAGTTGCTGCTTTGAGTTGGTTTATTTCCAAGGCCACGGATAAACGCATTCCATTCTTTGATGCTCTAAAGAAAGGAAATAAAAACTTTGAATGGACTCCGGAATGTCAGAAAGCTTTCGATGAACTAATTTGTCACATGGAAGCGCCTCCAATACTTTCTAAGCCTGGCAACGGTGAAGATCTTTTCATATATTTAGCGGTTTCGTCTCATGCTCTCAGTGCAGCATTAGTACGGGAAGATGTACAAGTTCAGCGCCCGGTCTACTACATTAGCAAGAGATTTACTGGGGTAGAGATGAATTATTCAAAGCTAGTAAAGCTCGCCTATTTCCTACTGATAGCTTCCAGAAAGTTGAGGCCATATTTTCAAGCTCATCCTATCAAAGTCCTCACTGACCAGCCTCTAAAGCAAGTTCTGTTTCGCCCTGAGACTTCGGGTCATCTTCTGAAGTGGAATATTGAACTCAACCAATATGATATCACTTACCATCCCCGAAGAGCGATCAATGGACAAGCTTTAGCATATATCATTGCAGAATACACAGATAAAGGTGACAGCGAGGAAGAAGTTACCGAGGACATCCCGACCCGATGGAAATTATATGTTGATGGCGTAAGAAACGACTATTGTTCTGGAGCTGGGGCCTTGCTTGAAACCCCTGAATGGCGATCATTGTGCTACGCATTGAGATTGGAATTTCCTTCAACAAATAATGAAGCAGAGTATGAAGCTCTTATTTCCGGCTTGAAGATTGCAAAAGAACTGAATATCAGAGTGTTGCAGATCTTCAGTGATTCCCAGCTTATTGTGTGCCAAGTCAAAAAAGAGTTTCAAACGAAAGGAGGAAATAAGCCCCCGTACTTGTCAAGGGCCTGGGAACTTCTCGATGATCTCGATAATTATGCGATAAGTCATATACCCCGTGAAGAGAACATGAAGGCAGATTCTCTCGCAAAGTAAGCAAGCACTTGCAAGCTCAATTACTGGGATTGGTTCCTGTGGAAGTCTTGTCAGCACCTAGTACTGATGAGATGGATATTGACTGGATCATGACTGTTTCTCAAGAGCAAGAGTCATGGATGACCCCAATCAAGAAATATCTACTTAACGGCTCCCTTCCAGAAAATTCAAAGGCACGTCAGAAGCTGTTAAGGAAAGCCTCAAGATGTGTAATTCAAGACGGTCGATTGTACAGATGGGGATTCTCAATGCCATTACTCCGATGTGTAACCAAGGAAGAGGCTAAGACAATTTTAGCTGAGGTGCACGGGGAAGAGTGTGGAGATCATTCAGGTGGTCAAACTCTAGCACAAAAAATTCTCCGCTATGGGTATTTTTGGCCAGACATTAATCGTGATGCTGCAAGCTACGCCCGAAAGTTTGACCGGTGCCAGAAATTTGCATAAATTCCAAGAGCACCTTCCACTGAGATAACGCAGATGGTCAGTCCATGGCCATTTGCTATTTGGGGAATAGATCTCATTGGGCCTTTACCAACCGCCAAGTCCAGAATCAGATATGCTATTGTTGCTGTTGATTATTTCACTAAATGGGCTGAATCTGAACCATTAGCTACTATTACCTCTAAAAAGATGATAAACTTTGTGACTAAGAATGCCATTTGCACGTATGGTGTACCTCAAAAGATAATCACAGACAATGGTACCCAATTCGAAAGCGAAGAGTTCTAGGATTTTTGCAAGCAATTCAAAATCCAAAAAAGCTTCTCAGTAGTGGCTCATCCGCAAGCAAACGGGCAAGTGGAAGCAGTAAACAAAATTATCAAGTCAACCATCAAAAAGCAGTTGGAAAAAGCAAAATGTGGTTGGGTCGATAAGCTGCCACTAGCACTATGGGCATACAGAACTACCCACAAAACTACGACTGGGCACACTCCGTTCTCATTAGCATATGGATTAGAAGAAATGATTCCGATGAAAATAGAAGGCACTTCACACAGAAGAATTCATTTCAACCAAGCTGAAAATGAAGAGTTTCAACTTGAAGCACTTGACTTCCTTGATGAAAAAAGGGAAGAGGCTCAGCTCAGAATTGCAGCTCATCAGCAAAGGATTGCCAGGCACTTCAATTCCAAAGTTCGCCAACGCAGCTTCGAGATTGGGGATCTAGTCTTGAAAAGGATCATGACAGCAACAGGAGTGTTTGCGCCAAATTGGGAAGGGTGGTATGTCATAGGCAAAAAACTTCTTGATGGCACTTCCAAACTGACAACTGTCGAAGGAGATCCAATTCCAAGAGCTTGGAACAGCAATCACTTGCATCCATATTTCACTTAAAAGCTTTGCTTAAATTTGTAAAATGATTATGGATGTATGATTCTTGTATTGCAAGCTATTGTAAAACTAAGTGCAAATGAATAATAAGAACTATAAAGTGGATGCAGGCCCAGTTCTTGGCCGAACCACTATAAATCTTGTGTTCTCTACTATTATAAAATGCATGTTTTGTCTCGATGTGCAAATACTTTAAATGTATTGCTAAAATGTCGATTTAACATTGCAGGCCCTTAAAATAAAGCTTACCCATCACAAGGCCAAGTGATCCCTGAAATCACTCAATAAATAAATGCCAAGCCACAAAAATTTCAGATTCCAAATCCTATATATGGAATGCTTCATGCAAACAGTTAGTGATTCAGTCGGACTCGCTTAACAATGAAGTACACTTCTTTGGATAAGACAAACTACTTGCAAAGGAAAGGAACGTGTGCTTGGAAAATGATAACAGGGAAACGCTAATGAGCAAATGACGAACAAACGTGGGCGAGTAGACAGAAAACAGCAAGAAAGGAGTCCTACCTCTCAACAAAAAGGTTGGTGGAACCACCAGAGAGGCACCTTCCCAAAGCGAAGGCACCAGGCCCTCGCTAGCTAATTGCGATCGTTTGTGCAAACGAACATCCAGTTGGATAGCTTGCGTCCGCCCCGTGGATCCACTTAACCGTGAGACGCAACCTTCATGGCAAGCCAACCACCCCAAAGACCTCTTCGGAGGCAAAAGACCTCTTCGGAGGCACAAGCCCTCTTCGGAGGCACAACTCTTCGGAGGATAAAGACCTCTTCGGAGGCAAAAGACCTCTTTGGAGGCACAAGCCCTCTTCGGAGGCACAACTCTTCGGAGGATAAAGACCTATAACGAGGCACGCCAAGAAAAGAAAGTTCTCTACTCAACCAGAAAAGATTGGTGGAATCACCGAGGGCCCTTGTTAACTAGTTGCGATCGTTTGTGCAAACGAACATCCAATTATGTAACTTGCGTCTGCCCCGTGAATCCATTCATCCATGAGAGAGTAACTTCCAGGCAATCAAATAATGACCTCTTCGGAGGCACAAGGCCTCTTCGAAGGCATAAGACCTCTCCCAAGGCAGCACAAGCCCTCTTCAGAGGCACTCGCCTTCACTAAAGGTACACACCTGCCCTCTTTGGAGGCAAAATACCTCTCCCGAGGCACCACAAGACCACTTCGGAGGCACAAGACCTCTTCGAAGGCACAAGACCTCTTCGGTGGCACTTCCCAAGAAAAGCACTTTCAAGTGAACGAAACAAAAAAGCCCTCCAACGAGGCACAAAAAAAAGAAAGCCCTCTTTGGAGGCATACTGCATCTCTCAAGGGAAGATCAATTTCCCCATCTAGGAAATATTCTTCCCCAGAAGTTGTAGTGCCAATTCAAAGCCTTCTTTGGAAACTCGCTTCACCGCGTAGGAGAATCAACTTGTCAAGAAATAAAAGTGACTATCTCCGAAAGTGAATTGTAAAAACTTTTTCAAACAAAAGAGAGAGAAGACTTCTCTAATACAAGGCACACTCTACTAAAGCAGAGTAACATTTCCTCAAAATGAAAAAATTAATTCTGAAGAAAGAGAGCAAGCCTTCTCAAAATGGAAGAAGTGTTCTCCAACTTAAGAGAACAAATCTTCTCGAAACAGAAGAACTGTTCTCCAACTTAAGAGTACAAGTCTTCTCGAAATAGAAGAACTGTTCTCCAAAGTTTTATCAAATGAAAGAAATTGCAATAAGTTGTGGTATGAGGCAATACAATATAATATAGCTACATTAATAAAAGCAACGCTCAAGCAACATACCACAAACTTATTGGAATATCACAGGGAAGAAACTTGTGCGAAAATAAGGAATAAATGCATTCATAAATACAGTCAAAGATTGTACAAGTAAAAAAGAATCATTTCATTCCATACTATAATTTTTTTTATATACATGTGCAGGTTTCAAAAGAGCGGGGACCGGTGCCCGTACAAATTCCGGTCAATACAAGCCTTCATGTGCAAACAAAAAGCAAAACAAGAAGGGTAGAACAAGACTCATTATTTCTTCTTCCCGCCACCTTTAGAGCCCTCGCCTGGCCTAATAGTTAACTTTGGGAGCCTGCCTGGATGAGTCGGGGAAGAAGGAGATAGAGGTGCAGCTGGGTCTACTTCCGCCTTCTCTTCGCTAACAGAAGTGCTTTTCCTTCTCCTCTTCGAAGTTACACGCTTCCCCTTCTTCCTTGAAGAAGACTCGCTGCCCGGAGTGATAAGTGCAGACAGCTTTGTGTCATCATGAAATTGCTCCGGAGTCTTTTCACCTTCTTCAAGTTCCTTAGCCTTCTTCTCTTGCGAAGCAGCCGGGTCGTCCAAGCCTTGAAAAGCTTCTATCAATTCTTCTTGTGACCCCGGTTGAGAAGCAGAAGGAGGAGTAATTTGAAGAGACGGAGGTGGAACAGCTGGAAGAGGAGAAGTCTGCATGACACTTGGCGTTTTCACTACAAAGGAAGGGAAGTTAAAGTCAGTATTTCCCGCAAAGAGAGGAGATAGTGGTGCGTCAAGGCTTAAATAATAATGAAAAAGTTCATCAAGCTCATGAGAAGCAAACAAGCAGTCCACTTGAGCTAAATCAACGTTGAAATTACCTGGAGAAGTTGGCTTCATCACATCATATTCAAAGCCTTGTACTTCAGCGCTTTCTTGAGCCTCATCTCCAGTATGAGCAGTTACAATTTCAATGTCAGCTTTGGCAGGAGGCGTAGAATGGGAACTGGAGCCAATGATATCAATGTCGGCCGAAACCGAAGGAAGAGTCGGGTAGGTCGAATGTGCCTTCCCTAAAGGTTCTCCTTCCGCCGTTCTGGCTCGTCGTTTAGCAAGTTGTTCCTTCCCCTTGGAAAGGGCGGCACGTGCATCATCATCCAGATAGTGTGCCTCAAGATATGCTTCAGCATAGCCAGCGCCACTAAGCATATCAATCGCGACCTCCCACACTTCGGCTAAAGTAATCTCGTACTTCGGGCCCAAAAACGAAAGGCTACCGCGCCCTAAAACACTATGTGTGTAAAACTCGAATAAGGTAGAGCTGATGTTGGCCTTGGTCGCTTCATGAGATTCTTCGGCTGCTGCTTTGTCGGTGATAGCTTCATCACGCTATTTTTCAACTTCAGAAAGTCGAGCTCTTAACATTTCAATCTCCAAATTCTGGGAGTTGTTCTTTTCTCGCAACCGAGCAACATCATTGCGGTAGCTTTCCACAATTCTCTGTTCTGCTTCTAATTTAGCTTCAGCGTCTCTTTGCCCGGCATGAGCATCTCTCACCTGTTTTTGAAGCACTTCTTCTTTTTGAGGATAAGAAGTGAAAGAAGTGCAAGCTCTTCTTTGAGTTTCTCAATTTCCGCTTCAAGCTTCTCATGGTAAGCGGCGATGCTCTTCACCTCTGCATCATGGTGGTCGAGAGTTTTTCGCACTCGGATTTATCGTTTTGCATAGTCAGCATGGCTTCGAGATTTGTGTGGTTTACTCTTTGAAGCTCGTCAACAAGTTTTTTCCAACCAGACATTCTCTCAATATCGAGTTTGACGGCCTCAAGATTTCACAACATAGCTTGCTTGTCGATTGGGGCCAAATCAAGATCAAAACGCACTCCTTTTAAGCACTAGTGCGGAAACCGGCTTTGAAGAGTAGCCGGACCCTTTCCAACTTGATACGAAGGCCTACTGATGATCGTTTGAATATCAGCTCTTTGAAGGGAAGGAGAGCTGGAAGGGATTTCCAAAGAGATGGGAGCAGCTGGCTTTCCAGAAATTGCAGACTCCGGCCTTTCACTAAGCTTGGCCCGTTTACTTGGATCTTCTGCGATGTGACTTTTCCCTTTGTCATCATGAGATTTTCTTTTGCAGGAATCGTCACCTCTCCGGGAAGAATCATGTCGTTCATCCCTTCTCCCATAGCGCTCCTCATAAGCCCGCCTCTCGCGAGCTTTTCTTGCGGCTCTTTCTTCATCAGTTTCCCTTGGGGCAGGGAGATACCGCTTGGGATCATAAGAGTCGCGCCTTCCATAGGGCTGAAAACCATCATAGTAAGAGCCGCTACGTCCCATTGGAGAACCTGAAAATGAAGAAGAGACAAGTTCAGAAATCTTCAAAGCACGGAAGTTAAGTGCACAAAGCTGCTAAAATCCTAAGTGTGTGTGGCGTGTGAACTACGCGTGTCAAACTACAAACCACTCCTCGGCTTAAGAGTTATCTCTTGGGTTGATGGAGTTGTTTGCAAAACTGATGTCACTTTAACTGCTGGAGAAGCAAGTTTAGAAGCGGTAGAATCATCTGTGAAGAGTTCATGTGAAGTAACCATCAACTCGCTCAGTCCCTCAAAAGTGTCATCACCGTCATGCCTAGAGGGACTCTTTCTCTCAGCTCCTACATCAGCAACCTTCCCGGAATGTTGAGAAGCTTCCTCTTCTTCGATAACCGGGGGAAGTGCAAATTTGCTGGATGACCCCGCAACGTCAACGAAAGCAGAACACTTCACCAACGAAGCCTCAGCAGTAGGTTCCTTCGGTGTAAGTTCTTCGGCGGAAACTGGGGCATCTGGAGTCTCTGCTTGAGAACCAGGGGCATCATGAAGCTGGGTAGATCGGGAAGAATGAAAAAGTCCGAATTGATGCAAAAATTCGTCCTTCAGCAGAAATTTGATGCTTCTCTCCTCAACCGCCACAGCACTTAGTCTTTCAAAAGTCGGCTTATGGCTGGAATCTTTAAAAAGAGGAGGAAGTGCTGTAAAAGTAAAGAATGAAATTAGCACTTAACAACTTGGATTTTGGAAAGCTTAGAAACGGAAAGAACGGAAATAGGCAAGCTTACTTCCTACTCTCCAAATGCTGTAAAATCCTGGGGGGCAACAGACGAAGAAAAATTGGTTCAGAAACCCGTGGGCGCTTTCGAGAAGATCGGTGTATGATTCCTTGCGCTTTTCACAAGTATTATAGAAGGGTGATCTTTATTCTTCGCAAATGTGCATAAGTAACAAATTTCTTCATAGCTTGGAAGACGGTCGAGTGTCCTCCTGAACTGTACACATAGTCCCATCAAGATGGCATAGCCATTGGGGTGCAACTGAAGGGAGAGATAGTCAACCGGAGAAGGAGCTGTCGAAGAAACTCATTAAAGGGAGGAATGGTTCCACTCAAGCACATCTGACGATTAACTGCGATGAAACCAAGAGGTGGCCTGTCAGCAGTATCATTTACCCCAGGAAGCAAAGCGTCAGCCTTAACAATACCAAACTGGATACATAGTTGATTGAACACCCGTTGATTCAGAGTAGTCGGAGTTCTTTCCGGGGGATCATCCAAGGGGTTATGGGAAGACTTCTTCGGCTTATTCTACTATCTCTTCTTGAGAATTCATTTTACACAACGAACTGGATATTCAAATATGAAGGTGCACATTTCCTAAATGTGTGAAGTGTTGTGCAAAACTAATAAAATGACAAGCAAATATAAGTGAAATTAAACTAATAGGCATTTGTCGATTATAAAGTTTCAGGGCTTGTTATTTTAGGTCCAAGTACAAGAGCAGTGTTGATGCAAACAGATCAGCTTTAGTTAATTAATTTTGCTTTGCATTAATACTTCACTTGAATTTATTGATTCATAGCACTTTATTCGTATAATTTCTTTAAGTTGATTATTCTTTATCGACTAATCTGTCATTCGATGTGGGCAGTCAGTGGTAGTATATTCGCCCTAGTTTTCTGCAAATGTTGAATTTAACAGGTTATTAGCATTAAAGTTAATATAATCTGTAAAGAAGTGCAACAAGTTCAGGTAGTTTATCTCAACAGTTCAAGTTAAAAATTCAGTTAAGTGTTGTCCAATTTTTGCAAGCAATCAAGCTCAAGCGACTTAGCATGGGTCGAAGTTCCATTAAGTCATTCTGTTCAACTCAAAAAGTTCATTATTCATGCTCCTACAAGTTAAAGTTGTGCTTCATGACAAGGCAGTGCATTTTATCTAAGTATTAGCTCGGCCGCGACCTAAAACTTATGTCGCAAGGAGTTAAGTCGTTGATTTGTTAAGTCGCTTGGCTTCTCTTAGGTCGCAAGGGTTTTTAGACCGTTCGGTTGCTTAGGTCGCAATGGTTTTTAGACCGTTCGGTTGCTTAGGTCGCAAGAGTTTTTAGACCACTCGGTTGCTTAGGTCGCAAGGGTTTTTAGGCCGTTCGGTTGCTTAGGTCGCAAATTAACAGGTTGTATGGCCTCTCTTAAGTCACGAGGGTTCTTAAGTCATATGATCCAATAGGTCGCTCCTGGAGTAGCTCAACGATCTCAAGTTGTCTCCCATCGAAAATCCTAAGTCTCACACTCCATTCACACACTGCTACGTGTTCATCTCCCCCGCCTCACCAGAAACACAACGGCATAACCTAAAACCCATTAACCCGTTAAGGATCTCCTCATCTCCTCCAAACTCACAAACCAGTTAGTTTGAGACACTATAACCCATCATCTTCTCCTCGCATCATCAGAAATCACCTGCGACCGAATCAAGACACCTCAAGTCCATCAGAAATTGATAGTAACGTGATTCACGATGAAGCGCGGCATATGAAATTGGATCGGAGAGGAAAAATGGGGAATCCAGATTCGTTTTTTAATGGTTATCGTGGATTGGACAGAAAACGGATCCACTTACGTGATTAAATAGTAAAGATGATCGGCAACCGGAAAGTTCGAGCTTGTCTTTGAAGGTTCAGAAGGTTCTTCAATGGCGGTTTTGAAAGTTCGAGCAAGTAAGGAGAAGAAGGGGCAATGTGCGACCTATATACTGAGGCAGTGGAATCTAAATCGGTGTACATGACCTAACTCCCTCATTAAGTCGCTCACGACCTAACAACTCAGTAAGGAGCGAGTTAAGAAGTATCGAAGCACACGACCTAATCTCTAGGCGTATGCTTCGAGGGGCAAGTGTTAACTCCCCTTTTTCACGACTCAAGGATCTAACGAGCTAAATGCAGAAAAGAGCTAATGACCTAAAGCATGAGCGAGTTAACAGATACGACCTAGCGGCCTAAAGCATAGAGTGACTCGGCAAGGACTGCGACCTAATGAGCTAATGGTCCAGCGAGTTAATGAGATAAAGCACCTAACGACCTAGTGACCTAACGGGTTAAGACAGAGTTAGGCCGCGTGCATACAACCTCTTCATTAGGTCGCTCGCGACCTAAGCCGACCGGGACAACTTCTTATGCCGCGACTTCCTATGCCGCTTCTCCCTAGGTCGCTAGACCTACCAACTTGTTCAGGTGACCAAATGCAACCATGTTAAGCCGTAACCCATGCTCCTTAGGTCGCTCACGACTTACGACCTATCCCTAGGTCGCTCACGACCTACGATTTGTCCAGATTTCCCCTTATAAATACCCCACCTACTCCAACTGGAAAGGGACTTTCGAGTCATTTCTAGAACTCCTATACTCTGCTGATTTCTCGACTCATCCGACACTTCAAACACGAAAGACACTTCAACGAACTTCAAGAAGAGATTTAATACATTCAACATGAATTTGAAGAATTCTCCTACATCGGAGTTCTAGTCATTTGTCTAAGTGGTGTTGTAATCGGAGATTGTTGTATAAGTTGTAATTGAATCAGCAATAAAGGAGATTAAAGTGGACGTAGGCTTAAGTTGAAGCCGAACCACTATAAAACCGTTGTCTCTTTACTGTTTTGTCTATGACTTTTGTACTTACTTCTAATTCCCGTATTGACGGGTGGTGCTTTCACTTTATCTCTACTTGCACCGGTGTGTTAGCGTGCAATTTAAGCATTAACGTATATGTACTTTGAAATTGATTTCTATGGTTTTGGAAAAGTATGCGGTTTAATAAATTGGAGGAAATATTTAGTCTATTTGAAAATTTGGGATTTATTTAAATGATATTGGATTTATTAAGTGAATGTTTCAAAACTAAATAATAATGTAGTTAAATTAAGATATATATGAAAATATCAAATTTATTTTTGAAAATATTGAATATTTAAAGCTTTGAAATCTATTGAAATTTAACGGTTTATTTTGTGGTTCAAATCTGTATTTGAAATCAATATAATTTGAACTTGTTTATTTAGAAACTGAATTGAGTTGAAATTGATAGATTGAGATTGAACTAAATTTGAATTTGGAATTCGAGTTGATTTGAATCGATTTATGAAATTTGGTGAAATTATAAATATTGTACTTTATAAATTATTTAATATATTCTATTTTAATAAAAACTATTTTAATATAAACTATTTTAATATACTAATTATTTTAATATAAACTTTTTATTTTATAAACTATTTTATTTTATATAATATTATTAAACTGTTTAAGTGGTGGATGTTATGATTTCAAAGTTATGGTTTTCAAAAGTATTATGATTTTTCAGTGTTTTGGGTTTCGAAAGTGTTGTAACTTTGAAAGTGCTATAATTTGGAAATAGATATATTTGAAATGGAAATGATATTTTGATTTTGAAGTATAAATTATTTTGAAATGACCATGATGTCATAATGACGTTTGGTTGTTAATAGCGCATATTCTACATAATAGATAGTTCCACGTATTCTAAGAGGATGGTTATCCAAAACATCCTTTGAGTTACTTGTATTTCAGTTGATATTTCACTTTAGTTGGATTTATTGATATAAGAATGTTAATCCTGACTCGAGTGTTGTGTATTTTGCTTTACACTCGGGTCAGACTGAGTGATACATCATTTGAGACTCACCTTTGAAATTTGGAGCTTCGCTTGGAGATCCAACTATTGATTCAGCTTTCAGCTCTACTAGTTGCTTTGTTCAGAGATGTCATTAATTTGTATTTGAGACTTCACTGTATTCGAGATATTCTACACTATTTTATTTCTAACTCTGATGTTCATATAGTAGCTTCATGAACTACTATTTATCTATTCCACTGCATTATTATTATATTACTCTGTGTCTGTGATTCTGTGATTTATTTATTTACTGTATATGCTGAGTTTGCCAAATATAAATTAACAATATGATATTTTGAGCAATTCAAGTCCGGCATGTGTGGATGCGAATGGTTGAAAATATCAGTATGTTACAGTTGGTATCAGAGCCAGGTTTTAGGCATAACTTGGCATATGTAGTCGATTTAATTACAGAATTACTTTCGTTCGTGCTTGAACCTCTTCCTCTTTAATTCGGTTTCCATTGAATTTTTGAACTCTCCCACTTATTCTGAAATCCACTATTGTCTTCCCCTGTTTGTATTCTTATGATTCTGGAGCATCTTATAACTCCACTTCGAATGATCTCTATAAAAATAGGTGATCCCGCCAATTTTTGAATGATTTGTAAAGGGGGGAAACACCATAACAATTGGCATTGATTCATCGGAGATTTCTATGCCCTCGGTTTAGATGCTACTATCTCTTGCTATGCCGAAACCTATCTTTGGCGATCGAATGTCAATTTGCCTTAGAATTCCGCATTGATCATATTCCTGAAGTCACGCTTGACCTGGTTAAGGTCGCCCACGATTTATATAAGTATATTGATCTTCTATTTCGTAATTTAATTATCTCAACTTCGTTCGAGCCTATCTTTGAATCAGAATTCTATTTGATTAGAGTTCCTCTAATTTGAATCTCTATTTTTGTTTTGAAATACATTCTTGAATCATCCTTTGCAAAAATCGTGTTTGTTTGTATTTTAGAAATTGTTTTTTATATCGAAATTATTATAAGTATGATTATATTCTATACATAAAAGCGAAAATGTTTTCATTAAGGATTATATACCTTTTAAAAACGAGAATTTGATGTTTCGAAAGGATTTGAAATTTAGAAAGTTATATAAGAAATTGATTTATAAAAAAAATGATTTATAACCGAAGGGTTTAAATTTGAAATTTGAGAAATTGAATCCTGGTATTTTGAAATTAGTTTTAAGGATTTGAAAACATATAATAATAGGATTTGAAAGTATTTTCGAATAAGAAATGTTTCGAATAACTTAAAAGGAGTTCCTATGATTTTGAATAAATTTCAAAGAAGTTTTCAACAAAATAGAAGTCTAGAACTCACTTATGTCGCTGGAGAATAATTTCGGTAATGAGTGCACGCGTCATCAACATAGATTTTGAAGTTTCAAAGTGGAGGAGAGGCCACTTTAGTAGCTTCGCTATGCGAGTGATTTTGTGAAACAAATTTTGATTTCAAATTTCGAAGTATGATTTGATATTCAAAAGAAATATACAGATTTTTTGAAACGATTTGGAGTGAGCCTGTTGTTCAATCCTCGAGTTTCGAAGTTGATTTGGTATAACCCTACCTATTAAAATGGATTTACTGATTGGTTGATGATTTCCAACTCTTAGATTGGAAATTTGATTTCTCCGACTATTTTGAATGTTCAAACACTTCAAATCAATGTTTAATTTTCAAAGCTAAGTAATTTCGAAAAGTATAAATTATTTGATAAAGTATATAAGTTTAGTTCTGTATGTTTAAGTACGAAGTAATATGATACAAATAAGTTTGAAACTATTTTATTAAGTAAATGAATAAGACCATTTTGAATTATACTAATATGAAATTTAGTTTTGAAATGTTTTGAATAAAATTTAGTTTTAAATGTTTTTAACTAAGTAACATCTTTTATAAAACTATACACATATATATATATAGAATAATAATTTTGTAGCGACCCGACTTCCTATCTCCAGGAAATCGCATCACTAGTGAAGAAAGAAAGGGATAGAAGAAGAAAAGTAAGAGAAAGAAGAACACAAACAACATCAGAGAACTCACAGCGGAACGAAATAAATATAATAATTAACATAAAATATTACATAGTACCTCATTACATCAGAGTACACAACTATACAACACATATTAGACACTTATAAACATCTGTCTAATTCATACAACTCAAGTACAACAGAAGAAAACAGACATCAATCAAACACAGTGGAATCGATATATATCTAAACGTCGAAGCCTCCTGCTCAATATCTCCTCTAGAATTCGTCAAGCTAACCTGAATCACTTGACTACTCATACATAATATACTACCCAAGAGTTTAATAAAACAGAAAATAAACACTCGGGTCAGACAGGGGTCTGGTGTGAGTAAACGGGTTAAAATTGCTTAACTTTAGAAAAACCTTTTGAAAAGAAAAGGTATCACGTAAGACTTCCCACACATAAATATGGAAAAGTTTTTACCTTACGCTAACCAAAACATTTGATAGGAAATCCAATGATATTATAATAGTGTCTAGGGTTTTCAAAATAAAATACAGAAATAGCTAGAATGCTTACATCTCACGTTCCAACATAGTTGGGCACAATCAAAACCGTACAGGCACTTATTGGATTTTGGATTCCATACAATGGCAGGGCTACTGGGTACCGCCCGTCACAGTACGTGGCCTCGATCAACGTACCAAGGAGTACTCCCACTCCCCTGCAACACAAGGCCGGAACCATCCCTTATTGGATAGTCCCGAACAAGACCACCCCGTAGTTGGCGCGACCAACCACACACTAAGCCGAAATAGAAAGGGACCTCTAGACAGGGATGTATCTTGCTCTCCAGTGGAAGCTACCCACGAAGCCTTGTTGCACCTCCCCTGTTTTAGCCATTCCCGGTTGATGAGGCTTGAGGTTAGGATTACCTTTATAGAACACATCTACCTTAGAATGCTCATCGTCCACCCGATGATGTCCTGAAAGCATTCAATCCATACAATTCGTTCCGGGTTCGAACGAAACCGAAGGCACTATCTCGTTGCACTCATTACTGGAATCACCCTCAGAGTCAACGACCATAGCCCTTGCACTCTGACTCGCCATCTCGAATCTATAAGCACTATTCCGTCAACTCATTACGGAATCACCCACAGAGTTATACTGACGTATAGCCCTTACACCTCGAGTCTTCACTTGCTCCACTTGGATTAACGACCTAACGTTTAATTGGAATCGATGTGGTTTTCGGATCCCAAATATGGAAATCCGATCCCGGTTTCACCGAAACCAAACGCCATTTTAAATGTCCAAGTTGTACTTAAGGGTTTTAAACAGTTTAACTTATATTCAGGGTGATATATAAATAGATAGATGAATCATATTATCACACGAGATAATTCATAACAACATTCATCTTCATAAGCAGCATCTCACATATCATAGATATCCAAATCAACCAATATCAAACAATATCAACCAATATCAATCAATATTCAATATCAACCAATCACCCAATATCATTCAACACCCAATATCAATCAATCATCTAATATCCATCATCCATATCAAAACAGAATTGATTATTTCTTAATTAATTAAATTACCATAATCCTTCTTCATTAATTAATATTCCAAATAGAGTAAATTAATCATCTCTAATGATTTTCCTAATTAATCTTCCTTGATTAATTATATTAATTACATTCATGTAATTATGCTATTCATATTCAGTAATTAACCTTTAATTACTATCATTAATTACAATAATTAATGATCATACATTAATTAATTAACTATAATTAATTAACATTAATTCTTAGTTAATTACAATTAATTAATCACACTTAAATTAATTACTTTTATTAATCAACCTTGATTAACATTAATTAATGATCCTTATTAATTAATTATAATTAATTAAATAATTAACTTATAATTAATCAACTAATTAATCATAATTAGTAATTAACAATTTGTAATTACTTAACTAAATTAATTAATTTCTTACTTAATTAATTTCTAATTAAATTAATCCTTGATTAATTAATCTAATTAATTTAATCTTTAATTACTTCATTAAGTAATTATTAAACAATTAGATAAATAAATAAATCCTTAATTAATTACTTATTTAATTAATTTTCAATTTTAATTAATTATACTTAGTAATTAACCTTAAAATAAATTCATTAATTAATTAATCACATTGATTATTTAACCAAATAATTAAGTAATTAACCCTTAATTACTTACATAAGTAATTATCCCTAATTACTTCCATTAATGAATCTTAATTACTTTCTTAAATAATTAATTCCATTATTAAATAATCCTTAACCCTTTAATTAATTACTTCATAATTAATTATCTCTAAAAAAAATTTATTAATCAATTCTTAAATTGATATTATTAAGTGATTAACCAATAATCACTTCAACTAATTACTCCGTGAGTAATTATCATTAATTACTTCCATAAGTAATTAACTTCCTTAATTACATTCAACAATTTATCATTAATTACTTTATTAAGTAATTACACTTAATTAATCATAATTAAGTGATTATTAAAAATTAATAAATAATTAAGTGATTATTAAAATTAATTAAACAATTAATTAAGTAACTTTCTAGATTTAAAAATCCTTAATTAATTAAGAAAACATTATTCTTAATTAATCTTTTACATAATATCAAATTATTAAGTATTCATAAATTTATATCCAAATAATCTAATCTTATTTATTTCCATAAATAGATTATTTGAATTTAATCAAGTTTTAATAACTCAAAACAATCTATTTGATTTACAATATTATAACTTAAACTTTATCTGAAAAGTAAGCATTTAGAAATCAATTTGAGATTTAAAACATTTTCATTATCTAATTTAAACTTACCTTTCAATATAATTTAAAATCTTGTTTTAAAACATTAACTTTTTAAATTTACTTTAAAATTTTAGATTTAATGATTAAATTCAAACACTCTTTTTAAACTAAAATTCAAACTTAAATTAAGTAAAATTATTTCAAAGAAATCATCTCAAACTTTTTAATATTTGAAAGTAAATTCAATTTACATTTCAAAGTTTGATTAATCTTAATTTCAATACAAACAAGTTTTAAATTTTGAAAATTCGTTTTATTTTTTAAAAGACTTGTTTAAGATAAAACTTGTTCTTTAATTACTCCAAGATAACCTGCACTTATTTCATTAAAGTTCAACCAGATACACTACACCTAATAGCTCGAGACAAACACCCTAAAACTCGAGGTAAGCACGGCAGTCTCACGCGTACTACCCGAGACAACACAGCGCCTCCCCTCTTCGAGTCGCACACGAGCATAACGCGAGAATCAACCCGAGACAAAAACTCGTCTTCTCCCAAACAAGATTTCCAGCGTACAAGAATGCACGGTGCACGTGCCCAAAAATTTCCGGCCATCCACGTTCATCGCGACCACCCACGTTTGTCACTTCTTCACCTACGAGCCCGATAATGCACCCAGAACCAATAATTGTCATTCGAACCGAAATTCGAAACTTCGAACCCAAAAGTCTCGAACAACAGCACAGTCACGACCAAAAAACCTCACCGCCAATGACGAACTCGCCCCCTAAACTCCGGCAACTTCACCATCGAACACCATGATCTCAAGCTTCATTCTTCCCAAACGCGATCGAACTCGATTCATTCTTCAGGTCGAAATGAATCTCGATAGTCAAGCCGAGCACACACACAATAAAACCCTAATTTGTTCGAATACGAACAAATCAATCATTTGAAAAATCCCATTCTATTTTTCCTACGATCTATGATTCATAAACAAGCTATGATCGAAGTTACAGCTGCAAACATCATGCCGTGCTTCGGCAATTCACAAAAGTTTCCAAAACTAACAAAACCTAAATCCTCACGAAATACCCAATTAAAATTTATGATAGTAACATCAAAAATCATGAATTTTCATCACAATTCCATACATGAAATTCAAATCTGAATTTAAAGCAGTTTATTTTTTACTAAAATTCAAGTTTCACTGTGCCTTCTATTTTTAAAATTATTTGTTCAGTCAATAATCCAGAAACTATTTTTAAAATTTTCATCATGCCTTAACTCACAACTTCCATTCTAACATCAAAGTCTAATATGGTATGGATTTAGAAGATTTTAAATTATCTTAAGAAAACAAATTTTGTAAGTGAAACAGAGAAGATGGATTTATACAGGCACTAATATTCTCAGACCTTTCATACTTCCAATCATGCATGCATAAACAATATTCATATAAACAGATATTCATTTATCACAGCACAATTCTACACATGCATCCAAATTTAGCCATAGATATTTTTAAAACAATTTTTAATATTTTTTACTCGCCTGTATTATAAGTAGAGAATATAGCAGTTTTCAAGCACTGAATCTTTAAATTGAAAAGCTTTTAAATCTTGTTGTTGAAACACTTGCTGAGTTGATTTGCTGATGAAATTGGATACTTTCATGTTTTCAAATTGCTAATTAAAAGTGGAAACTTGCAGATGAACTTCATTTTGGTTGCAGATTGAATTGAATTGCAGGATGTCTTTATTTGGATGCAGGTTGAAGATTTGCAGAGTGGAGTTGAAGATTTATTTTTGAATTTTATTTTTAGATTTGAAGAAGATTACAAGTTGCCATTAAATTTTGTTGAGAAGTGAAAATAAAGATAAGGAATGTTTGTAAAACAAGTTTCCTTCTAAAATATTTATTAAAAATTTAAAGTAAACATGCCACTTGTAAAAATTTGAACAAATGTCCTTTAAGTATTTAATTGCCTTACATGTGTTTTAAGAGGTGTAAATATGTTACATTTGTCCTTAAGTGTTTTTAATAAAATTTTATTTAATTTGAATGATAACATAAACTTACTTATTTATGTTACATTATAAATAAATGCTTACATATATAAGTATAAATTTACCTTTAAAAGAAAAAATGTTTTAAAACTAATTAATATATAAATAAATTCCTTACACATGTATTTATAACCATTTTAAAATTTAAACATTTTAAAAGAGAACAAAACAAAACTATCATATTAAAATAAATAATTATCTTACATTTTGAAAGCAAATGAATAAATCTAAATTAACTTTTGAAAACATTAAATCTAAAACAAAGCTTAAATCTATAATATTCATACATTATAAATTATTAATTTATTAAATTAAATTTCAAAACAATTTCAAATTATAACATATACATACATATATATTACAATTTGCAAATTCATTTTTAATTTGAAACACAATATCTTCTATTCACAATATATATCAATTGTATATATTATAAACAGAATAAAAAAAATTAATTAGCTTTGAAAAATAATTCTTATCAAATTTAAATTGTCAGATTAAAATTCATTAACCTTTAAAAGATCAAATTCACAAATTTTAAATTAAAATTGTAAAGAAAATTATCAAACCAATTAAATTATTAACACAGATTATTAAATTGTTATTGCCCAAAATTCCGGGTCGTTACAATCCTTCCCCCTTAGAAGAATTTTGTCCCCGAAATTTAAAAGCAAAGGTAATTTAATAATCTAGTACAGATTTTAATTTCAATCAGCAAAGCATTCCTAACAACCAGTTACTAACAACCATAGCAATCACATAAACAAATAAACCTAACTAATTATCCTGACACAAATCAGAATAAATCTCTAATACTATCTCGAGTTTCCCAAGTATAAATCACCGGGAGACTCGCTCTACAAAAGCCAACAAATCAACTACACTACCAACATCCAGAGCTCCTCTCATCTCTAGATCCATCAATTTGAACAGAACATCAGACTATACCCAAGTCTAGCTCAACTTCTAAATCCAACTCCAACTGAACTACAGATTCAATAATCAATCGATGAATCATACACGTACTCCCTTAGAGACATGTGTTACAAAATGAATTTCAGCTATCCAAACTGACAATTAAATCTTATCCTATCAAAACACAGATAAGAAATCTCAAATGCCTCAACACTATCCAATATTATCCAATATCTGTTCTCTTAACCAGAGAATTCTAACAACACTGAAGTCTCCAACTTCAAAAACCAAACTCCTTATCTCATATCTGTATAACTCAACAGACAATCCTGGGCTGCCAAACTTCTTCCTGATCAGCTCAACCAATGATGATACTTCTCAAGCAATAGCAAACAGAACTTACTTCCTTCCTTGCACAGCAGCTACCTCGCTTCCGCTGCACAACTCTGATTCTGAAATAGATTAGAAAAATGTTGATGAACACAGATACAAACTTATCCAATATATACCAGAAAATTTTGTTCATCAAATCCATGAAAATCTGAGTGACACATCAGACTTGGTCACACATCCTTACAACAGAATCCTATTCCAAAAGCTAGATCAGTCCAATTCCAATTCCAAAAATAATTCTGAGCTGCTATGCAAACTCTCCTTTCTCCAAGAACCATCCAACTATCAGGCTAACTACCAAAATTGCTTCTGAAACCAAAACAAATGGAACTCAACTCCAAATGTAGACAAACTTCAGATTATATAAGTAGCTCCTTCTTCCACATGAAAATCCTCAGCCTCAACAAAAGATTGCTCATATAAATTCCCAAACTAATCGCAAGTCACTTTTGCGATCCTACCTAGTTTCGGATTCCAAATATACTGTCCCCTCTTTACCCATTTAGAACAGCTTAAAACCTTTCCAAACCAGGTTAACCTTTCAAGAAAACATCACCACCTTCAGCCCAAGCTGCTGCTAGAAGAAACACCAAGATTCCTGGACCATCGGAGAAACAACCAACACTGCTATTTCCAAGCTCTCCCTCGATGATACTACAAAACTAAAAGATCTTCTCGTCAGCACACCGAACACTTCGAGTTGCACTGCTACCACAGCCAACCAAAAACTTCAATCCAAAAGCTTCACCATAACCAAACCTTTAACAAACCCCACAACGGACCTTCGAGATAGCAGACAACCCTTCAAGAAACTTGGACTCCAAACCAAGCATCAACAAATCTCTTACCTTAGGGAATAACAAATGAGACCATGCCAAAGCGAAACACTTATAGACCTTAGTCTCATACCCCAAAATAGCCAACCTCCTTGCTAAAGATCCAAACAACTTCTACATAGACGAGCCTTTCCTACGGCAGGAAAAGACTGCTCCTCAACCACCCCTAAACTGCTTCCAGAGAAAATACCTTCAGAAAATATCCAAGGATACTGCATCTCATCACGCTGTTACCGAGATATCATCACTTACTTCTGCACTTCTGACAGATTCAAACTCAAGAAAAAAAATTCGCTTACCCGAGAGAAATCCAAACTTATACTACAAAGATGAATTCCGAATCTTCAAAAAATTTCCTTTGGATATCAGAGAAATCCTTACTCCAAACTACAAATCCTACTCAAGACGGTATTAGGTCTACAGTCTCGACAAAATATTTCCAATCTCAAACATATGGAACCTCTTCCATCAGTGGTAGTCGTGTTACACACACACACCACTGCCCCATCTACCTCTAAAACTTATGTTGGAAAACCCGTACAGATAACCCAACCTATTAGGTAGATACAGATATATAAATATATAGATATATATAAAAATTACAAGTACGCTCTCTCAAGAAAGACACCGCTACAGAGCCTAGGTATTCACTCAACCTAATGCTCCCTAAAGAAGGACACACTTCAGAGCCTAGGTATTCACTCAACCTAACGCTCTAATGCCAAATGTAGCGGCCCGACTTCCTATCTCCAGGAAATCGCATCACTAGTGAAGAAAGAAAGGGATAGAAGAAGAAAAGTAAGAGAAAGAAGAACACAAACAACATCAGAGAACTCACAGCGAAACGAAATAAATATAATAATTAACATAAAATATTACATAGTACCTCATTACATCAGAGTACACAACTATACAACACATATTAGACAGCTATAAACATCTGTCGAATTCATACAACTCAAGTACAACAGAAGAAAACAGACATCAATCAAACACAGCGGAATCGATATATATCTAAACGTCGAAGCCTCCTGCTCCATATCTCCTCTAGAATTCGTCAAGCTAACCTGAATCACTTGACTACTCATACATAATATGAGTACCCAAGAGTTTAATAAAACAGAAAATAAACACTCGGGTCAGACAGGGGTCTGGTGTGAGTAAACGGGTTAAAATTGCTTAACTTTAGAAAAACCTTTTGAAAAGAAAAGGTATCACGTAAGAATTCCCACACATAAATATGGAAAAGTTTTTACCTTACGCTAACCAAAACATTTGATAGGAAATCCAGTGATATTATAATAGTATCTAGGGTTTTCAAAATAAAATACAGAAATAGCTGGAATGCTTACATCTCACGTTCCAACATAGTTGGGCACGATCAAAACCGTACAGGCACTTATTGGATTTTGGATTCCATACAATGGCAGGGCTACTGGGGTACCGCCCATCACAGTACGTGGCCTAGATCAACGTACCGAGGAGTACTCCCACTCCCCTGCAACACAAGGCCGGAACCATCCCTTACTAGACAGTCCCGAACAAGACCACCCCGTAGTTGGCGCGACCAACCACACACTAAGCCGAAATAGAAAGGGACCTCTTGACAGGGATGTATCTTGCTCTCCAGTGGAAGTTACCCACAAAGCCTTGCTGCACCTCCCATGTTTTAGCCATTCCCGGTTGATGAGGCTTGAGGTTGCGATTACCTTTATAGAACACATCTATCTTAGAATGCTCATCGTCCACCTGACGATGTTCTGAAAGCATTCAATCCATACAAGTTCGTTTCGGGTTCGAACGAAACCGAAGGCACTATCTCGTTGCACTCATTATTGGAATCACCCTCAGAGTCAACGACCATAGCCCTTGCACTCTGATTCGCCATCTCGAATCTATAAGCACTATTCCGTCAATTCATTACGGAATCACCCACAGAGTTATACTGATGTATAGCCCTTACACCTCGAGTCTTCACTTGCTCCACTTTGATTAACGACCTAATGTTTAATTAGAATCGATGTGGTTTTCGGATCCCAAATATGGAAATCCGATCCCGGTCTCACCGAAACCAAACGCCATTTTAAATGTCCAAGTTGTACTTAAGGGTTTTAAACAGTTTAACTTATATTTAGGGTGATATATAAATAGATAGATGAATCATATTATCACACGAAATAATTCATAACAACATTCATCTTCATAAGCAGCATCTCACATATCATAGATATCCAAATCAACCAATATCAAACAATATCAACCAATATCAATCAATATTCAATATCAACCAATCACCCAATATCATTCAACATCCAATATCAATCAATCATCTAATATCCATCATCCATATCAAAACAGAATTGATTATTTCTTAATCAATTGAATTACCATAATCCTTCTTCACTAATTAATATTCGAAATAGAGTAAATTAATCATCTCTAATGATTTTCCTAATTAATCTTCTTGATTAATTATATTAATTACATTCATGTAATTATCCTATTCATATTCAGTTATTAACCTTTAATTACTATCATTAATTACAATAATTAATGATCATACATTAATTAATTAACAATAATTAATTAACATTAATTCATAATTAATTACAATTAATTAATCACACTTAAATTAATTACTTTTATTAATCAACCTTGATTAATATTAATTAATGATCCTTATTAATTAATTATAATTAATTAAATAATTAACTTATAATTAATCAACTAATCAATCATAATTAGTAATTAACAATTTGTAATTACTTAACTAAATTAATTAACTTCTTACTTAATTAATTTCTAATTAAATTAATCCTTGATTAATTAATCTAATTAATTTAATCTTTAATTACTTCATTAAGTAACTATTAAACAATTAGATAAATAAATAAATCCTTAATTAATTACTTATTTAATTAATTTTCAATTTTAATTAATTATACTTAGTAATTAACCTTAAGTTAAATTCATTAATTAATTAATCACATTATTATTTAACCAAATAATTAAGTAATTAACCCTTAATTACTTACATAAGTAATTAACCCTTAATTACTTACATAAGTAATTATTCCTAATTACTTTCATTAATGAATCTTAATTACTTTCTTAAATAATTAATTCCATTATTAAATAATCCTTAACCCTTTAATTAATTACTTCATAATTAATTATCTCTAAAACATTTATATTAATCAATTCTTAAATTGATATTATTAAGTGATTAACCAATAATCACTTCAACTAATTACTCCGTGAGTAATTATCATTAATTACTTCCATAAGTAATTAACTTCCTTAATTACATTCAACAATTTATCATTAATTACTTTATTAAGTAATTACACTTAATTAGTCATAATTAAGTGATTATTAAAAATTAATAAATAATTAACTAATTACTAAAATTAATTAAACAATTAATTAAGTAACTTTCTAGATTTAAAAATCCTTAATTAATTTAGAAAACATTATTCTTAATTAATCTTTTACATAATATCAAATTATTAAGTATTCATAAATTTATATCCAAATAATCTAATCTTATTTATTTCCATAAATAGATTATTTGAATTTAATCAAGTTTTAATAACTCAAAACAATCTATTTGATTTACAATATTATAACCTAAACTTTATCTAAAAAGTAAGCGTTTAGAAAACAATTTGAGATTTAAAACATTTTAATTATCTAATTTAAACTTACCTTTCAATACAATTTAAAATCTTGTTTTAAAACATTAACTTTTTAAATTTACTTTAAAATTTTAAATTTAATGATTAAATTCAAACACTCTTTTTAAACTAAAATTCAAGCTTAAATTAAGTAAAATTATTTCGAAGAAATCATCTCAAACTTTTTAATATTTGAAAGTAAATTCAATTTACATTTCAAAGTTTGATTAATCTTAATTTCAATACAAACAAGTTTTAAATTTTGAAAATTCGTTTTACTTTTTAAAAGACTTGTTTAAGATAAAACTTGTTCTTTAATTACTCCAAGATAACCTGCACTTATTTCATTACAGTTCAACCAGAAACACTACACCTAATAGCTCGAGACAAACACCCTAAAACTTGAGGTAAGCATGGCAGTTTCACGCGTACTACCCGAGACAACACAGCGCCTCCCCTCTTCGAGTCGCACACGAGCATAACGCGAGAATCAACCCGAGACAAAAGTTCGCCTTCCCCCAAACAAGATTTCTAGCGTACACGAATGCACGGTGCACGTGCCCAAAAATTTCCGGCCATCCACGTTCATCGCGACCACCCACGTTGGTCACTTCTTCACCTACGAGCCCGATAATGCACCCAAAACCAATAATTGTCATTCGAATCGAAATTCGAAACTTCGAACCCAAAAGTCTCGAACAACAGCACAGTCACGACCAAAAAACCTCACCACCAATGACGAACTCGCCGCCAAAAACTCCGGCAACTTCACCATCGAACACCATGATCTCAAGCTTAATACTTCCCAAACGCGATCGAACTCGATTCATTCTTGGGTCGAAATGAATCTCGACAGTCAAGTCGAGCACACACACAATAAAACCCTAATTTGTTCGAATACGAACAAATCAATCAATTGAAAAATCCCTTTCTATTTTTCATATGATCTATGATTCATAAACAAGCTATGATCGAAGTTACAGCTGCAAACATCATGCCGTGCTTCGGCAATTCACAAAAATTTCCAAAACTAACAAAACCCAAATCCTCACGAAATACCCAATCAAAATTTATGATAGTAACATCAAAAATCATGAATTTTTATCACAATTCCATACATGAAATTCAAATCTCAATTTAAAGCAGTTTATTTTTGACTAAAATTCAAGTTTCACTGTGCCTTCTATTTTTAAAATTATTTGTTCAGTCAATAATCCAGAAACTATTTTTAAAATTTTCATCATGCCTTAACTCACAACTTCCATTCAAACATCAAAGTCTAATATGGTATGGATTTAGAAGATTTTAAATTATCTTAAAAAAACAAATTTTCTAAGTGAGACAGAGAAGATGGATTTATACAGGCACTAATATTCTCAGACCTTTCATACTTCCAATCATGCATGCATAAACAATATTCATATAAACAGATATTCATTTATCACAGCACAATTCTACACATGCATCCAAATTTAGCCATAGATATTTTTAAAACTGTTTTTAAATTTTTTTACTCACCTGTATTATAAGCATAGAACATAGCAGTTTCTAGGCACTGAATCTTTAATTTGAAAAGCTTTTAAATATTGTTGTTGAAACACTTGCTGAGTTGATTTGCTGATGAAATTGGAATACTTTCATGTTTTCAAATTGCTGATTAAAAGTGGAAACTTGCAGATGAACTTCATTTTGGTTGTAGATTGAATTGAATTGCAGGTTGTCTTTATTTGGATGTAGGTTGAAGATTTGCAGAGTGGAGTTGAAGATTTATTTTTGAATTTTATTTTCAGATTTGAAGAAGATTACAAGTTGCCATTAAATTTTGTTGAGAAGTGAAAATAAAGATAAGGAATGTTTGTAAAACAAGTTTCCTTCTAAAATATTTATTAAAAATTTAAAGTAAACATGCCACTTGTAAAAATTTGAACAAATGTCCTTTAAGTATTTAATTGCCTTACATGTGTTTTAAGAGGTGTAAATATGTTACATTTGTCCTTAAGTGTTTTTAATAAAATTTTATTTTATTTAAATGATAACATAAACTTACTTATTTATGTTACCTTATAAATAAATGCTTACATATATAAGTATAAATTTACCTTTAAAAGAAAAAATGCTTTAAAACTAATTAAAATATAAACAAATTCCTTACACATGTATTTATAACCATTTTAAAATTTAAACATTTTAAAAGAGAACAAAACAAAACTATCATATTAAAATAAACAATTATCTTACATTTTGAAAGCAAATGAATAAATCTAAATTAACTTTTGAAAACATTAATTCTAAAACAAAGCTTATACCTATAATATTCATACATTATAATTTATTAATTTATTAAATTAAATTTCAAAACAATTTCAAATTATAACATATACATACATATATATAATACAATTTGCAATTCATTTTTAATTTGAAACACAATATCTTCTATTCACAATATATATCAATTGTATATATTATAAAAACAGAATAAAAAAAATTAATTAGCTTTGAAAAATAATTCTTATCAAATTTAGATTGTCAGATTAAAATTCATTAACCTTTAAAAGATTAAATTCACAAATTTTAAATTAAAATTATAAAGAAAATTATCAAACCAATTAAATTATTAACACAGATTATTAAATTGTTATTGCCCAAAATTCCGGGTCGTTACAAATTTTCAAAAGGAAAATGGGGTCTTTCAAATATAAAAAAAAGTTTAAAGGTTTTAAAGGGATGGTAATAAACTTGGTAATCATTTTTGGGTATAATTCATTTTGAGAAAAATATTTGGTTTCGAAAATAGATTGGAATTTAAAACCCAGTATTTATATGATGATTTTGGGAATGAATTTGTTTGACCTAAATTATGTTGATTTGGAAACTAGGATTATTTTCTAAACCTATTATTTTGCACACTTTGACTCTGAAAATATTTAATTTGGAAGAGATAATTTGGTGAAATCGTATATGATTTTGAAATTGAACTGATATTGAAACAAATTGAAATTGAGAACCTTATTTTACTAAATACTTGATTTGGGAGTTGTCGAAATTATATAAAATTGATTTGTATAAGTATGAAGTTTATTCGAAAATTATATAAAATTGATTTGAATAAGTATGATATTGATTTATATAATATCGGTTTTGAAGGGTTTTTGAGTATTTTCACTAGTTATTGAAACAGGTCTACTAAGTATTTGGAGAATTCTAGCTTTGCGCCCGATCAACACATGGCCAGAGTCTACAAGAATGAGGATAAACTTGTTAAGACATAGAGTTATAAAAGTATTTTGATAGAGTATTATATAAAGGATATTTTTATCATTTCCTTCTATCTTTCTAAATAATTTAAAATGTTTAAAATACCGTTTATTTATATACTACATGGTTTAATAGTAAATTATTAGTGTTTTATGTATGTGATTGATCTTTATATAAATAAGTGAACGGAAATCAATTTAAAACTAAATGAAATTTTTGTGATTTGAATTGACAGTTTGAACTAACAAATTTTAATCGAATGACTATTTACGGATTTAATAAAATAGGTTTAACCAAATTATTAAATGATAATTAATTTAAATTTAAATCTATATGGTTTTAAATTAATTGTTTTTTTTTCAATCTAGTTTCTTTTGGTTGTTTTTATTCTCCTACCTCGTTCCTTTTCAGGGACGAAAAGTTTTGAGCGGGGGAGAGTGTAACAACCCGTAAATTTTAATTTGTTTTAATACCGTAATTTACTGAATTTTGTGAAACTTTAAATAATAATATTTGGAAATAAAAATTAAACATTTGGTCTACGTCTATTTTAACATAGCAATTGGTAAATTTTCATCTGATAATATTGAAGTTTATTTTATTGTGTAATTTTATTTTATTTCAAATCGGTTAATAATTGATGATAATAAAATATTATCAAAACCTAAATATTTTTACATAATAAATTTGTAAATCATCTTCTGAGTGAGATGTCATATTTTGTTTCTTCAAATTTGGACTGCTATTGCTCCATTTATCTTACTTCTAGCAAATTAGCAGCATTTTTAGTACCTATTATCGACTTTTGATAGGATGATCATATCACTAATATCTGTATATCATTTTATAGTCTCGTCATGATGATCCCTGCGGTATATTCAACTCTGTGTTTTAAAGCCCGATATGCGGCGAAACCGCAAAACGGTTAGCCGTACTGGTACCTATTTGAAACGATTTGAGTCTTTTTAATTCCTTGTGTCCATTTATTATCTACCCATCGAATCAAACAACCATTTATTTTAATTATTCCATCTGTTTGCATTTATATTTTCTATATTTGGGTGCGTGACTTTCGATATTCTACTGTTCACTCTTAAACTACTGCTGGAAATAATATATATTTTTCCTATTGGTAACAGCCTATTCTTTCACCTTTATATTCTTCCTTTCCCTTTTCTTTTCTTTTATTCAGCCAAGCCTGTAAGAAAAAAAATATAAATAAATTATGGAAATTTTATTCTCGAGCATCAATCTAGCTAAACCACTCTGACAGCACACATGGCCTAGACTCGATCGTCTTCCTCAGCAACCACAACTCCAACGACCCAAGCCTTGCCCACTGGCTCCACCTCGAACAAACTGCCCTAACACAATCGTCTTGCCGCTGTGAATCATTTGAGCTTCCACCATGGCCGCAAACTTCCTACCTCGGCCGAGCTCTTTCCGTCCATCTCCCCTCTCTCTCAACCCATGTCCATTGTTCAGCGCTGTCGCCCTCACACCTAGGCTCGCAATCCATCAGTCAACCTGATACCTCCGCTGCCTCGTCTATGACCTCGGCCGAGCTTTGCATAGTAGCAGTTTTCCTCGTATAAAATATATAAGGGGCATACTCAATGTTATTATCTGTTGGATCGTATAAAATATACATCTGTTAGTTTATATGTATATTATGTTAGTGTTGCAGCTATACAATTATATACGTCTATATATGTTATACAAATTATATTGTTACATATAATACAGTTTTATATTTATATAGTTATGACTACGTTATATAATGTTTTAAACATTTTGGATATATATATATATATTATTTTACAATGTTTTGTATATATTATTTTATGTAGGCTATTATAATTAATGTGTACAGTATGTTTACATATATATTTATAGTTATATATATATAGGCTTATATAAAGTGAATGCAGTTCATGTTACGGTATGTATAAATATATGCTAGTATTGTAATATATTTTGAAAACAGGTGTATACTTATATTTTATGTTTAAATTGATGCTCGTATATATGTTTATTTTGAAATAAATTTACGTGGTGGTTGATCTAACGTTTAAGAGATTTGCACTGTCTGACGTGCTGTATATGTATATTTATAGCTTTTTATGTTTATGCATGTAAGTAGTATATGTTATAATCTATTTGTTTTATATATATAAATTATAAATATACAAGTCTATATACATTTTTATGGTGGTATATTTTTCTAATCTAAAGCTACTTTGTTTGTGTTATATTTACAATGTATGTATACATTCTGTTATGTGTATAAAGTTTACACATGTTATAAAATTTGTTAGTTATTAAATGATTTTACATATAGGTTAGTTGAAATATATGGTTGCTATCAATATTAGTATATATACTAGGATGTATATTTAGATCTAAGGTATATAGGTAGTTTAGGAAAGTTGTATATGTATGTAGTTTATATGTGTATGTATGTATATATATATATATATGAGTTATAGGATATGTTATACATAGATTTTAAATTTCTCTCATAATGTTTAAGTTTTATTTATACATTATAATATATATTTATATTGATTTTATAAGAAATATTAATATTTAGATCTTATATTCAGAGGATATATATATTATGTCTGTATACCTACATAAGTATTTATTTCGAAATATTTATATTTGATTTTAGTATATGTGTTCTAATTTAAAACAATGATTTTTAAATACATATATACACACACATATATATTTAAATTTAAAATTTATTTGAATTTAGAATATGATTTATATATATAGTTATATATGGTTATATAAGTTCGCTTATACCATTTATCTTCATCGATCCAGTTCTGATTTGATTCGTCAATTCCTATTATCAGATTTGATCATCGAATCCATGCCATTCTTGATTTGCATTAGAATTCGTGCTTGGATTCGTAACTTATCTCATTCTCGTGCTTATCTCTATCCATGAAAGGTGAGCAAATCACTCACGATTAACGTTCTTATATTTATTAAATTTGACTTCAATTGGAAAGACAATTGAAATATATTTTTGTTAGTTATTTACATTGCTATTTATATGCTATTATCTGTATCTGTTCACCTATGACATTTGACACCGTTATCTGTTATTTATATTGATGATATACGCCTGTTATATTATTATCATATCTATTATCACTCTGCAAGTTCCCTGTTAGCATAGAATTCCCTATGGGATGAAATGATACATACCCGAACGATCTATAGAATAGGATAAATGATAAACCCAAGCGACTTTCATTGAACTGAATTTGGTATTACGGGTTGAAATGATATATACCCGTATATTTTTAAATTACAGGTTGAAATGATAAATATCTGTATCACTTGACCAAAGGATAAAAAATTTATACTAGCACCGTTGGTCTATATATAAGTACTTTGAAACTGATTTCTATGGTTTTGGAAAGAATATATGGTTTAATAAATTGGAGGAAATATTTAGTCTATTTGTAAATTTGGAGTTTATTTAAATGATATTGGATTTATTAAGTGAATGTTTCAAAACTATATAAAAATGAAGTTAAATTAGGATATATATGAAATTATCAAATTTAGTTTTGAAAATGTTGAATATTTAAAGCTTTAAATCTATTGAATTTTACTGGTTTATTTTGTGGTTCAAATCTGTATTTGAAATCGATATAATTTAAACTTGTTTATTTAGAAACCGAATTGAATTGAAACTGATAAATTGAGATTGAATTAAATTTGAATTTGGAATTCGAGTTGATTTGAATCGATTTGTGAAATTTGAGGAAATTATAAATATTGTACTTTATAAATTATTTAATATACATACTATTATAATAAAAACTATTTAATATAAACTATTTAAATATACTAATTATTTAATATAATCTTTTTATTTTACAAACTATTTTATCTTAATGTTAGCACCAAAATTGGTCACTAACACCCTTGAGAAAGATTGTGTAGAGAGATTAATGAAGAAAGTAAATTAAAACAGAGAAACTGTATGCAAAATTAAATGCGAAAATAGGAACATCGGATTTATAGTGGTTCAGCGTAATTGCCTATGTCCACTTTAAGTTTTGATCTTTATTGCTCTCACATGTGATTGAATACAGATAAAATTCATACTATAAAGACTTGAATACAAATTCTAAGTAAAATAGAGCGAGTCTTGAAAGCGGTAGAGTCTCCCTATTGTTCTCGAAAAAAGATCCATTTCACTATGCCCCTGCCCTTCTATTTATAGACGAAGATGGGTTGGACTTCCCTAATGGGCCTAGGAGCAAGATAGCTCGGCCCGTGGTGAGTGGTTGCTGCGTGCCGAACCACAAATGCCGAGCGACGAGTGCCGAGCGAGGCGCGGTGTGCCAAACGAGCCCATGTGCGGATCGAGCCCTAAGTGTCGAATGGAATTCGCATGCCGAGCTGCACATCCATGTCAAACGAGACAGTGCCGAACGAGCCCTGATGCCGGACGAAGCTTCATGCTGACCGAGGGTTCATACCGAACGAGGCTCATGCCAAACGAGGCTTGAATGCTGAACGAAGCATGAATGCCAAACGAGGTTGGAATGCCGAGCGAGGTTTGAATGCCGAACGACCTTGCTATGTCGAACGAGGCTGGAATACCGAGCGAGGCCTGATTGCCGAACGGCCTTGCTATGCCAAACGAGGCTGGAATGCCGAGAAAACCTTGGATGCCGAACGACCTTGCTATGCCGAACGAGGCTGGAATGCCGAGCGAGCCTCTAAGCCGAACGACCTTGCTATGCCGAATGAGGCTGGAATGCGGAGCGAGCCTCTAAGCCGAACGATGCCTCAATGTCGAGCGACTTGCTACTTGGTCAATCCAACGGGTAACACTTTCCCCCCAAAGTGTATCTTACTAACTAACACGATACGCTTTGAACTATGAGCACTCCGTACATTACTTTAAGCCCTTGTTTTGCTTCATCAATGGTGATCCTCTAAGCCGAACGAGGCGTTGAATGCCGAACGACGTATGGATGCCGAACGGCATTGAATGCCAAATGACATATGGATGCCGAACGGCATATGGATGCCAAGCGAGGGTGGTGCCTTGACTGGTTCTACCGGTTACTATCCATTCATCTTCCCTCGTTCCTATATAAATAACGCTTCTCTTCTTTTCCCTTTTCACCTTTTTACCTCCGTTTTACAGAACTTACGAACTCACCTCCAACCATACTTCAACTAAATATTTACCTTTCCCTTCTCTCCCCGAACCCAATAAGCTGCCTCATCTCCTTCCCCAACTACCTAATCCGATGAAAACCGTGCTTCTTACTTCAAAATCACCCCAAGCTTCGAGTCATTTCTTAGGTAATGACCACTCCTTTAAACACTTCATCTCGACTAGGAAACTTAGCTCGAGATTCGAATTCTTGAGTCTTCGTAAAACTAAGGACATCAGGAACGGCGTGGATGAGGACAACGAATTCGAGGCTAGAACTTGTTTTTAGAGCTAGGCGGAGTGGTGGAAGGAAGGAGGCATCAGAGGTGTTTAAGACATGAGGGAGTAAGAAGTAGTGAAGTTAGGGGATGCAAGTTAAGCATGGTGGAGGAGAAATGGCCATGGCTCGGCATTACTCTCGAGTGCCGAACGATTAAGAGAGATTGGAGGAGAGCAATAAGTCTTGCCGAACGGTAAGGGGAGGAGAGGTGAGGGCTGAATCTAGAGTGCCAACAAGAGCAGCTTGGCATGAATTGTCGAAGGACTTTTCTGTGCCAAGCGGCAGAGATGGATGGTAGGAAGGAAGTTGAAATCGAGGTAAAGTGCCGAGCGATGCGGCTCGGTATGGTAGTGGTTCGACATGACTTGCTGCATGCCGAACGGTGTTAGAGGGAGTGCAGGAGAAAAGTGGGAGATGGGCGTAGTGCGGAACGAGGAGGCTCGGCATAACTTGCTGGATAACTCGTCCGTGCCGAGCGATAGGGAGGATGTGTTGGAAGAAAGTTGGTGTTGAGGGTAAAATGCCGAGCGATGCGGCACGGCATAACTATGGTTCGGCATGACTTGTCGCATGCCAAACGGTAAAGAGTAAAAGTGGGAGAGTGGTGTACTTATGACATTCAGAACCAACTTAACTTGTGCCCAATGCATAGATGACTCAACCTATCCTTTATGCCCGAACATACGACAGTGAACAAGTACACGGAATTAAACAATTAAGCATATCGGACAACCCAGACTAATAATTCCCATGTTTTGACAACTGTAATCCTAAACCTAACTTGCTCGAAATAGTTAATAATCTTTCACATACAGTGTCGATGTCGAGTCCAAAACATAAACCATCTTATGACAAGCTCTCGTAGACAATCGGCGATGACGGTCTTCAAAGATGATAGCTCAAAGCTTAATTTTATTTCACCAACTCAACGACTTTTAATTTCTTGGCACTTATGTCTGGAAGATCGCACTAGTTCACACACCACACGGGGAGAATATTTATGTTGTTAAGTCTAATGTCGATTGTTTTTCAAGTATTGTTCAAATGGGTGTTTCGTCAGATTCAATCTTCATTAGAGGTGTCTAGGAAATCTAGCCCTGCTACAATCTCAGACAGACCCGGGCCATCCTATGAACAAGAAGTAGTAGGAACTTCAAATTCATCAACTACTCCTGATTAAGACATGCCCAGCCCCACGATCTCATCTACCGACTTGGCTCCCGTTGCCATGGATGCAGTGATCTTTTTAGACGATCCGATCGATTCCCAAGCCTCGAAGATTAACGAAAGCACGCTTCGACGTATATGCTCAATGCATGGGATTCCTTTCGATGACGTGTTGGTTCCATTGAGACAGGACCGTCCTTATTTGCCCTAGTCGGATATACAGCCTGCAAAAGATTCATGTGCTGGGTTGGTAGCGTGCCGCCACTCAACTCCTTTCTTCGCGACCTGTTGCAGTATATCGACATCGCCCCATCACAATTACATCCGAATAGCTACGCTTTCATATAAGGCACTTGCATTCTCTTCATGAGTGTCCTCTTCAGGCTCCCGACTCCTGGTGACATCCGCTATATCTATCGCTTCAAGGGACAGTCAGATATCCCATATCTTGTATTCCTCGAGCCATATAGCAAATGCCAAATCCTGACTAAAGCATGGAGTAAGTTTGCCCAATACAAGAAAGAGTGGTTCTATGTGCGTTGTCCTCCTGGCTTTGCAAGGAGATGGGTAGAAGGAAGTAAGTTCCTTTCTGGATCAATACTTGAATTTGGCGAAATTTGCATCCTTTTTGACGCCTTTATCTACTTTTTCAGCTATCAACCCACATTCCGAAGGCTCCGGGTACTCTAAAGTTGTCGAAGCTATCCGAACCATCCTTGTAGCAGACCGAGACATCAGATCTCTCATTTCAAATGAATCACTCACGAAGTTTGGGATACTGGCGGAAGGTCGCCGAATAAGCCTCCCTCAAGGCGTCACTATATCCAGGCCTGCTTCGGGCAAAGGAAAAAAGCAGGTTGGGTCTTCATCACGTAATGCCCCTGATACACCAAAGGAGGGGAGATTAGAGAAGGCAAGACGCTCGAAGTACTGGGCGAAAATGTTAGTCCCACTCGGGACCCGATAGTCGAGGCTCATGACATCGAAACAACACCTTTTCCTTCAAAAGGAAGGAAGAAATTGACCTATAAGTTGAGGAAGAAGAAAGTGGGTGGAACTTCTGAAGTCACCCTTATTCCAGTGGAGAGAGAGCCCTCCCCCCAACACTTAGAGAGTTCTCTGAAAGGTCTGTCGAACCTCACTATTCCTGATGATCTGCTCAATTATGGTTTCGACGATCCAGAGGCGCTTAAACTTCATTCGCCCACCAGAGGCGATGCAGGCGTTCAAGCCCATGGCCAGGGAGAAAAAACACCCATAAGTAGAGATAAAGAAACTGGTATGTCGGAGGGGAACACTAGGACACACACAAACATGTGCCCTTCACCTTGCAGTTAAATTTATACCGTCACTCTACTCTCTGCTGACTTGTCGTTATCTAAATTCTGTGCAGGTGATATGGGACGTACACATGGACTTGATCGTCTCTGCAGTTCATCTACCTTCCATCACCTTGGACGAGATTCAGGTTTCGGAAGACGTCGGGACAGTGATGATGACGGAGATAGGGATTACCACTCCTGGGATTCATCATCTCAAAAGAAAGCCTATCATCAGCCTTCATACTATTATAATCCTCCTTCTCACTCGAAACAAGGCAAGGAGAAACACGACCACAAGGGTCCCAATCCGATGCCCCCTGTGATCAACACTCTGGATCATCAAGCACACGACAATCTCGGGAACCTCACAAGAAAGCTGAACTGTCAAACCCATCTCCCTCCATTCCCGCAACAATCCAACGATGTCAGAGATACTAGACGAGCTTAAGGCTAAGTTCCCAAAAATCTGCTTCAATGGTCTAAAGTTTTCCCCAGCGACCCACCACATTCCGAGACAGGTCAAACAGAGCGCCGTCACCTGCAACAACAACGTCTATGTTCAACATGACACGTTTGTTCATCTAGATGAGAAAGTCTCGGAAGTCTCCGTCGAGCATCAACATGAAATTGACCGCCTGAAGCTCGAGGCTACTTATGATAAAGATATTATTAACGCTCGGGAGGAAGAGCTTGCTTCATACAAGTTTCGGTTTGAAGCTGCCCAACGGAGCGCTAAGGATACTACGGAGGTCGTCCACCGTCTGGAGACAACTCATAAAAAAGAAATTAATGAAGCGGTCCAACGCTGCGGGGCCCTGGCTTTAGAGAAGGACTCGGTTCAGAAGGAAAGGGACACATTTGCCCTTCGAGTTAAAGATTTAGAAGATCAACTCCGCAAAGAGAGAGAGAGAGGAGAAATCTGCTGCTCATGAAGAGTCACAACGATATTGTGACAAGATTGTTGCTACGCGACTCCTAAAGGCAAAGCTCGATGACGAGCTCTCTAAAGTCGGGGTGCTGAAGGATGAAGCCCGTCAAGAGGCGAAGAGAATAGAATCCGTGGAGAATGACTCTCGCCTTAAGGCAGCTACAGAGGCTGGCAAGGAGGAGATTATGTGCATGTGTGACCCACTCATAGCAAAATACGACGCCCATGTCCTCATGCATCGGGACTTAACTTTTCTTGGAGAGGGCCACCTCGAATCTCTAGCCGAGGCATGAAAGACTTTAATAAAAATCAGGAAGGTCAAACTTGGCACCGAGGTGGTCGATGAAGATGCTTTAATAAAATAATTTCTCAAGGGGAACGAGCCTTCAGACCTGTCTGTGGCGAAGGCTCGTTACGACAAAGGTTCCTCCTTATCGAAAGAGAAAGATTGTAACGACCTGCAAATCCGTACCCCTTGAGTCAACACTATTCTAAAACAACCAACTCCAGTTGTACAGAAATACGAACCATTTGGGTTAAAGAAGAAGAGATAGAAGAAGAGAATAGAAAACAACAACAGAATCTAACCATCGCAGCGGAGTAAAATATAATAGATAATAAATAATCTTTACTCAAAATCAAATATATCTATTTACATACAATACATCATCAGAGTACATCAATCACAGCTCACATCAACAACATACAACTGGATACACCGCTACACAACACAACGGAATATAAATATAGGTAAACAAGTACGGAAGTACGTATCGTCATCCTGCCCGTCTCCTGAGCTCCATAGCATCATATCCTGTATCCTATAATACTCGATCTGACCCGAGCATTACAGTTAAATAATACCCGAGTCAGTCTGGAATACCAGCGTGAGAAAAACACAGCCAATTGATTATTAAAGTTTCAAAAATCCTTTGAAAACAAAAGCATCTCGTAAGACCACGCCACAAATAAACATGTCGGGTTTTTACCTTATGATAGCTACAACAATTTTTATAGAAATCCTTTGATATTATAATAGGGTCTATATACAAATACTTATAAAATAACCGAAATTGTTACATTTCATTAAATTCCAACTACTAGCCACAGAGTGGGTAATATAAACAAAACTCGTACAAGGCACGTAGGGAGAATGGATTTCCATCTAATGACTAGGCACTAGGGTACCACCTGTCATAGTACGGGGCATAGATCATTGTACCGAGGAGTACGCCCGCTCCCCTGCAACACAAGGTCGGGACTACCCCTTACTGGATAATCCCTAGTGAGATCACCCCACGGTTCAGATCAACAACCGCCCACTAAGCCGAAATAAAAAGGGACATCTACACTGGAATGACCTCACCATGCTTGGATGCTACCCACCTAGCCTTGCTGCATAACCCCTGATTTTCAGTCATTCCCATTTGATGAGGCTTGAGGCTAAGCATTACCTTTTTAGAATATATCCCTTAGAATGCCCATCGTCCACCTGACGATGTTTTCGCAAGCATTCATCCATACAAGTCCGTTCCGTGTTCGAACGGAACCGAAGGTACTATTCCTACTACATCCATTTGGAAATACCCTCAGGATTAGAAGCGACTAGCCCTTGCACTTCACTGCTCCATCTTCGAATCCAAAATCGTTTACACGAAACGTACAAACCGGATCGAAGTAGTTTTCGAGAAATAAATCTCGATCCCGGTCTCTTCGAAACGATCAACGCATTTTTGTCCAATATTGATAGTCGGTGATTTAACTATCAATTAATATTCACAAACATCCATCAAACAACAAATAATTTCCCAAATTATTTATTTATCTCAAAGATATCTTCACGAGATATATTTCTATTTTCAATCCTTTGAAAACAGTTTTAAAACCATCTTCTTTCCAGAATAAACTTTCCCAAATATTTTCTATCTCCTCTGAAATTACCAAGCACAAAATTAGATTTTAAAATAATTTAAAACCACTTTACTTTGAAATTTATACTTTTAAACATTTAAATTAAAACTATTTCAATAATATGTTAAAAATACATACTATATAAATATTTGAAATAAGGTTACTTTTAAATATAACTAAATTTTTAATCCTAAACAAACTACTAAGTCATCCTTTAAATTATTACTACTATAATTGGATAAAAAGGTAAGATTTACTTTAGAATTAAAATATTTAGAAATAATAGATTTTTCCAAACTTGCTTTTAGAGTCAACTTAAAAAATTGTAACTTATACTTAAAAACTTACTTTGAAAACGTACTTGGTTATCCAGGGAGAAGATCCAACTTCAATCGCTTAAATCAATTTTTCCCCAAATTGATTTCAAACTTATCCCATTTGAAATAAATTTCTTTACTTACTTAATTCATTTCAAATTTCATTAAGTATGGACTTAATTGGTGTTATTATTATTATTTTTCATCTGATTCTAAAACTTTTATCCGATATATACAAATTCCAGATTTTCCCAATTCTTCTTCATTCTTTCAACAATTTAAATCTTAACCTTTAAATAAATGTTTTGTTCTTTTAAATAATAACACTGAATTTTAAATTCATTAACTTCCTGTTTATTCAAATTTTCTTTCTATACCCATGATCTATTTATTAGAATTTTAAGGTCTCTTAATTCCTTTTCCAATTCATATTTTTTTTTATTTCTATAATTATTTTATTCCCAAATTCACTTCTTTTAATTTCTTTCCAAAATCCAATTTATATATTTTTGGCAATTCAATATACCCAATCATAACCAACCGAACCATAGCATTCAATATTTCAACATAATTCATCATAAAATATCAAATCATCATAATAGGGAAATTAAATAATTTAAATAAATGTTGAGGGATCCAGTTGGATCCCTCCAACCTGTTTTCCCTACATCCACATATGTTAGCTCAATAATACACCAATTTCAAAATACACCATATTATAGTACATCAATCAATATCAATCATTCAAACTGTTATTTAAATTTAATCATTTAAATTCAAATTTAAATTAACTGAGTGAGATTAACTCACCTTTATTTTTTTGTTTGCACCCATTTCCAATCCGGCTCTATTCTTCCACGATTTTCAAACCTTGAATAAATATTAGATGATTTTATTAATTCATCCAATTCGAATAATTAATTTGCATTTGATAAAGTTAATTTAAACAAATTTTATTCAATCTAGTAATTGTTTTAAACTAAACACCTTTTTAATAAAATCATTGAGTAACTAAGAATAATCTATGTTGATTCAAGACTCAAATTTTATATAGACCTTCAAATATTTTAAAATTTATACTAAATTTCAAAATCCTATATATACATGTATTCGCTGTTTATTTATAGTTTCATATATTTTCCAAAAAGTTTTGTAAAGCTATAAATCAAATTCAAACAGACTATATCTCTTATAGTAAACTTCCTATTTCTTCTCAAATTTCCTTTTATTCTTTATGGAACATAAATTGTAAAATGAAAATAAAACCCTGGGTTTCACCTTTACTGCTAATTTCATTTTTTTTATCCTCTAATTTATAAGTCCACGCATATACACATAGGATTAAATAAATAAAAATAAATATATATAAATATACCTCTACTGCTTCCTATCGACGAAACCCTAGATGAAGCCTGATTCGATCGAACAACCAGAAATTAGGCTGCCGAAGATCCCATAGCACTGTACGAACAACTCGCATCCCATTGCTTCGTCGCTAGCGACTATCATATGAGCTTGCGAATCCATAAACGCGATGCTCAACGTCGCACTGCCACGCCGACGAACTTCTAGGTCACCTCGAAATCGAGCTCCGCCTCGACTTTGTCCTTCGCGCGCTTACCCTTGTGAATTCCAGTTGCCAATGCCGAGCTCGACAGCTTCCCCGAACTCGCGAACCATCGATCGCCTCCATCTAAATGCGCCGCCGTACCCTCTATCGGAGCTCGCGAGTATCCCTAACGAGGCAAAAATTCGATGGCGAAATCGATCTGGAAGGAAAGGCGTTCGTTAAGCCATTTTTTTTATACGAATGACTTGATTTGGAAAGGAGGGGTTTTTAATTCCGAACAAAGGCTGAAAAAAAAGGTAGGGAGGGGAAGAAGAAAACGCGACCATGATTATCTATTTATTTCCTTATCTTAGCTTTCTGAGTATTCCATTACGAACAAGGCTTCGGTGAATTATATTTAAGGAAGATGAAGCTTGCGTGCTAAGAGAAAGGAAAACACGATGATAATGGCATGTACGATAGGGGACAAGGATTTGAGAGAAGGCAGCTGATAGGATAGTACGTGAATATAAACAGAAGTTTTTAAATGGAATTCTCAACGCGTTTATATATCGTACACTTACCCACTAACTCCGATCAATACGAAATTTGAAATCCGATAATAATTCAATATTACGGACCTAATGGAACTAGTTTCGTCAAATTCCGAGACTGTGCCTCGGAAGGCTATTTTTAAATTCAGTTTAAACGATATAAATTTCAAAACTGAACAAACAATTTCCAAATTCAATTTTAACACTTTTACTATCTTCACTATCATCTCTATAAATCTTATAAGTCTTCAAATTATTTTTAAACAGACTTAAAATCTCAGATTTCATATTTTATCCCACTTCAAATTATTTAATTCAATAACTTAACTATTAAATGAATTGTGATATTTGAATTCAAATTAAAATTAAACCTTTAAATATTTAAAATCAATTAAGTATTCCAATTTCAAATGCTCGAAAATTCCGGGTCGTCACATTCCTCCCCCCTTAAAAGAATTTCGTCCCCGAAATTACTAACTAGGAAGGATGGTCCAAAACCCGTTTACTTTTCCTAAGATCAAACAGGTTCTACCAATTCAACATCTTACCAACTATATATATATATATATATATATATATATATATATATATATATTATAAAAGACCCATTATTATTCTTATTAACTTTCCAAACCTTTCCAAAACCTTCTATAGTTTCAAATAACTTACTACTTCAACTATTCAAATTATAATTCAAAACTAAATTTTGAACTATAAAAATTTTCTCAAAATTTTTCTAACTCCATAATTTCCCGAAAAATTTCGCCAGCGTCTCCTTTGCGCGGCTAGCTTGGTACAACTACAAAATGGCTCTACGGCCTCCCAAATCCAAAAAGAAAACAAAAAGCCAGGTGACTCAATCCAAATCCCAACCAAATTTCATACCAAATTTAAATACATACCTTTTTGTCGAGCATATCAAATTTATCTTCTTGAAATCAAATCAGTTCTCTTATCCCTTTATATTACCTGCATATCCTGCTTAGTACTAATATCCAATCACAATATTCCAAAACAATTTTTCGACTTCCTTACCAAATGTCAATATTCATCCAAATATCAACTTAGAATACATTTGCAATATTCAATTTCCAATTAAGAATTGACCATTCCTTACTTAAGTTAACATAAGCATTTTATATGTTTCTTATATTTATTTTCATCTTACCACTTTAGTTTATATCCCTTCCTATTCAAATTGATTTATCTCCATTCCATATGAATTCAATTTATTCTTCTACTCTGAATATTTTAAATTTTATTTTTCATTTATTGCTAATTCATGTCATTATTTTAATTAGTTCCATTCACAAATTTTAGTATACAATTTAAATTCGCTTTGTCTTTAACAAAAATTTCTTAAAAATTTTCAAAAATTTTCTAACTCCCAAAATTTTCGAAAATTTTTGGCAGAGTCTCCTTTGCACGGAGGAGCTTTTGCAATTCGACAAAAGAGATAAATATATATACATCGACCCACCCGGTCGGAAAAACCAAAAATAGTTCATATTTCCTAATTTTATTGCGTAGGCTTACCTTATTTAGCATTTTTAAGCAAGCGGCTTAAAATTTTAACAATTGGCATAACCCAATCCAGCCACACGGCTCCTGGGTACCTGTACTTACTTAATTTAAACATGTAAGTGCCAATTATATACAGTTTAACTATTTTTCACTTAGTTGCAATGGTTAAAACATATGAATTCTAAAAGAAATTCACACCAATCATTTGTCCGCAAGCAATTTATACCATTCCATACTAATTCAACTGTTTCAATTTATTTACAAACCGTTTTCATTCAATTTGAATGGTTTACAATTCATTCGTATATAACTTCATTAATTTGAATGGTTTAAAACTCAATTGCTTACATTTAATTTATTTTTTTAGCAAACTGAACTCATATTTAATTCAATTGCTTTCAATACCAATTTATTTTACTCCTATCCATCCAAGGCATTTTAATAATTTCTATTTACATTCAATAGCCATTTCTCCACTTATTTAAACCACATTTCATTTGATACCTATTTATTCCGTCATTTATTTATTCAATATAATTGGTTTATCCACATTCACTTAAACCATTCCAATAAACTTGAAACATTCTATTTTTCTTATTGTCTTAAGTTATTTTCAATCCCTTAATAATTTAAATGGTTTACAAACATTTATTCAAGAATTTTCATTCCATTAAATATTATCTGTAACTCACCAAATTTTATTTTGATTAAAACTAATCCATTATTATTAAACATAGTTTAAGTTGAATTAAATTCAACTCTCTTCCATCTATTCAGCTTAAGTCAATTTACTTCAATTTCTTCAAATTTTATACTTAAGCTCATTTTCATTTTACAAGTAAATCTTTCTCTTCCATTCAATTTAATTCTATTTCAGTTAAATCACATTTTAAAATTTACAACTTCATTTGATTTGTTATTATCAAATTTAACCTTCCAGATTCAGTTCATCCAATTTATTACATGGCCATTTCCAATTTATTTCCACTTAGTTGGATTTTATTTTCAATCCAAACCATTTCTACTCAAACCCATTTCCTTTCTTTCCTTTTTTTTTATATTCGATACATTTCAATTATATCTAATTTGTTAACACTTCAAGTTAAATTTTAATTAATAACTCAAGTTCTGATTCTACCATTCACTTTTAAATTACCATCAAATTTTATTAACCACAATGTAATTACATTTACATCACTATCGATCCAAATCGAATGTGATTTATAACTTGAGTTCTATTTTCCCAGTTCATCATAAACTCACAATTCAATTTCATTAACTAATTTATTAACAAAATTGTTCTTCCCTTATTTATAATCCAACACTTGAATTTTAACTCCAAATATCACTCCATTTAATTTTCTTAGTTCAATTTAGTTTATAATTCAAGTTTTGATTTTATTTCTATTCTCCAATTCGTCAATACTATTTATTTTTAATTTTCTATCCCATTTTCCAATTAATAAGTCACAACTTATATTTCATACAATCACACTCATTCTAGGCTTGAATATATTCATCCTTTATTTTTAACTCAAGCCTTATGCTTATTTATAACCCAAGCATATTTTTATTTCATGGATTTCTAATTCTTTTACAAGTTATTCTGATTTATTTAACTCAATCTAATTCTTATCCAACTTATTTCCCAGTTATCCAGGTAAAAATTTAATTTCATTCAATAATTCAACTGAATTTTTATTCTAATTCAATTTTATTTTAACTCGGATTCATTTAACTCAATTCGATTCCAACCTGATTCGAATACAACTGGATATTATTTCAGCTTATTCAATTAATTTCAATCCAGTCAAATTTTTATTTCCAAATCCAAGTTAATTTCATTTTCAACTTTTCTCTTTAAATTTAAATTCCAACCTTCAAAGCTTATATTCCATTCCTGATTTAAAACTCATCTCAATTTATATGCTTACAACCCATCCTATCAGGATTTTTAAACTCCCGGCTTTGGTTTCAAATACTTTTGAAATCTCCAACATCTCAAATAACATTTCTCAAAAGTCAAACCAATCCTGGTTTATATTTCCCAACAAATTACCTTTGAAATTTCAAAAACAAACAGGTTTTTCTGAACAAATTCATTTGGCAGCAATCTGTCACTTAGAAACTCGAAAATGAACATCGATGATGCTGCAGTCATCACCGAAGTTATTTTCCAGTGACTGAAGTGAATTCAATGCTATCTCCCTTTCAAAATCCATTTTTAAACAAATTTCCTTTCAGAAATAACCCAAAAACAACAATAATATTATTTACCTCCAAAATACGTCCAAAATCTTCGGTGTTTTAAAGTTTTCAAATTCTATTTTAATTCAAATTTTGACTAAAATGCATTTTTGTAGTTTATGCTTATACAAATTCCCATTTAATTATATTTCAATTTATAATTTACATATATAATTCATATTTATAAATTTCATTCTATAATGGATTTATCCCTTAAATTTTTAGTTATATTTCAATTTCAAATTAAATTTTCACTTAACAATGATAATACTTTAATATCATCATTTCTAACATCCAAGCAACCATATATTAGCTAGATAGTTTTCAAAAACTATTCTTTATATCAAGATATGTTTTTGGGTAAAATTATTTCATTTACCCATATTTAAAACAATACCGTGTCGATTGCTTTATTCAAGTGTTTAGAAACCCCTTCAATACAGTTGCGCAGACTGTGTCGACGAAGGTTCATATGCCACTCAATAAATCAATCAACGCAATATTAAAACAATTTATATTCATTAACAAATACGCGCTCATATCTATTAATACGCTCAAACTCATTATAGAGTACCATAGACTCTATTTTAAATGAGTAATTCCCACCAGAGCCAAGGTTATCTCCAACCTAAGCTCTGATACCAACTGTAACGACCCGCAAATCCGTACCCCTTGAGTCAACACTATTCTACAACAATCAACTCAAGTTGTATAGAAATACGAACCATTTGGGTTAAAGAAGAGGAGATAGAAGAAGAGAATAGAAAACAACAATAGAATCTAACCATCGCAGCGGAGTAAAATATAATAGATAATAAATAATCTTTACTCAAAATCAAATATATCTGTTTACATACACTACATCATCAGAGTACATCAATCACAGCTCACATCAACAACATACAACTGGATACACCGCTACACAACACAGCGGAATATATATATAGGTAAACAAGTACGGAAGTACGTATCGTCATCCTTCCCGTCTCCTGAGCTCCACAGCATCATATCCTGTATCCTATAATACTCTGTCTGACCCGAGCATTACAGTTAAATAATACCCGAGTCAGTCTGGAATACCAGCGTTAGAAAAACACACCCAATTGATTATTAAAGTTTCAAAAATCCTTTGAAAACAAAAGCATCTCGTAAGACCACGACACAAATAAACATGTCGGGTTTTTACCTTACGATAGCTAAAACAATTTTTATAGAAATCCTCTGATATTATAATAGGGTCTATATACAAATACTTATAAAATAGCCGAAATTGTTACATTCATTAAATTCCAGCTACTAGCCACAGAGTGGGTAATACAAACAAAACTCGTACAAGGCACGTAGGGAGAATGGATTTCCAACTAATGACTAGGCACTGGGGTACCACCTGTCACAGTACGGGGCCTAGATCACCGTACCGAGGAGTACGCCCGCTCCCCTGCAACACAAGGCCGGGACTACCCCTTACTGGATAATCCCGAGTGAGATCACCCCGCGGTTGGGATCAGCAGCCGCCCACTAAGCCGGAAAGAAAAGGGACATCTAGACTGGAATGACCTCACCCTGCTTGGGTGCGACCCACCTAGCCTTGCTGCATAACCCCTGATTTTCAGTCATTCCCATTTGATGAGGCTTGAGGCTAAGCGTTACCTTTTTAGAATATATCCCTTAGAATGCCCATCGTCCACCTAACGATGTTTTCGCAAGCATTCATCCATACAAGTCCATTCCGGGTTCAAACGGAACCGGAGGTACTATTCCTACTACATCCATTTGGAAATACCCTCAGGATTAGTAGCGACTAGCCCTTGCACTTCACTGCTCCATCTTCGAATCCAAAATCGTTTACACGAAACGTACAAACCGGATCGAAGAGGTTTTCGAGAAATAAATCTCGATCCCGGTCTCTTCGAAACGATGAACGCATTTTTGTCCAACATTGATAGTCGGTGATTTAACTATCAATTAATATTCACAAACATCCATCAAACAATAAATAATTTCCCAAATTATTTATTTATCTCAAAGTTATCTTCACAAGATATATTTCAATTTTCAATCCTTTGAAAACAGTTTCAAAACCATCTTCTTTCGAGAATAAACTTTCCCAAATATTTTCTATCTCCTCTGAAATTACCAAGCACAAAATTAGATTTTAAAATAATTTAAAATAACTTTACTTTGAAATTTGTACTTTTAAAACATTTAAATTAAAACTATTTCAATAATCTGTTAAAAATACATACTACATAAATATTTGAAATAAGGTTACTTATAAATATAACTAAATTTTTAGTCCTAAACAAACTACTAAGTCATCCTTTAAATTATTACTTGTTAACCCCGTTAAGTCAACAAGTTAAGGCCTGGGACGATCCATGACTTAAGGTGCTTAATGGTTCAAGAGGGATCTACGACTTAGGAAACCTCACGACTTAATGTGTGTGACGACTTAACAAGTTAAAGTCTGGACGACTTAACGAGTTAAGGTCTACACGACTTAAGAATTGGAACGGTCTAAACAGTTTTCGACTCAAGCAGGTCTACGACCTAGAGCGATCTACGACTTAAGGAAATCTATGACTTAAGGAAGTCTACGACTTAAGAGATGGCATGACTTAAAAGGTCTACGACTTAACAACTCAAGGCACGAAAAGGTTAAGACAACTACACTTAAGTCGCAACCGACTTACGACCTTTGCTAGGTCGATCACGACCTAAGACTACATAGGAAAGTTCAATACCACGCCATGATTCGTTAACTCGTTGGCGACTTGGGACTTGAGATCTGAATCCAAAATAGCAAACTTACTCCAGTTAAGCCGCAAGCCAAGACATAGTTTAGGTCGGTCACGACCTACGACCTATGATGAGTCGTACATGACTTAAGCAAACAGATAAGAAGCCGCATCCAGTTAACTCGTGCACGGCTTAGGACTTCTAACATGAATTCGAACAGATAAGCAAACTTCTACCAAGCTACGAGCTGGACTCAATAGGTCGGCCACGACCTACCCTATGTCGGTCACGAGTTACGACCTAAGGGGTAAAATTCTCTATAAATACCAACCTACATTGAACGTGAAAGGGACTTTTGGACAATCTCTTCAAGCGCCGATACACTGCCAGTTTCTAAACCGACTTTATACTTGAAGATTCGAAGAACACTACAAGCTACTTTAAAAGACTTTCACACGTCAGACATGGATTCGAAGACTTTCATCTACATCGAAGCTTAAGCAACTTGCTCAAAGTGTTTTGTAACTAAAGAGATTTGTACTTAAAGAGCATTGTATCGTTTTGTAACAAGATCAGTAATAAAGATACTTAAAGTGGACGTAGGTTACTCCATAAGCCGAACCACTATAAAATCGCTGTCTCTTACTGTATTTTCTGTTATTTTAACTGATATTCTGTTCCCGAACTGTCGTGTGGTGCTTTCACATTCACACTTCACACACCGGGGTGTTAGCGTTCGATTTTAAGCGTTAACATTTTTGGTGCTTTACTAAGAACATTGAACTCAGGTTGGTCTCACCATTGCTTCCCAAAAAGTTATCGAAAGGAATTCTTTTAAAACTAGAAGTTTATTGGAAATAATGGCTCCTGGGAGAAAACAAAGTTCTGTAAGATCTGACAATGTTCAAGAGAATACCGCTACCTCTCCTCCTTCAAGTCAAGCAGCTCCAACTGTTGGAGTTACACGAGCAGAATTGGACGCCGTAGTTTTGGGGTTGAATCAACAATTGAATGCCCAGAATGCACAGTTGGAGGCTCAGAATGCCCAGAATGCCCTGATCTTAAGTAAGTTGAATGATCTACTTGGGGCTAACCGTCAACCGGTTAATAATGATGGAAACCCTACCGCGGGAGTTCAAGATGTTGTAGGAGGGAACGTTTCTCAAAGAGCCGCAGACCCTGTGGAAAAGACACCTCTCCAGGCTGGGGGATCAGGACCGCAGCTGACCCTCCGTGAACGGTTGTCAAGACAGATTCAGAGAGAATGGTTGATGTTTGCCCTCTAGAGCCTTTAGATGATGAAGAGTATTTCTTAGGCATGGTTCATCAGATCATGAAGGAAAGTATGCGAAGGGATGAAGATGAGAAAGAATGGGGTTTTGCTCCAAGAAAAACTCCGTTTACTGAGAAAATCTTGAAGGCCGAATTCCCAAGAAAATTCGTTCCTCCTACTATTCCGGCATACAAAGGGACAAGCCATCTTAATGAGTTTCTGTATAAGTACGATTGGCATATGACGGGTGCCAGAGCGTCTGATGAAATCAAATGTCGATATTTCCCGGTATATCTGGAAGGTGTGGCTCTATTGTGGTTCACAAAGCTGTCGGTCAGGTCCATTGATCAGTTCTCCGATTTGACTAGGAAATTCAAGGAGCAATTTCGATTGTATGCTTCAAAAGCAAAGGATATAATGTCTCTGTCAAGTCTAGAGCAAAATCCAGGAGAATCCATCAGATCATTTTTGAATCGTTTTAACATAGCATTGGCTGAGGTAGATAATGCTAAGCCACGCATGGTCCTAACATACTTGATGAGGGCGATTGACAAATCAAGCGAATTTGGAAAATGGTTGAAAATGAAAGAACCAAACTCGCTTGACAAATTCTACAAGAAAGCAGATGAATTCATGCGCTTGGAGAGCCTCCAAACACCGGCTAAGGTGGTATCAGTAGAACCCAGGAACAATGGTGCTTCTTCGAACAAGAAAGAACCTAACATTCAGAAAAAGGGGAAATGATGGTGGAAAGAAACAGGTATATGCTAAGAAAGGCCGTCCTTTCAATTTCACACCCTTGACCGATACCCCTGAGAACATCTTCTTTGCGACCAAGGATGATGTCAATTATCCAGCACCACCTAAAATGAGAGTTGGAAGTAAGATGGAAAAAAGTGGAAGGTTCTGCCGGTTCCACAACCAACCCGGCCATGACACCAACGAATGTCGTCATTTGAAAGAGGTAATTGAACAACTCTTGAAAGAGAACAAGCCCAACAGTATGTGAAAAGGAATAGAAATGCCCCAGCCTTGTCGACTCATGGACAACAAGTTCCCGCTCACCATCCTGGCTCAAGTGAGAAGGCCGTAGAACATGAATCGGAAAGACCTATCATCAATATAATAACTGGAGGGCCTCACCCAGCAGGCAAAAGCTAGGCCGAGATGGAAAGGTATGCACGAGCCTTGAGGCATGTACCGGTTAAAGAGAATGTTTTTGTATTAGAAAATGATGCACCTTTAAAGCAACAAAAGACTTCCACTAATGATATTGTATTCAGTGCCAGAGATTCTTTGGGTATCGAGGCTCCTACCATAGATCCTTTGGTCATATCCGCTGGTATTGGGCTGGCTACTGTGAGAAGAGTTCTAGTTGATTGTGGAGCTTCATGCAACATTCTCTTCAAGAAGACTTTTGATCAGATGAAAATTCCAATGGCTGAGGTTCAAGCTTCATCACTTAAGATTGCTGAGTTTGCTGGGGAACCCAAACAGCCGATTGGGACCATAGATTTGTTTGTGGAACTTAGAAAAGGGCTGAGGAAGGTGGCTCGAAAGCAAACTTTTATAATTGTTGAAGAATTCTCTGCCTACAATGCCTTTTTAGGCCGACCAACTCTTGCTGCATTCAAAGCTGCTCATGGTGTCTGACTATAAAATTCCACACAGATAATGGAGTTGGTGTGATTAAAGGAGACCAAGATGCGGGGCGAGAATGTTATCTTACAGAGTTGCGTGAATCAAGGAAACGAGAGACGGGAAAAGGTGCGGCGGCTCCAGTCCGCATCAAAGAACCAACCTTGTAGAAATTACAGGGTGGACCCTGCACTGATGAATATAGTGGCGCACGAAGAGAGATGGATTCAAGGAAAGCCGGTGCAGGGAGAATAGGGTAATACCGGTAGAGGTAACAATGCCGGTACACGTTGACCCAAAGGACCCAAACAAAGTGCTGAATGTGGGTTCACAACTCAACACAACAGTTCAGAATGTTCTGATTTCATTTTTGAAGGCAAATTTGGATGTATTCGCTTGGACTCATGCTGACATGTGTGGAGTATCCCCAGAGATTGCAGTACACACTCTGAACATTGATCCAAAGTTTACACCCGTGAAACAGAAAAGAAGAACTCAGGGTCCAGAAAGATCAGCAGCATTGAAAGAAGAAGTGGATCGGCTCATGGAGAACGGTTTCATCAGAGAATCTACTTATCCAAATTGGGTATCAAATCCAGTGCTGGTTAAAAAAGCTAACAGAAAATGGAGAGTATGCATTGACTTTTCATATTTGAACAAAGCCTGCCCCAAAGACTGCTACCCGCTGCCCAGGATCGATCAGTTGGTGGATGGGACGGTAGGGCATGAATTGTTATCTTTTATGGATGCATACTCCTGATATAACCAGATTATGATGCATGAGCCAGATCAAGAGGACACAAGCTTCATCACAGATATTGGACTCTACTGCTACAAGGTCATGCCTTTCGGACTCAAGAATGCAGGGGCAACTTACCAAAGGATTGTTAATGCCATGTTTAAACCGCAGATTGGCAAGACAATGGAAGTTTATGTTGATTATATGCTAGTGAAGTCTAAGAAAGTAGTGGACCACATGGATCACTTGGCAGAGATGTTCGCAATACTCCGAAAGTACATAATGAAGCTTAATCCCTTAAAATGTTCATTTGGAGTGGAGTCCAGAAAGTTTTTGGGTTTCATTGTGGACGCTAGGGGCATTGAAGCTAATCCTGCTCAGATCACTACCCTGAGAAAGGTCAAAGCTCTTAGAACGAAGAAGGAATTGCAAAGTCTCAATGGAAAGGTTGCTGCCTTGAGTCGGTTCATTTCAGAAGCTACTGACAAATGCATTCCATTCTTTGATGCTCTGAAGAAAGGAAGAAAAAACTTTGAGTGGATTCCTGAATGTCAGAAGGCATTTGATGAGTTGGTTCGTCATATGGAAGTGCCTCCAATACTTTCAAAGTCGGACAATGGTGAAGATCTCTTCATATATTTGGCAATTTCATCTCATGCTCTCAGTGCAGCGTTGGTATGAGAAGACGCAAGGATTCAACGCCCAGTCTATTATATCAGCAAAAGATTCACTGGGGCAGAGATGAACTATTCAAGGTTGGAGAAGCTCGCCTATTGTTTGTTGATCGCATCAAGAAAATTGAGGCCGTATTTCCAAGCTCATCCTATCAAAGTCCTCACTGATCAACCTCTAAAGCAAGCCCTATTCCGTCCTGAGACTTCGGGCAGTCTTTTGAAATGGAATATTGAACTCAGCCAATATGACATCACTTATCATCCCCGGAAAGCAATCAATGGACAAGCTTTAGCAGATTTCATCGCAAAATGTACGGATAAAAGAGATAGTGAGGAAGAAGCCACTGATAACATCCCAATCCAATGGAAATTGTATGTCGATGGCGCAAGGAATGATTACTGTTCTGGAGCAGGGGTTGTCCTTGAAACCCCAGAAGGGCGATCGCTATGTTATGCACTGAGACTAGAATTTCCTTCGACAAATAATGAAGCAGAATATGAAGCTCTCATCGCTGGTTTAAGGATCGCTAAAGAACTAAACATCAAGGCATTACGGATCTTTAGTGATTCTCAGCTTATTGTCTACCAAGTCAAGAAGGAATTTCAAGCTAAAGGAGGGAATCTACCCGCCTATTTATCAAAAGCCTGGGAGCTTCTTGAAGATTTTGACCGTTATTCAATAAGCCATATACCCCGAGAAGAGAACATAAAGGCTGATTCTCTCACAAAGTATTCAAGTACTGGTAAAGCTCAACTATTGGGATTAGTTCCCGTCGAAGTCTTGTCAGCTCCGAGCACAGATGAGATAGATGTTGATTGGATTATGAATGTATCCCAAGAGCAAGAATCATGGTCCGATATTTGAATATTAGCTCAATGTTTCTTTGCCAGAAAGTTCAAAAGAACGACAGAAGCTGTTAAGAAAGCCTCTAGATATATGATCCAAGATGGTCGATTGTACAGACGGGGATTTTCAATGCCACTACTCCGCTGTGTAACTAAAGTAGAAGCCAAGACAATTCTAACTGAACTACACGGAGGGGAGTGTGGAGATCATACAGGAGGTCAAACTTTAGCAAAGAAAATTCTCCGTTATGGATATTTTTGGCCAGAGATTAATCGAGATGCTGCTGACTATTCCCGAAAGTGTGATAAGTGCCGGAGATTTGCCAAAATTCCTAGAGCACCTTCCACTGAGCTAACACAAATGGTCAGTCCATGGCCGTTTGCCATCTGGGGAATAGATCTCATTGGGCCTTTGCCGACTGCCAAATCGGGGATTAAATATGCTATCGTTGATGTTGATTATTTCACTAAATGGGCTGAAGCTGAACCTTTGGCTAAAGTTACCTCTAAGAAAATGATAAGTTTTGTGACTAAAAATATCATTTGCAGGTATGGTGTGCCTCCAAAGATAATCACATACAATGGTACGCAGTTCGAAAGTGAGGAATTCCAAGATTTTTGCAAATGATTCAAGATCCGAAAAAGCTTCTCAGCAGTGGCTCATCCGCAGGCAAACGGGCAAGTGGAAGCAGTAAACAAGATCATCAAATCAACCATCAAAAAGCAGCTAGAAAAAGCAAAAGGTGGTTGGGTCGATAAGTTACCACTTGCACTATGGGCATACAGAACTACCCACAAAACTGCGACTGGGCATACTCCATTTTCATTGGCATACGGATCATAAGCAATGATTCCAGTAGAAACGGAAGTTCCCTCACACAGAAGGATCCATTTTGATCAAGATGAGAATGAAAAACTGCAATTGGAAGCGCTTGACCTCCTTGATGAAAGAAGAGAAGAGGCTAAGCTTAGAATTGCAGCCCATCAGCAAAGGATAGCCAAGCACTTTAATTCCAAAGTTCGTCAGCGCAGCTTTGAAGTTGGGGACTTAGTGCTAAAGAGAATTATGACAGCCACAGGTGTGTTTGGGCCAAACTGCGAGGGGCCATATGTCATAGGCACGAAACTTCTTGATGGCACATTCAAACTCACAACTGTCGAAGGAGAACCAATCCCAAGAGCATGGAACAACAATCATTTGCGTCCATATTTTACTTAAAAGCTTTGCTGAAATGTTGTAAAAGAATTACGAATATATGATTCTTGTATTGAAAGCAATTGTAAAGCAAGTGAATAATGAAAAGCTATAAAGTGGATGTAGGCCCAGATTTTGGCCGAACCACTATAAATCTTGTGTTCTCTACTACTACAAACTGCTTTGTTTTATTTCGACATACAAAATACGTTAATTGTGTTACTAAAATGTCGATTTAATAATGCAGGCCATAAAAACAAAGCTTACCCATCGCAAGACCAAGCGATCTCCGACATCACCCAGCAAGCAAAAGCTAAACCATTCAAAATTTCCATACTCAAATCCTACGAAAGAAGTGCTTCAAACAAAAGCTAGCGATGTGGATGGAAGTGGACCATTTCTAACTAACTGCGAATGTTTGTACAAACGAGCATCTAGTTAAATAGTCTGTTTCTAGCACCACCAACTCGCTTAACTATGAAGTATATTTCTTTGGATAAGGAGAATTATTGGCAACTAAAAAGGGATGATATTTGGAAAAGATAACGGGGATCGTCGACATGAATAGATGGCAAAGAGACATGGGCGAGCAAGCATCAAACAGCAAAAGACCTCTTCGGAGGCACAAGCCCTCTTTGGAGGCACAAGCCCTCTTCGGAGGCACAACTCTTTGGAGGATAAAGACCTCAAACGGGGCATGCCAAAAGACTTTCTCAACATGGTATGGAATGATCGGAAGCACCTTCCCAACATGAAGGCAAAGCGCTTGTTTACTAGTTGAGACAGTTTGTGTAGATAAGCGTCCAAGTAACTTGCGTCCGTCCCGTGAGTCCGTTAGACGACCGGAGGACCTTCCCAGGTGGAAGGCAAGGCGCTCGTTTACTAGTTGAAACAATCTACGTAAACAAACGTCCAAGTAACTTGCGCTCGCCCCGTGAATCCAACCAACAATGAGGAAGAAACTTCCAGGTACACTCGGAGGCACGCATTCCACCGAGATCTGAAATAAAACTTCACAAGTGCTGGAATGTGAAAAGCCCTCTTCGGAGGCCCATTTCACCATAGATGAAATGCTAAAAGACCTCGAGCGGGCCTCGCCAGAAAAAGAGAGTTCTTTCTCGACATAAAGTTGCGAACTGATCGGCGATACACTCCCGTGAATCCATCCAACTAAGAGAAAGAAGCTCCAAACTTCCAGGCAAAAGCCCTACTCAGAGGCACACATGTCACCGTGATCTGAAATAAAACTTCACACGAGTCGAAATGTGAAAAGCCCTCTTCGGAGACCCGCTTCCCAGCGAACAGGGAAAAGATAAAAGCCTCTCCCAAGAGGCAGAAACAAAAAGACCTCTTCCCAGAGGCACAATCAAACAAAAAGACCTCTTCCCAGAGGCACAATCAAAAACACTCATCAGAGGCTCAAGCAGGTTGAAACCCCTTTTTCTTTTCGAAAGGCCCATTGCACTATGAAGTGAAACTCACTAGCCAAAGCGAAAGTGACTTTTTTCAGAAAAAAGAAAAAGAGGAGTGCAAAAACTTTGCAATAAAAAAAAAGGGGAAGCCCACTTTAAAGGCACACTTTAGCTTTCAAAGGAAGATTGGTTCATCTATTCTTGAAAATACTCTTCCTCAAAAAAGTTAAAGTACCCTTCGGAGGCCCGCTCTACCACAAAGGAGAATTCGCTTTGTAAAAATGTATATATGAACAAAAGAAAAAGTGATATTTTCGAAGGTTGAAGCGTAAAAACTCATATGCAACGAGGTGTAATCTGTTTAGGGAGAAATGATATTTCCACAAATATGGAATAATTATTCTCCAAAAATAGGAGTACAAGTCCCCTCAAGATTGGAAATATTATGATGAGCTTATGGTATGGGGGCAATACGGTATGGCGGCATTGGTAAAAGCAATGCCCGAACAACATACCACAAGCTCACTGTAATATTATATAAAGAAACTTCAATATATAAAAAAGAAAAGAAAAGAATAGATGCATTCTCAAACACAGACAGAAGTTTGTACAAGAAAGAGAATCATTTTATTCAACGTTATGAAAATTATGTACATTTATTCAACGTTATGAAAATTATGTACATATGCAGGTTTCAGAATAAAAGAAAAGCGGAGGCCGGTACCCGCACAACGTCCGGTCAGTACAAAAAAAAAGCTAAAAGAAAAAAGAAAAAACAAGGAAGGGGAAGCAGGGTCCATCACTTCTTCTTCCTACCACCACCTTTGAAGCCTTCACCTGACCTAATAGGTAGTTTTTCAGGACGGCTTGGGAGTGTTGGGGAAGAAGGAGAGAGGGCTACTGCCGGATCAACCTCTGCTTCCTTTTCAGTAACGAAAATGCTTTTCCTCTTCTTCTTAGAAGTAGTACTCTTCGTCCTCCTCTTCGAAGAAGACTCGCTTCCCGGAGTAAAGAGAGCAGACAATTTTATATCATCGGAAATGGTTCGCTCCGAGGACTCATTGCCTTCTCCAAGCCCTTCTCCCCCGTGTTCCTGTGAAGCATTAGGATCATCTAAGTCTTTGAGAGCCTCTATTTGCTCCTCTTGCGACCCAGGTTGAGAGGCGGATGGAGGGGTGACTTGGAAGGCAGGGGAGGAATAACTGAAGGAGGGGGAGTCTGAACGATGCTTGGCACTTTCTCTACAGAAGAAAAGAAGTTAAAGTCAGTAAAGAGAGGAGATAAAGCCTCGTTGAGATTCAGGAAGTAGTCCAGAAGCTCATCAAACTCATAGGAAGCAAATGAGCAGCCTATTTGAGTAAGATCAGCATCAGGATTACCTGGCGGAGTAGGCTTTTCTACGTCAATCTCAAAACCCAGCGCTTCACCGCTCTCTTGGCTTTCGTCTCCATTATGGACAGTTGCACCTTCTGTGATAGCTTTGGTAGGGGGTGGAGAATGAGAACTGGAAGCGACAATGTCGATTTCGGCCGAAGGAGAAGGCTGAACCAGATCAGTTGAAGTAGTTTTTCCTAAATGCTCTTCTTCTGCCATTTTGGCTCTTAATTTCGCAAGTTGTTCTTTTCTCCTAACAAGAGCGGCGCGAGCTTCGTCATCCAAGTAATGCTCCTCAAAAGATGATTCGGTATAGCCAGCACCTTTACCGCCAAGCATGTCAAGTGCGGCCTTCCACACTTCAGCCAGAGTAACTTCATATTTGGGGCCTAGAAAGGCGAGTCTACCGCGCCCCAAGACGCTGTGTAGATAGAAGTCAAATAATGTCGAGTTGATGCTGATCTTCGTTGCCTCATGAGATTCTTCAGCTGCAATTTTACCGGCAACGGCCTCATCACACTCTCTTTCAGCTTTGGAGAGTTGAAGCATTAGCATTTCGATCTCCGCCTCTTGAGAGTCGGTTTTCTTCCGAAGCTCTGCAATATCAGCGATATAGCCCTCATTGATTCTTTTTTGCACATCGAGCCTGTCTTCGGCATCTTTTTGGCCGGCATGAGCATCTCTCACTTGTTTCTGAAGCACTTCTTCTTTTTGAGTGTAGGAAGTGGAAGAAGTAGCAAGCTCCTCTTTAAGTTTTCCGACTTCCGCTTCGAGCTTTTCGTTATAGTTAGTGATGCTCCTCATCTCCGCGTCATGTTCATTGAGAATTTTCTACCATTCAGATTTATTGTTCTCCATGGTCAGCATAGCCTCAAGATTTGCACGGTTCATTTTCTGGAGTTCGTCAACAAGTTTTTGCCAGCTCGACATTCTCTCAATATTAAGTCTGACGGCGTCAAGATTTCGCAACATGGCAGGCATGTCAATTGGAACTAAGTCGAGATCAAAGCGAACCCCCTTCAAACACCATTGTGGAAACCGGCTTTGGAGAGTAGCTGGACCTGGCCCAATTTGATATGAAGGCCTGTTGATGATTGTCTAGATATCGGTATGGGAAGGGGCAGGAGATTGAGGAGGAATGGGAGCAGTGGTCTTCTCAGAAATTGCAGGCACTGATTGCTCGCTAACTTTAGCCCGTTTGCTTGGGTCATCAGCCATATGGCTCTTCCCTCTGTCATCATGGGATTTACGTTTATGGGAATCACCCTCTCTATGGGAAGAATCGTAGCGCTCACCCCCTCTTCCATAGCGTTCTTCATAAGAACCTCTGTCCCGAGCCTTTCGAGCAACCCTCTCTTCGTCAGTTTCCCTATAAGTGGGAAGATAACGCCTATAGTCATACTGACCACGCTTTTCGTATTGCTCGAAGTCGTCGTAATATGAACCACTTCTCCCCATCGGAGAATATGAAATTGAAAAAAAAGACAAGTCTTAAAAGTCTTCAGAGAAAAGAAGTTAAGTACGAATAAGTGCTGAAAGTTCTAAGTGTGTGTGATGTGCAAACTACGCACGTCAAACTACGAACCACTCTTCGATCGCGAAGCAATGGTGAGGGTAGTAGTTAACGCCAACTCTTGAGTCGACGGTGCTTGTTGCAAAGTAGAAGTCGCTTCAACTACTGAAGAAAAAGCCATAGTAGTAATAGGGTCGTCTTTAAAAAGTTCCTGTGAAGTTATGATCAGGTCGCTTAGCCCCTCAAAAGTATCATCACCGCCATGCCCGGCGGGAGTTTCTTTTTCGGCTTCCAGATCGGCCGCATCTTCAGAGCAACGAAGAGTTTCTTCCTCCTCAATAACTGGGGCAAGTGCCGATTTGCTGGACGGACCCGCAACATCGGTAAGTGTGGGGCACTTTACCAGTAAGGTTTCAGTAGAGGGCTCCTTCGGCATAAGCGCTTCAGCAGGGATTGAGATATCTGGTACCTCCGCTGGATAATCGGGGACTTCATGACGCTGAGTGGAGCGAGAAGGGTGAAGAAGTCCGAACTGGTGAAGGAATTCGTCGTTCAACAAAAATTTCATGTCCCGCTCTTCAACCGGTACAGCCATGAGCCTCTCCAGAGTTGGCTTGTGGCTGGGATCTCTAGAAGGAGGGGGGGCGCTGAAATGAAAAAACGAAGTTAACACTTGGCAATTCGGACTTCGCAAAACTCAGAGAATAGAAGAAGTAAAGGTAGATGATCTCACTTCCTTCCCTCCACACAACATAAAACCCCGGGGGGCAGCGAACAAAGAAGAACTGAGTTAAGAACCCATGAGCAGTGTCGGGAAGGCCAACGATCAATTTGCGATTTCGGGCGCTTCTCACGACGGTGATAGAAGGGTGATCCTTAGTCCTGGTAAAGGAGCATAAGAAGCAAATCTCATCGAAGCTTGGAAGTCGATCAAATGTTCTCCTAAATAGCACACAGAGCCCCATTAGAATGGCGTAGCCATTGGGGTGTAGCTGGAATGGCGAGATGGCTAGTTGACGAAGAAGATTCTGGAGAAAGTTGTTGAAAGGGGGAATGGCCCCACTCAGGCACATTTGCCGGTTAACCGCTACAAACCCAGGAGACGCCACATCAGCAGTGTTAGTTTTCTCAGAAAGAATGGCATCTGCTTCAGCAATGCCAAACTGAGTGCATAACTGACGAAAAACTTTGTATGATAAAGTGGTAGAGGCTCTCTCTGGAGGATTAACTAGGGGAGCCGGAATAAGAGTGGCTTCTCCAGTCTGGGCTGTTATCTCTTCTTGTTGAGAAGTCATTCTGCACAAGCAACTGGATATTCAAATGTGAAGGTGTACGTTTCATAAAAGTGTGAAGTGTTGTGCAGAACTAATAAAAATAACAAGTAAATATAACTGTAATTAAACTAGTCTACAATTGATCGATTACCAAATTTCAGAACTTGTTAATTTGAAGTTCAGGTATAGTATTAGTGCAAATAGGGCAGTTTCAGTTGACTATTTCAGTGTTGCTTTAATACTTTACTTGAATTTGATGATTTAAAAGCACTTCGTTCACACAATCTATTTAAGTCGATTATCTGTTGTTAACTAATCTGCCATTTGATGTGGGCAGTCAGTGGCAGTATATTCGTCTCGATTTTCTGTAAATGTTGTATTGAACAGATTGTTAGCTTGCAAGTTAAAGTGATCTGTGGAAGAATGCAGAAAAGTTTAACAGTTCAAAGTTTAACAGTTCAAAGTTCAAGCAACAGTTCAAGGTTCAAGAAAAGTTTAAAAGTACAAGTGCTAAGTCGCCGATGACTCAAGTGCTGACTCGGCGACGACTTAAGCGCTAACTTGTCCACGACCTAAGGATTATGAGGCGAGTTAAGTTAGGTCGTTTCAATCTTGAGCCGTTAATGCTTTAAGTCGGTTGTGCTCTAAGTCGTAAACCATGGAAGATAGAAGAAACTTCAATTCAAAGCAACGAGAAATTCTTAAGTCCTAACTCGGCCCCGACTCAAAGCTTAAGTCGTAAAGTATGTTAAGTCGGTTCATAGCTAAGTCGCTAAGATTGCTGGATTGCACAAAATTGCCAAGTCGCACCCGAGGCAACATTCCACTCTATTTGGCCAACATACCTTCTTACTCCTAACCCGTTAACTTTCTTATTCCTAACCCGTTAACCATCTAACTCCTAACCCGTTAACCCAATAACCTTACAATGGTCAACCCTAGTTCTATCACACCACTAGATCGCCTCAAATCACGAATCGTTACAAGTCAGATCAAACCGCCTGCCTTAAGTCCATCGATGTCCAGTATAACAATATTCGCAAGGCTCAAGGGGGAAAATCGGAGACGAAGATCGACGATGATCGGTAATTGGAAAAGAGGCAAAATCTCTTACACGGTGTGATGCTAGAGATGATCGGAGATGAATCAAGTCGAAATCGCAATTGAAAGCTTGGAGAAGTGTAAATGGCAGATGCAGCTTAGAGATTAAGTAATGAAAAGAAGGAGGTAAGAGTAACGACTCAAGCCTTTTATATCTCAGGGCAGTGGAACTCGAAACGGCACATGCGAGTTTACGAAAGTCGAAGCACACGACCTATGACTTAGGCGTGTACTTCGAGGGGCAAATGTTAACCCCGTTAAGTCAACGAGTTAAGGCCTGGGACGATCCACGACTTAAGGTGCTTAACGGTTCAAGAGGGATCTACGACTTAGGAAACCTCAGGACTTAAGGTGTGTGACGACTTAACAAGTTAAGGTCTGGACGACTTAACGAGTTAAGGTCTACACGACTTAAGAATTGGAACGGTCTAAACAGTTTTGACTCAAGCAGGTCTACGACCTAGAGCAATCTACGACTTAAGGAACTCTACGACTTAAGAGATGGCACGACTTAAAAGGTCTACGACTTAACAACTCAAGGCACGAAAAGGTTAAGACAACTACACTTAAGTCGCAACCGACTTACGACCTTTGCTAGGTCGATCATGACCTAAGACTACATAGGCAAGTTCAATACCACGCCATGATTCGTTAACTCATTGGCGACTTGGGACTTGAGATCTGAATCCAAAAGAGAAAACTTACTCCAATTAAGCAGCAAGCCAAGACTTAGTTTAGGTCGGTCACAACCTACGACCTATGATGAGTCGTACACGACTTAAGCAAACAGATAAGAAGCCGCATCCGGTTAACTCGTGCACGACTTAGGACTTGTAACATGAATTCGAACAGATAAGCAAACTTCTACCAAGCTACGAGCTGGACTCAATAGGTCGGCCACGACCTACCCTAAGTCGGTCACGAGTTACGACCTAAGGGGTAAAATTCTCTATAAATACCAACCTACATTAAACGTGAAAGGGACTTTTGGACAATCTCTTCAAGCGCCGATACTCTGCCAGTTTCTAAACCGACTTTATACTTGATGTTTCGGAGAACACTACAAGCTACTTTAAAAGACTTTCACACGTCCGACATGGATTCGAAAACTTTCATCTACATCGAAGCTTAAGCTACTTGCTCAAAGTGTTTTGTAACTAAAGAGATTTGTACTTGAAGAGCATTGTATCATTTTGTAACAAGATCAGTAATAAAGATACTTAAAGTGGACGTAGGCTACTCCTTAAGCCGAACCACTATAAAATCGTTGTCTCTTACTGTATTTTCTGTTATTTTAGCTGATATTCTATTCCCGAACTGTCTGGTGGTGCTTTAACATTCACACTTCACACACCGGGGTGTTAGCGTTCGATTTTAAGCGTTAACATTACTACTGTAATATGATAAAAAGGTAAGATTTACTTTAGAATTCAAATATTTGGAAATAATAAATTTTTCCAAACTTGCTTTTAGAATCAACTTAAAAACTTGTAACTTATACTTAAAAACTTACTTTGAAAACGTACTTGGTTATCCAGGAAGAAGATCCAACTTCAATCGCTTAAATCAATTTTTCCCCAAATTGATTTCAAACTTATCCCATTTGAAATAAATTTCTTTACTTACTTAATTCTTTTCAAATTTCTTTAAGTATGGACTTAATTGGTGTTATTATTATTATTTTTCAATTGATTCTAAAACTTTTATCCGATATATACAAATTCCAGATTTTCCCAATTCTTCTTCATTCTTTCAACAATTTAAATCTTAACCTTTAAATAAATGTTTTGTTCTTTTAAATAATAACACTGAATTTTAAATTCATTAACTTCCTGTTTATTCAAATTTTCTTTCTATACCCATGATCTATTTATTAGAATTTTAAGGTCTCTTAATTCCTTTTCCAATTCATATTTTTTTTTATTTCTATAATTATTTTATTCCCAAATTCACTTCTTTTAATTTCTTTCCAAAATCCAATTTATATATTTTTGGCAATTCAATATACCCAATCATAACCAACCGAACCATAGCATTCAATATTTCAACATAATTCATCATAAAATATCAAATCATCATAACAGGGAAATTAAATAATTTAAATAAATGTTGAGGGATCCAGTTGGATCCCTCCAACCTGTTTTCCCTGCATCCACAGATGTTAACTCAATAATACACCAATTTCAAAATACACCATACTATAGTACATCAATCAATATCAATCATTCAAACAATTATTTAAATTTAATCATTTGAATCTAAATTTAAATTAACTGAGTGAGATTAACTCACCTTTATTTTTTGTTTTCACCCATTTCCAATCCGGCTTTATTCTTCCACGATTTTCAAACCTTGAATAAATATTAGATGATTTTATTAATATTCGTCCAATTCGAATAATTAATTTGCATTTGATAAAGTTAATTTAAATAAATTTTATTCAATCTAGTAATTGTTTTAAACTAAACACCTTTTTAATAAAATCATTTAGTAACCAAAAATAATCTATGTTGATTCAAGACTCAAATTTTATATAGACCTTCAAATATTTTAAAATTTATACTAAATTTCAAAATCCTATATATACATGTATTCGCTGTTTATTTATAGTTTCATATATTTTCCAAAAATTTTTGTAAAGTTATAAATCAAATTCAAACAGACTATATCTCTTATAGTAAACTTCCTATTTCTTCTCAAATTTCCTTTTATTCTTTATGGAACATAAATTGTAAAATGAAAATAAAACCCTGGGTTTCCCCTTTACTGCTAATTTCATTTTTTTTATCCTTTAATTTATATGTCCACGCATATACACATAGGATTAAATAAATAAATATAAATATACCTCTACTGCTTCCTATCGACGAAACCCTAGATGAAGCCTGATTCGATCGAACGACCAGAAATTAGGCTGTCGAAGATCCCACGGCACTGTACGAACAACTCTCATCCCATCGCTTCATCGCTAGCGACTATCGTATGAGCTCGTGAATCCATCAATGCGGTGCTCAACGCCGCACTGCCACGCCGACGAACTTCTAGGTCACCTCGAAATCGAGCTCCGCCTCGACTTTGTCCTTCGCGCGCTTACCCTTGTGAATTCCAGCTGCCAATGCCAAGCTCGACAGCTTCCCCGAACTCGTGATCCATCGATCGCCTCCATCTAAACGCACCGCCGTACCCTCTACCGGAGCTCGCGAGTAACCCTAACGAGGCAAAAATTCGAAGGCGAAATCGATCTCGAACGAAAGGCGTTCGTTCAGCCATTTTTTTTATATACGAATGACTTGATTTTGATTTGGAAAGGCGGGGTTTTCAATTCCGAACAAAGACTGAAAAAAAAGGTAGGGAGGGGAAGAAGAAAACGCGACCATGATTATCTATTTTTTTCCTTTTCTTAGCTTTCTGAGTATTCCATTACGAACAAGGCTTCGGTGAATTATATTTAAGGGAGACGAAGCTTGCGTGATAAGAGAAAGGAAAACACGATGATAATGGCATGTACGATAGGGGAGAAGGATTTGAGAGAAGGCAGCTGATAGGATAGTACGTGAATATAAACAGAAGTTTTCAAATGGAATTCTCAACGCGTTTATATATCGTACACTTACCCACTAACTCCGATCAATACGAAATTTGAAATCCGATAATAATTCAATATTACGGACCCAATGGAACTTGTTTCGTCAAATTCTGAGACTGTGCCTCGGAAGGCTATTTTTAAATTAAATTTAAACGATATAAATTTCAAAACTGAACAAACAATTTCCAAATTCAATTTTAACAATTTTACTATCTTCACTATCATCTCTATAAATCTTATAAGTCTTCAAATTATTTTTAAACAGACTTAAAATCTCAGATTTCATATTTTATCCCACTTCAAATTATTTAATTAAATATTTAACTATCAAATGAATTGTAATATTTGAATTCAAATTGAAATTAAACCTTTAAATATTTAAAATCAATTAAGTATTCCAATTTCAAATGCTCGAAAATTTCGGGTTGTCACAAAGATGTTATTGTTGGTCCATCTGGAACCGAGTCTCTAGCTCCTGCTCCTGCTCAATCAGCTGATTGAATGGTACTTGATCCATTTGAGCAACATGTCGGTTATGACCCGGAGGACCCTGGCCTCGGCATTCATGTTCTATCTCCCATTCCAGAGGGTGAGACTCCTCGGACGGTTGAGAGCCAGCCAGAAGCCAATATATAAATCTTCCTTTTAAAGTTCAAATAGCCGTCGTTTTCGGCAAGGGCTTATTGTATTCTAATGTTTGTTTCTTGCGATTTTGCATAGGTCGTTCGGATCCCAAACCAACTCTAAGGAGAGATGACGGTAAGGAGAAAAAGGGGAAAACAAGCGAGGCCACTTACGCGGAAGAAGCTTCAGGTCCAGATGCTCAAGTGATTGAGGCACTTGATGAGGATAAGTCTGAGAATTCATCTCCCGTCGAAGGAAATTGTAAAATCGAGATCACAAGTGCCTATGAACATACTTTCAAAATGAGCATGAGGGAGCAGCTCGTGGAAGAAAAGAAAAGGACGGTCGTATCAAAGTCGAGCCCCGAATCATGGACCTAGATAATCCTCTGAACAAGCCTTTGAAGGTCATCCTCCCCGGTGGGTCCAGGCCACAAGAGGTCCCGTTCTTCCTCAGTTGTCACCTCCCCATCAAGCAAAACTTCCCAGAGAAAACGCATGGAGGATGAGTCGTCTGATAAGACGAAAGAGGACAAGAAACCGAGGAAGTTAAAGAAGTGATTGTTACTCTCGTTCAACGAAAGCAAGTTTAGATTATGTAATTATTTTATTTATTTTCGTAGTCCATGTAGACAGACTTTTGACTCCGAGTTTCGGAGGAGTTGTAGTAGAACCCTATTTTGGATTAATAAATAACATTTAATTTCTTCAAATTTCAAATAGCTTTTGTTGTTCAGCACTTTGTATAACTGTGGTCGAAACCCAAGCTAGCATGAGTTACATAAACTCCCAATTCATTTTCATATAACATGGAGATTCTTTGGAGTTGCACATTCTTCATTCTATGCTTCAGGTACTTAGAATATTTTTTAGCCCGTCCGGGGACTTGATGACTTCAAGTCATTACACTCTAGTTCGCACTTTGGGAACTTAGTGATTTATAAGCCTTCTATACTAAAATCCGCACTCTGGGGACATGGAGTATTCCTAGTCCGCACTACGGGGACTTGGAGTTTTTTATCGTTTATGCTCTAGTCCACACTGTGGGGACGCAGAGTATTCCTAGTATGCACTCCAGGGACTTGAAGATTTTTATCGTTTATACTCTAGTCCGCACTCTAAGGACTCAGAGTATTCCATTGCACACCCAGGGGACTTGGAGAACTTTATCGTTTATACTCTAGTCCGCACGCTGGGGACTTAGAATACTCTAGTCCGCACTCAGGGGACTTGGAGATCATCATCGTTTATACTCTAGTCCGCACTCTAGGGACTCAGAGTACTCCAGTCCACACTAAGAGGACTTGGAGATTTTTAGTCGTTTGTATTCTGGTCCGATCTTTGGGGACTTGGAGTACTCCAGTCCGCACTTAGGGGACTTGGAGATTTTTATCGTTTATACTCTAGTCCGCACTCTAGGGACTCAGAGTACTCTAGTGCGCACTTAGGAGACTTGGAGATTTTTATCGTTTATACTCTAGTCCGCACTCAGGGGACTTAAAGTACACTAGTCCGCATTCAGGGGACTTGGAGATTTTTAGTCGTTTATATTCTAGTTCGCACTATGGGGACTCAAAGTACTCCAGTCCGCGCTCAGGCGACGTGGAGATTTTAGCGTTCACGCGCATTCGTACGTCAGACAGAATAATGTAACTTTAGTTGTTTGCCATAGAATTATCATAAACAGAAACATCAATAACTCATGGAAAAGATGGCTTCAAGCCTTTAGTAATGAAAACAAACAAAATTGTTTTATTACATGAAACTAAGAATCAACGAAATATAAATATGCTGGAAATAATTACAACTAAAATATGAAAGAGGTTGACTAAATATAATAATACCGCAAATGCTCGCTATTCTATGCTCAGGGGAGTGTCGCACCATCAACGGTCGCTAGCTTGAAAGTTCCCTCTCCAAGCTTCTGTTCAATGATGTATAGACCTTCCCATGCGGGATCCATATGTGATGGGACCGGAAAAACTCGCTTCAAAACGAGGTCACCCACATCAAAGATTCTCGGCCGGACCTTTTCATTATAATTTCGAGCGACTCGGTGTCTACATGCAACCGCTCTTAAATCAGCTTCTTTATGTTTTTCATCAATGAAGTCCAGTGATTCGAGCAAAAGATCCCGGTTCATCTTGGGGTCATAGCGAGTTACCCGATGTGACGGCAATTCAAGTTCTACGAGTATAACAGCTTCCATGCCATAAGCCAACGCGAATGGAGTGTGTCTAGTCGCGGACTTGTGGGTGGTTCTATAAGCCCAAAGCGCTGTTGGAAGTTCATCCACCCACTTTCCTCTATCCTTTTCCAAACACTTTTTTAATATGGACTTGATTATTTTTTGGATGAGAAACTGCTGCAAACTTTTTCTCAATGCCATATTTTTGGCAAAATTCTTTGATCTCTTTGCTTTCGAATTGAGTTCTGTTGTCTGTAATGATAGTCCGTGGAAGGCCAAAACGGCATATAATGTTTCGTACAACGAAGTTAATAACCTTTTTGGTGGTAATCGTGGCCAAAGGATCTGCTTCTGCCCACTTAGTAAAGTAATCGACCACAACTATCGCGTATTTCGCACCACCTTTGGATACGGGTAAAGAACCAATCACGTTGAACCCCCACATTGCAAAAGACCAGGGACTGACCATTTGGGTGAGTTCCGTCAGCGGAGCTCTCGGGATTTTTGCATATTTCTAGCATTTGTCACATCTTCTTACATAGTCTACAGCATCCCGATTTACATTCGGCCAATAGTAACCGTGTGGAGGATTTTCTTTGCTAACGTATGCCCCCCGGTATGGCCACCGCACTCTCCTTCATGGACTTGCTTCAGGACTCATTTTATCTCATCGTGGGCAATGCACCAGAGTTGGGGGGTCGAGAATCCCTTCCATTACATTATTTCGTCCTGCATTACATATCGCGAAGCCTTATGAATGACTTGTTCTCTTTCGCTCCTTCTTTCGGGTAAGACCCCGTGTAGCAAGTACTACTTGAATGGGGTCATCCGCGATTCTTTCTCGATTTCGGTTTTGAACACGAAATCTACCTCCATCATATTTATACTCAGAGTACGCAAGGTTTCAACGGGAGCCAATCCCATTTGTTGTGCATCGCCAGTGCTCGCAAAATTTGCCAATGAATCGGCTTCTCTGTTTTGTTCACGCGGAACATGTGAAATATCATAATATTCTAGATTTGCTACCAGTTCTTGAACCCGTGCAAGGTATGGAGCAAGTCTTTGTCCCTTCGCTTCGTAGTCCCATCGCACCAGGTATACCACCAATTGTGAGTCACAAAAGGTTTCAACCGATTTTACCCCCAGTTCTCTGATAAGTCTCAAGCCAGCAATCAATGCTTCATACTCGGCTTCGTTATTTATCGTTGGGAATTCGAGCTTCAAAGCATAACAAACTGATCGGTTTTAAGGAGTCACAAGAATTATTCCAGCTCCCCAGTAACGGTCGTTAGATGCCCCGTCGGTGTACATCTTACATCGAACGGGAGGTATGACAATGTGACCATCTGATTCGTCTGACACGGTGAATTCAACAATGAATTCTGCTAGCGCTTGCCTTTGTATGGCCCTTCGTGGCAGTAGGTAATATCGTACTGACTTAACTCGATATTCCATTTTAACATTCTTCCACAGGTTTTTGGTCGTTCGAGTACCTGCCGCAAGGGTTGATCAGTGTAAGCACTGATTGAGTGTGCCTGTGTAACGACCCGCAAATCCGTGCCCCTTGAGTCAACACTACTCTACTTAAATCAACTCAAGTTGTACAGAAATACGAACCATTTGGGTTAAAGAAGAAGAGGTAGAAGAAGCAAAAAAAATCAACAACGGAATCTAGCCATCGCAGCGGAATAAAATATAATAGATAATAAATGATCTTTACATAAAATCAAATTTATCTATATACATATATTACATCATCATCAGAGTACATCAATCGTAGTTCAACACAACATACAAATGGATACACAGCAACTCAACACAGCGGAATATATATATAAACAAGTACGGAAGTACGTATCGTCATCCAACTTGTCTCCTGAGCTCCACAGCAGCATATCTTGAATCCTATAATACTCGGTCTGACCCAAGCATTACAGTTAAATAACACCTGAGTCAGTTTGGAATACCAACGTGAGAAAATCACACTCAATTGATTATTAGGTTACAAAAATCCTTTTGAAAACAAAAGCATCTTGTAAGACCTCGCCACAAATAAACATGTCGGGTAAAACGATAGCTAAAATAATTTTTAAATAAATCCTCTGATATTATAATAGGGTCTATATACAAAAACTTGTAAAATAGTCGAAATTGTTACATTATTAAATTCCAGCTACTAGCCACAGAGTGGGTAATACAAACAAAACTCGTACGAGCATCGTAGGGAGAATGGATTTCCAACTAATGACTAGGCACTGGGGTACCACCTGTCACAGTCGTGGCCTAGATCACAATACCGAGGAGTACACCTGCTCCCCTTTAACACAAGACCGGGACTACCCTTACTGGATAATCTTGAGTGAGATCACCCTGCGGTTGGGATCAACAACCGCCCACTAAGCTGAAATAAAAGGGACATCTAGGCAGGGATGACCTCACCCTGCTTGGGTGCTACCCACCTAGCCTTGCTGCATAACCCCTGATTTTCAGTCATTCCATTTGATGAGGCTTGAGGCTAAGCGTTAACTTTTTAGAACATATTTCTTAGAATGCCCATCGTCCACCTGAGGATGTTTAAGAAAGCATTCGTCCATACAAGTCCGTCCCGGGTCGAACGAAACCGAAGGCACTATTCCTACTACATCCATTTTGGAAATATTCTTAGGATTAGTAGCGACTAGCCCTTGGACTTCACTGCTCCATCTTCGAATCCAAACTCGCTTTCCACGAAACGTTCAAACTGGATCGAAGTGGTTTTCGATAAACAAATCTCGATCCCGGACTCTTCGAAACGATCAACGCATTTGTCCAATATTGATAGTCGGTGATTTAACTATCAATTTATATTCACAAACAACCATCAACCAATAAATAATTTCCAAAATTATTTCTTTATCTCAAAATAGCTTTGCAAGATATATTTTCACTTTTTAGACCCCTTTTTGAAAACAGTTTTCAAACTGTCTTCCTTTCTTAGAATAATTCCAAGTATTTTCTATTTCCGCTGGAATCACCAAGCACAAGATTTTTAGATTTTTAAAATAATTTCAAATCACTTTATTGTAAAATATGTTTAACATTTAATTTATAAAATTTTACTTTAGTGCTTAATTTAAAATAATACTTTAGAAATACTTAAAATAAGTTTACTTATAAATATAACTAGATTTTCTTCTTTAAACGAAATACCAAATCATTCTTTAAATAATTATTACGATAATAGATTAAACAAAACACTTACTTTGGAATTTACTTTAAAACACTTAAGTTAGGACTACTTCAATAATTTGCTAAAAATACATAGTATATGAATAGATAAAAATAAGGTTACTTTATAAAATATAAACTGGGTTCTCGCTTTTTAAAACAAAACACTAAGTTACCTTTTTAAATAATTACTAAGATAATATATTTGAAACTATTTACTTTAGAAGTTAAAAGATTAGAAATAATAAATTTTGTAAAACATGCTTTTTAAAACAACATTAAAACTTTTAACTTATATTTAAAAATTTACTATAAAAACGTACTTGGTTATCCAGAGAAAAATTCCAACTTCAATCACTTAAATCAATTTTCCAAATTGATTTTCAATTTACTCCATTTGAAATAAATATCTTTACTTTCTTAATTCATTTCAAAGTTCATTAATTATGTACTTTATTATTATTATTATCCGTTTGGTTTTAAACCCTTTTAACTGAAATATACGGATTTCAGCTTTTTCCAATTTCTTCTTAATTCTTTTCAATAATTTAAATCTTAACTTTTAAATAAATGTTTTGTTCTTTTAAATAATATCACTAAAGATAAAAATTCATAAATTTTCTATTAATTCAATTTTCCTTTCTATACTCAAGATTTATTTATTAGAATTTTAAAGTCACTTTATTTCTTTTTCCATTCATCCTTAAATTTATTCAAATCTCTATAATTATTTTACTTACAATTTAACTTCTTTTATTATTTTTCTAATATCCAATTTATATATCTTTGGTAATTCATCACACCCAATCATATCCAATCGAACCATGGCATTCAATATTCCAATATAATTCATCATAGAATATCAAATAATCACAATAGAGGGTATTAAATAATTTAAATAAATGTTGAGGGGTCCAGTTGGATCCCTCCAACCTGTTTTCCCTGCATCCACAGACATTAGCACAATATAAAATGCCAATTCCAAATATATATACCACACTATAGCACATCACCAATTCAACCATTTCAAAAAATTATTTAAATTTAATCATTTAAATTTAAATTTCAAATTCAGCTGAGTGAGATTAACTCACCTTTGACTATGCACTGGCCATCCACTTCAATGCCCCCTTGGTTTCTCGATTTTTGACCTTAAAGAAATATTATATGATCTATTAACATTTGAATTGATCGAACAATTTATTATTATTTATTCATTTAATTTAAACCAATAAATGTTCTTTTAAACTAATTGTTCAATTTTAACTTCCTTTTATTAAAATATTTTAGTGGCTAGAATTATTAAATAAGTTTATTTGATAAATTAATCTTCATAATACATTATTTTAAAACTAACTAGTATGTGAAAATATGTGTGTATATATATATTTTGGAAATTTGATTAGCTAACAATTTAATTCTAACTAAATAAATTTTCCCTTTTTAAAGAATCTTTTAGCATCTAAAATAAATTAGCTAAGCTATTTGAACAGATTTACTACCCAATCCTTTTTTCTTCAAATAAACCTAGCAAATCAAAATATTTATGCATATTTACGTTATATATATTATCAATTTAAAATTAACAGAAGAGCAGAAATTGATCCTCACTGCCGAGTCGACATCGAACAGCACCTTAGATTCCCCTTGCTCGTACCACCGAGACCATGCGACTCCAATCACTGCCGTCACGAGACCATCGAACCGAAACCCTAATCAAAATCGCCTGTCTCCTGCCTCTGGACAGCGTCGCCACCCCCTCCCAAGCTTGTGTGAACTACAACTTTCCACCTCTTTGCCTCCGCGAGGCAAACACCAACTCGAGCTCAAAAAAATACGAAGCACAGACAATCGCGAGTACATACGCGACCCTAACTCTTTGATTTCGAACGCAGATTCAACGCCGATCCCCCTACGCCTCTCGATTTCTCGAATTGAATGATAGTGACCCTCTCATGCCACATCGAAGTCGACCGAATAAAATAGGAGACGACGCTTTCTCTTTTTTTTTCTAAGTTGATTCGGTCGGAACGAAATGGCAAGCGGCCATTTTTAAAATTTTCTGTTATTTGTTCGATTCTATGAGAATAAAGGTTCGCGAATTGACTTAGAAGGGCTCGATTTTGGCTTCCCAAAGAAGGATAAAGAATCGTGTTTGGTAAGCCAAAGGAAGTGTGCTTTGCACGATTTTATCGCCGTGATTTTTAAACTGAAAAGGAAAGAAAAGAAGGACGTGAAAGGATTTGACTGTTTAAACAATGTCTAAATTTGATTCAAGCTTAAATTTAAATCGACCCAAATTTTCGATATAGATTTAAGCGCGTTTATATGACGTATGCTCACACAACAACTCCAAACAGTACGAAAATTGAAATCCGATAATAATTCAATATTACGGATCCAATGGAACTGGTTTTGTCGAATTCCGAGACTGTGCCTCGAAAGGGCATTTTTAAATTCAATTTAAACTATAAAATTTTAAAACTGAACGAACCACTGTTAATTTCAATTTTACAACTTCTATTATCTTCACTACTATCAATATAAATTTTACAAGCCTTCAAATTATTTTTGACAGGCTTAGAAGTCCAAATTCAACATCTTATCCAATTTTCAAATTTTCAAATTCAAAACTTTAATTATCAAACAAATAGTGATATTTGAATTCAAGTTAAAATTAACCTTTAAATATTTAAAAATCAATTAAATTTTCCAAATTTAAATGCTCAAAAATTGCGGGTCGTCACAGCCTGAAAGTATGGACAAAACTTGCATGATGCAATCACCAAGCAGTAAGCTAGTTTCTCAATCTTGGAATAATTTCTTTCAGCCCCCGTCAAACGTTTACTGACATAGTACACTGGCTTTTGAACTCGTTCCTCCTCGTGAACCAAGCCGTACTAATAGCATGTTGGGATACAGCCAAATACACATACAACATTTTATGCTTTATTGGTTTCGATAGCACCAAGGGGATTTCTAAATGCCTTATGACGCAGCGAATAATAACAAATGAAGCAAAACGATGGAACGGTACAAAGATAATTGGTGAATTGATGATACCAAATGCCCATATCTGTTGATCTCTCGATATACCGGATTCTAGCTATCTTCAACACGTTGATCGTGCACGATTCCGCGTTAGAAGATCTACGATTCTTGGACGTTGATCTCGCGCATGAGATTCCGTGAATCGGCTTCAAGTTCGTTGATTCGAGCGCACTCGAATATCCGAAGATGGAAGAAGAAGGAGAGATCACACTCGACTTCAACAAAAGTGACAAAAGGCACACAAACAAATTTTATTCAAAAATTAATTCCTTTTACAAACGACCAACACCCCTATTTATAGAAGTTACAACACATATACACGACTCAACATACATGCGACACACGAGCTAACACAATACACGACATAAGCACAAAGGACCTAAGCACAACGACCTAAGAATTTACAACATATAAGCGACTTAACATCACGTTACAACATATACTCGACATAACAACACAGTACAATACGAATGACTTAAGAAAATAAAATACAAGAAACTTATCAAACTATGGGACCTAAGCAAGTAACGACCTAAACAAGCACGACAGCGACCTAGGCAAGCTTCGGCAGCGACATAGGCAAGCTTCGCGACATAATGATCCTGGAACGACTAAGAAACAACGACCTATTGGAAGCTTGCGACCTAAGGAAGCTCGCGACTCCGGAAAACGACTTTGGAAATCTGGAGCAACTTAAGAAGGTCGTCCGTGACCTAGGAGATGCTAGCGACTGAAACTGGTGGAGCGACCTGCTGGAGATGCTCGTGACTTAAGGGATATCGCTGCATAATCTTCGCGACTTAAGGAAGGTCGTTCGCGACCGAGGGTTTGCTCGCGACATAAGCTGGTGGAGCGACCTACTGGAGAGCTCGTGACTTAGATATCGCTGCATAATCTTCGCGACTTAAGGAAGGTCATTCGCAACCTAGGGTTTGCTCACGACATAGCGACCTAAGCTCGTCGTGACTTAGGGAGGAATTCGCGACAAATGATCCGGTATGCGCTGCATCATCCTCCCCTGGTTGAAAAGAATTCGACCCCGAATTCTCACCTTCCTCTTCTTTGACATGCTTATTCTCATGGTATCGAATCAAATGTTTGACGTTGAAAACGTCGGCAGTATGGATATGATCCGGCAATCTTAACCGATAAGTATTATCATTGATCTTCTTCAACATTTCTACTGGACCAATCTTTCGAGATTTCAATTTGTTGTAAGTTCGCACTGGAAAATGATCTTTAGCCAATACTGCGTAAACAAAATCACCCTCTTTGAAGTCCACACTCCTTCGCTTCTTATTTGCCAGTTGCTTATACTTCTCATTTGACTTAAGCAATCGTTCATGAATAATCTTGTGACACTCCTGCAACTCATTCAGGAAATCACAAGCCGTTTAACAACCCCTTTCTGACGTGGAACTATCGACAATCCCTTCGGAATTACTGAATATACTACTTGAAATGGACTGAATCCATACTTCGATTAACGGCATGATTATGTGCGAATTCTGCCTAACACAAATTCACATCCCAGCTCTTCAAATTATCCTTCACAAGACATCTCAACAAGTTTCCCAAAGATCTGTTCACCACTTCCGTTTGCCTATCCGTTTGTGGATGATAGGTGCTACTAAAATTCAGCTTAGTCCCAACCATCTTCCACAGACTCAACCAAAAATGAATTAGAAATCGAGTATCCCGGTCAGAAACAATGGTCTCAGGTAGTCCGTGTAGTTGATAAAACTCTTTAAAGAACAATTGAGCAACACAGACTTCATCGGCGGTCTTCTTACAAGCTATGAAATGTGCCATCTTCAAAAATCTATCCACCACAACATATATAGAATCATTCCCTCATTGAGTTCTTGGCAAACCCAAAACAAAATCCATGCTAACATCAACCCATGGTCTAGTAGGCACGGGCAATGGCATGTACAATCCTGCATTCGTTGCTGTCCCTTTGGAAACTTGACATATGTGACATCTCTGCACAAATCTTTCAAATTCTTTCCTCATGGAAGGCCAAAAATATGATTGAGTAATCAACTGCAAGGTACGATCTCTTCCCACATGACCTTCTTCATACAATTCCTTCACAATCTTCATTCGCAAACCGCACTCTGGTATACACAACCGATTTCCTTTGAATAGAACACCATCTACCAGCACATACTCATCCGTCTTCCCTTTCTCAACTTCATCTACATTCTTAGCAAAGTAAGTATCCTCAACAAACAATTCTGGAAACACATCAAACCCCGTCACTTCAACTCTCATCGTAGTCAACTAATGATTTCTTCTACTCAATGCGTCTGCCACATGATTTGTAACTCCCGACTTATGCTTTACAACAAATGTAAACTATTGCAAGTGTGCGATCCATGAAGCATGTTTGGCTGCAATCTTATCCTGTCCCTGCAAATGTTTCAATGCTTCATTGTCAGTATATAACACAAACTTTTTATAAAACAAGTAGTGTCTCCAATGCTTTATGGCTTGGACAATAGCATAGAACTCCAAGTCATAGGTACTGTATCTTGTCTTGGATCCAGAAAGTTTCTCGCTAAAATAAGCAATTGGACGACCCTTTTGACTTGACACTCCAATTATTCCAACTTTAGACGCATCAGTATTCAGCTCAAAGAGTAACTAAAAGTTCGGGTATCTAAGAATCGGTGTTGTAGTCAAAAGTGTCTTGATCTGTTGGAAAGCAGAATCAGCCTCTTCAGTCCACACAAACTGCTTTCCTTTCAAACAATCTGTCACTGGTGCCATCACGCTACTGAAATGTGGAATAAACCTTCGGTAGAATGATGCTAAACCATGGAAACTTCTCACTTCAGTTATAGTCCTGGGTTGTGGCCAATCCTTGATTGCTTCAACTTTACCTTGATCCACACGAATACCTTCCTTGGACAACACATGTCCCAAGAACAAAATACTGTGTGTCATGAACATGCACTTCTTTTTTGCAGCGTAAAATTGCTCCTGACGGAGTATCATCAACACTTCCCGCAAGTGTTGTAGATGTTCTTCTGTGCTTCCACTGTATATCAATATATCATCAAAGTATACCACCACGAACTTTCCAATAAATGGTCGAAAGATCTGATTCATCACTCGCATAAAAGTACTAGGTGCATTCGAAAGACCAAATGGCATGACCAGCCATTCAAACAATCCTCCCTCCCCTCGTGTCCTGAAGGCTGTCTTCCATTCATCCCCCGGTCGAATTCGAATCTGATTATACCCACTCTTCAGATCAATCTTTGAAAAGATAGCAGCTCCACTCAACTGATCTAACAAGTCATCCAATCTTGGCATCTAAAATCTGTATCTCACTGTAATCTTGTTTAGTGCTCGACTATCTGTACTCATTCTCCAAGTTCTATCCTTCTTTGGCACTAACAAGGCTAGTACTGCACAAGGACTTAAACTTTCTTGTATGCGCCCTTGTTCAAGTAACTCCTCCACCTGCATTCTCAAATCTTCGTGTTCCTTTGGACTCATTCTATAATGTGGTCTATGCGGTAACACAGCTCCCAGAACAAGATCAATCTGGTGTTGTATGTCTGTTAACGGTGGTAATTCTTTAGGAAATACATCTTCAAATTCCTTCAACACTGGCTTAACTTCCTCAGGAATTCCAACCGTTTCACTACTTTCACGTCCAATCAACAGAAATACTTCAGGCCCATCCTCTACTTCTTTGACAAACTCCTTCAAAGATAATAGAGTCTTTAGTTCCTCGATTTCCTCCAAGTTGCTCTCACTTTGTTGTCGCGTTTTAGGAGCTAAAGTGATTCTAGTGCCATTGAACATGAAACTATAGCAGTTTGTCCAACCATCGTGTTGCACGGCTCTATCAAATTGCCATGGTCTTCCCAACAACAAATGACATACATCCATATCCACCACGTCATACCAAATTTCATCCTTATACTTCTTTTCGATGGAAAAAATTACAAAAGCTCTTCGACTAACCTTCACTTCCCCCCTTTCCTCTGCCAAGCCAATTTGTAGGGTTTGGGATGTTTCTCTGTCTTTAACGCTAACTTCTTTACAGCTTCTGTAGAGATTATGTTATCACAACTTCCTGCATCGATAACAAACTTACAAACCTTTACCAAAATAGTGCACGTCGACTGAAAAATATTACTCCTCAACCAGCTAGTCTCATCTTCCTTCTTTGGCGTCAAGCAAGATATCCTCATCATTAAAGAATATCCCTCGTCTCCCGTCAGTAATTCTTCTTCCTCCTCAACTTGTGGTGAATTGGAACATTCTATTTCTGCATCCTCATCCTCAAGCTCAGCAACCATCGCTTGCTTCTTAGGCCTCGGGCATTCATTGCTATTATGACCAAACTCCTGACAGTTATAACACTTGAAATTGTTGTTGACCTTGGTCTTAGCAACTTCATTGACAACCGGTTTACTAACAGCCTTGGAAACATTAGTATTGCTACTAGCCCCGTTCACCTGATTGATCGAACTTGTAAGTGCACCACCTCCTCTTCTACCTTGCTTCTCCCAAGCTAGAGCCTTCTGGTGTGCTTCAGCAACGGATCTTGGATCAAACATATTTACCATATCCTGAATTTGCATTTTTAATCCTCCAACAAATCTAGATGTCAACTGTTCCTCCATTTCCATGATATCATTTCTAGCAATCAGTTGATAAAACTCATCTGCATAATCATTTACCAACTTTGTCCCTTGTCTCAAATTCTGTAAGTGCTGATACATAAGAGACTGATAATTATAAGGCAAGAAAGTAGCCTTCATCAACTTCTTCATCTTTTCCCATGAAACAACCTTCGACTTTCCCATTCTTTCCAGTGTAAGCTTAGTTTGTTGCCACCATGCCATAGCTCTACCCCTCAATCGGGTAGCAACTAACTTAACTCTATGATGCTCGGGTACTTCCTTGAAGTCAAAAATTTCTTCAACATTTGAAAACCAATCCAGAAACTCTTCCTCTATCATTCCCCCTTGAATTTTAGAATCTCTGTTTTCATCCCCGACTCCCGTCGACGATCATCTTCGAAATCTCTATTTCGACTTCGTCCTTGGCCATGGTTTCGACAAAAGCTACTATCACCATCACTGGATTCCTCCAAATCTGACGTATGTCGATGTCGATTCTGACCATTAACATTTCTGCTACCACGCATGTTTCTTTCTCCCGAAACTGAAGGTGAAACTTTGTTTCCACTATGGTGTGAAACTAGTGAAGTTCTCCTTTGACTTTGATTCATGTCTCTCATCAACTTCTCTAACTTTCCAATAACTTCATCGAACTTTTCATTGATACGCTGCTCCATCTGCTCAACTTCTTGTCTTCTATATACATCTTCAACATTTTGAAATCGATTAGCACGTCTCGGAGGCATGATCTTCAAACAATCTCTTTTCCGATCTAACTTTGATATAGTTCGACATAACTCGACTTGCACTAGGACTTAGCTCGGCTCGGTCTAACTTGGTTTCGACCTAACTTAGTTCGGCTTTGACTTAATCTTACTCGGCCTTGATCTTACTTAGCTCTTCTAGCTCTTCAAGCTCTGATACCAAATTGACGCAGCAGATAATAACAAATGAAGCAAAATGATGGAACGATACAAGGATAATTGGTGAATTGATGATACCAAATGCCCAAATCCGTTGATCTCTCGAGATACCGGATTCTAGCTATCTTCAACACATTGATCGCGCATGATCCCGCGTTAGAAGATCTATGATTCTTCGACGTTGATCTCGCACATGAGATTCCATGAATCGGCTTCAAGTTCGTTGATTCGAGCGCACTCGAATATCCAAAGATGGAAGAAGAAGGAGATCACACTCAACTTCAACAAAAGTGGCAAAAAGCACACAAACAAAATTTATTCAAAAATCAACTCCTTTTACAAACGACCAACACCCCTATTTATAGAAGTTACAACACATATACACGGCTCAACATACATGCGACACACGAGCTAACACAATACACGACATAAGCACAAACGACCTAAGCACAACGACCTAAGAATTTACAACATATAAGCGACTTAACATCACTGTACAACATATACGCGACATAACAACACAGTACAATACAAACGACTTAAGAAAATAAAATACAAGCAACTTATCAAACCATGCGACCTAAGCAAGTAACGACCTAAACAAGCACGGCAGCGACCAAGGCAAGCTTCAGCAACGACATAGACAAGCTTCGCGACATAATGATCCTGGAACGACTAAGAAACAGCGACCTATTGGAAGCTTGCGGCCTAAGGAAGCCCGCAACCCAGGAAAACCACTTTGGAAATCTGGAGCGACTTAAGAAGGTCGTTCGTGACCTAGGAGATGCTCGCGACTTAAACAGGTGGAGCGACCTGCTGGAGATGCTCGCGACTTAAGGGATATCGCTGCATAATATTTGCGGCTTAAGGAATGTCGTTCGCGACCTAGGGTTTGCTCGCGACATAAGCTGGTGGAGCGACCTACTGGAGATGCTCGCGACTTAGATATCGCTGCATAATCTTCGCGACTTAAGGAAGGTCGTTCGCGACCTAGGGTTTGCTCACGACATAGCGACCTAAGCTCGCTGCGACTTAGGGAGGAATTCGGGACAAATGATCTGGTATGCGCTGCATCACCTTACCAGAGCTCGGAATGCTTCCTCACAGTCGGATGACCATAAAAAAATTTCTTTCCTTTCTTTATTACATCGAAGAAAGGAATACACTTATCTGTAGCCCTGGATATGAATCGACTCAACGCAGCCACTTTTCCATTCAAGCTTTGTACCTGCTTTATAGTTCTGGGCACTTGTATGTCTCGAATAGCAAGAATCTTCTCCGGGTTAGCTTCGATTCCCCACGCATTCACAATGAAACCCAAAAACTTTCCTGACACAACGCCAAATGAACACTTCAAAGGATTTATTTTCATTCCATAATGTATGAGTATATCAAATATATCCGCTAAGTCTCGAATGTGGTCTTTTGACTGCCGTGACTTCATGAGCATGTCATCCACATGGACTACCATTGTTCTGCCAATTTGATCTTGGAACATTCAACTCACTAGACGCTGATAAGTTGCTCCTGCATTCTTCAATCTGAAAGGCGTCACCACATAGCAATACAGGCCAACGTCTGTGAAAAACTTGTGTGTTCTTGGTCTTGAATGTGCATCGGGATCCGATTATACCCGAGTACGCATCCATAAATGACAGCAACTCATGTCCGGCCATTGAATCGACCAGCTGCTTAATTCTAGGTAAAGGGAAACTATCCTTCGGCCATGCTTTGTTTAAATCAGAACAATCAACGCAAGTTCTCCACTTCCCATTTGGTTTCCTTACTGGCACAGGGTCAGATACCCATTCAGGGTAGCGGGCGTTGCGGACGAACCCTTTGACTTTGAGTTTGCCCACCTCCTCTCTGAGAGCAGCGGACTTTCTGGGTCCATGCCTTTCCTTTTCTGTTTTATTAGAACATGTTTCGGGTCTATGTTCAATATATGACTCGCAATAGCAGGAAAAATCCCGCACATATCAGAATGTGTCCGAGCGAAAACATCCAGATTCGCTCGGAGGGAATCAGTGAGGTTTTCGACCACTGAGATATCGAGTTATGATCCACTCTTGAGAACTCGTAACGGATCATCTCGGCTAACTGGAATGTCAACCGTTAGTACATCCAATGCTGCATTTTTTTCCCTGGGTTCCCCATCATCATCCCTCGGATCTATGTCTCTATATATCCGAGAATGTTGCCCAAGCCAGGGCTCGAGCACTACTTGTCAATTGTCATTATTCTGGATGTGGATGGAGTTGTCCGCAACCTTTCCTTTCTCTCTCCGCTGGGCCTCTCTTAGCTAAGCCATATAACATGCACGATCAGTCGCCTGGTCGCCATGCACCACACCAACTCCTTTGTTTATCAGAAACTTTAAAGTCAAATACCATGGGGCCAAAACTACCCTAAACTCTGTCAGGGCCGGTTGACCCAGAAACACATTATGTGGAGAATCAACATCAAAAACAATGAAAGGTAGGATTTGCACCCTCCTACATTCACCTTGTCCCAATTCAACTAGTAACTCAGTATACACCACTACATCAGTCGATGCACTGTTAAAGCCATAATATGCGCTTTAGATGGCTTCAAATCCTTCGTCTCCATTTTCATTTGGCCGTACGCCTTTTTGAAGATGATGTTAATAGAACTTCCACAATCAATCAAAATTCTCTTCATGACTTCTGGCCCGATCATCGTAGATATGACCATCGTGTCAACGGTAGAAACCTCCACCTTATCTGCATCTCGGCTCCTAAATACTATACCATCTGTCATCATTCGTTGCTACTTTGCGGGGGTCCCATCCTCCACATTCGAACAACACTCATAATCTGCATGCCTTAAGGAGTTAGCATATCACTCCATCTCTTGCCAGTTCTTATCTATAGGATGAGGTCCGCTTGCTATCGTGTTTATTACCAATCTACCCATAGTCCGGGCAGGTTCCTCTGGTTGGCGTGGAGCAGGCCCGCGTCCGGGGTCTGATGTTCCTTGCCTACCCTCCTGTGGGTTCTTGACAAATTCCTGCAACGTTTTCTGTCTGGTCAACTTTTCTATGACGTCATGGAGGTGTCTACACTCCTCTGTATTATGCCCATAAGTCTCATGGAAGCAGTAATACTTCCCAGTCCGCTTTTGTTCATCTGTTGATTCATTTAGGCGTGACTTTCTGTTTGAAAAGTGTTACAAGTTGTAGGTAAATATTCTCAAGAGATGCATTAAGTACGGTGTATTCGTTGTAAGTCGGAATCCTAGGCTTCATTTCCCTGCTTCACTTTTCTTTTCGGGGTTTCCACCTCCGGACCCTTTAGATTGCCCAGGTTTGTTCTGGACGTTGACTTGAACTTTTCCCGAGCTATCGCCGGATTGTTTTACGGCGATGTTGTTTTTGACAGTCTTCTAAACAGGCCCTGGTGCCTTATCTTACCTTGTCCATCTGTCCTCCTCTCTTCTTATAAACTGAAGAGCCTTTGAGTAAAAACGCTCTAGCGTAGTTGGAGGTTTCCCTACCAACCAATCTCCAAACTCTGAATCTGGATCTACTCCTCGCATTACCGCCATCATAATTGCATGGTCGTTAGGGTTACTAACTTCAGTAGCCGCAACATGGAATCTCTATAAATACTCCTTTAATGACTCCCCTAGAGCCTGGATTACACTTGATTAAGACATCACATCCTTTGGACGAGTAGCATGTATCCTGAATTGTTCTACACATTTCATTGCCAATTCATCAAAGATGGATATAGACCGTGGGGGAAGTCGAGTGAACCACATGGTGGCGATTCTGGATAAAGTAATTGGAAAGCACCTACACTTGGTCGCATCATTCGTTCCAGCAGAATCCATCATCCATTCATACCTCATCCCGTGCTGCCTTGGATCAGTATTCCCTTCGTAGGCTGGGATAGTTGGCGTGCTAAACTTCCTGGGATACTCAGCCTGTAGAATAGTATCTATGAAGGGAGTATGATTCTTGGAAACTCCCTAATCTTCATTGGTCAAGCTTTGGTTTACTCTCATCAACTGTCTGACCATTGCTGATAAGTCTAGGGTTGGTATGGAAGATGGAAGGTGAGACTCTATTCTACGGGATCGCTCAGTTTGATGTCTCCTCTGTTGACAGTCTGCCAAACACGTATCTTGAAGACCAGCTTTATTAGGGTCTTGGTGAGCCGGGCGTCCAGTCTCAACATGTGCACCAGCTCCTAAGTTTCCTGTTCCGGCTTGAGTGTGTTCTCCAAGATGTGAATGATCCCTAGTTAATCGATCAGCAGCACCTGCTTGTGCAATTTTAGTTTTACAATGTTTACGCTTGGGAGGTTCATCAAATGAAGTCGAGCTATCAGATGAAGAATAAGGAGCAGGACTACCTCTAACATTCTGATGCTGTTGCTGAGTAAGCTGAGTCATGAGATTAGTGTTAGCTTGAATCTTCTTAGTAAGTTATCGTCTACTTTCCATGACTTCTCTCATCATGTCTTTGAACTATGTTCTGGTAATGACTTTCGCTTTATTTTAGGTGGTGGTCCCTACACCTTGGTTTGCATGTTGACGTCCGCATTATGAGAGGCCGATCTAGTACGTGGCCTTCCCATGACAAAGTTATTGATTGGAACTCTGAGTAGAATCAACGGACGTCTTGTGAATGATTTGGATCTCTTTCGGGGGATTTATTCAATCGAGTAGCTACAAAACAGATCCTAGCGGCCTGAGAATTCGATTCTCAGTGAAAGCACCAAAATGTTAGCACCAAAATTGGTCACTAACACCCTTGAGAAAGATTGTGTAGAGAGATTAATGAAGAAAGTAAACTAAAACAGAAAAACTGTGTGCAAAATTAAATGCGACAACAAGAACAACGGATTTATAATGGTTCAGTGTAATTGCCTACGTCCACTTTAAGTTTTAATCCTTATTGCACTCACAAGTGATTAAATATAGATACAATCCATACTATAAAGACTTGAATACAAATGCTAAGTAAAATAGAGTGAGTCTTGAAAGCGACAGAGTCTCCGTAGTGTTCTCGAAAAAAGGTCCATTTCACTGTGCCCCTACCCTTCTATTTATAGACGAAGATGGGTTAGACTTCCCTAATGGGCCTAGGAGCAAGATACCTTGGCCCTTGGTGAGTGGTTGCTGCGTGCCAAACCACAAATGTCGAGTGACGAGTGACGAATGCCGAGCGAGGTGAGGTGTGTTGAACGAGCCCGTGTGCCGACCGAGCCCTCGGTGCCGAATGGCATTCGCATGCCGAGCCGCACATCCATGCCGAACGAGACAATGCCGAATGAGCACTAATGCTGGACGAAGCATCATGCTGATCGAAAGTTCATGCCAAACGAGGATCATGCCGAACGAGGCTCATGCCGATGAAGCATGAATGCCGAGCGAGGTTTGAATGTCGAACGACCTTGCCACGTCGAACAAGGCTGGAATGCCGAGCGAGGCCTGAATGCCGAATGACCTTGCTATGCCGAACGAGGCTGGAATACCGAGTGACCCTTGATGTCGAACGACCTTGCTATGCCGAACGAGGCCGGAATGCCGAGCGAGGCTGGAATGCCGAGCGAGGCTTTAAGCCGAGCGACCTTGCTATGCCGAATGGGGCTGAAATGCCGAGCGAGCCTCTAAGCCGAACGATCCCTCAATGCCGAGCGACTTGCTACTTGGTCAATCCAACGGGTAACATTTATATACTATTATTAAACTGTTTAAGTGGTGGAAGTTATGATTTCAGAGTTATGGTTTTGAAAAGTATTATGATTTCAAAGTGTTTTGGGTTTCGAAAGTGTTATAACTTTGAAAGTGCTATAATTTGGAAATAGATATATTTAAAATGGTAATGATATTTTGGTTTTGAAGTATAAATTGTATTGAAATGACCACGGTGGTATAATGACGTTTGTCTATTAATAGTGTATATTTCTACGTAATAGATAGTTCCACGGATTCTTAGAGTATGGTTATCCCAAACATCCTTTGAGTTACTTGTATTTCAATTGATATTTCACTTTAGTTGGATTTATTGATATAAGAATGTTAATCCTGACTTGAGTGTTTTGTGTTTTGCTTTACGATCGGGTCAGACTTCGTGAAATAGCATTTGAGACTTGCCTTTGGGGTTTGGGCTTCGCTTGGAGATCCAACTATCGAGTCAGCTTTCAGCTTTTCTAGTTGCTTTGTTCAGAGATGTCATCAGTTTGTATTTGAAACTTCAATGTATTTTTGATATTCTGCTGTATTTTATTTTAACTCTGATGTTTATATAGTAGCTTTATGAACTACTATTTATCTATTCCACTGCATTATTATTGTAGTACTCTGTGGCTGTGATTCTATGATTTATTTATTTGTTGTATATGTTGACTTTTGCCAAGTATAAATTAACAATCTGGTATTTTGAGTTATTCAAGTCCGACGTGTGCGGATGAGAATGGTTGAAAATATTGGGTTGTTACAAAAGCGACTTTAAAAAGAGGAAAAGTACATGTATTTGGCAGTTGATCGAAAGAACAGGTGGATAGTATGTTAGAAATGTATGAGCATTGGAGGATGTAAGGGTATTAATGCCTTGGGAGATGAATAGTCTCACTTTTTAGAATAAAATAAACTACTTGTGTTTATATACTATGATGTGGACACCATTATAATTCCTATTGATAAAGAGAGACACGAGCCATGATGGGTGATGCAAAGCACCATCACACACGCGCATGCGCGCCCACGCCCGAGCCCAAGCCTGCATTTGCGGCATGGGTGAATGGGCGTTTGAAACGTATTCGAGGCACTTAGCACTTTGCAACTGGCATGGCGTGGCTTTTCAGACCGAACATTTTTGGTTTTTTCCGTTCAAACTCAAATGGTTGCACCTTCTGGTAAAGGGGTCGCAACCGTTCCAATAGTCGCAACTGTTCGAACATGCACCTATTACCGAATAGGTGCACCTCCCCATGCCTATATATAGGCAGAAAGAAAATAGTGACCAATACTTAAGTTTTTTCCATTTTATTTCTCTTCATAACACTTTGTTCATAAATAAGCTCTCTTGAATTCGTCGTTGTTCTGTGGTTATTGTGCAGCAACACAGAGAAGGTCCATTTCATTTTGGCAAACAATTTCTCGATATCCTTAAGTGCCATAGACGGAGAAATATTGTTTCAAGGAAATAGATTTTCACTGGACTCGGACAATCTAATCGGTATTATATTTACTGCATTATTTATTAACTGCACAGTTCTATTCGTAATAGTTTTTGCGACATAGTTGTGATAGTTTTGTTATTGTAATTTAGCAACATAGTTGTAACAACTTCAAAACACTTTTGTAATGTTGCTATTAAAAATCCTTGCAAACAGTTACGTAACACCTTTCTAGCGTTACTAATTAACAATCTTGAAACAATATTAATTTATTGTTGGCTGTTTTAGTAGACGACAATCTCTCATGAAAGCAACAGTTCTGCACCAATACGGACTGTGATTACTACTCAGTCTACAATAATAGTTCAAATGATGGCACTGTCTCGTGGAAAATGGCTGGAAAAGTTCGCAGGATTGGACTTCACATGCTGGCAGCAAAAGATGTTGTTTTACTTGACGACGTTGGGCCTTGCAAAGTTTCTTACAAAAGATGCTCCCATTCGAAGAATTAGAACCCGATGCAACAAAAGTTGAAGTCTTGAATGTTCGGAAGGGTTCTGACTTTATATGGAAGAACTAAATATTAAATAGGCTTGACAACAACCTATACAATGTATAATGTACTGCTCGAACTTCGAAAGAACTTTGGACAGCATTAGAGAAAATGTACAAAACTGAAGTGCGGGTATGAAGAAATTCGTTGTAGGGAAATTCTTTGACTTCAAATGATTGATGCAAAGACCGTTATCAATCAGATTCAAGAGTTACAAGTCATCGTTCACCAACTACACGATGAAGGAATGACATTAAGTGAATCATTTCAGGTTGCAACTGCAATTGAAAAGCTTCCTCCACCGTGGAAAGATTTCAAAACCTTAAGTACAAGCGCAAGGAGTTGACAATGGAGGAACTTGTAACCTGATTGAGGAAAATAACAGGAAATCTAAGAAGAAGACTTTGCATACCATGATTGCCAAGGCAAATGTAGTTAAGTCAGAGAAACCCAACAAAAGGAAATATGAGCATGCTCTTAAGAAACCAAAAAAAATTCAGGGTTCATACCATAATTACAAAAAGAAAGGATACAAAGCAACTGAATGACGTGCTCCTAAGAAAAAGAAATCAGAAGCAAACATTGCTAACATCTTAGAAGGTGTGTCTGGTATGGACTTACTTATGTGCAGTAGTATCAGAATGCTACCTTGTTACTGACTCGAAAGAATGGTTTGTAGACACAGGCACTACACAATACATATATGCAAATAAATGGATGTTTACAACCTACAAAATTGCTACTGGGGACGAACAACTTTTCATGGGTAATTCATCCGCATCAAAAGTCGAAGGCAAAGGAAAGATTGCACTGAAAATGACATCTGGAAAAGAACTAACCTCGGCAGATGTTGTTCATGTTCTAGAGATCCGGAAGAACCTGATTTTTGGAACGCTGCTTAGCTAGCATTACTTCAAACTCAATTTTGTGTCTGATGAGTTTGCGTTATTAAAGAATGGAGTGAACGTAGGAAGAGGATATGTTTGTGATGGTTTATTTAGGGCAAATGTAACCACTATTGCACCAAACAATGATACAAATAAAATTGAATCTTCTGGTTATATTGTTGACTCGTCTAACATATGGCATTCTAGATTAAGCCATGTAAATTTCGATACCTTATGAAAATTGATTAATCTAGACTTTATACCAAAATGCAACATAGATTCCAACTATAAATGTCAAGTTTGTGTAGAAGCAAAATTGACAAGAATCTCGTTTCACTGTGTTGAACGAGAAACTGAACCTATAGACCTAATACACACAAATGCATGTGACTTAAAAATGTGTCAAAGTAGAGGTGGAAAAAGGTATTTCATTACCTTCGTTGATGATTATATAAGGTACTGTTACGTGTATCTCTTTAGAAGCAAGGACGATGCATTCGACATGTTTGAATAGTATAAAGCAAAAGTTGAAAATTTACTCAACAAGAAAATAAAAGCTTTAAGAAGTGATAGAGGAGGAGAATATGAATTTCCCTTTGAGGAATTCTGTGTCGAACATGGTATTATACACTAAACTATAGCCCCATATTCACCTCAATCTAATGGTATAGCCAGGGGAAAATATAACTCTTAATGAAATGATGAATGCCTTACTGCTTGGTTCTTCTTGCCAGATAACTTCTGGGGAGAAGCTATTCTTTCTGCAAATCATATTTTGAATAAGATGTCATGAAAGAAAACATCTAAATCTTCCCACAAACTTTGGAAAAATAGACCACCATCCTACAAATACTTAAAAGTGCGGGGGTGCCTTATGAAAGTAGAGGTACCTAAATCGTAGAAAGTCAAAAATGGACCCAAAAAAATTGATTACGTATTCATTGGATATGCACAAAATAGTGCCACATATCGATTTTTGGTACAAATATCCAAAATTGATGATATTCATGTAAATACCATTATTGGTTCGAGAAATGCTAAATTTTTTGAACGTGTATACCCTCTAAAACAAGGTACCGAAAAGTATCCTCAAAAAAGACGAAGGGAAACTGAAATTTCCAATTCTTTTGAGAACACTGAACAAAATATTGATAATGATCAGCAAAACAGTGCCAATCAACAAAAGGAGGAACCAAGGGGAAGAAAAAGATCAAGGACATCAAAAACATTTGGATCAGACTTCTATACATTTATGTTAGAAGATGATCCATTAACATACAAACAAGCTATGTCCTCCTCTGATTCCTCTTATTGGAAGGAGGCAATTAAAAATGAAATCGAATCCATTATCGCAAACCATACATGGGAGTTAGTTGATTTACCTCAATAACGCAAGAGCTTAGGCGATAAATGGATATTTAAAAAGAAATTGAAACATGATGGTTCAATAGACAAGTATAATGCTCGACTTGTGGTTCAAGGTTTCAAACAAAAAGAAGACCTCAACTGTGACGACCCGACTTTTTCTCCACAAATAGTCGTACCATCTTGAAGAAAGAAAGGGATAGAAAAGAGAAAAGAAAGAGAAGAAAGAGAGAACAACATCATAATCTCAACAGCGGAATAAATAAATTATATAAATAACATAAGTATTACATAATATACAACATCAATCAGAGTTACACAGATAATACATCACATACTAGACAGTTATAAACACCTGTCTAGTTATTACAATACAAATACAACTCAGACAAACGACTCAGAGATACCAACACATCATAACACTATATATTTACAATGCTGAAGCCTCCTGCTCCATTGCTCCTCCATAATTCGTTAAAGCTAACTTGAATCCCTTGGCTACTCGTAAAATTTGAGTAGCTAAGAGTTTATGAAAAATAGAAATAAACTCTAGGTCAGACATGGGTCTGGTGTGAGTAACAGACTAAGGTTGCTTAACTTTGAAAACCTTTGAAAACAAAAGGTATCACGTAAGACTCCCCACACATAAACATGGGTAAGTTTTACAATTTTGATACATACTCTCCAGTACCTAGAATAACATCAATAAGAATGCTGATAGAAATCACATCCACACTTGTTTTAGAAATACACCAAATGGATGTTATGGCAGCATTTTTAAATGGTGAATTGGAAGAAGAAATAAACATGAAACAACCTGAAAATTTCCTAAAAACTAGAAACGAAAGTATGGTTTGTATTTTAAGAAAACCACTCTACGGGCTTAAATAAGCGCCTAAACAACGACATGAAAATTTTGATGAAAATATGATACTAAATGCATTTTATATAAATGAATGTGACAAATGTGTCTATTCTAAACATAAAAATATGGCATATGTCATTATATGTCTATATATAGATGTTTACTAATATTTGGAAGCAACAAGGAGATAATAAAATCTACAAAAGATATGCTCTTCGCGAGATTTGACATGAAAGATCTGGGAATCATTTTGGTGTAAAAATACTTAAAGCCAACCATGGATAAGTGTTGTCCCAATCACACTACAATGGAAAAATATTTTAAAATTTTAAACAACACAATATAATATCATCAAAATCACCCGTAGATTTGAACCAAAACTGGTTTAAAAAGAGTGGTGATAGTATTATCAACTTGGGTACTCTTGTATACTAGGCAGCATTATATACGTAATGAACTGCACTAGACCTGATATAGTATATGCTATAAGTAAACTCAACAGATACACTAGTAACCCAAGAAAGAATCATAGGAAAGCTATAATTCGAGTACTAGGATACCTAAGATATACACAAAGTCACGGACAACATTATGATAAGTACCCATCTATAATAGAAGGATATTGTGATGCAAACTGGATAACTGGTTCATGGATACAAAATCCACTATTGGATATGTGTTTACCTTAGCTAGTGGGGTAATATCTTGGAAATCCTCTAAACAAACTTGTATAGCAAGATCGACTATGGAAAAAGAATTTATCACCTTAGACAAGCCGTAGAAGAAGCGGATTGGCTTTGAGGTTTCTTAGAAGGTATTCTTAATTGAGAAAAACCTAAACCTCCAATATGCATACATTGCGACAGCCAATCAGCTATTGGAAGGGCCAATAGTAAGCTTTATAATGGCTAGTCTAGACATATTCGTCATTGACATAAAACTAATAAACAGCTTCTCTCCAATGGTGTTATCACAATTTACAATGTAAGATCAAATGATAACATTGTGGATCCACTAACAAAAGGTTTACATAGAGAGAAGATTAATATCTTATCGATGGGAATGGGGTTAAGGCGTGTAAACTAACAAATTTCTTTAAACGGAAACCCCACCTAGCTGACTGGAGATCCCAAGATCTAGGTTCAAAAGGACAACAAAGTTTAGATAAACTTGATAGCACTGTAAATATTCAAACCATTCCTATGATAAGTCAGTGCACTACTTGCCAGACAATAGGATATGTTTTGATACTTTTAATGATATATATACTTGGTAATATAAAGAAACCAAGTAGAGTATTGATAAAATACCCATTTTAGAATCACCTACGTTAGTGCGGAGGCGCCGCTTCAAGAAGAATTGTAAGGCCAAATTCTCCAAAGCACTCATGAGACTAAGCTGGTGTTTATGGCAAGAACGAACACAAACAGAGAACCAAGGACGATTAGAAACACTTATTGCGTGTTGTCTATTTTAGATTTACACAAAGGGCTTACAATTCAAAGACAACCTTTGTAACAACCCTGACTCGACCTTCAAAAATCGACACCAAATAATTCACCTATATTCGAATGTCGTAGATTCAAACATCGAATCTGGTTCGCCGGAGCTTATAACACATTAAGTACAACAACACAGCGGAAGAAAATGAATAATATCATTAGTACACAATAGTTGATACAATATCGGATACAACATGAATATCAATATTATCGGAGATACAAGACAACAGCAGGGACAAAACACCAGCAGTGGAACAATATCACCAACTTGATCTTCCAAAGAATAGAAAGAAGATAGAATCCAAAATTGCATTCCAATGCCAAAGTTCTAAAACCAAATGGCTTAACCCAAAAGTTTCGAAGACTCCAATTCGATAAGCTCGAACCACCATCAAGTTGACTTAAGCAATGTCATTCATGCAGTCGGCAATGCGATTGCCAAGATCCAAAAGCTAAAAGCGATCGACTCTACACCTACTATTTGATGATCTGAAAAATCCAACTCTAGACCGCCCGTATGGAAAATTACGGGCACCCAGAGTTTAGATAGGGAACAATAAACTCTAGGTCGGTCATGGGACTGGTATGAGAAAACAAAAACAGTTTACTTTTAAAACAAATAAAAGAATTTAAAAGTTGAAATCCGTAATACTTTTTGGAAAATGAAACTACCATAAGGCCTTATAGCACACACACAGTGCAATCGCAAACTTGTGGGAGATTTCTCCTTATGATAGTGAAACATGCTTGATACATGAAAACCATTTGATATTATTATTAGTGCATAGTGGAAAACATTTGCAAGTATAATATTAGTCTTAGCCAAACCATTATAGTATGCCTACTATAGCTACCATATTAGATGGCAGGTTCTACAACTAAAACCGTACATGGCGCGTGTTGGTGATTGGATTTCCAACAATGGTAAGGCTAAGGAATTTCCTATTGCCACATGGGTACGCCTCTAGAGGGACGCCCCGAGAACTTACCCAGCTCTCTACCAATACAAGGTCGGGTTACCCCTACTCGGAAGTAACACCTACAAGTATGCTGTTAACGCTTGAATTTGAACGCTAACACCCCGGTGTGTAAAGTGAGATCATGAAAGCACCACCCGATAACTCAGGAACAGATTATAAGCAGATAATAGTGAAAAAACAGTAAACAACGGCAATTTTATAGTGGTTCGGCTTGAGAGATAGCCTACGTCCACTTTGAATATCTTTATTGACGATTTGATTACAAGTCAATGCAGTTACACTTTGATTACAACACACTTTGAGTTTCAAGTGACTTTGAACAAGTAGCCTAAACTTCAATGTCGATCCGAATCTTTGAACACATGTTTGACATATTTGATTTCTTCATGAAGTTTCTTGAAGGTGTCGAAGCAGTTTAGAATGCAGCAGAGTAACGGCGTTTGAAATGAATCAGCCAAAAAAAGTCCCTTGAATGTTGGGGGTGGCCATGTATTTATAGGCAAATCTGGATAGAAGTTTTTTGCCCAAGTCCTGAGTCGTGACCGACTCAGGCTAAGCTGTGGCCGAGTCAAGTTGAGTTGTGGCCGGCTCATTTGGTCTTCTCACTAGCTCATTCTCTTGCTGGATTCTAAGTCAAGTCCTGAGTCGTTGGCGAGTCAATTCTCACTAGGTCATGCATTGTAGCAACGGTGTACGACTCAGTGGCTTTAAGTCGCGGACGAGTCATCCTGAGTTATGAGTCATCAAGTCATTTCTTAGGTCGTCAATTCTCTTGAGTCGTTTCTTATGATGAGTCGTGAACCTGTTGAGTCGCTGGGGCCAAGCCTTTGATGAGTCGGTAATGCATTGAGTCGGTCCTGCCTTGTGAACCGTTAACCCCTTGAGTCGTAACCCTTTAAGTCGCTTTGAGCTTTAGGTCATTAACTCCTTGAGTCGGTGACTCGATGAGTCGCGAGGCTTCCTGAGTCGTGAGGCTTCCTGAGTCATTAAACACCTTAAGTCGTGGCTCGTCCTAGGCCTTAAGTCGTCAACTCCTTTAACTCGTAGGCTGGAACGGGGTTAACATTTGCCCCTCGAAGCACACTCTTAAGTCGTAAGTCGTGTGCTTCGACTTATCATAACCCGGGCGTGCCGATTCGAGTTTCAGCTCTTCCGGATATAAAACGCTTGACTCGTTCCTCTTATCTCCTACTTCTTATCAGCGATCTTCTAAACGCATCCTCCATTAACGCACCTCTAAGTTCTCACAGGCGATTCCAACTCGACTCTCCTCTGATCATCTTTGACACCACATTACGTAAGCAATCTTGCTTCCCTTCCGATTATCGATCATCGTTAACCTATGCGCTCTGTCCCTACCTTCATTTTACTCCCTCGAGTCTTGCGAGTTCGGTCATTCTAACCATCAAGGGATGTAGGGTTGTTTGATCTGATGATTTTCGTCTTGAGGTGATTTAGCGGCGTGATAAGGCCGGGGTTGTTTTTGAGAGTTTTATTGGGTTAATGGGTTAAAAGTTGGAAGATTAACGGGTTAGGAGTGAAATGGTTTATGGGTTAGAAGGCAACCTGGTTTAGGAGTTAGGTGATTAGTTGGTCAGATTGATTCGAATACTGCTTTTGGTACGACTCGGTCATTTTTGTATGATCCAACAACCATGATCCGACCCAACATGCTCCACGGCCTAAGCCTTGAGTCGTGGCCGAGATACGACTTACGACTCACGGCTTACGACTCACGACTCACGACTTACGACTTACGGCCTAAGCCTTGAGTTGAACCAGAGCTTCTCCCTTTTTATACGACTTACGACTTAGGGCACTACCGACTCAAAATTTTTGAGCCGTTGACGAGTTAGGACTTGCGTGAATTCTGCTTGAACTTTGGACCATTGCATTAACTTTGAACTGTTGAATTTTATTGCATTCATTCACAGGTTATTTTGACTTGCAGGCTAACAATCTGTTCAATACAACATTCACAGAAAACTGGGACGAATATACTGTCATCGACTACCCATATCAAATGACAGATTAGTTAATAACAGATAATTAACTTAAACAAATCGTGTGAACGAAGTGCTATTGATTTCAAGTAGAATATTAAAGCAACACTAAAACAGTCAATTGAAACTGACCAGCCTGCACTAATATTATGCTTGAACTTTAAATTAACAAGTTCTAAAATTACCATAGTCGATCAATCGTCAACCAGTTTAATTCCAGTTATATTTACTTGTTATTTTCATTAGTTCTGCACAACACTTCACACTTTTAGGAAACGTGCACCTTCGCATTTGAACACCCAGTTGCTTGTGTAGAATGACATCTCAACAAGAAGAACCGATGGGCCAGGCTGAAGATGTCTTCCCAGTAGCCAACTTGTTGGATAACCCTCCGGAGAGAACTCCTACAACTCTGAATCAGCGGGTGTTTAACCAATTGCTCATCCAGTTTGGCATTGCCGAAGCTGATGCCTTACTGCCGGGGCCAAATGACACTGCAGATAGGCCCCCTTCTGGCTTTATTGCCGTCAACCGCCAAATGTGCTTGAGCGGTTCCATACCACCTTTCAATGACTTCCTTCAGCAGTTCCTGCTTCGACTATCTATCTCTCCATTCCAATTGCACCCCAATGGTCATGCCATTCTGATGGGGTTATGTGTGCTATTTAGTAGAGTTCTGGGCCTATTACCGAGCTTTGAGGAAATCTGCTACTTCTGCTCATTCACAAAAATTAAAGATCATCCCTCTATCGTAGTTATAAGGAGTGCTCGAAACCGCAGGCTCATCACCGATCTTCCTGAAAGCGTTCATGGATTTCTAAATCAGTACTTCTTTGTCTGCTGTCCTCCAGGGTTTTATGCCATCTGGAGAGTAGGAAGTAAGATTTTCCTGTTTTTATTTCTACATTCTTGGGCTTTTCGAAATCTGGGTTGCTAAACGCTAACTTGGCTTCTTTTTTTCCTGTTTTAGCACTTCCTCCTCCCTCTAGAGATCCATGCTATAAACAAATTTTTGAGAGATTGAACGCCGTGGCGGCAGAAGAGAGGAGTATAAAGTTCTTGTTAAATGATGGATTTTTACATCAATATGGGCTTCTTCATTCCTCTCGCTTCACTCAGCTTCATGAAGTCCCGACTGAAATTCCCGATTCTCTGACGGAAACTCCTGATGCCCCGGTCTCTACTAAAGAGCACATGCAGGGAGGAACCTCTATAGAAACTCCACTAGTGAAGTGTTCAATTCCGAAGGACGTTGCAGGGCCGTCTGACAAGTCCGCACTTGCCCCAGTTATCGAAGAGGAAGAAACTCCACGATCTTCCGGAAGATCTGCTGACGAAGAAGTTGAGAAAGCCAGTCCCAAAAAACATGATGGTGATGATGTTTTCGAGGGGTTGAGCGATTTAATTGTGACTTCTCAAGAACTTTTCAAAGATGATGTTTCCAAAACTATCTCTTCTGTAATTGAGGCGACATCTTCTCTACAACAAATGTCAACTCCTTCCACTCAGGTTATTACTACCTCTACTCCACATAGTGGTCTGTAACTTGATGCGTGTAGTTTACACGTTACACAACACTTAGGATTTTTCAGCACTTCTACGCATTCATCTTCTTATGCTTTTAAAGATTTCTAAAGCTTATTATTTTTATTCCAGATTCTCCAATGGGGCGCAGCAGTTCATACTATGATGATTTCCAGCACTACGGGAGGCATAGCCAATATGATTATAGGCGTCACCTCCCCTCTTACAGAGAATCGGATGAAGAGAGGGCCATCAGGAAAGCAGACGAGAGACGAGCATATGAAGAACGTCACCGAAGAGAACAAGAAAGACATGACCCTCCCCACAGAGATGATGATACCCAAAAAAGAAAGACTCGTGATGAGAGAGGTAAAGGTCACATGGACGATTCTTCTAGCAAGCGGGCTAAACTTACTGAAGAAACAATGCCGACAGTTTCTCAAAATGTTCCTGCTAAATCTCCTGCCCCCGTTCGTTCCGACATTCAAACAATCATCAACCGGCCCGCATATCAAGTTGGGCAAGGTCCTCCCACTCTTCAAAGTCGATTCCCTCAGTGGTGCCTGAGAGGGGTTCGATTTGATCTCGACTTGGTTCCTCTTGACAAATCGGCTATGCTACGAAATCTTGACGCTGTCAGGACCGATATTGAAAGAATGTCGAACTGGCAAAAACTTGTCGACGAGCTTCAGAGGGTTAACCGAGCCAATCTCGAGGCCATGCTCACAATGGAGAACGATAAGACTGAGTGGCAGAAGACTCTCGAACAGCATGACGCCGAAATGAGAAGTATTGCTTCCTATAACGAAAAGCTGGAAGCGGAAGTAGAAAAGCTTAAGGAAGAATTAGCTACTTCATCTACTTTCCATTCTCAAAAGGAGAGCATGATTCAGCAACAAGTAGGAGATGCACATGCCAGTCAAAGGGCAGTCGAAGATAAGCTTACACACCAGGAGAAGGTCATAGAAGAATATCGCGCTGAAACTTTACGGCAGCGAGAACAGACCGGCTCTCAAAGCTTGGAGATAGAGATGCTAAAAGCTCGACTTGCAATGGCCGAAAAGGAGCGTGACGAGGCTGTTGCTGGTAAACTCGCGGTCGAAGAGGCCCATCAAGCAACCAAAGCTGACATTAGCTCCACATTATTTGATTTCTATCTGCACAGCATTTTGGGGCGTGGCAGCCTTGCCTTTCTAGGCCCTAAGTATGAAATTACATTAGCTGAAGTTTGGGAGGCAGCACTCGATATGCTAGGTGGTAAAGGTGTCGGCTACGCTGAGACAGCTCTTGAAGAGCATTATCTCGATGATGATGCCCGCGCCGCTCTTGCCAAGGGAAAAGAGCAACTCGCCAGGGTACGGGCCGGAATGGCGGAAGGGGAACGTTCTGAGAAATAAATACCACCTACCACTTCTGAACGTCCTTTAGTTTCTTCCGAAGTGGACGTTACAGGTTCCAGTGCTCATTCGCTGCCTCCTACAAGAACCGGGGTAATCACCCCTACTGATGATGAGGCTTTGGAGGATATCGGGGCTCAGAATTATGAGATTGAACTAACGAAGCAAACATCTTCAGGTAATTTTGACATTGGTCCGATTCAGGTGGATCGCTTGCTTACTCCTCAAAAATTTGATGAGCTTCTCGATTACTTCTTGAATCTCGACGAACCCATATCTCCCTTCTTTCGGGGAGATACTAATATTTTTAATATCTCTGCTTCTGCAGTTGAAACACCAAGTGCTGTGCAGACTTCACTTCCTCCGGTTATCCCTCCTCCGTCTCTTCAGGTGACTCCTCCTTCTGCTTCACAGCCTGGGTCACAAGAGGAACAGATTGAGGCTCTTCATGGCTTGGATGACCCTATCGCTTCGCAAGAGCAGAAGGACGAGGGACTTGAAGGAGGCGAGATCTCTTCGGAACGGACTCCCTCTGATGAGGTAGTTTTGTCCGCTCCTGTTACTCCAGGGAGCGAGTCTTCTTCGAAGAGAAGAAAGAAGCACGGAACATCGAAGAGGAGGGGGAAGAAAATCATCACTACTGAAGAGGAACCGGAAGTTGCACCGGTTGCACCTCCCTCTCCTTCTTCCCTTATGCCTATAGATAGACCTGAAAAACTAATCATTCGGCCAGGCAAAGGGTCCAAAGGTGGTAAGAAGAAGTGAAGAGTCGGACTTCGGGCTTTTTGACTCCTTTTTTGTGTAATGGTCGGATGTTGTGCAGGCACCGGCCCCTGCTTTTATTTTGAAACCTGTATCTGCAATTGAATAAAATGATCCTTTATCTGTACAGACTCTTGTTTGAATTTGAGAATGCATTTATTATTCATTTTTGCACAAGTTTATTTATATGATATTGCGGCGAGCTTGTGGTATGTTGTTTGAGCGTACTTTACCGATGTAGTTATACCATTTTGTATGTAACTATACCATGTTGCCCCCATACCATAAGTTTGCTGCAATATTTTATACTTTGAGGGGACTCGCACTCTTATTTTCTGAAGAATAATTACTTCATTCTTGAAGAAATTTTTCGTAGAGTACAACTTCCTTCATATAAGTTTTTACGCTTTGTCCTTCGAAGAAATCACTTTTTTCTTTTGCTTAAGTACGCGTTTTGCCAAGTGAATTCTTCTGTGTGGTAAAGCAGGCCTTTGAAGAGTACTTTAACTTTCTTCCTTTTTTTTTTTTTTTTTTTTTTTTTGAGGAAGAAATTTGTACATCTGAGGAGGGATTTTTCACGTTTCAACACTTGGAAGTTTTACTTCAATCTTGGTGAAACGTGTTCCTCCAAGGAATTGCGCCTTCGAGGAAAGCCTTTTCACGTTTCAACACTTGGAAGTTTTATTTCAATCTCGGTGAAACGTGGGCTTCCGAAGAAGTCTTTCTTTTTGATTGTGTCCCTGGGAGGGGGTTGTACCTCTGAGGAGGGATTTTTCACGTTTCAACACTTGGAAGTTTTATTTCAATCTTGGCGAAACGTGTACCTCCAAAGATTTGTGCCTTTGAAGAAAGCCTTTTCACGTTTCAACACTTGGAAGTTTTATTTCAATCTTGGCGAAACGTGGGCTTCCAGAAAGGTCTTTATTTTGTTTTGCATTTCAACTTTGGTGAAGTGAAATACCGAAGGGCGGTCGTAACACTTCAACTCCTGGTGAAATGGGCCTCCGAAGAGGGCTTTTATTTTGTTTACATTTCAACTCTGGTGAAGTGAAATTCCGAAGAGCGGTTGTTACACTTCAACTCCTGGTGAAATGTGCCTCAAAGAGGGCTTTTATTTTGTCTACATTTCAACTCTGGTGAAGTGAAATTCCGAAGAGCGGTTGTTACACTTCAACTCCTGGTGAAATGTGCCTCAAAGAGGGTTTTCATCGCCTGGAAGTTACTCTCTCATGGTTGGAGAGTCATGACTCCTCCAATCTTTTTTGTTGAGTAGAGAACTTTCTTTTTTGTGGCGTATGACTTATCCTCCGAAGAGTTGTGCCTCCGAAGAGGATTTGTGCTGCCGATGATGGCTTTGGTTGTTCCCTTGTCCACTTGCTTATGCTTTTTCAGTGATCCTCTTTTTTCTTTACAAGTGACTCGTTTAATCCAAGGAAATGTACTTCATTGCCAGGCAAGTTCGTGAGAACGAGCATCAGCTTCTTAATTGGATGTTTGTTTGTTTAAACGATCTCAATTTATTAGCAAAGGCCCGTTTCTGTCGAAATCATAGGCTGTTCAATTGAAGTACTTCCTATCTAGGATTTGAATTTGGAGCTTTTGTGACTTGAAATTTGGCGAGAATCACTGGGTCTTATTATGTGCAAGCTTCACTTCCATTGTCTGCAAAAATTTAAATCGACATTTCAGCAATACATTCTATGTACTTTTCATATCGAAAATAAAGCAAACATGTAATAATAATAAGGAACACAAGATTTATAGTGGTTCGGTCAGGAAATTGGGCCTACATCCACTTTATATTTTTTCATTATTTACTTGCATCAGTTTTACAATTGCCGTCAATTACAAGAATCATACATTCATAATTCTTTTTAAAATATTTCAATAAAATTTTCAAGTAAAGTATGGACGCAAATGATTGCTGTTCCATGCCCTTGGAATTTGATCTCCTTCAACAGTAGTGAGTTTGAATGTGCCGTCAAGAAGCTTCTGACCTATGACATATGGTCCTTCCCAATTTGGCCCAAACACACCTGTCGCTGTCATAATTCTTTTCAGGACTAGGTCTCCAATCTCAAAGTTGCGTTGGCGAACTTTGGAATTGAAATGTCTGGCTATCCTTTGCTGATAAGCTGCAATTCTGAGATTAGCCTCATCTCTTTTTTCATCAAGGAGATCTAGCGCTTCAAGCTGTAGCTTTTCGTTTTCTGCTTGGTTGAAATGGATTCTTCTATGTGAAGGGACCTCTACTTCTACCGGAATCATTGCCTCCGACCCGTATGCTAATGAAAACGGGGTGTGCCCAGTCGCAGTTTTGTGAGTGGTTCTGTATGCCCATAGTGCCAGTTGTAGCTTATCGACCCAACCACCTTTTGCTCTTTCAAGTTGCTTTTTGATGGTTGACTTAATAATTTTATTCACGGCTTCCACTTGCTCGTTTGCCTGCGGATGAGCCACTGCTGAGAAGCTTTTTCGGATTTTGAATCGCTTGCAAAAATCTTGGAATTCTTCACTTTCAAACTGAGTACCATTGTCTGTAATTATTTTTTGAGGCACACCGTATCGGCAAATGATGTTTTTAGTCACAAAACTTATCATCTTCTTTGAGGTGACAGTAGCCAGTGGTTCAGCTTCTGCCCACTTAGTAAAATAATCTACAGCAACAATGGCATATTTAATCCCAGATTTGGCAGTTGGTAACGGTCCTAAAAGGTCTATCCCCCATATTGAAAACGGCCATGGACTGACCATCTGTGTGAGTTCAGTGGAAGGAGCTCTAGGAATTTTGGCGAATCTTTGGCATCTGTCACATTTTCGGGAATACTCTGCTGCATCTCGATTAATTTCTGGCCAAAAATATCCGTATCGGAGAATTTTCTTTGCTAATGTTTGGCCACCTGAATGATCACCGCATTCTCCTCCACGTACCTCCGCTAGGATTGCTTTGGACTCTTCCCTAGATACACATCGGAGTAATGGCATTGAGAATCCCCGTCTGTATAATCGGCCATCCTGGATTATGTATCGAGAGGCTTTTCTCAGTAGCTTTTGTCGTTCTTTTGATTTCCCTGGTAAGGATCCATTGAGCAGATATTCTGTTATCAGAGTCATCCATGATTCTTGCTCTTGAGACATGCTCATGATCCAATCAATGTCCATCTCATCAATGCTAGGAGTCGACAGGACCTCCACTGGAGTTAACCCCAGAAATTGAGCTTCGCCTGTGCTAGAATACTTCGTGAGAGAATCTGCTTTCATGTTTTCTTCTCGAGGAATGTGACTTATCATGTAATGATCGAAATCACCCAGGAGTTCCCAAGCCTTTGACAAGTAGGCGGGCAGATTTCCCCCTTTTGCTTGGAATTCCTTTTTGACTTGGCATACGATAAGCTGAGAATCACTGAATATTTGTAATGCTCGGATGTTTAATTCTTTAGCAATCCTTAAGCCAGCGATAAGGGCTTCGTATTCTGCTTCATTGTTTGTTGAAGGAAATTCCAATCTTAGCGCATAGCATAATGATCGGCCTTCAGGGGTCTCAAGTTCAACTCCGGCTCCAGAACAGTAGTCGTTTCTTGCACCATCAACATATAACTTCCATTGGATTGGGGAATCGTTGACCACCTCTTCCTCACCGTTACCCTTATCTGTGAATTCTGCGATGAAATCCGCTAAAGCTTGTCCATTGATTGCTTTTCGGGGATGATAAGTGATGTCATACTGGCTGAGTTCAATATTCCACTTTAGAAGGCGACCCGAAGTCTCAGGGCGAAACAGGACATGCTTTAAAGGTTGATCAGTGAGGACTCTGATAGGATGAGCTTGAAAATATTGCCTCAACTTCCTAGATGCAATTAGTAGGCAATAGGCAAGTTTTTCCAACTTAGAGTAATTCATCTCTGCCCCAGTGAGTCTTTTGCTGATATAGTAAACTGGATGTTGAATCCTTTTGTCTTCTCGTATCAGCGCTGCACTTAAAGCATGAGATGATACTGCCAAGTATATAAGAAGATCCTCGCCATCGCCAGGCCTAGAAAGTATTGGAGGCGTTTCCATATGGCGAATCAATTCATCAAAGGCTTTTTGGCATTCGGGAGTCCAATCTAAGTTTTTCTTTCCTTTCTTTAGGGCGTCAAAGAATGGGATGCATTTATCTGTGGCTTTGGAAATGAACCGACTCAAGGCGGCGACCTTTCCATTGAGACTTTGCAATTCCTTCTTTGTTCTAGGGGCTTTGACTTCTTTTAATGCAGTAATTTGAGCTGGACTGGCCTCAATGCCCCTAGCGCTCACGATGAAACCTAAAAACTTGCCGGATTCCACTCCAAATGAACATTTCAAAGGATTGAGCTTCATTCCGTATCTTCGGAGGACTGCGAACATGTCCGTTAAGTGTTCTATGTGATCCACTGCTTTCTTAGACTTTACTAACATGTCATCGACGTAGACTTCCATAGTTTTGCCTAATTGCCGTTTGAACATAGCATTAACAAGTCTTTGGTATGTTGCCCCTGCATTCTTCAACCCGAAGGGCATAACTTTATAGCAGTAAACACCAGTGTCGGTGATAAAGCTCGTATCCTCCTGATCTGGCTCATGCATCATGATCTGGTTATATCCGAAGTAAGCATCCATAAAAGATAACAATTCGTGTCCCGTTGTTCCGTCTACCAGTTGGTCGATTCTGGGTAATGGGAAGCAGTCTTTGGGGCAGGCCTTGTTTAGATCTGAAAAATTGATGCATACTCTCCATTTTCCGTTGGCTTTCTTAACCAGTACTGGATTTGAAACCCAATTCGGATAGGTAGATTCTTTGATAAAATTATTCTCCATGAGCCGATCAACTTCTTCTTTTAATGCCGCCGACCTTTCTGGACCTTGAGTTCTCCGTTTCTGTTTCACGGGTGTAAATTTTGGATCAATATTTAGAGCATGCACTGCAACTTCTGGGGATATTCCGCACATATCGGCATGAGTCCAAGCAAAAACATCCAGATTTGTCTTTAAAAAAGATATTAAGATATTCCGAATTGACACATTAAGTTGTGAACCCACATTCAACACCTCGTTTGGGTCCTTTGGGTCAACAGGTATTGGTATTGTCGTTTCCACTGGTACCACTCTATTTTCCCCTGCACTGACTTTTCTAGGGTCCATCTCTTTCCTTGCTCCGCTGTGCTCGCCAGTGCAGGGTCCGCCCTGTAATTGCTACAAGGCTGGTTCTTTGATGCGGACTGGGGTTGCCGCATTCTTTCCCATTTCTCTTTTTATAGTTTCTCGTAGCTCTGTCAGATAACACTCTCGCCCAGCATTTTGATCCCCTTTTATAACTCCTACTCCATTGTCTGTAGGGAATTTAATAGTGAGGCACCACGGGGCAAGAACAGCTTTGAACGCTGCCAGAGTTGGACGACCAAGGAAGGCGTTGTAAGCAGAAAATTCGTCGACAATCACAAAAGTTTGCTTGCGGACCATTTTTCTTTCTCCTTCCCCAAGTTCCACAAACAAATCAATGGTCCCTACCGGCTGCTTTGGCTCCCCAGTGAAACCAGCAATTTTCTGCGATGAGGTTTGCACATCAGCCATAGGGATCTTCATTTGGTCGAATGTTTTCTTGAAGAGGATATTGCAGGATGCACCACAATCAATGAGAACTCTTCTGACAATAGCCGGCCCGATACCAGCCGAGATGACTAAGGGGTCCAAGGTAGGAGCTTCAATACCGGCAGAATCCTTAGCTTTGAATACAATATCATCATCAAAAGTTCTTTGTTTCTTCAAGGGCGTAGCACCTTCCAAGACGAATACATCTTCCTCGGTCGGTACATACTTTAAAGCTCGGGTATACCTTTCCATCTCACCCCAGCTTCTGCCCGCTGGGTGTGGTCCTCCTGTAATGACATTGATAATGGGCCTTCCAGATTCATGCCCTGCAGCCTTCTCACTCATCCTAGGCTGATGAGTAGGAGCGTGTTGCCCCTGACTAGATGAAGCAGGATTGTTGTTATTCTTTTTCACAAATTGATGTAGTTTGTTTTCCCTTAGCAGCTCTTCAATCAGATTTTTCAACTGGCGGCATTCGTCGGTTTCGTGACCGGGTTGATTCTGGAAGCGGCAGAACTTCCCACTCTGTATAGCCTTTTTCTCGGTTCTTAGAGGAGGAGGTTTAGGAAAGTCAACAGAATCTTTAGTGGCGAGGTAGATACGTTCCGGCGTATCTGATAAAGGAGTATATTCTGATGGCTTGAAGGATCGGGGCTTCTTCAGATTACTCTGCTTCTTCCCGTTGTTATTTTTCCTTTTTTGCCCTACAGATTCATTCTTGCGTGGAACAACAGTGTTATCTTCGGCTTTTTCCAACACTGCCTATACCGGTACGGGACGGCTTTCTAAGCGTATGAATTCATCTGCTTTTTTATAGAACTTTTCAAGGGAATTTGGTTCCTTCATGTTTAGCCATTTCCCAAACTCGCTCGACTTGTCAATACCCTTCATCAGATAAGTCAATATCATTCGCGGTTCTGCATTCTCCACCTCAGCTAGCGCTATATTAAAGCGGTTTAAGAAAGATTTGATAGTCTCTCCTGGATTCTGATCCAAACTTGACAGTGACATGATATCCTTGGCTTTTGAGGCGTATAGTCTGAACTGCTCCTTGAACTTCCGGGTTAAGTCAGAAAACTGATCGATAGATCGGACTGGAAGTTTGGTGAACCAAAGCAGAGCTACACCTTCGAGATACACAGGAAAATATCGGCACTTTATTTCATCAGAAGCTCTGGCACCTGTCATGTGCCAATCATACTTGTATAAGAATTCGTTCGGATCACTTGTCCCCTTATAACCTGGAATGGTTGGAGGGACAAACTTCCTTGGGAATTCAGCCTTTAAGATTTTCTCAGTAAACGGAGTTTTACTTGGGGCGAAACCCCATTCTTTCTCGTCTTCAACCCTCTGCATACTTTCTTTCATAATTTGTCGGACCATTCCAGAAAGATACTCCTCATCATGTCGAGCTCTAGATCCACCAACCTCTGGAAGCGTTTGTTCAAAGGGGCTAGTAGCCCTTTCAGGAGCATTTCTTTCTTCAGCATCATGAATGTTGCCAGCAAAATTCCTTTCATTACCTGCTGGTTGACGGTTTGCCCCAAGCAAATCGTTCAACCTATTCAGAATTAGAGCATTCTGGGCATTCTGGGCCTCGAATTGTGCATTTTGGGCGTTTATCTGTTGGTTCAGCCCTAAGATTGCAGCATCCAGCTCTGCCTTTGTAACTCCGACAGCTGGAGTGGCTTGATTCGATATGGGGGAAGCGGTGGTTCCCTCTTGAATATTCCCAGATCTGACAGATCTACTTTTCCTTCCAGGAGCCATAATCTCGGATAGGCTTCTGGTTTTCAAGGAAATTCTCTCTACAAACCTCTGTGAAGCAATGATGATAACTCGCCTGAGTTCAATTCTCAGTGAAAGCACCAAAAATGTTAACGCTAGAATTTGAACGCTAACACCCCGGTGTGTAAAGTGAGATCGTGAAAGCACCACCCGATAACTCGGGAACAGATTATAAGCAGATAATAGTGAAAAAACAGTAAACAACAGCAATTTTATAGTGGTTCGGCTTAAGAGATAGCCTACGTCCACTTTGAATATCTTTATTGACGATTTGATTACAAGTCAATGCAGTTACACTTTGATTACAACACACTTTGAGTTTCAAGTGACTTTGAACAAGTAGCCTAAACTTCAATGTCGATTCGAATCTTTGAACACATGTTTGACATGTTTGATTTCTTCATGAAGTTTCTTGAAGGTGTCGAAGCAGTTTAGGATGCAGCAGAGTAACGGCGCTTGAAATGAATTAGCCAAAAAGTCCCTTGAATGTTGGGGGTGGCCATGCATTTATAGGCAAATCTGGATAGAAGTTTTCCGCCCAAGTCCTGAGTCGTGACCGACTTAGGCTAAGCCGTGGCCGAGTCAAGTTGAGTCGTGGCCGGTTTATCTGCTTAAGCCTTTGGTCTCTCAATAGTTCGCTTTCCAGAATTCCAAGTCATGAGTCGCCTACGAGTCAGTTCTCATAGGAATAGGTACTGTGGTAATGGAATATGATTCAATGGTTTTAAGTCGCGGACGAGTCATTCTGAATCATGAGTCGTTAAGTCGTTGACGACTTATCAGGTAGCGGTGCATAGGTAAAGCGACTTAGGGACTTATCTTCTTAGGTCGTCAATCCTCTTAAGTCGTTTCTTATGATGAGTCGTGAGGCTTCCTGAGTCGTCTCGTATGAGCCGTGAACTTCGTTGAGTCGGTAACTCAATGAGTCGGCCTGTATCATGAACCGCTAACCTCCATGAGTCGTTCCATTCCTCTAAGTCGCCTTGAGCCTTAGCTCGTCAGCCAATTGAGTCTCTACCAGCTGAGTCGGTCCTTTCCTTAAGTTGCTTAGACCCCTTGAGTCGTAAATCCAATGAGTCGTTAAAGACCTTAAGTGGATGAGTCGGCCCAAGTTTCATCTCGTTGGAAGAACAGGGTTAACAACAATCTTCCATAAAGATTCAATTATAGCTTTCAAATCAATTCACAATTCAAATCTTTTATACAAAAGATACACCTTTAAGATCATCTTATTTTGAAAACAAAGTTCACTAATCTTTAACCAAGATTCATTAATAGCTTTCAAAATAATTTTAATTTCAAACTTGAAATCTTTTCAACACAAATTGGAAATCCTTTCTTTATATGAAAGCTATTATTATTTGAAAAAAAATAGTTTTTTTGTTTCGGAAAAATCCGATTATATTTGCACAAGGTAAAGCCCTTCAAGTATAAAACTTGGCTTAAATTCAAATTCCCAAAACAATATGTTTAGAATGGTTTAAAACCCGTATAAACGCATTTATAACTAGTACAACCTTTTTTAAACCATAATTTTCAAATATGGAATTCAATTTCAAATCCTGAATTCAAATTCAAATCAAATTATTTAAATTTCAAAACTTTATCAAGTTATTCAAAATAACTTTTATCTTAAAAACTCCTTTTCAAAAAAAAATTCATATTTAACCCAATTCCATTTCCAAAACTATTTAGATTCAAAATTCAATTTTAAAACCATTTCGAAAATATGTGACTCAAACAATTTCCTCGTGCAATCCATATTTGTGTGTGTATAGTGTAGTCCAGGGGTTTTACACAATAGTGCAACAGCATCAATCACCATAGATTCAATCATATCAATATCGATAAGCGGTATAATCTATAACGCTTATCTTCATTCACATATTCACAGATAATATAAATTTATCACAGATAAATAAATTACATTCATCACAGATAATTGCATTCAGCATAGATAATAACATTCATCATGGATCAAAATCAAAACAGAGCATCACACATTAGGGATATCAAACAATTCAACATTCAATATAATCCAAACGTTCATAAGTAAGATCAATTAATTATCTGATCAATTTAAATCAGATTAATTACTTATGAATAAACACTAATCCTAGTTAATTAACATCAATTAATTATAACCTATTTAATTAATCATGCCTTAATCCTTTATTAATTAACCTTCATTAATAAATTAATTAATCCTTTAATTATTAATTAATCAACCTTTAATTATTAATTAATTAGCCTTTAATTATTAATTAATTAACCTTCATTAATAAATTAATTAATCTTTAATCATTAAATAATTAACCCCTAATTATTTAATTATTCTTTAATTAATTATCCTTAATTAAATTAATCATCCTTAAATTAATTACCTTAATTAATAAATCACAATAATTAATTATTCTTTAAATAATTAAGTAAATAAACCTTTAATTAATTACATTAAGCAATTAATCTTTTAATTACTCCCATTAAGTAATTATCCTTTATTAGTCAATAAAGATCCTTTACTTAATTTAGACTCCAATTATCTTTAGATAAACTATTTATCTTATTTAATTTCATAATTATTATTTTAAATAACCTTTCAAACAAATTAACAAAATCAAACAATTTAACTTAAACCCTTTTTAAGTTAATTGATAATAAAAATTATTATTTCAAGATAAACCGCTCTATCTTTAAAATCTCATATAAATTAACTTAATATCTTCAATTTAATTACAATTCAAAATATCATTTAAGATAAACCATTATCTCTATTAATTACTTAATTATCATTAACATATTTAAAACAATTTATCTTTAAAATTAATCTTACTTAATTAAATCATATAATTTAGGTTTTTAAAATAAAATAAACATTTAACTAACAAAATTAGGTTAAACAAGTTGTAACTTCTTTTAATCAAATAATTTAAAACACTATCAAAGAATAATTTAAACTAAATTCAATTTAAATTTAAAACTTGTTTTTGTAAAAACCATTTAAAAACTGTTTGAAATCTGGCGTCGGGTCTAACTCGATTCCCACTTGAGCCTCCCTTTTGGTTTTCCCGTGCCAACCATATTCTCCGTTTTCCCCCGTGAAAATCATTGCTTACTTCGAGTCGAACCTGAAAATAACCCTTCTTCCCTGATTCCATGATTTCCAGACATCTAAACTACAAGTGTGCACATGCACGATCACCAGAGTGGCTTTCGACCGACGTCGCAACCACACACAAGTCACTCTTGACCTTGACGACAAACTCCACTACCCAGTTCGATCAAACTCGGCTAGAATAAAAATCGAGCCATCACGTAATTTCCTGAACCCAACCACCGACGACAAAACTTCCTCTTCCTGACGATCCCAGCCACCATCATCCATGCAACTTCGAACAGAGTTGCCCCGATGACTCACAAAGTTATTCCCCCTGGTCCAATCACCTGAATGTCCTCGACGACGATGCAGTAATCATCAAAACCAAAACGAACAAAACTACCCCTAAAACACTACCTACCATTGTATCGTCATAAACAATGATCAGAAAAATAAAACTCCATTTTTCTCGTGATCTACGACACACGATCCGCCTCCAAGATTGATTTCATTGACCATAATTTCGTTGATTGACGGCAATTTACAAAAAACCAACAACTGATCAACTCCAGATTTCACAATGACCCCAAACTCACAAATTACAATTTTAACCTTAAAAATCATCATTCTTTACTATAAATCAATTTATATAACTCAAATGTGAAATCTCGCTACTTGATTTTCTTGTTTTAAAACGATTATACTATAATTTTCCATTTAAAAATAATTGCTTGAAAGATATACTTGATTTTTTTTAAGTTTGACATAACATTGTTTAAATACTTTTTCATTAAGAAATCATCACTTATAAATGTTTATTTGGGAAGATATAGATTTATTTGTGCTTCCTATGAATGTTTTAAATAGAGGTATAAATAGCTGTAATAAACATGCATACAACAATATATATGTATATATATACACACACACACCAGACATGCACGCATACTAACATTCATACATACAACAACTTTAAATATATAACATCAAGATATCAAGGCAGATTTAAGGTTAGTTTGCTCACCTATGATTTGAGAGCAGAGGCCTCGAAATAAGAGACAAAGAAGTAGGTTTCTTCTTCCAGGCTTCAATATCTTTGATCAGGAATTGTTACCCTTGATTTGAATTTATTCTGAATTGTTGAGTTAATTACTACAGCATGTTAGTTAATTTTGAATAGGCTGAAACGTTTTGTTAAACTGCTCCTTTTAAATTTGATTATCCTTTAGATTTAAATTCCCAGGTTTGTGTTTTCTTCTTTTTCTGTTTTGATGTATATTTTTTCCTTTTGATTTGTAGTTTTTGTTCAGGTTTAAGAATCTTGTTTTTTCTGTTTAGATTTTCAGTTTAGAGAAGATGAGAAGTGGAGAGTTCGAAAATTTTGAATTCAAAGGGAATAACTAAATTTTCCTCTAATACTTGTTTTTAATGCATTTACCACTTGTTAAATTACTTGCAAATTAAATGAACACTTATTCAATTCATAACTCTTTAACCTACACTTGTTAAGTCCTATAATCTCCACCTTACAAATGTTAACATGTAAGAAATTTGTGTTTAAACCCATTTCTTAAGTTTTATTTAATTTATAAATTAAGTTTTAAACCTTATCATTTTAAACTTTGTTAATTAATTTATCTCTTATGTGTTATAACTTATCATATGTATTATATTTTATATTTATAAATATACAAACTATATTTATTCATTTTAAAATAAAATATATTTTAATTTTTTTTATTAAACCTTGTTTTAATATCATATAATATTTACAATTCTAGTTATATATATATATATCATTTTTCAAAATATAAAACTTTTAAATCCAATTAATTTAATAAAAAAATTATTATTAAATTCCCAAATCAAATTTATTTTAAAAATCTACTTTTATATATATATATATATATATATATATATATATTTATTTATTTATTTCTAAATTTCAAATTAATTCTCAATTAAATCGCAGATAAATCCAAATCCAATATATTATTCAAAATATTTGTTTCAGAATTTCCAATTAGAAATTCTATTTTAAAATCATATTTATATTCATTTATATTAATAAACAAACAAATATTTTATTTAGTTTGGAAATTTCAAATTAACCCACAATTTAATCCAAATTTTTTATTTTAATTATCAATTTAAATTTTACTGAAAAATCGGGATCGTTACAGATTCCCCCCTTAAGAAAATTTCGTCCCTGAAATTTGCCAGGGAGACAATAAAGAACAGATGAAGAATGTTTTACCAGATCAAACTGAATATTTATTCTGCATTTGGCTTACCAAATCAGAATATCAACAATAAATACAAGATCAACTCTATTCAACATTTCACATGATACTTTGGTCATCTGATCTATGAAATAAGCAGAGGCATTGGTTAGTCCGAAGGATAACTAACCACTCATAGAATAAATCTGGGCCCCAAAAAACAGATTAATGGATTCAATCTTCCATAATTCTCAAACACTAGATATGGATTCCAAACTCAAGTCATAATACCCTAAAGTATATATTAACTTGTCCCTCTTTGAACTTTCATCCTCACAAGAAATTACAATAGAATTTCAAATTTGGTTTTAATCGAAATAATTTTATCGATACAACCCAATTCAGCTTTATATTCTTGTTTACCAATTTATTTTAATTTCAAATTCATTAAAGTTTAAAACGAAAAGCTGATAACGAGAATACGACATAGGAACTTATCTACACGATTCCCAGTGCCACCATCACATCAAAGCTCCTTCTGTAGTTGCCACGAAGCCATCAAATAATTGAAATTGGACTTTGATCAAAGAGATTGATAGAAAATTGTTTCCGATGTTGCAGGGTATTGACCATTTGTAGTGGTATTCTCATGTCCCCTATCTCGTCCTTTTCTTGCACTCATACTTTCTATCAATGGATAGTAAGAGAACTTACTGAGGTATCCAGAAGGATATCTTAGGAATATACTCATTCTAGGGTATACTTCACCCTATCTCTAATGAGCTACTTGATGTGTTATACTCTGGGCTAAATTTTTTACTCAAACTTCAGCTCTGATACCACTATAACGACCCTGACTCGACCTTCAAAAATCGGCACCAAATACTTCATCTGTATTTGAATGCCGCAGATTCAAGCGTCGAATCTGGTTCACCGGAGCTTATAACACATTAAGTACAACAACACAGTGGAAGAAAATGAATAATATCATTGATACACAATAGTTGATACAATATCGGATACAACATGAATATCAATTTAATCAGAGACACAAGACAACAGTAGAGACAAAACACCAGTAGCGGAACAATATCACCAACTTGATCTTCCAAAGAATAGAAAGAAGATAGAATCCAAAACTGCATTCCAATGCCAACGTTCCAAAACGAATGGCTTAACCCAAAAGCTTCGAAGACTCCAATCAGATAAGCTCGAACCACCATCAAGTTGACTTAAAGCATGGTCAGTCATACTGTCAGCAATGCGATTGCCAAGATCCAAAAACTGAAAGCTATCGACTCCACACCTACTATTTGATTATCTGGTAAACCAAACTCTAGACTGCCCATGTGAAAAATTGTAGGCACCTAGAGTTTAGATAGGTAACAATAACTCCAGATCAGTCATAGGACTGGTATGAGCAAACAAAAATAGTTTATTTTTAAACCAAAACAAAAGAATTTAAAAGTTGAAATCCGCAATGCTTTTTGGTAAATGAAACTACCATAAGGCCTCCCGACACACACAATGCAATCGCACACTTGGGGGAGATTTCTCCTTATGATAGTCAAACATGCTTGATAGGCGAAAACCATTTGATATTATTATTAGTGCATAGTGGAAAACATTTGCAAGTATAATATTAACCTTAGCCAGCATACGTACCATTATAGTATGCCTACTATAGCTACCATATTAGATGGCAGGTTCTACAACTAAAACCGTACAAGGCGCGTATTGGTGATTGGATTTCCAACAATTGTCACGCTAAGGAACTTCCTATTGCCACATGGATACGCCTCTGGAGGGACTCCCCGAGAACTTGCCCAGCTCTCTGCCAACACAAGGCCGGGTACCCCTGCCCGGAAGTAACACCTACAAGTATGCCATCCTCGGTCGTTTACGACCTTTATCTGAGAGCTCTCAACCACAAAGCAACCACAAAGTGATAAATTTGTTGTGACCACATGAGTTAAGTTTCTGGGCTCCATACCATGATGCCACCCTTTTCCAAAAGAAATGGAAATATCCTAGGGGTGCGACCCCAAATAACCTTGTCGCATCTTTCCTGTTTCAACCATTTCCGGGTTGTGAGGTCCGACAAGGTCACCTCCACAATGCTACGCTTTTCACAAACGCCATGCTTTGATCAACAAATGATCAGCAGCACTTCGTATGCCACATTACCAATTTGGGAATGTATCACTAGTAACCATCAACTACATAACCTCTGAGCTCGTACGCCTCAGAGAAGGGTGTTAAGCTAAGAGAATAAATTCTCCGCTACCAAACAGAAATGTATTTGATAGAAACTAGTTTTACCTCTTAAATTGTAACGTCGGACACACATCCATACAAGTCTGTTCTGGGTTCGAACAGAACCGAAGGCACGTCCAAAGGAGCCCTAGCAATCCGGGAATTCCCAATCCCGATCGGATTCCCATCATATATGGAGATCTCTATACCAGCACGACTCGGTGCAGAGACATTCGATGGGTAATCCTTTTATTCTCGAAAATACCTGGTCTACACCACCAGTCTTCAAATGCAATCCATAACGTCGTACCATTATTCGAAATGGGTTATATGACACAACGTCCTCTCTCGGCTAAACCGAATAATGAGCGCAATATTTAAAAACCATATGGATAATGGGATATCAATTAAGTCATAACTTATTACCCAAAACAAATGGTTTAAACAAATTACCATTTTCAAATTTCTCAAACAAAACAATTTACTTCACAAAGTTTACCAATCTTTTACAAAGATTCATTCATAGTTTTCAAAACTGTTTCAATTCCAAATCTTTTATACAAAAGATTAAGATCCTCTTCTATTTCAAAACAAATTTCAACAATCTTCCACAAAGATTCAATAATAGCTTTCAAATCAATTCACAATTCAAATCTTTTATACAAAAGATACACCTTTAAGATCCTCTTATTTTGAAAACAAAGTTCGCTAATCTTTAACCAAGATTCATTAATAGCTTTCAAAACAATTTTCATTTCAAACTTGAAATCTTTTCAACACAAATTGGAAATCCATTCTTTATATGAAAGATATTATTATTTGAAAACAAATAGCTTTTTTTTGGAAAAATTTGATTATATTTGCACAAGTTAAAGCCCTTCAAGTATAAAACTTGGGTTAAATTCAAATTCCCAAAACAATACTTTTAAAATGGTTTAAAACCCATATAAACACATTTATAACTTGTATAACCTTTTTTAAACCATACTTTCCAAATATGGAATTCAATTTCAAATCTTGAATTCAAATTCAAATCAAATTATTTAAATTTCAAAACATTATCCAGTTATTCAAATTAACCTTTATCTTAAAAACTTCTTTTCAAAAAAATTCATATTTAACCCAATTCCATTTCCAAAACTATTTGGATTCAAAATTCAATTTTAAAACCATTTCAAAAATCTATGACTTAACCAATTTCCTCATGCAATCCATATTTGAGTTTATATAGTGTAGTCCAAGGGTTTTACACAATTGTGCAACAACATCAATCATAACAGATTCAATCACATCAATATCGATAAGATGTATAATCTATAACGCTTATCTTCGTTGTAATGTCCTTGAAATTTTAGTTAAGATAATTTGATAATTAATTTAATTCTTGAAATTAAATTGTGAATAAAAATCTAAACTGTGTTTTGGATTTTCAAATTCAATTAGATGTATGTTTATCTATTTATATAAATGGATTTTTATAAGATAATTTGATAATTAATTTAATTTTTGGAAATTAAATTCTGAATTTATTTGTGAATTAATTAGAAATTTATTAAAAAAAAATAGATTTTAAATAGAAATTTTTATTTGAAATTTAAGGATAAGTGTTTTATAAATAATATTGGACTTGAAAATAAATGTGTTTTATAAGTAGATTGAAAATAGATTTGAATTAGGAATTTAAGAATAAATTTTTTAAATTAAGAAATGCATATATATGATTAATTATTAAAGTGTAATTTAGTTTCAAAACATTTTTCTTTAAGGATATATAAGTGTAGATAGTTGAACAATGTATGTATAATGTATGAATGATGTGAAACAAGAATTTATAGAAGTTTTAAAGTTGAATATGATTTTGATAAATGAATTTAAAACACCTTTCTTTTGAAATGAATAAATATATTTTTTATATTTTTGAATTTAAAATGTGGAACATTTACACATGTTAAGATATAAAATATAAATAACTAAGGATTTAAACACAATTTTATCTTGTATGACAAATGTAAACCAAATGAAATCATGTAATTACTGTGTTAACAAACAATACAAGTGGCAATCTTATTCTTTAAAATTTGAATAATGTCATTTAAATAAAAAATATAATAAGTATGACTACTTAAGTTAAAATGAAAATTTTAAAATAAGTTTAATATCTTAAGATTAAAAATATAAATGTATTGAAAATAAAAATAAATTAATGGATAATGAAAAGAGGAAAACTTTCCTCTTCTCTTTTTTGTTTCAGGAGTTCAAAACCGAAACCTGCAAATTGAAAACAAGAAAAATTTCTCAAATCAAATACATGAGAATTTAAAACCAGGGAAAAAAAATATCAAAACAGTGAAATATGAGACAAATCAAAAGAAAAGATATGAAGCAATGCAACAGACAAAACAAAGAAGAAAGATCAAGAGAAAAAAAATAAAGAATCTGAAAGTAATTCAGCAAGTTCAATCATGTGAAATAAAATCTGCAATCAAGCATGAAAGTTCAGGCTTAAAAAATATTCTTGTCCTCAAGCCAAAGGTAAGCAAACTCAACCTGTTATATATCTAAATGATTTGTGAACTAGGATATGTAATGTGTTTGAATCATGTCTATATTTACCTGCATGTTTGTATATGCAAAATATCTGAGAGCATATGTATGTAGGTAGGAAAGTAGGCTCTGTTCTTAGTTATAGGATTCGAACTACAATCTGAAGCAATAAGAAGCAATCAAATTGAATTAAAGCTTCAACCATTTCAAAAATTCAAAGCAAGTTAAAATCTAGAGGCTTTAAAACAAAACTGGAAACAAAACAAAATTCCAAATTCCAGGCCTCTGTCTTCATTTATAAGATGAGTAGACTTTAATTTTTTTAAACCAATTTTCATTTGAATCTTATGCCTGTGATTATAGTGTTGAGGGATGTGAATATATCTGTTATATATAGATATATCTATGGTGTGACTGTGCATGTCTGGGGATAGACATAATTTTGCCTCTGTTCAAATTTACAGGTTATAAAAACCCGTTTAAAAGCTTAAACTTTTCCTCTAATCTTTGGTAGGCTTCTAGTCATGAATAAGACATATTTGTAAACTCATGATCCAAGTTTTAAATATACTTTTTTAGTGGAATTTGAAAGAAAACTCACTGGAACAGAAATATACAGTGGAACTTAAAATTGTGTCAAAAATTCGAGTATTTTAAAATCTTGATTCAATTACATAATGTGATTTGTTTTCGAAGGCCATGATTTTTAAAAATAAAATCAAGATTTTTAACTTGATAAATCAAGTGACACTGAAAGTTGAGTAGAAATTCAATTTGCGTCCAATTCTGGAAATCAAATGGTTTGGGAACTCCGGGGTTGAGGCTGAAGCATGATTGTAGGTGGGCAATTTCAGGAAAAATATTGGATGAATTTACCAATCGCCGCGGTTGCTAGGAGATGATGAATTAGGGTTTAAGTTGTGTAATGGGTTGAAGTTGTTTTTTGAAATTGCGTGATGTCAATGAGGCACCGGAGTTGGCCATGCCGATGGAGATTGTAACAGACCGCAAATCCGTACCCCTTGAGTCAACACTATTCCACCTAATCAACTCAAGCTGTACAGAAATACGAACCATTTGGGTTAAAGAAGAAGTGGTAGAAGGAGAAAATAGAAAACAACAGCAGAATCTAACCATCGCAGCGGAACAAAATATAATAGGTAATAAATAATTTCTACTCAACATCAAATATTTCGGTTTATATATTACATCATCAGAGTACATCAATCACAGCTCAACATCAATATCATACAATGGATACACAACTCAAACAGTGGAATATATATATATAAACAAGTATGAGAGTACGTATCGTCATCCAGCTCGTCTCCTGAGCTCCACAGTATCATAACCTGTATTCTATAATACTCGGTCTGACCCGAGCATTACAGTTAAATAACACCCGAGTCAGTCTGGAATACCAGCGTGAGAAAATCACACCCAATTGATTATTAAAGTTTCAAAAATCCTTTGGAAAACAAAAGCATCTCGTAAGACCACGCCACAAATAAACATGTCGGGTTTTTACCTTACGATAGCTAAAACAATTTTTATAGAACTCCTATGATATTATAATAGTGTCTATAAAAAGTAAATAGAATCTAACTGAAATGCTTGCATCTCACGTTTCAGCAATAATTGGGCACAATCAAAACTGTACGGGCGCGTAGGGAAAATGGATTCCAACTAATGGCTAGGCACTGGGGTACAACCTGTCACAGTACCTGATCTAGATCAGCGTACCGAGGAGCCACCCTAACTCCCCTGCAACACAATACCGGAACCATCCCTTACTGGACAGTCCCGAGCAAGATCATCCCGCGGTTGGGATCAGCAACCGCCCACTAAGCCGAAATAAAAAGGACATCTAGACATGGATGACCTCACCCTCCAGTGAGGGCTACCCACGAAGCCTTGCTGCATATCCCCTGTTTTTCAGCCATTCCCATTTGATGAGGCTTGAGGCTAAGCGTTACCTTTATAGAACATATTCCTTAGTATGCCCATCGTCCACTTGGCGATGTTTCGCAAGCATTCATCCTTACAAGTCCGTCCTGGGTTCGAACGGAACTGAAGGCACTATTCCTACTACATCCATTTTGGAAATATCCTCAGGATTAGTAGCGACTAGCCCTTGTTCTTCACCGCTCCATCTTCGCCTCCAAAAATCGTTTTCACGAAACGTACAAACCGGATCGAAGTGGTTTTCGAGAAATAAATCTCGATCCCGGACTCTTCGAAACGATCAACGCATTTGGCCAATATTGATAGTCGGTTATTTAACTATCAATTAATATTCACAACATCCATCACACAATAAATAATTTCCCAAATTATTTATTTATCTCAAAATATCTTCACAAGATATATTTCTATTTTCAACCCTTTGAAAACAATTTCCAAAACAATCTTTCTTTTCAGAATAAACATTCCCAAATATTTTCTATCTCCACTGAAATCACCAAGCACAAAACTAGATTTTTAAATAATTTAAAACACTTTACTTTAAAATATACTTTAAAATATTTATTTTAGAACTACTTCAATGATTCGTTAAAAATACATACTATATGAATATTTGAAAATAAGGTTACTAAATAAAATATAAAACTAGATTTTCACTTTTAAAAATAAAATACTAAGCCACTCTTTAAATAATTATTGCTATAATAGATTAAAAGGAAATACTTACTTTAGAATTCAAATATTTAGAAATAGTAAATTTTTCAAAACATACTTCTTAAAACAACTTTAAACTTTCAATTTATATTTAAAATTTTACTTTGAAAACGTACTTGGTTATTCAGAGAGAAATTTCCAATCTCAATCACTTAAATCAATTTTTCAAATTGATTTCCAATTTATTCCATTTGAAATAAATTTCTTTCTTATCAGTTCATTTCAAAATTCATTTATTATGGACTTTATTAAGTTTGATTTTTAAATCCCTTAGCTGAAATATACAAATTTCAGGTTATTCCCAATTTCTTCTTTATTCTTCTTAAACAATTTAAATCCTAAATTTAAAATAAATGTTTTGTTCTTTTAAACAATAATATTGAAGTTTAAGTTTCCTTAAATTCCTGTTTATTTAAATTTTCCTTTCCATACTCAAGATTTATTTATTAAAATTTTAAAGTCACTTTATTTCCTTTTTCCAGTTCATTCATAAATTTATTCAACTTTTCTATAATTATTTACTTACAATTTCACTTCTTTTATTTTCATTCCCAACTCAAATTATATATTTGGTAATTCATTATTGCCCAATTATAACAATCAAGCCATAGCATTCAGTATTCCCACATAATTCATTACAGAATATCAAATATTCAGAACAGAGAATGTTAAATAATTAAATAAAGTTGAGGGGTCCAGTTGGATCCCTCCAACCTATTTTTCCTGCATCCACAGATGTTAGCACAATATAAAATGCAAATTCCAAATATATACCACACGACAGCACATAAATCAATTCAACCATTTCAAACAAGTATTTAAATTTAATCATTTAAATTTAAATTTAACTGAGTGAGATTAACTCACCTTTATCGTTTTGCAGCCCATTTCAATATTGTCTTGGATCCCCTGATGTTTGACCCTAAATAAACAATTTATATAATTTATTAATGTTCGAAATAAATCGAACAATTTATTTAATTTTTCAGATGATTTAATTTTAAACTAAAAATTTCCCTAAAAATCTTTATCTATATATTTTTCTTTGAACTAATATACGTCCACATATCTACATTTATAAGTTCATCGATTAATTTAAGGTTAAATTAACTTCAACTATATTAAAATTAACAAAAACCATACCCCAAAAAGAACATCAACCCGGCCACTCCTACGCTGCTTTTCCTTCAACCGAAATTTCCGCTCCCGCTTCCAGATTTGGACCCACCAATGCCAAAATCTTCCCCCATAACGCGATCTCACCTCTCGACTTGACTATAGGCGAATATGGCGACTCCCAAAGTCAGCATCGAGCCTCCCCAATCCTCTCATCACCGTACCCAAAACCCACTCCATTCCTAATTCGAACGACGGCTGAAGAGAACCCAAGCCCTAGCCACTAACTCGACACGACCGTCGACAAACGAACTCGTCCAAGATTGCAGAACTTCGATGTCGAGCCACTCTCAAAAGCGCGAACACGCCTGCACTCTAAGAGTTGTCGCGACCACGATTCGAATGGAAATTTACCTCGATTCAATTGGGAACGAAAGTGCCCCCATTTTTATGAATTTTGAGTCGAGGCATTTAGCGCTTCGACCATTATAGATTTTCGAATTGAAGGGGAGTGGAGTTTAACTTCTGGAGGAAACAAAGGGGTTCGATTATATTTTTTTTTCCGTTAGCTTGCTTTAGAATCCTTACGTTGAACGGCTCGGGGTATTATTATTATTATTATTATTATTATTATTATTATTATTATTATTATTTGAAAAAAAAACAAAGCGTGATCAAGAAGGCTCGACCCATTATAAGCTTACCTTTCTACAGTGACGGAAAAGAAAGCTGACGTGAAATTATTTCGATGGAAGGTTAACTGGTTAAACAATGTATTAATTTAATTTCAAATTTCAATTTAAATCGACTATTATCAATGAAATTTCAGGGCGAATATACTTCGTACACTAACACACTAGCTCCAATCAATACGAAATTTGAAATCAGATAATAATTCTATATTACGGACCCAATGGAACTAGTTTCGTCTAATTCCGAGTCTGTTCCTCGGAAGGTTGTTTTTAAATTCAATTTAAACGATAAAATTTCAAAACTGAACAAACCACTGCTAATTTCAATTTTACAATTTCTATTATTTTCAGTGTTATCAATATAAATTTTACAAGCTTTCAAATTATTTTTAACCGGCTTAAAACTCCAGATCCAACATTCCACCCAACCTCAAATTATTTAATTCAATAATTTAATTATCAAGTAAATTGTGATATTCATAATACAAGTCAAAATGACTCCATTGAATACTTAAAATCAATTAAATATCCTGATTTTAAATGCTCGAAAATTTCGGATTGTCACATTCCTCCCCCCTTAAAAGAATTTCGTCCCCGAAATTACTAGTTTGGAAGAACGATCAAATACCCGTTTACTTATTCTCGAAACCAAACAACTTAACTTTCTACCAACTATCTCCTTATAAAAGAATCATTATTATTCTTATTAACATCTCAACTCTCCCATAGTCTCAAACTATACCCTTGTTTAACTATTCAAGCTCCAGTTTAAAAACCAAATTTCGAATTATCAAAATTTCCTCAAAAATTTTCTAACTCTCTAAATTTCCAAAAAATTTCGCCAGCGTCTCCTTTGCGCGGCTAGCTCTGTACAACTACAAAATGGCTCTATGGCCTCCCAAATCCAAAAAGAAAACAAAACGCCAAGTGGCTCGATCCAAAAACCAAATCAAATTTCATACCAAAATTTAAACACATACCTTTTTGTCGGGCAATTCAAATTTATCCTTTGAAATCAAATCCAATTCTCCTTTTTCCTTTATAATACCTGCATATTCTACTTGACAATAATATCCAATCATAATATTCCAAAAACATTTTATCGATTTTCTCACAAAATGCCAATATCTATTCATTCCAATATTTTCTTAGATTATATTTGTAGTATCAATCTTCTGTTTAAGAATTCATCATTCCTTCTTATGTTAACATAAGCAATTTATATGTTTCTTATATTCATTTTCATTTCTCACTTTAGTTTATATCTATTTCTATTCAAATTAATTCCTTCATTATCATATGAATTTAATTTATTTTCAACTCCAATATTGAATTTTATTTTTCATTTATAACTGATCCATGTCATTATTTCAAATTGGTTTCTTTTACTAATTTATTTTAGTTTCCAATTTGGATTCGATAGTCGTTAACACAATTTTCCAAAATTTTCACAAATTTTCTAACTCCCAAAATTTCTGAAAATTTTTGGCAGAGTCCCCTTTGTACGGAGGAGCTTTTGCAATTTGACAAAAGAGATAAATATATATACATCGACCCACACGGTCGGAAAAACCAAAAACAGTTCACATTTCCTAATTTTATTGCGTAGGCGTACCTTATTTAGCATTTTTAAGCAAGCGGCTTATTTATTAGCAGTTAGCGTGCCCAAAGTCCAGCCAAACGGCTTCCCAGTACCTGTACTTACTCAATTTAAACATGTAAGTACCGAATATATGAAGTTTAACAGCATATCTCTTATTTGCAATAGTTAATACATATGAATTCTAAAAGAAACTCGTACCAAACATTTTTCCGTGAGTAATTTATATAGTTTCCATGCTAATTCAACTTTTTCAACTTATTCATATCCATATTCATTCAATTTGAATGGTTTTCAATCCATTCGTATACAACTTCATCAATTTGAATGGTTTAAAACTCAATCACTTACATTTAATTTATTTTTAAGCGAACTGAACTCATTTTTAATTCAATTGCTTTCAAAATCAATTTATTTCACTCCTATTAATTCATAGAATTTTAATTACCTCCATTTACATCCAATGGTATTAATTCTATGCAATTTGACGAGATCTATGTGAATAAATTAGCACTTGAGTTTTATAATCAATTTAAATTGATTCCTTTTTAATTGATTCCGTTCAATTTATTTTACATGCTATATTCTCATTCATTTTATTTGAATCCATTTATTTATCTTGGAACATTTCATATTGGTTACATCCAATACTCATTTCATAATTAATTTGCAAACTAAACATTTGCCACATTAAATTGGTATTCGATTTCATTTAACCAATTCAAGTTCCATCTCCAAATTTCATTACCAATTAAATCCCTTTTTATTTCAGTTCATTCATGACCATTTATTTAGCTCGACCCATCCCAAGCTTGCATATTACTACCCATTCCCGAATTAATTCAAACTAAGCTTCAACTTAATGGTCTTTCAATTTTACTCGTAGTTGAGCTTCTAATTATTCTCAACTTAAGTTAATTTACTCAATTTATTTCACTTCAAACTTAAGTTCACTTCCATTTGATTCTTATTTATTCCATCCATTCATTTATTCAATATAAGTAGTTTATCCACTCAATCAATTATGAATTTCCATTACCTTAAACATTATTTTCAACCCACCAAGTTCTATTTCAATCCAAATTTATATTTACTTGATTCAAATTCAATCCAATATCATTAAACTTGGCTTAAGTTGAATTAAATTCACTCTCTTCGATTTATTCAGCTTAAGTCAATTTACTTTAATTTATTCAAATTTATACTTAAGCTCAATTTCATTTTACAAGTAAATTTTTCTCTTTTATTACTCAACTTAACTCGATTGATTACAAGGCCATATCCAATTTATCTCCACATATTTGGATTTTATTTGCAATTCATACCATTATTATTTTAATCTAATTTCATTTTTATTCGACATCTTTCCAATTATATTTAATTTGTTAACACTTCAAGTCAAATTTTAATTAATAACTCAAGTCCTGATTCCACCATTCACCTTTAACTTACCATCAAATTTTATTAACTCACAATTCAATTTCATTCTCTATTTATTTAATTAATTACAATACCATTTTCAATTATATTTCCTTCACTAATGATTCAAGCTGAATTTGATTTATAACTTGAGTTTTATTTCCAAACTTCATCATAAACTTACCATTCAATTACATGAACTAATTTATTATCTAATTAATTATTCCCTTGGACAAAATTCAACACTTGATTTTTAATCTCAAAATCTCTTCATTTAATTTCTTAAGTTCAAATTTATTTTATAATTCAAGTTTAGATTTTCTTCTCATTTTTCAATTCATCAAAATGTTGATTTTGGGCTTTGTATTCCATTTTCAATTTAATAAGTCACAACTTATCGTTTTATACAATTCTATTTCATCATAAGCTTGAATATATTCATCTTTTAGTTTTAACTCAAGCCTTCTATTTATTTATAGCCCAAGCATATTTTATTTCCATGGATTTTAATTCTTTTATAAGTTATTCAGATTTATTTATTTCAATCCAATCCTTATCCAACTTATTTTCCATTTATTCAGGTAAGAATTTAATTCCATTTGATAACTCAATTAAATTTTTATTCCAATTCAATTTTATTTTGACTCGGTTTTATTTAACTCAGTTCGATTTTAACTTAATTCAAATACAACTGGATATTATTTTCAGCTTATTCAATTTATTTTAATCCAGTAAAATTTTATTCTCCAATCCAAGTTAATTTCATTTTTAACTTTTCTCTTTAAATTTACATTCCAACCTTCAAAGCTTATATTTCCTTCCCGATTTAAAAATCGTCTCAATTTATAAGCTTACAACCTATCTCATCAGGATTTTTAAACACCCGGCTTTAGTTTCAAATTATTTTGAAATCTCCAACATTTCAAAATCACACTTCTCAAAAATTAAACCAACCCTGGCTTTTATTTTCAACAAATTCCCTTTGAAATTTTTCAAACACAAACTAGTTCTTCTGATCAAATCAATTTGGCAGCAATCCATCACTTAGAAATTCGAAAATGAATACTGATGATGCGGCCGTCATCATCAGGATTATTTTCAAATAATCCAAGTGATTTCAATGCTATATCACTTTCAAAACCCCTTTAAAATAATTTCCTTTTAGAAATATCTCCAAAACAATTGTGCTATTATTCATCTTCAAATACTTCGACAAACACTTCCAAATTTCCGGGATTTAAATTTCCAAATCCTACTTAAATAAATTTAACTATAATTCATTTTTTTACAGTATATGCTTATACAATTTCTCATTTGATTACATTTCAATTTACAATTTTCATTCATAATCCATATTTATAAATTTCATTTTATAATGAATTGATTCCCTTAAATTTTAGTTATATTTTAATTTCTAGTTAAATTTTCACTTAACAATGATAATGCTTTAATATTATTATTTCTAACATCCAAGCAACCATATATTAGCTAAATAGTTTTCAAAAACTATTCTTTATATCAAAATATGTTTTTGGGTAAAATTATTTGATTTACCCATATTTAAAACAATATCATGTCAATTGTTCTATTCAAGTGTTTAGAAACCCCTTCAATACAGTTGCACAGACTATGTCGACGAAGGTTCATATACCACTCAATAAACCAATCAACACAATATTAAAACAATTTATATTCACTAACAAATACGCGCTCATAGATATTAATACACTCAAACTCATTTTAGAGTACTATAGACCCTATTTTATGAGTAATTCCCACCATAGCCAAGGTTATCACCAATCTAAGCTCTAATACCAAGTGTAACAGCCCGCAAATCCTTACCCCTTGAGTCAACACTATTTCACCTAATCAACTCAAGTTGTACAGAAATACGAACCATTTGGGTTAAAGAAGAAGAGGTAGAAGGAGAAAATAGAAACCAACAGTAGAATCTAACCATCGCAGCGGAATAAAATATAATAGATAATAAATAATCCTTACTCAACATCAAATATTTCGGTTTATATATTACATCATCAGAGTACATCAATCACAGCTCAACATCAATATCATACAATGGATACACAACTCAAACAGCGGAATATATATACATAAACAAGCACGAGAGTACGATATCGTCATCCAGCTCGTCTCCTGAGCTCCACAGTATCATAACCTGTATTCTATAATACTCGGTCTGACCCGAGCTTTACAGTTAAATAACACCCGAGTCAGTTTGGAATGCCAGCGTGAGAAAATCACAACCAATTGATTATTAAATTTTCAAAAATCCTTTGAAAAACAAAAGCATCTCGTAAGACCACGCCACAAATAAACATGTCGGGTTTTTACCTTACGATAGCCAAAACAATTTTTACAGAACTCCTCCGATATTATAATAGTGTCTATAGAAAGTAAATAGAATCTAGCTGAAATGCTTGCATCTCACGTTTCAGCAATAGTTTGGCACAATCAAAAACGTACGGGCGCGTAGGGAAAATGGATTCCAACTAATGGCTAGGCACTGGGGTACCACCTGTCACAGTACCTGGTCTAGATCAGCGTACCGAGGAGCCACCCTAACTCCCCTGCAACACAAGACCGGAACCATCCCTTACTGGACAGTCCCGAGCAAGATCACCCCGCGGTTGGGATCAGCAAACGCCCACTAAGCCGAAATAAAAAGGACATCTAGACAGGGATGACCTCACCCTCCAGTGGGGGCTACCCACGAAGCCTTGCTGCATATCCCCTGATTTTCAACAATTCCCATTTGATGAGGCTTGAGGCTAAGCGTTACCTTTATAGAACATATTCCTTAGAATGCCCATCGTCCACCTGGCGATGTTTCGCAAGCATTCATCCATACAAGTCCGTCCCGGGTTCGAACGGAACCGAAGGTACTATTCCTGCTACATCCATTTTGGAAATATCCTCAGGATTAGTAGCGACTAGCCCTTGTTCTTCACGGCTCCATCTTCGACTCCAAAAATCGTTTTCACGAAACGTACAAACCGGATAGAAGTGGTTTTCGAGAAATAAATCTCGATCCTGGACTCTTCGAAACGATCAACGCATTTGGCTAATATTGATAGTCGGTTATTTAACTATCAATTAATATTCACAACATCCATCACACAATAAATAATTTCCCAAATTATTTATTTATCTCAAAATATCTTCACAAGATATATTTCTATTTTCAACCCTTTGGAAACAATTTCCAAAACAATCTTTCTTTTCAGAATAAACATTCCCAAATATTTTCTATCTCCACTGAAATCACCAAGCACAAAACTAGATTTTTAAATAATTTAAAACACTTTACTTTAAAATATACTTTAAAATATTTATTTTAAAACTACTTCAATGATTCGTTAAAAATACATTCTATATGAATATTTGAAAATAAGGTTACTAAATAAAATATAAAACTAGATTTTCACTTTTAAAAATAAAATACTAAGTCACTCTTTAAATAATTATTGCTATAATAGATTAAAAGGAAATACTTACTTTAGAATTCAAATATTTAGAAATAGTAAATTTTTCAAAACATACTTCTTAAAACAACTTTAAACTTTCAATTTATATTTAAAAATTTACTTTGCAAACGTACTTGGTTATTAAGAGAGAAATTTCCAATCTCAATCACTTAAATCAAATTTTCAAATTGATTTCCAATTTATTCCATTTGAAATAAATTTCTTTCTTATCAGTTCATTTCAAAATTCATTTATTATGGACTTTATTAAGTTTGATTTTTAAATCCCTTAGCTGAAATATATAAATTTCAGGTTATTCCTAATTTCTTCTTTATTCTTCTTAAACAATTTAAATCCTAAATTTAAAATAAATGTTTTGTTCTTTTAAACAATAACATTGAAGTTTAAGTTTCCTTAACTTCCTGTTTATTTAAATTTTCCTTTCCATACTCAAGATTTATTTATTAAAATTTTAAAGTCGCTTTATTTCCTTTCCAGTTCATTCATAAATTTATTCAACTTTTCAATGATTATTTACTTACAATTTCACTTCTTTTATTTTCATTCCCAACTCAAATTATATATTTGGTAATTCATTATTGCCCGATTATAACTATCAAGCCATAGCATTCAATATTCCCACATAAATCATTACAGAATATCAAATATTCAGAACAGAGAATATTAAATAATTAAATAAAGTTGAGGGGTCCAGTTGGATCCCTCCAACCTGTTTTTCCTGCATCCACAGATGTTAGCACAATATAAAATGCAAATTCCAAATATATACCACACTACAACACATAAATCAATTCAACCATTTCAAACAATTATTTAAATTTAATCATTTAAATTTAAATTTAACTGAGTGAGATTAACTCACCTTTATCGTTTTGCAGCCCATTTCAATATTGTCTTGGATCCCCTGATGTTTGACCCTAAATAAACAATTTATATAATTTATTAATGTTCGAAATAAATCGAACAATTTATTTAATTTTTCAGATGATTTAATTTTAAACTAAAAATTTCCCTAAATATCTTTATCTATATATTTTTCTTTGAACTAATATACGTCCACATATCTACATTTATAAGTTCATCGATTAATTTAAGGTTAAATTAACTTCAACTATATTAAAATTAACAAAAACCATACCCCAAAAAGAACATCAACCCGGCCACTCCTACGGTGCTTCTCCTTCAACCGAAATTTCTGCTCCCGCTTCTAGATTTGGACCCACCAATGCCAAAATCTTCCTCCATAACGCGATCTCACCTCTCGACTTGACTGTACGCGAATATGGAGCCTCCCAAAGTTAGCATCGAGCCTCCCCAATCCTCTCATCACCGTACCCAAAACCCACTCCATTCCTAATTCGAACGAAAGTTGAAGAGAACCCAAGCCCTAGCGAATAACTCGACACAACCGTCGCCAAACGATCTCGACCAAGATTGCAGTACTTCGATGTCGAGCCTTTCTCAAACGCGCGAACACGCCTGCACTCTAGGAGTTGTCGTGACCACGATTTGAATGGAAATTTACCTTGATTCGATTGGAAATGAAAGTGCCCCCATTTTTCTGAATTTTGATTCGAGGCATTTAGGGCTTCGGCCATTATAGATTTTCGAATTGAAGGGGAGTGGAGTTTAATTTCTGGAGGAAACAAAGGGATTCGATTATATATTTTTTTCCTGTTAGCTTGCTTTAGAATCCTTACGTTGAACGGATCGGGGTATTATTATTATTATTATTTTTTATTTTAAAAAAAAAACAAAGCGTGTTTAAGAAGTCTCGACCAATTATAAGCTTACCTTTGTACAGTGACGGAAGGGAAAGCTGACGTGAAACTATTTCGACGGAAGGTTAACTGGTTAAACAATGTATTAATTTAATTTCAAATTTCAATTTAAATCGACTATTATCAATGAAATTTCAGCGCGAATATACTTCGTACACTCACACACTAGCTCCAATCAATACGAAATTTGAAATCCGATATTAATTCAATATTACGGACCCAATGGAACTGGTTTCGTCTAATTCTGAGTCTGTTCCTCGGAAGGCTATTTTTAAATTCAATTTAAACGATAAAATTTCAAAACTGAACAAACCACTGCTAATTTCAATTTTACAATTTCTATTATTTTCAGTGTTATCAATATAAATTTTACAATTCTTCAAATTATTTTTAACCGGCTTAAAACTCCAGATCGAACATTCCACCCAACCTCAAATTATTTAATTCAATAATTTAATTATCAAGTAAATTGTGATATTCATAATACAAGTCAAAATTACTCTATTGAATACTTAAAATCAATTAAATATCCCGATTTTAAATGCTCGAAAATTTCGAGTCGTCACAGAGATCGACGCGGAAGATCATGGGGCGGCTACGAGCAGGGCAGCAGGGTTAATGGTGCAAGAGATCATTGGGACGTGATGATTTTCTAATGATCAAACTGGGGTTCGAATGTGTTGATCGTCTAAAATTTGTGTTGAAGGAAGTTGGGGGTGTTGATCGTTCTGTGTCATTGACTAGGTCGTCGACATGAGAGAGGCTCCGGCTTGAATCGGAGGCGGTCCGATGATCGGGGCATGTGTACGTTCGTCCCTATGCATCTGGGATTAAAACGGTTTTGGGGAGAAGAGTACCTTGGGTTTGTGCTCGAAAAATTGTTAGGGCGACTCGGTGATGCTCTCGGGTGAATTTTTACTGAGGAACAGGATTTAATTTAAAAGGAAACGAAATAAGTTTTTTTTAAAATAAAACGGGGAAAATGAAGTTGGCCTCGGGTCAAACTCGAGAAATTTGAGAAGACGCTCGGGAATTTCAAGCATCTGCACGGGTTCGTGGGTTTTCACGTAGAACAGGTTTCCAAAAATTAAATTAAGTTTTAGCATTTTCCGGATTAATCTTTTTTTTAACATAATGAATGTTAGGTTAGAATTAGTTTAAGGATTTAAAATAAATTATATTTTAACTTAATAAATATTAAGGTATTTTTATTTTATACCTATTATTTTAATTCTTAGGTTCTTTACATTAGTTTAAATAATGATACTAAGTAATTGGATTGATTTTAATTTCTATCTAACCTTTGGGTCTTAAAATAATTTACGATAAGTTAGTTTTGAAGATTATTTTAAAAACCAGTTTTCAAAGGTTGGAAACTTTAAAGATAAATTGTTTTTATCTTTTAATTTATCAAGATCTAGAATTAATTTATAATCAAGTGATAAATTAAAGGATAATTAATTAATACGATTAATTAATTAAAGTAAATAATTTGAGAATAATTAATTAAAGGCTAATTAATTAAGTAATAAAGGATGAATAATAAATGATTAGAGAATAATTTATCAAGGTGATTAAATACTTAATCAAAAGTAATTAACAAATGATTTAATTTAAGTAACCAAGTGATTAAGCTTAGTTGTTGATTAAGGATAATCATTTATTAATTAAGAAAAATTAATTAAAATGATGATTAATTGAGGGGTTAATTTATTAACTTAATCTAATTAAAGGATAATTGGATAATTAAAGGTTAATTATTTAAAATGAAGAGTTAATTATCTAACGATTAAAAATTGATTAATTGGTTAATCAAATTTGATTTAAATTAATTAGTGAAGTTCATTAATTTATAAATTAAAGTTGATTAATTAATAGTTAAAGGATTAATTAATTTATAAATTGAGATAAATTAATAATCAAAGAATAATTAATTAATACAAACTGTAGTTAATTAATGTTAATCAATCAGAATTAGTGATTAATCCGGTTTTAATTAATCAAATGGTCAATTAACCTTATTCATGGATGATTGTATTTTATTGAATGCTGTGAATTATTTTGTCATCTCTACTGCATGATTCTTTGTGATTTGAATTTAATTCAAGTTATGATGAGTGTAGTTTATTTATTTATAATGCACTTATACTATCTCCCTGTGATTATGTGTATAGGGTAAGCGTTAATGAAACGACCCATAATTTCTATTAATTAAAATTCGTATATTTAATTGAATTTAAATATTAATAAGTGAAATTTATAAGTCGAATAAATTTTATTTCGAATATCTGGATTTAATTGCATAATTAAATCGATAATTTAATAGTTGAAATTACAGAAATAATTGAAAATTGGGTTTAATATGATTGAAAATGATTTGTAAAATTTTATTTTATCATGTTGGAGTTAGAATGATGTTATAAAAGTTTTGAAATTGAATTTAAAGTTAATTTCTGAAAATTGAATATTTTAATATTTAATTGACGAGTTAAAATAGGCATTTTTCAAACAGTCTCGGATTTCGACGAAACTAGTTTCATCGGATCCGTAATGTGATATTATTGAAAGTTTTCAAATTTTGTGTCAATCGGATTTACCGTTTGTCTGGGGCAAGCTAAAACGCACAGAAATTTGGTTAACCAAATTAATTTAAAATTGATCGTTTCTTGCCATAACTCGCACAGATGATCGAATTGGCTCCCGAAACCTATTCCATTGTGTCCGGAACGTGGGTTAAACCCTAAAAACACCAGTCAACGCGCGAGATTCGGAGTTCGGAAAATCCGGGATGAATAGTGTTCGTTGAATTTTCTGTAAAAGCACCTTTAACATTCACTTTTGCAAAATGAATCAAACCCTAGGGTTTCAACCCTAACCGCCGCTCTATATTTCAATCGACAGTATCTCACGTCCTTCCTCCTCATTTTTCCTCCAATCCATCAACAATTAGAGAAACCTTCCAACTAATAAAACGTAGAGCTCGTCAAGAGCTTCAATCTCAACGATGAAGATGGGTTTTCGTCGATCAGGGAGGGCATTTGGAGGCCACGAACGTGTGCAGTTCGTGCTTGTTTTTCTCGAGCCAGAGACGACCGAGCTCATTCAAACTTAGGGTGAAGGTGGAGTAGGCAATGGCCTTTCGAATGGTACTTGTTGATCAACGTGAAAGTCATCGATGATGGTTGCGAAATTCATGAGATGTAGGCGGCCAAGATGGGTTCCGTTCGAAGATTACCTGGGTCTTCACGCATTTGGGAAGAAGCTTCAAGTAGCGGCCAAGATTTCTTCAATTAGTATGTGCCGTCCAGATCGAGTTAGGGTTAGAAAATGAAATGTTAATTGTAAATTAATTATATTATAAATTGTATAATATTTAAAATGTTGTATCTTTGTCATACGAGGTTTGTTTTGGACGAAACGAATTGCGCCGAGTTCGTTTTGATGAGTACTACGCTATGGAACTGGATTGGAGTCATTTGGAGCTAGTGAAAATTTTGGATAAAATTAAACGATTGTTTAATTTTATTCTAAATAAAACGTTGGAACGGAATTGAAATCAAGGTGAGAATTTCTCACTCAATCGAATCGTTTCGATTTATATTTCAAATAGTTAGATTTAAAATTGCTTGATTGTATGTTTGAATGATGATTGTTATCTATTGGTTATTAAAATAGACATTATATGCCGTTATTAAGCGGAGGTTATTTATTAAAAACATATACCTCGATAATTCCATCTTGATTGGAATTGGTATTATTTACGTACTTGGAGTTGATTCCCCGCATTATATAGCGGATGAGACCCTATTGTGCCGCATAATAGCGGATAATATTTTATAAATCCCATACACCGCGATATTCCGTATTGGAACGGAATTGGTATTGTGCTAATGCTTGTGGATGCAGGGAAACAGGTTGGAGGGATCCCACTGGATTCCTCATCAGTATTTATTTGATTACAGATATTGTGATATTTGTTGATTATCATATCGATATATGATGTTTGGATGTCGCGATTGACTATTTGGTGCTGTTGCATCATCGGATCCATTTTTCTGAAGTTTTAAAATAATGATTTTGATTTTAAAAAGAATTTTAAAGTGATTTTTGAAAGTATACGTTTTATTAAATTTTGAATTGTTAAAATAAATAAACGTTATAAGTTTATTGTTATAAAAGTTATATTTTTGGAAAATAGTACTTAAGTATGATTTTGGAGTTATATAAGTTTTAAATAACGTTTTGTAAATTATTAAATGGATTGCTTTATTTAAATTGAGTTTTTTTTGAATTATAATAAACGATTTATATAAAAGATTTATAAAATTGATATTTTGTAAATTAAAAATATTGAAATTATAAAACGAGTTTTTATAAATGTTTAAAATGAAGTATTGAAGGATTTCATAAGTGAATGAAATTCACAGTCGTATAAATTGTAAATTATAAAATGAATAAATTTTCGTAAAATAAAAGATTATAAGTAATTAACTTATAAATTAGATTTTTGGTATAAAATTGAGTTATAAATTGAATTGGTAAATAAAGGAGATTTGTAAATCGAAGTTTTTGAAAATACAAATGGAATTTATAAACCTTGTTTTATAAATCCGAAATCAATTGAATTTGATGAATAAAACATAGAAGTTTATTAAAAGAGAGGTATTCGTGATTTTGGACAACAAATTGTCCTTGAAGTTAAATGTGGTAATAATAAAAGTTTGGGTGGGAATTATATTCACGATTTTGGACAATTGAATATATTATTAAAGAAAATGGATATGTTTTTTGGGAAATGATATTTTAAATAGAATTAAAATGATTTGAAGTTGTTTTAAAATGCATTAAGTGTCGAAACCATAGATTTCAACATTCATTGTTGAAATAGACGTTTTCGAGAAATAGAAGGAAATGGACTATAACACTGTTGTTATAGTAAATGATTTCCGAAAAGAAATGTTTATTGTAGTATTGGGATTTGTATATCTATCTTAAATTTCGAATCCCTATACTAGTGATTTTGGGTCGTCGTAACGATGTTTTACGCAACATTCGTTTTGGCCCAAATAAATGTGTTTAAGAGAATGATTCCTTAAAGAATGAAATACGTACTTAATTTCGACTTAAGTATATTGAATATTTTCCAAGTGTTGGAAATAAATGGATTTGTGAATTACTTACTATTATTTAATAAGTATGGAAATGTTTTCCAATATGAAATGAATGTTTTGAGATTTTATCTTTTAAGGATAAATTGAAAATGAATATTAGAAATCGATTTGGAAATCGTATATTCATTGATATTTTGGAATTGTAAATTCATTATTGAATTTATAAAAGAAAGGGAAATTTGTTTAAAAATAAATGTTGATTATTTTTGAAGTATGGAATTTGGAACGTAAATATAAAGTAAATCGGTAAGGATTTATTTAATTGGTTTAAATGAACCATTTTGAAATGAAAGTATTTTCGCGTAAGGAAAATGATTGAAATTTGTTTTCAAAAGTGGTAAAGGTGAAAAGTGATTTGAAATTTTTTTCAAATGTTGAAGTGTGGAAATTTATACCTAGTAAAGATATTTTGGAAAATAAATAATTTGGAAAATTATTGGGAATTTGATGATGTTGAACACGCCTATTGATAGTTAAATAACCGACTATCAATATTTACCTTTAAATAAGTATTTATTGTGATTGTTTGAATTTGAATGCCACACTTATTTTTGAATAAGCGCTCACTATTCGGGTTAGCCGAGAAAGGACCTCGGGGTCGTATAACCCATTCCGAATATGTGATACGTCGTTATGGATTGCATTTGATGACCGGTGTTGAAGACCGGATATTTGTGAAAATGGAAGGATTACCGTCGAATGTTTCTGCATCGGCTGATCTCCGATATGGAGATTTATTACCCTTTGTGATGGGAAGTCCGGTCGTGATTAGTGAATATCCGGATTGCAAGGACTTCTTTGTAAGTGCCTTCGGCTCTGTTCGATCCCGGAATGGACTTGTATGGATGTGTGTCTAACGTTACAATTTGAGATGTAAAGCTGGTTTCTATCAAATATATTTCGATTGGTGGCGGAAAATTTATTCTCTTAGCTTAACACCCTTAGAGGTTATGTAGTTGATGGTTACTAGTGATACATTCTCAAATTGGTAATGTGGCATACGAAGTGATGTTGAGCATTTGATGATCAAAGCACAGCTTTTGTATAAAGCGTGGCTTTGTGGACGAGACTTCGTAGGACCTCACACCCCGAAAATGGTCAAAACAGGAAGGATGCAGCAAGGTTATTAGGGGGTAGCCCCCCTTTAGTGTATGTCATTCCTTCTAGATAGAGGTGGTATCATGGTATGGAGCTCAGATACTTAACCTATGTTGTTGCTGCAAATTTATTGCATTGTGGTTGTTGGAAATCGAGGATCCTCGGATATAGATCGGTTACGATCGGGGAATGACATATTCGTGTCAGTAGTTACCCAGTTAAGGGTAACCCGGACTTGTGTTGGCAGAGATCCGGTTAGGTTCTTGGGTTGTCTTTCCAGAGGCGTACCCATGTGGCAATGGGAAGTTCCTTGGCCTGACCATTTGTTGGAAATCCAAAGAAACAATATGAACCCTGTACGGCTTTAGTTGTATAACCTGCCATGGAATGTGGCGGTAACCTGCTATTGAACATGGTAGCTATAGTAGGCATAAGTGCAAAATGCCTATCCTGGCTAAGATTTATATCTTTATTTTCGAAATGATTTTTCCTACACTATGCACTAGTAATAATATCAAATGTTTTTTTAATGCGTATCAAGCATCTTTGACTATCATAATGAGAAATCTCCTCTGATTCTGCGTTTGCATTGTGTGTGTGTGCGGGAGGCCTTATGGTGGTCTCATTTTCTAAAAAGCATTGCGAATCTATTTTAAAAAAATTATCATGTACTTTGTTTAAAAAAATAAACTGTTTTAGTTCTCACACCAGTCACATGACTAACTTGGAGTTTATTGTTTTCCTTCCTAAACACTGGGTGCCCACCAATTTCCACACGGGTAGTCTAGAGTTAGGTTATCAGGATATTCAAGAATTCAGGAGTTGCAGGAGGCAAGCTGGATGGCATGGCGTATTCACTAATATATAGTATTTCTTTTCCGCTGTTTGCTGTTGTTGTTGTTGTACACTCTGAGGATAAAATGTAATGTAATGTGATGTAATGTGATAACTGATATAGTTCTTTGTTTAAAGATTATTCATTTATCTATTATATATTGTTCCGCTGCGATTGTGAGATTCTGATATTGTTCTATTGTTTCTTTCTGTTATGTTCTATTTTTTGCTCTCTTCTTCTATCTTTTTCTTCGTCTTTAACCCTAACGGTACGGTTTTTCGGCATTCGGTTGCTCGGGAGTTGATACAGTGGACGTATTGATGTCGGTTTTCGAGCGTCAAAAAGTCGCGTCGTCACATTTGGTATCAGAGCTTATGGTTAAGCGACAACCATGGCTCTGTTGGGTGTTACTCATTAGGGATAGAGTCAGTAGTACTCTACAATGAGTTTGAGTGTAATAATAGATGCGAGCGCGTATTTGTTAGTGAATATGAAATTGTTTATATGGTGTTTGCTTATCCGTTGAGCTGTTTGTGAATTTTGGTCGGTATGTGGGACGCCATATTGTCGATAGGAATTTGTAAACACTTAAACATGGCAAAGAGACATAGTATCGTTTTAAATTGGGTAAATGAAATAATTTTACCTTGATTATATTTTATGTACAAAGGAATAATTTTTCAGAATTATTGAAGTGTATATAATTGATTGCTTGGTTATTGAAAATATAAATATATATATATATATATATATATATATAAGTCAATCAACGTTGTTTGAATAAGTTAAATAAGTAAAACAACAGTTGTAAAAGAGTAATTGTATAAGCTAATGAATTATAAGTATGAAGTTATAATTAAAATAATCTAATATATAAATAGTGGAATTATATAAGTAAAAGATTCGTAAATGTGATTTATAATCTGAAATAAAATTCCAAAGAAGTGTTTTGAAATGATTTGATATTTTGGAAAATTATTTTGGAGAAATTAAAGCTCTAAACTCTTTTCGGTCGCTGGAAAATAATGCTGATGATGATCATGACATCATCGGTGTTCATTTTCGGGTTTCCAAAAGAGGGATTGCTGCCAAATTGTTTTAAATGAAAGTTGTTTGGAAAATTTTGAATTTGGGTTTTGAAATTCAAAGGATAATTTGAATTGATTTCAAAAATGGTTTTGAAAGGTTGAAAAGACTCTGGAATCCTATTGAAAATATTATGGGAATGATAAATGAGTTGATAACTTATACAATTCGAATTTGGATGGAATAAATTTAACTTAAAGGATGGAGTTAAGTTAAAGGGAGTATAAGTGAATCAATTAAAATCCAAGTTGTAATTGATGACTATACGTGAAATGAGTTTTGAACTGATAATATGAATAATAAATTTAGTTTGGATAAGTTAATGGATTTGGAAGTTAATAAATAAGTTGTATAACTTATAGAATGGGAAAGGATAAGTAAAATCAATTATTGAAGTGGTTAAACAATTTTGTTAAGCAAAATGAAATCTGAATTGGATTTATAAGTGGAAATTTAAGTTAAGCTAAGCAAATGATGTTTGAAATAGAATATAACTTAAGTGATGTTGAATGAAGTTGATTTTGGTGTCGAAGTAAATTAATGAAATGAAGTCATTAAGAATTAAACTTGAGTTATATTAATGAAATTCAACTTTATATTGCTAAAGGAATTAGCAATTGAATTAATAAATGGATTGAATATTAATCAATTTAATGTAAATAATTGATATGAAATAATGAATTTAAGTGTAAATTCATTAGAAGCTAATGAAGTTGAGAAGCTGAATAATTAAATGTAAAACAATTTAATGATAAACCAATTGGAATTAAATGTGTTGAACCAAATTGAATGTAAAGTGAATAAATTTGGTTGTATTGAATAAACATTGGTTGTTATTTGATTGTTAATTGGTTATATATATAAATTCATTAAGTGTTAATGAAATTGAAATAGCGAAATTGGAAGCTATGTAATTGAATTCAAATGGATAATATGTAAATTTGAATAGAGTTGAATTTGATTTGATTTGAAAGTGAACTAATGTGAATGTAAATTAGTGAATGTTAACTAATTGAATTGAGAATGAATGTTAGTAAAATCCAATGTTAATGAATCAAATGTGATCTAAATTTGAAAACCAATCCAATGAATATTAATGAGAATATGAATGTATATTGATTTGTTGGATGTTAGTTGGATGATGGTTGTATGATGGTTGCATTTGTTGATTGAATGCATTGCTATGCTGGCACATGTATTTATTATGTTACTATATGATGTATATTGATATTATTTTCATATATACATGTTTCTAATTTTGTTGAGTGTTTAGTAGGTGCGGATTGCGCTTGCTTCGCATTTGCAGCTCGCTTTCGTGCTATATTAGCCGTATATGCTCGCTAATAATATATAAGGTACATATCTCGGATTACATACCGTACGTTTACACTTTTTTCCCCTACGGGATGCCTCATCACTTGATGAGATGTATATTTGTGATATATATACTGTCATTTTTTTCGGATCGAGCCGCGCAAAGGAGACTCTGGCGAATTTTTCCAAAAATTTAAGGCGTTAGAATATTTTTAAGAAAATTGGGAACTTTTTGAAAACTAAGTTTGGATTTGGAAACTTAGTAAAGATTTTGTAAGAAGTTTAACTATGAATTTTGAAAAAGTTAAACACTTAAGAGATTTGAAAAATCCAATTTGAATGGTTTGTTTTGGAAAGTTAATGGATTCTGTAATTTTTACTTACTTGGTAATTTCGAGGATGAAATTCTTTTAACGGGGAAGTTTGTAACGACCCATAATTTCTATTAATTAAAATTCGTATATTTAATTGAATTTAAATATTAATAAGTGAAATTTATAAGTCGAATAAATTTTATTTCGAATATCTGGATTTAATTGCATAATTAAATCAATAATTTAATAGTTGAAATTACAGAAATAATTGAAAATTGGGTTTAATATGATTGAAAATGATTTGTAAAATTTTATTTTATCATGTTGGAGTTAGAATGATGTTATAGAACTTTTGAAATTGAATTTAAAGTCAATTTGTGAAAATTGAATATTTAATTGACGAGTTAAAATAGCCATTTTTCAAACAGTCTCGGATTTCGACGATACCTGTTTCATCGGATCCGTAATGTGATATTATTGAGGATTCAAATTTCGTGTCAATCGGATTTACCGTTTGTCCGGGGCAAGCTAAAACGCACAGAAATTTGGTTAACCGATTTAATTTAAAATCGATCTTTTATTGCCATAACTCGCACAGATAATCGAATTGTCTCCCGAAACCTATTCCATTGTCTCCGGAACGTGGGTTAAACCCTAAAAACGCAGGTCACCGCGCGAGATTCAGGGTTCGGAAAATCCGGGATGAATAGTGTTCGTTGAATTTTCTATAAAAGCACCTTTAACATTCACTTTTGCAAAATGAATCAAACCCTAGGGTTCAGCCCTAGCCGCCGTTCTATTTTTCAATGGCCAGTATCTCTCGTCCTTCCTAACCTCATTTTTCCTCCAATCCATCAACAATTAGCGAAACCTTCCAACTAACAAAACGTAGAGCTCGTCGAGAGCTTCAATCTCAACGGTGTAGATGGGTTTTGTCGATCAGGGAGGGCGTTTAGAGGCCACAAACATGTGCAGTTCGTGCTCGTTTTTCTCGAGCCAGAGACAACCGAGCTCGCACAAACTTAGGGTGAAGGTGGAGTAGGCAATGGCCTTTCGAATGGTACTTGTTGATAAACGTGAAAGTCATCGATGATGGTTGCGAAATTCATGAGATGGAGGCGGCCAAGATGGGTTCCGTTCGAACATTACCTGGGTCTTCACGCGTTTGGGAAGAAGCTTCAAGTAGCGGCCGAGATTTCTTCAATTAGTACGTGAGGACCAGATCGAGTTAGGGTTAGAAAATGAAATGTTAATTGTAAATTAATTATATTATAAATTGTATAATATTTAAAATGTTGTATCTTTGTCATACGAGGTCCGTTTTGGACGAGACGAATTGCGCCGGGTTCGTTTTGATGAGTACTACGCTATGGAACTGGATTGGAGTCGTTTAGAGCTAGTGAAAATTTTGGATAAAATTAAACGCTAGTTTAATTTTATTCGAAATAAAACGCTGGAACGGAATTGAAATCAAGGTGAGAACTTCTCACTCAATCGAATCGTTTCGATTTATATTTCAAATAGTTAGATTTAAAATTGCTTGATTGTATGTTTGAATGATGATTGTTATCTATTGGTTATTAAAATAGGCATTATACGCCGTTATTAAGTGGAGGTTATTTATTAAAAACATATACTGCGATAATTCCATCTTGATTGGAATTGTTATTATTTATGTATTTGGAGTTGATTCCCCGCATTATATAGCGGATGAGACCCTATTGCGCCGCATAATAGTGGATAATATTTTATAATCCCATATACCGCAATATTCCGTATTGGAACGGAATTGGTATTGTGCTAATGCTTGTGGATGCAGAGAAACGGGTTGGAGGGATCCAACTGAATTCCTCATCAGTATTTATTTGATTACAGATATTGTGATATTTGTTGATTATCATATCGATATATGATGTTTGGATGTCGTGATTGACTATTTGGTGCTGTTACAACATCGGATCCATTTTTCTGAAGTTTTAAAATAATGATTTTGATTTTAAAAAGAATTTTAAAGTGATTTTTGAAAGTATACGTTTTATTGAATTTTGAATTGTTAAAATAAATAAACGTTATAAGTTTATTGTTATAAAAGTTTTATTTTTGGAAAATAGTACTTAAGTATGATTTTGGAGTTATATAAGTTTAAAATAACGTTTTGTAAATTATTAAAAGGATTGGTTTATTTAAATTGCGTTTTTTTGAATTATAATAAATGATTTATATAAAAGATTTATTTGATATTTTGTAAATTAAAAATATTGAAATTATAAAACGAGTTTTTATAAATGTTTAAAATGAAGTATTGAAGGATTTCATAAGTGAATGAAATTCACAGTCGTATAAATTGTGAAATTATAAAATGAATAAATTTTCGTAAAATAAAAGATTATAAGTAATTAATTTATAAATTAGATTTTTGGTATAAAATTGAGTTATAAATTGAATTGGTAAATAAAGGAGATTTGTAAATCAAAGTTTTTGTAAATACAAATGGAATTTATAAACCTTGTTTTATAAATCCGAAATCAATTGAATTTGATGAATTAAACATAGAAGTTTATTAAAAGAGAGATATTCGTGATTTTGGACAGCAAATTATCCTTTAAGTTAAATATGGTAATAATAAGAGTTTGGGTGGGAATTATATTCACGATTTTGGACAATTGAATATATTATTAAAGAAAGTGGATATGTTTTTGGGGAAGTGATATTTTAAATAGAATTAAAACGATTTGAAGTTGTTTTAAAATGCATTAACTGTCGAAACCATAGATTTCAACATTCATTGTTGAAATAGACGTTTTCGAGAAATAGAAGGAAATGGTGGACTATAACATTGTTGTTATAGAAAATGATTTCCGAAAAGAAATGTTTTATATCGTATTGGGATTTATATGTCTATCTTAAATTTCGAATTCCTATACTAGTGATTTTGGGTCGTCGTAACGATGTTTTACGCAACATTCGTTTTGGGCCAAATAAATGTGTTTAAGAGAATGATTCCTTAAAGAATGAAACATATACTTAATTTCGACTTAAGTATATTGAATATTTTCCAAGTGTTGAAAATAAATGGATTTGTGAATTACTTATTATTATTTAATAAGTATGGAAATGTTTTCCAATATGAAATGAATGTTTTGAGATTTTATCTTTTAAAGATAAATTGAAAATGAATATTAGAAATCGATTTGGAAATCGTATATTCATAGATATTTTGGAATTGTAAATTCACTATGGAATTTATAAAAGAAAGGGAAATTTAACTAAAAATAAACGTTGATTATTTTTGAAGTATGGAATTTGGAACGTAAATATAAAGTAAATCGGTAAGGATTTATTTAATTGGTTTAAATGAACCATTTTGAAATGAAAGTATTTTCGCGTAAGGAAAATGATTGAAATTTGTTTTCAAAAGTGGTAAAGGTGAAAAGTGATTTGAAATTGTTTTCAAATGTTGAAGTGTGGAAATTTATATCTAGTAAATATATTTTTGGAAAATAAATAATTTGGAAAATTATTGGGAATTTGATGATGTTGAACACGCCTATTGATAGTTAAATAACCGACTATCAATATTTACCTTTAAATAGGTATTTGTTGTGATTGTTTGAATTTGAATGCCACACTTATTTTTGAATAAGCGCTCACTATTCGGGTTAGCCGAGAAAGGACCTCGGGGTCGTATAACCCATTCCGAATATGTGATACGTCGTTATGGATTGCATTTGATGACCGGTGTTGAAGACCGGATATTTGCGAAAACGGAAGGATTACCGTCGAATGTTTCTGCATCGGCTTATCTCCGATATATAGAAATTTATTACCATTTGTGATGGGAAGTTCGGTCATGATTAGTGAATATCCAAATTGCAAGGACTTCTTTGTAAGTGCCTTCGGTTCCGTTCGATCCCGGAACGGAGTTGTATGGATGTGTGTCTGACGTTACAATTTGAGATGTAAAGCTGGTTTCTATCAAATATGTTTCCGTTGGTGGGGGAGAATTTATTCTCTTAGCTTAACACCCTTAGAGGTTATGTAGTTGATGGTTACTAGTGATACATTCCCAAGTTGGTAATGTGGCATACGAAGTGTTGTTGAGCATTTGATGATCAAAGCACAGCTTTTGTCTAAAGCGTGGCTTTGTGGACGAGACTTCGTCGGACCTCACACCCCGAAAATGGTCAAAACAGGAAGGATGCAGCAAGGTTATTAGGGGGTAGAGCCCCTTTAGTGTATGTCATTCCTTCTGGATAGAGGTGGTATCATGGTATGGAGCCCAGATACTTAACCTATGTTGTTGCTGCAAATTTATTGCTTTGTGGTTGTTGGAAATCGAGGATCCTCGGATATAGATCGGTTACGATCGGGGAATGACATATTCGTGTTAGTAGTTACCCAGTTAGGGGTAACCCGGCCTTGTGTTGGCAGAGATCCGATTAGGTTCTCGGGTCGTATTTCCAGAGGCGTACCCATGTGGCATGGGAAGTTCCTTTGCCTGACCATTTGTTGGAAATCCAAAGAAACAATACGAACCCTGTACGGTTTTAGTTGTATAGCCTACCATGGAATGTGGCGGTAACCTGCTATTGAACATGGTAGCTATAGTAGGCATAAGTGGGAAATGCCTATGCTGGCTAAGATTTATATCTTTATTTTCGAAATGATTTTTCCTACACTATGCACTAGTAATAATATCAAATGATTTTTTTAATGCGTATCAAGCATCTTTGACTATCATAAGGAGAAATCTCCTCTGATTCCGCATTTGCATTGTGTGTGTGTGCGGGAGGCCTTATGGTAGTCTCATTTTCTAAAAAGCATTGCGAATCTGTTTTAAAAATATTATCCTGTACTTTGTTTAAAAAAAATAATCTGTTTTAGTTCTCACACCAGTCACATGACTGACTCGGAGTTTATTGTTTTCCTTCCTAAACTTTGGGTGCCCATCAATTTCCACACGGGCAGTATAGATTTAGGTTATCGGGATATTCTGGAATTCAGGAGTTGCAGGAGGCAAGCTGGATGTTATATAGTATTTCTTTTCCGCTGTTTGTTGTTGTTATACACTATGAGGATGAAATGTAATGTAATGCGATGTAATGTAATAACTGATATAGTTCTTTGTTTAAAGATTATTCATTTATCTATTATATGTTATTCCGCTGCGATTGTGAGAATCTGATATTATTCTGTTTTTTTTTTCTGTTTTGTTCTATCTTTTTCTCTCTTCTTCTATCTTTTTCTTCTTCTTTAACCCTAATGGTACGGTTTTTCGGCATTCGATTGCTCGGCAGTGGATACAGTGGACGTATCGATGTCGGTTTTCGAGCGTCGAAAAGTCGCGTCGTCGCAGTTATAAGATATACCGCTTATCGATATTGTTGTGATTGTATCTGTGATGATTGATGTTGTTGCACTATTGTGTGTAAAACCCCTGGACTACACCATACACACAAAAATATGGATTACACGAGGAAATTGGTTAAGTCGCAGATTTTTGAAATAATTTTTAAAATTGAATTTTTAAATCAAAATAGTTTGGATATGGATTGGTTTTAAAGTGAAAAGCTTTTGGAAAGGATTGATTTAAAATTTGAATTCAAAATTTGAAATTGAACTCTATGTTGAGAATTTATGGTGTAAAAAGGTTATACAAACTACAAATATGTTTATATGGATTTAAACCATTTTAAAAGTATGGTTTTGAGAAATTTGAATTTAACCTAAGTTTATATTTGAAAGGCCTTAACTCGTGCAAATATAATTGGGCTTTCCGAAACAGAAACAAGTGATTTCAAATAATAATAGCTTTTATAAGGAAAGAATTTCCAAAATTATGGCGAAAAGATTTCAAATTTGAAATGGAATGGTTTTGAAAGCTATAATTGAATTTTTGTGAAAGTTAGTTGAACTCTATTTTGAAATTGAAGAAAATTTTTAAACGGTGTATATTTTATATATAAAAGATTGAAACGGGAACTATTTTGAGAATTATGAAGGAATCTTTGGAAATTGTTTTGAAAGCTATGAAATGAGTCTTTGATTTAAAGACCAGATGAGTTAATTCAATTTAAAAAAAGGAAATCATTTTGAAAGGCTATGAATGAATCTTTGTTAAGGATTGGTGAAGTTTGTTTTCAAATAAGGGGATCTGAAAGGCGTATCTTTTTTATAAAGGATTTAAATTGGAAAGATATTAATGAATCTTTGTGAAAGATGGGTAAACTTTATAAACTTTTTAAAGTGAATCTTTTATTCAAAAAGATTTGTAAATGGTAATTTGTTTAAACCATTTGAAGAAAAGTTTTGGGTTTTAAATAGTGACTTGACTGAAATCCCATATCCATATGATTTTAAATATTGCGCTCACTATTCGGTTAGGCCGGGAGAGGACCTTGTGTCATATAACCCATTCCGAATAGTGATACGATGTTATGGATAACAATTGAAGACCGGTGGTGAAGACCGGATATTTTCAAAAACGAAAGGATTTCTTGTCGAATGTCTCTGCATCGGCTGATCCCCGGTATAGAGATTTGAGCACCCATTATGATGGGAAGTCCGAGCGTGATTAGAGATTATCCGGATTTGCAAGGGCTTCTTCAGAAGTGTCTCTGGTTCTGTTCGAACCCGGAACAGACTTGTATGGATGTGTGTCTGACATTACACTTTGAGATGTAAAACCGGTTTCTATCAAATACATTTCTATTTGGTGGCGGAGATTTATTCCCTTAGCTTAACACCCTTCTCTAAGATGTTCGAGCTCATAGGTTATGTAGTTGATGGTTACTAGCGATACATTCCCAATTTGGTAATGTGGCATACGAAGTGCTGCTGATCATTTGTTGATCAAAGCATGGCTTTTGTGAAAAGCATAGCTTTGTTGACGAGACTTCGTCGAACCTCACACCCTGGAATGGTCGAAACAGGAAGAATGCAGCAAGGTTTCAAGGGTAGCTCCCTTAGGGTACGACCATTACTTCTGGAAAAGGGTAGTATCATGGTATGGAGCCCAGATACTTACTCATGTGGGCACCGTAGTATATTTATTATTACTGCGTTATGTTGTTGGTAGTGAGGATCCTCGGATAAAGGTCCCAAAGGACCGGGGGTGGCATATCTTAGGTTTTATTCCCCGGGAAGGGGGTAGTCGGCCTTGTGTTAGCAAAGAACCGAGGGATGGTTCTCGGGGCGTCCCTCTAGAGGCGTACCCATGTGGCAATGGGAAGTTCCTTAGCCTGGCCATTTGTTGGAAAATCCAAAGAAACAATACACGCCCAGTACGGTTTTAGTTGTATAACTGCCATGGAATGTGGTGGTAACCTGCTATTGAACATGGTAGCTATAGTAGGCATAGTTCGAAATGTCTATGCTAGCTAGGATTAATATTATACTTTCGAAATGTTTTCCACTATGCACTAATAATAATATCAAATGGCTTTCGTGTATCAAGCATATTTGACTATCATAAGGAGAAATGTGATGCCCCACCTCTATACCCTCGCTTGCCAAGGACACTACGGGGCAATGCCGTCAACTAGTGTGGAGAATAAGGCTATTGAGGAGTGACCATCCGTGTAATTGCTCTGTGCGAGTACCGATATGCTAGATGAAAATAAAACTTGCATTTCAAGAGGGAATCCGACATACCGATGCAAACTCAAAGCTACTACACAGTGGCCATAATATCTTCAAAAGCAAATATAGAAATATCATAACATAAATCAGTCACAGAAGTTCATATCTCAAAGGCGGAAACAGATATGAATATTACACATGAAAGTGTATATCAGAGTAGTGTTCAAACAAGATCCACAATATCACCAAAAAATAGTTACAAGTGCCACACAAAAGAATAAGTATACATCAATGAGTCTATATCTCAAATGTATACACCCAAAAACTACTAATCTAAGTAGTTAGCCAAAAGTCAGGATAATAATCCCAGATAAGAAGTCAAGCAGAAGCACCTGTAACATCTCGGTCTGACCCGAGTATTATTTAATAAGAAAATAATAAACGAATCAGTCTAACTATAAATATCAGATAAAATGATATAGAATAAGAGATATGACAAAAACGTAAGATAACCATAAAGCCATACTATGATAAGTGTGTAATTGAAAATCAACCAAAGATTAATCAATATCACAAGAATCTTCTCAAAGATCAAAAGAATGTCATACTCTTTATTTTTATTCACCAAGTCACAAATATCGAAATCATATCGATGCCAATCATAAAAGCTGGTGGATCACAAACTCTAGAAATCATCAATAGAAATTCAGAAATCACAAAAGGGGGAGGCCTATCACAAAACGGTTTAAGAAACGAGATTTGTAATAAAATAGTGTTGAATTCGTTTTAATGGAAGAGTTTTGATATTTACTACTAGTATAGAAAACCATTATGTTTTTAAAGTGACAAATCACAAAAATGATTGTGGAAACAATCAATCACTAAAATTCACATACGAAGGCGTGAATTAATTCCAAAGAAATCGATATCAAATCCATCAAAATGGATATTTCCAAAAATCCCAAAACAGAAGTCATCAAAGTCGAATAACAATTGATACAACAAGTGGGAATAAACCCGAACGATTAAATTTGGAAACATAGGACAAATAGACAAAAATAGGCATAATAGTCATTTTAGCGTAGGTCAGTCGACTGGCTCACTGAGTTCAGTCGAATGAACTCAGTCCCGGAATATTCACGGGATGTTGGTCAGTCGACTGGACTTAGTACGCCAGTCGACTAGACCAGAACCTCGGATGTGCTCAGGTAGCAGGCCAGTCGACTGGACCAAAATTCCAGTCGACTGGAACCTGTTTACTGCACTTCCAAGCCTATCTAAATGAAGGCAAATTCCTTCCAAAATGCATTCCGTCGAGCAACGGCACGAGGGATTTATGCGAGTCAGCTACCTGGCCCTATAGGCTCTTCGATGCATCACCAAAAGCATGTTCAAACAACAAAGCTATGATTATTTTTTTTGAAGATTTGAACTCAAAATACTAAAAATTGGAATATTCACAAAACCAATCCAAATAAAAATCAAATGCACATGAATAAGTGTTAGGAATTCATACCTAACAATCAAAGATAATCATAGACTTAGATGTGAGATAAAAATCTCACCTTTTCACAAAAATAAGGAAGGAGAAGCTTGAAAGCAAAGGAAGAATCAACCACACTTTAACACAACCCAAATGAGCTTGAATCTAAGCCCAAAAGAAGAACATTCCCAAAGTTAGGTTTAGGAATTTCTGAAATTGAAAGGAGAATGAGTTGGAGAAGAAGAAGACGATGCTTACCAATAGCTTCTCTTTGGATTTGGAGCTAGAACTTGATTTGCAAATGAAAACTACGGCTTGGAGTTTTAATTTCCCATTCCTCTCTCCATTGTTTCTAAAGCTTGAGTATTAGGAAATAGAAATGAAGTAATGAAGAGAAGAGGGGTGAAGCTTGGGTCTAATGGGCTGAAACAAAGCCAAAGGCCTAAGTAAAAAATAGCAAAATTCCACTAACTCCAAACATATCAAAGTTTATACTCAAAAAGGTCACAAACGTCATTTTGAACTCAATGGGGGTGATCATGAGTCCTAATTCGACCGTTTGCAAAAAGTAGCCTTTCGGACTAAAATCCGACTAACGATGGAATATTTAAATAAAATATTTAAATACACAATCGTAAAATATGCGGGTTGTTACAGACTCCCCTCCTTAAAGAAATTGCGTCCTTGCAATATTTAAGAAGAAAATATAAAGTAATAACCATAAAAGCATATTCAACACAAAAGAAATTTGAAATAAAAACTTCACCTCAAAGAGCACGAGAAAGTAAGTCTGGATGTGTTCTCTCGATGAATTCTCTAGATTCCCAAGAGTAATCCTTAGGATCTGAGGACCCTTGAACTTTCATATTATTTCGAAGGCGTTTGACCTCTGAAGCAATAATACGAATAAGACGTTGCTCATAAGTTAAATTAGGTGAAACTTCAATTTCTTCCACAACACCGGGCTCAAGAATAGAATCGGAATCTCGAAGGCATTTTCGTAATTGAGAAACGTGAAACACGTCATGAATAGCAGAAAACTGAGCCAGTAATAAAAGGCGATAAGCCACGGAACCAATACGTTCGGTGATGGGAAATGGACCAATATATCGAGGTGCTAACTTTCCTGATTGACTGAAATGCACAACATCCATCATAGGTGAAACACGAACGAACAAAAAATCTCCCACGGAAAATTTTAATTTCCTTCTTCGGTTATCGGCATAGGATTTTTGTCTACTTTGGGCTACTTTCATCCTATGACGAATAAGGTCGATCTTTTCTATGAAATCGCGAATAAAATCTGGACCTAATACCAGCTTCTCACCGGCCTCAAGCCAACAAGAAGGAGATCGGCATGGCCTTCCATAGAGTGCCTCAAAAGGTGCCAAACCAATAGTAGATTGGAAGCTATTATTATAGGAAAACTCAAGAAGAGAAATATGATCTTCCCAACTTCCACCAAAATCAAGAACACATGCTCGAAGAAGATCTTCAACAGTTTGATTCACACGCTCGGTTTGTCCATCGGACTAAGGATGATAAGCGGTGCTAAAATTAAGCTTCGTTCCCAAAGCTTTTTGAGGACTCTTCCAAAATCCACTAGTAAACAATGGATCGCGATCACTAACAATAGAAGTAGGAACTCCATGTAATTTAACAATTTCTTTAATAAAGAGCTTGGCCAAAAGAGGAATGGTCCGGTTAGACCGAACGGGAATAAAATGGGCGGATTTAGTAAGTCTATCATCTATCACCCATAAGCTATCATGACCCGAACGAGAACGGGGAAGGCCGTCAATAAAATCCATGGAAATTTGATCCCACTTCCAAATTGGAATTTCTAAAGGTTGCAATAACCAACCGGGCCTGTAATGCTCGGCCTTGACAAGTTGGCAAGTCATGCAACACTTAACAAAGTTAGAAATATCGGATTTCATTCCCTCCTAATAATAAATTCGCTTCATATCCGCGTACATTTTACTACTACCGGGATGAACTATAAATTTAGAATGATGAGAATCTTCTAAAATGTTTTTACGAAGATCACTAATATTTGGCACGATAAGTCTACCAAATTTTTGAATACCGCCACGAGAATCAATATCAAAGTCTTTCAAACCTTCAATATCAATTTTATCCCTAAAATTTTGGACAAGAAGAGCCAATTCGGGATCTAGCTTTTGAGCTTCAAGAATGCGGTCTAAAAGAGAAGGATGAGCCTCAAGGCTACATAAAACAAGAGATGAACATAAATCGAAAACACGATCTCGAATCTCACAAGTGGATAAAACCCCGAGATCATTCCATTTGGATATCATCATAGAAACAACCACTTGTTTCTTGTGACTAAGTGCATCGGCAACACGATTTCACTTTCTGGGAGTGTAAAGAATATCAAGATCATAAGATGCAAGGAATTCGAGCCAACGTTGTTGACACAAATTAAGTTCCTTTTGAGAAAATAGATACTTCAAAGATTCATAATCGGTGTAAAGAATAAATTTTTCTCCTAAGACATAATGACGCCAAATTCGAAGGGCGAAAACAATAGCAGCGAACTCTAAATCATGAGTGGCATATATTGTCTCAACTGGCTTCAATTGCCTAGAAGCATAAACAATAACACGTTCTCTTTGCATAAGAACGGCACCCAAACCAACGCGACTTGCATCGGTATAAATAATAAAATCTTGGTTTTCCTCGAGAATCACAAGAATAGGAGCATCGGAAAAGAGTTCTTTTAATTTTTGAAAAGAAGCTTCACATTTGTCCGACTAAATGTATTTAACACCTTTCTTCGTCAAACTAGTAAGAGGCACGGAAATTTTTGAAAAGTCTTTTATAAAACGACGGTGATAGCCCGCCGATCCAAGGAAGCTATGGATTTCCGTCACACTCTCCGGTCTCTTCCAATTATGAATCGCTTCAATCTTTGAAGGATCCACGGAAATTCCGGATTCGGAAAAAATATGACCAAGAAACTTCACACGAGATTGCCAAAAATGGCATTTAGAAAATTTTTCTTTCAATTGAATGCTCCTAAGAGTTTCCAACACAATCTAAAGATGCTTTTCATGCTCCTCCTCGGTTTTAGAATACACAAGAATATCATCAATAAAGATGAGAACAAATCGATCGAGGAAGTATTTGAAAACTCTATTCATAAGGTCAACGAAATAAGCCGGAGCATTCGTCAAACCAAATGGCATAACAAGCCATTTATAGGATCCATAACGAGTATGGAATGATGTCAAAGGAATGCTATCCTCTGCAATATGAAGCTGATGAAAACCGGTTGCTAAGTCTAATTGTGAAAAGACTCTAGCACCACTAAGTTGATCGAATAGATCATCAATTCGAGGTAAAGGATATTTATTCTCGATAGTAAGATCATTAAGCTTGCGGTAGTCAATGCAAAGCCTTAGTGTACCATCGGATTTCTTCACAAAAATCGCCGAAGCTCCCAAAGGAGAGGAACTAGAGCGAATAAATTGCTTCGTCTCCAATTCGGATAATTGTTTGCGCATCTCTTCATTTTCTTTATTGGACATACGATAAGGAGGACGAGTAATAGGTAGAGCTCCAAGGATTAGATTAATTCTGAACTTAATTGCTCGCTTAGGTGGCAATCCTAAAACAGGCTCAAATATGTCGGAAAATTCAAGAACAACGTGAATAAGAGAAATGACATCTTCCTCATCATCATGAGGATTTAAAGAATATAAAGATGCTGCCAAGCTTGAATCTGAATCTTTAGGATTAATAGAAATCTGCTTAACGGATTGAGGATGTCGAAGATGAATAGTCCGCTTAGGACATAGGATTTGAGCTTCATAGCGGTTAAGCCAATCCATTCCCAAAATCATTCCAAAGCCTAAATAACGCATAACATGCAAATCGGCTCAGAAAGAAAAATCACACAAAATAATCTCGACATCTTTACAAAGTAAACTGATTATTGCGGATCCACCAACTGGATTTGCAATTCTCAAAGAAGTCATTAAAGCAACAACACTTAAAGTAAAGTATCAACAAGTTCCTTTGATATAAAAGAATGGGACGCACCCGTATCAAAAAAAATCGAATAGGTTGATCACGAAATAAAATAATGCCATCAAGGATAGGATGAGAAATACCTTGACCACGAGAAGTGTTACTAGAGGCTTGTGCAACATTTAACTTTCCCTCCTTCTTGCCTTGATGTTTGGGACATGAAGATAAAAGATGACCCGAACTTTTGCAATAACGACAAAGGAGAGGTTTCGGACATCTATTGGCATAATGGTCTTTAGAACCACAATTGTAGCATTGCCCACTACTAGGGGCAGAAGTCTTTGCCATCAGAGTTGCTTGCTTCCCTTTCTTATTGGGATAAGGCCCTTTGAATTTAATAGGCCTTTTCTTGTTGTTGTTGAAGTTGGATTTGGCACCCACAACTTCAACATCACTTTCTTTATCCGCCTCTTCCAGTCGAAGAGCGATATCAACGAGTTGATCAAAAGAAACTTCTAACTGTAAAAGTAATGGCTTCTTGAGATTTTTGTTCAAGCCATAGACAAATCTTTGGTTCTTCTTCAATGGGGTGTTTATATATTCAACCCCGTATTTAGAAAGTGACTCAAATGATGCGACATAGTCTGCCACGGAAGATTCACCTTGAACAAGGTCTCTGAAACAACGAGCCAATGTCACCGTCTCAGCTTCTGGCACAAATTTTAACTCGAATCGTTCTTAGAATTTCTCCCAAGTAAGATCCGCTTCAATAATTTCAGAAATAAGAAGCTCATACCAATCTAATGCTCTTTCTTGGAGCATACTTGAAGCCACTTGGACACGGTGAAGATCAATTAGATTCATGCGAGTAAAGATGCGATCGCATGTTTTGAGCCAAGCTTGGACTTGAATGACGCTTTCGGAACCCCTAAATGGCTTCCCACCCAAGTTGGTATAGTTACTGCACAAACGTGCAAATTCGGACTTAGGGTGAGTAGGCTCTGGATTGGGTCCGGCAGCCTGAGCATTCTTTACTAGATCAAGAAGTTGTTGTGCAGACATAAATACTCCATCCTGGGGAGTAGCACTAGATTGACCGGCGCTGGGATGGCCAGGTCTAACCATTTCTCTTCTTTAAGAATGAAATAAAGAAGAAGAAAAAGGTTCGAAGACAAGGCGTCATAAAGAAAATAGGATAGAACGGTTCGAAGACACGTATAAAATCCTAAGGCACGAATCCTAAGATGGACTTAGGACGATGATCCTTGTTAAATTATTCTACATTGTTGCAAAGTTTGGTTTTGATACTAGGCTATGACGCCCCACCTCTACCCTCGCTAGCAAAGGACACTGCGAGGTAATGCCGTCAACTAGCGCGGAGAACAAGGCTGTTGAGGAGCGACCATCCGTGTAATTGCTTTATGCGAGTACCGATATGCCAGATGAAAATATAACTTGCATTTCAAGAGGGAATCCGACATACCAATGCAAACTCAAAGCTACTACACAGTGGCTATAATATCTTCGGAAACAAATATAGAAATATCATAACATAAATCAGTCACGGAAGTTTATATCTCAAAGGCGGAAACAGGTATGAATATTACACATGAAAGTGTATATAAGAGTAGTGGTCAAACAAGATCCACAATATCACAAAAGAATAGTTACAAGTGCCACACAAAAGAATAAGTATACGTCAATGAGTCTATATCTCAAATGTATACAACCAACAAACTACTAATCCAAGTAGTTAGCCAAAAGTAAGGATAATAATCCTAGATAAGAAGTCAAGCAGAAGCAACTGTAACATCTCGGTCTGACCCGAGTATTATTTAATAAGAAAATAATAAACGGATCAGTCTAACTATAAATATCAGATAAAATGATATAGAATAAGAGATATGACAAAAACGTAAGATAACCATAAAGCCATACTATGATAAGTGTGTAATTGAAAATCAACCAGAGATTAATCAATATCACAAGAATCTTCTCAAAGATCAAAAGAATGTCATACTCTTTATTTTTATTCACCAAGTCACAAATATCGAAATCATATCGATGCCAATCATAAAAGCTGGTGGATCACAAACTCTAGAAATCATCAATAGAAATTCAGAAATCACAAAAGGGGGAGGCCTATCACAAAATGAGAGCATGAAAACTCACCAACACGTGTATCACAAACGAGACGCTATCCCATGGTCACTAACCATAGAGCCGGTTCAACGACGTAGTACAATATCGGTACGCCCGAGGAACCTGAAACTCAAATAATTCAAAACAACGACGTAGTAAAATGGTACGCCCGATGATCCTGATAAGCTGGTGCAACAACGTAGTACAAAGGTACGTTCGATGGACCGAACTCCACAGAAGAACATGGGTCGCTAGCGCACAAAAATTGAGTTGAAACTCCAAATAATACATAGGTCGTTAGCCTATGAAAGAAATGAGATGAAACTCAATAAAACGAGGTACCGCCCCCTACGTGGACAAAGAAACATAGCATATCGCTAGTCTGAATCACAAAATGATCATCATCGATCATCAAGAAGTGTCAGTTACACTAAGCTAGTAAATATATGAGCTTAGCTTCATATCCCATAACCACTAGCTTAACTTAGATATTTACAAACAAACTGTAAGTCTCCACTCGAAAATTGTAACAAGAAATTCAATCGAACAAGTCCAAGAATTATCCGACGAAGTAAATGCAAGCGTTTCATCCCACTTGTTTTACTAAGCCGTTTAATCAGATTTCTCATATGAATGAGGTAAAGGTTTGGATATACGACTAGATTGGAAAACGGTTTAAGAAACGAGCTTTGTAATAAAATAGTGTTGAAATCGTTTTAATGGAAGAGTTTTGATATTTACTACTAATATAGAAAACCTTTATATTTTTAAAGTGACAAATCATAAAAATGATTGTAGAAACAGTCAATCACTAAAATTCACATACGAAGACGTGAATTAATTCCAAAGAAATCGATATCAAATCCATCAAAATGGATATTTCCAAAAATCCCAAAACAGAAGTCATCAAAGTCGAATAACAATTGATACAACAAGTGGAATAAACCCGAATCGATTAAATATGGAAACACAAGAGAAATAGACAAAAATAGGCATAATAGGCATTTAAGAGCAGGTCAGTCGACTGGCTCACTGAGTTCAGTCGACTGAACTCAGTCCCGGAATATTCGCGGGATGTTGGTCAGTCGACTGGACTCGGTACGCCAGTCAACTGGACCAGAACCTCGGATGTGCTCAGGTAGCAGGTCAGTCGACTAGACCAAAATTCCAGTCGACTGGAACCTGTTTACTGCACTTCCAAGACTATCTAAATGAAGGTAAATTCCTTCCAAAATGCATTCGGTCGAGCAATGGAACTAGGGATTTACACGAATCAGCTATCGGCCCTATACGCTCTTCGATGCATCACCAAAAGCATATTCAAACAAGGAAGCGATGATTTTTTTTCAAGATTTGAACTCAAAACACTATAAATTGGAATATTCACAAAACCAATCCAAATCAAAATCAAATGCACATGAATAAGTGTTAGGAATTCATACCTAACAATCAAAGATAATCATAGACTTAGATGTGAAATTAAAAAACTCACCTTTTCACAAAAATAAGGAAGGAGAAGCTTGAAAGTAAAGGAAGAATAAACCACACTCAACACAACCTAAATGAGCTTGAATCTAAGCTCAAAAGAAGAACATTCCCAAAGTTAGGTTTAGGAATTTCTGAAATTGAAAGGAGAATGAGTTGGAGAAGAAGATGATGCTTACCAATAGCTTCTCTTTGGATTTGGAGCTAGGACTTGATTTGCAAATGAAAACTAGGGCTTAGAGTTTTAATTTCCCATTCCTCTCCCCGTTGTTGCTAAAGCTTGAGTATTAGGAAATAGAAATGAAGTAATGAAGAGAAGAGGGGTGAAGCTTGGGTCTAATGGGCTGAAACAAAACCAAAGCCCTAAGTGAAAAAGTAGCAAAATTCCACTAACTCCAACGATATCAAAGTTTATACTCAAAAAGGTCGCAAACGTCATTTTGAACTCAATCGGGGTGGTCTCGAGTCCTAATTCGACTGTTTGCAAAAAGTAGCTTTTCAAACTAAAATCCGACTAACGATGAAATATTTAAATAAAATATTTAAATACTAAAATATGCGGGTTGTTACAAGAAATCTCCTTCAACTCTGTGTTTGCATTATGTGTGTGGTGGGGAGGCCTTATGGTAGTTTCATTTTCTAAAAAGCATTGCAGATTTCAAATTTTAATTCTGTTGTTTGTTTTAAAAATAAACTGTTTTTGTTTGCTCACACCAGTCCCATGACTGACCAGGAGTTTATTGTTCCCTTCCTAAACTCTGGGTGCCCACAATTTTCCACACGGGCATTTTAGAGTTGGATTTTTTAGATAATAGACATAGATATCGATTCGGTAGCGTTCGGCTTTTTCTTTGGTATTCTTTGCGGATCTTGGATATTGGAGTCCTTGGATTCATTGGATGAGACTTGCTTATCTTTGTGCAACATGATGGTGGTTCGAGATAGTGGCTTTGGAGCATTGGACTGGAGTTGCAGTTTGATGTTGGAGATATCTCTTTTGCTATCTGTTTTCCGCTGTCGTTTATTGACTCTATTATCCTTGTACCATTTTGATATCACTATTGTATATCATTCTGGATATTGTATTCATTGGAGTTGTATATGATATTCATTTTTTCTTCCGCTGTGTTGTTATACTTAATGTGTTACAAGCTCCGGCATGACTTGAATTTCAACGTTTGAATTTGCGGCATTTAAGTATAGTGGAGTACAGATGTCGATTTTCGAACGCTGGAATTTGGATCGTGACATTCATTCACGGAGGATATAAATTTATCACGGATAAATAAATTACATTCATCACAGATAATTACATTCATCACAGATAATTACATTCATCACAGCTCAAAATCAAAACAGAGCATCACACATCAGGGATATCAAAGAATTCAAAATTCAATATAATCCAAACATTCATAAGTAAGATCAATTAATTATCTGATTAATTTAAATCAGATTAATTACTTATGAATAAACACTAATCTTGGTTAATTAACATCAATTAATTATAACCCATTTAATTAATTATGCCTTAATCCTTTATTAATTAACCTTCATTAATAATTAATTAATCCTTTAATTATTAATTAATCAACCTTTAATTATTAATTAATTAACCTTCATTAATAAATTAACCTTTAATCATTGAATAATTAATCCCTAATTATTTAATTATTCTGTAATTAATTATCCTTAATTAAATTAATCACCTTAAATTAATTGCCTTAATTAATTAATCACAATAATTAATTACCCTTTAAATAATACAGTAAATAAACCTTTAATTAATTGCATTAAGTAATTAATCTTTTAATTACTCTCATTAAGTAATTACCCTTTATTAGTCAATAACGATCCTTTAATTAATTTAGACTCCAATTGTCTTAAGGTAGACTATTTATCTTATTTAATTTCATAATTATTATTTTAAATAACCTTTCAAACAAATTAACAAAATCATATAGTTTAACTTAAAACCTTTTTAAGTTAATTGATAATAAAAATCATTATTTAAAGATAAACCGCTTTATCTTTAAAATCTCATATAAATTAACTTAATATCTTCAAGTTAATTACAATTCAAAATATCATTTAAGATAAACCATTATCTCTATTAATTACTTAACTATCATTAACATATTTAAAAAAAAATATCTTTAAAACTAATCTTACTTAATTAAATCATATAATTTTAGTTTTTAAAATAAAATAAACATTTAACTTAATAGAATTAGGTTAAACAATTTATAACCTCTTTTCAAATAATTTAAAACATTATCATATAATAATTTAAACAAATTCAGTTTAAATTTAAAACTTGTTTTTATAAAAACCATTTAAAAACTAATTGAAATCTGACTTCGGGTCTAACCCGATTCCCACTCGAGCCCCCTTCTAGTTTTCCCGTGCCAATTCTCCGTTTTCCTTGAGAAAATCATTGCTTACTTCGAGTCGAACTCGAAAACAACCCTTCTTCCTCGATTTCACGATTCCCAACACCCAAACTACAAGAGTGCACGTGTACGATCACCAAAGTGGCTTCCGACCGACGTCGCAACCACCCACAAGTCACTCTTGACCTTGATGACAAACTCCACTACCTAATTCGATCAAACTCGACCGTAGTAAAAATCGAGTCATCACGTAATTTCCTAAACCCAACCACCGACGACAAAACTTCATCTTCCCGAAGATCCCAGCCACCATCATCCGCGCCACTTCGATCAGAGTTACCTCGATGACCCACGAAGTTATTCCCCCTGTCCGATCACTTGAATGTCCTCGACGACAATGCAATAATCATCAAAACCCAGACGAATAAAACTAACCGTAAACCCTAACTACCATCGTATCATCATCAACAATGATCAAAAAAATAAAACTCCATTTTTCTCGTGATCTACGACACATGATCCTCCTCCAAGCTTAATTTTGTTGACCATAATTTCGCTTATCGAAGGCAATTAACAAAAAACCAACATCTTATCAACTCCAGATTTCACGATGACCCCAAACATAAAAATCATAATTTTGACCTTAAAAATCGTCATTCTTTACTTTAAATCAATTTATATATTACTATAAATCAATTTATACAATTCAAACGTGAAATCTCGCTACTTGATTTTCTTGTTTTAAAATGATTATACTGTAATTTTCCATTTAAAAATAATTGCTTGAAAGATATACTTATTTTTTTAAGGTTGACATCACATTGTTTAAATAATTTTTCATTTAGAAATCATCACCCAGAAATGTTTATTTGGGAAGATATAGATTTATCTGTGATGCTCTTAGCCTGTGAATGTTTTAAACAGAGGTATAAATACCCGTTAGCACCAAAATTGGTCACTAACACCCTTGAGTAGAGTTAAGTAGAGAGATTAATGAAGAGAGTAAATTAGAACAGAAGAATAGTGTAATTCAATGCAAAAAGAACAACAAAAATGAGAACACCAGATTTATAGTGGTTCGGCGTAATTGCCTACATCCACTTTGAGTTTAATCTTTATTGCTTTCTCAATTACTTGAGTACTGATATAATCCGTAAATCAATCACTTGAATACAAGTTTGAATTAAAAAGAGGAGAGTACAAAAATGGCAAGGTCTCCCCAGTGTTCCCGGAAAAGGTCCCTTTCACTGTGCCTCTGCCTCTCTATTTATAGACGAAGATAGGCTGGACTTCCTTCACGGTCTCACGGCCGAGGTGACTTGGCCCATATAGGGCGATCTCAAGCTGGTTGGTCTATTCTTGCCGAACCGTACGTAAATGCCAAAACATGCCGACTGCATCAAGCCCGTATATCTTCAAGCTTTTCTTGGTCAGAATCTTGTTTAGTGCTAATGATAATATTTTCAACTATCGTTTTGTAGCTGGGCCAAGGTGCCGGTTAACATTTTCCCCCCAAAGTGTATCATGTGAAGTAACACGACACACTTTGAATCAGCGAGTATTCTTTGTCTCCAGACAGAAATCCATCACGCTTCTTGAAGAGTTATTATCCTTTAATTTTATCCTCCTAAGGTGTCCTATTCTTCTTTGGTTGTCACGACGCTTGGTTGATTGCTAATATTGTAAATCCAGGGTTGTAGTTCATAAGTGGCCATCCGTATTCGATTCTATAGGGCTAGTAAGCTTCGGCTATTTGATCCAGTCTTTTCTTAATAACCTTAAGTGAGAATTCAACTCCCTGTTGATTTCGAGAAGTCGAACATTTTTCAGATGTACACAAGCATGTTTGGGTACATGTTCTGGCCATTGGCTCTCCGATGCATTTTATATGCTCATAAGTTGTCACCAATTCCATCTAGTTTAATTGCAATTCAATCTCGATTCCTTGTTTGTATTTTATGTGAAATAAGGGTTGTAATCAGCCACTGATGAGAACGGACTTCAAGTTTTACATGGATGACGATCTCAGAGCAGTAAGTAAGGGTGAATGGAGTACGGCCAGTCACGGACCCATGGGTAGTTCTATAAGCCGATACTGCTCTTGGGAGTTCATCCACCCGTTTGCCTCTAGCCTTTTCCAAACTTCTCTTCAGAACAGGCTTTATGATTTTGTTCACATCTTCATCCTATCCATTGGAAGGTCATAAGGACAGATAAGGTTACGGACAATGAAGTTGATTATTTTCTTGATCTTGTTTGTGGCTAAAAGTTCTTCATCTGCCCATTTGGTGAAGTAATCAACTGCTAAGATGGTGTATTTCGCACCACCTTTAGGATCGGCAAGAAGATGATTTCAGTGCCCCCAAGTAGAAAATGGCTATGGACTAGCCTTTTTAGTAATTTCCATCGACGGGGTTCCCGGATTTTTTGCAAACATCTTGCACTCGTCGTATTGTCTAGCATGATCAAACGCGTCTGGATTGATAGTTGGCCAGTAATACCTGTAGCATAGTATTTTCTTTATCATGGTTTTCCCCCTGATGTTATCGCCGCATTCTTCTTCATAAACTTTGCTCAAGAACCATCAAGGGCGATACACCGAAGCATGCGGATGGATAAACTACTTTCCACACATGACTTATTCTTGGATGATTTGGCAGGAAGCTTTGAGGAGGATCTGTCATTTTCCAATCCTCCGTTCAGTAAGAATTCCTCATTGTAGATAGTCTTTGGTAGGAGTCAATCATGACCCCTTTTCTGGCTCTATCTCCAAGACCTAGCCGATCCCCATCCGTCAATGCTTGGGATATTAAGTATTTCAACCGAAACAATGTATGTCTGTTGCATGTCCCTAAAACTAGCCAGCTTGGCCAGTGACTGGACTCTTTTCATTTTGTTCGCCGAGTATGCATGTAATGATGTAATATGTGAAGTCGGTTAGTAGCTCTTGGACCTGGCCGAGATAAGGGGCAAGACAATGCCCCCTAGCAAGATCAACTTCCTTAACTTTGCATACTACCAATCAAAAATCAAAAAAGATATGCAAAGTTTTCACTTCAAATCCTCTAACAAGTTTGAGGCTGGCAATCAAGGATTCATACGAAGCATCATTGTTTGTTACAGGAAAAAGAGTTTTAGGACGTTGCAGATCAATCTTTCCTGAGGAGTCATTAACTTGACTCCTGCGCCATAATACTGCTTACCGGATGCTCCATCCGTGTACATTTTCCATCTAATGCAGGGAATTTGGGTGTGAGTCTGCTAAATTCCGTCCTTGGATAGCCCTTCGAGGGAAATAAGTGATATCGTATTGGCTTAGTTCGATATTCTATTTAAGTAGTCTTTCAGACGTCTCAGGTCATTGTATGCCTTGTCACAACGGCTGGTAGGCATAAATGTTGATGGGGTGGGCCTAAAAGTAAGAGTGGAACTTTCATGATGAAATCAATAAACATTGTGGTAGCTTTTGTAGCTTCGGGTCGATATCCAATTCATGGCTCGCGATAGTCAATGAAATCACATATGCATGTCAAAATGGGTCCAAGGGAACGTATCATCATTTATTCGGAAAAATCCAACTAATTCTTTTACCATCACCGCACTGAGCTGTGTTCGATATTCAGCACCTAAAAAGGGGCGCCATGGCTGGTTGTAATGTCGGTTGTCCGCTTAGCAGGTGCAATCCCAGATTCTTTAAGTTCAAATGTAACTATTTTGCATAACATTCAATGTGAAATAGGGTTGGGACGGCCAATGTTGATGGTTACTCTGGTCGAATCCTAGTGTCTTGTCATGAGTTATTAAGTCTAATAGTGAATGGCTCTAAATGCCCTAATCGATTATCAGCAAATGGCCAAAGATCAAGCTTAAAAGCACGTTGAAGGAAATGTCGAGTAGTCGGCCTTGAGTTGTGTGCAGCTTCATAGCTAGATCTTGCTATGATTCTGAATTTGCTTGTATGTTTGAGTAACGCACTTTCTATTCAATGCATTCATGATCCTTTACACGTCCTTCAGGTTGGAGTGACAACCAGATGCCCACGAGCTTAGGTATCGATTTAATGATTCTATCTCTAGATATTCTTTCGGACGTAGCCTTGAGTAGCTGTAAGCATTATATATAAGTTTCAACATTGAGCTATCGTAGCTAGTCTCTGGATGACCATGCGTCTGCTCCTAGTCTCGGGTTGAAAAATGGACTGCATGGACGGTTGAGTCTCGCCCTAGCGATGTTTATATTCCCACCTAAACTCCAAAGACATAGAGTTGATCGGTGAATAGTCGGTTCACATTCATCTTGCTTCTCGCTCGTGCCCCCAGGTCTGGGGCGTATACTGATAAGTAGGAAGGCCAGCCATGCCCACTTTAGCTTTACTCTCTTTCCTGTTGAATTGTGGGATCGAGTAAGTCAGTGGGAGGATAAGTCTCGCCTATCCTGGATTGTATTGTAGTTTTCATTCCAAGAGGAATACTTCGATGCATCATCAGTTTCAGGGCATAATTTGGACACTGGACGGTTAGCCACGTCCATTTTGGTACATGTTCCGTAATCAGATCTCGGGGTAAAGTTGGCGTAAATGCGGTCGGGTCATGCTCATTCAGCTTCATACTCCTCCTGACGGATCGAAGGAGGGTGCTGGAGAATTTTTGACCAAGTCTTCATGGTTTACACTCCTTTCCACACTCTGGAGGTCATATTTTTTCAAGAAACATCCGAGTCACGTTGTATGTGGTTGGTGCAGATCGGTATTGACCCTCGATCTGAGGTATGATATAGTCGGTTGCCTGTAACTTTAGCTGTCGTTTCGATTGGTTGTGTATTGAGGCCTCCTTGTAGTTGTCGCCTTAAGTTGTAAAGAACGCCAAGCTAGAGCTATATTAAGCTATCGTATTCAGCTTTTAGAGAACTGTACTCCTGCTCCCAGCATTGATTTGGCCAGGCCACTAGTTGGATGGTCGAACTCCATCCTTAGCGAGTTAATAATCCTCCTATCGATTTCAGGGCGAAGTTTGCGGAATATAGAACGGTCAGAATCCACTCGTCTATTTATCAATGTTTATACACAAATCTGCATTTTGGTGACTTGGTTTTATTCTCCCCCGGTCGACTCATGTCTAATTTGTGTTCGTGCTTCGGTCCATGCTCCGAGGACTTGGAGATTTGTCGAACGGTTTATACTTTAGTCCACAGCTCGAGACGCGGAGATTTTTGTCAATTCGTTTATACTCCAGTCCGCACTTTGGGACTTAGAGTACTCAAGTCCGCTTCTGGGATTTAGAGATTTTTCTCAAGTCATTTATAATCTAGTCCGCGCTCTGGGTACTCAGAGTACTCTAGTCCGCACTCTGGGGACTCAGAGGTTTTTAAGTCATTTATACTCTAGTCCGCACTCTGGGGACTTAGAGTACTCTAGTCCACTTCAGGGACTTTGAGGTTTTTAAGTCATTTATACTCTACTCCGCATTCTGAGGACTTAGAGTACTCTAGTCCGCTTCAAGGACTTAGCGGTTTTTAAGTCTTTATACTCTAGTCTGCGCTAAGGGGTGTTAGAGTACTCTAGTCCGCACTCTATGGACATAGAGGTTTTTGAGTCGTTTATACTCTAGTCCGCACTCAAGGGACTTAGAGTACTCTAGTTCGCACTCTGGGGACGTAGAGGTTTTTAAGTCGTTTATATTCTTGTCTGCACTAAGGGGAGTTAGAGTACTCTAGTCCGCACTTTGGGAACATAGAGGTTTTTGAGTCGTTTATACTCTAGTCCGCACTCAGGGGACTTAGAGTACTCTTGTCCGCCCTCTGGGGACGTAGAGGTTTTTAAGTCGTTTATACTCGAGTCCGTACTCTGGGGACTTAGAGGTTTTGAAGTCATTAATACTCTAATCCGCACTCAAGGGACTGAGAGTACTCTAGTTCGTACTCTGGGGACTTAGAGATTTTTAAGTCGTTTATACTCCAGTCCACACTCAGGGGACTTAGAGTACACTAGTCCGCACTCTGGGGACATAGAGGTTTTTGAGTGGTTAATAATCTAATCCGCACTCAGGGGACTGAGAGTACTCTAGTCCACACTCTGGGGACTTAGAGATTTTTAAGTCGTTTATACTCCAGTCCGTACTCAGGGGACATAGAGTACTCTAGTCCACACTCTGCGGATGTAGAGGTTTTTGAGTTGTTTATACTCTATTCCACACTCAAGGGACTTAGAGTACTATAGTTCGCACTTTGGGGACGTAGAGGTTTTTGGGTCATTTGTACTCTAGTCCGCACTCAGGGGACTGGGAGTACTATAGTCCGCACTCTGGGGACTTAGAGATTTTTAATTCGTTTATACTCAAGTCCGCACTTAGGGGACTTAGAGTACTCTAGTCTGCATTCTGGGGACAGAGATTTTTGAGTCGTTTATACTCTAGTCCGCACTCTGGGGACTTAGTGTACTCTAGTCCACACTTTGGGGACGTAGAGATTCTTGAGTCGTTTATAATCTAGTCCGCACTCAGGGGACTTAGAGTACTCTAGTCCGCACTCTGAGGACATAGAGGTTTTTCAGTCATTTATACTCCAGTCCCCATTCTGGGGACTTAGAGTACTCTAGTCCACCACTGGGGACATAGAGGTTTATGAGTCGTTTATACTCTAGTCCGCACTAAGGGGACTTAGAGTACTCTAGTCCGCACTCTAGGGACTTAGAGATTTTATTAAGAGCAGTTGTATTTCCACTCTTTAATTTATATTTCATCTACCGTATCGAGGCTAATGTTGTCGAGCAGATGATCGAACTACGTTTGCTCATGGAATGGGATTCTGCACCCAGCATGAGGGGTGAAACTTGAAAAATGGACGGTCAGTTCTCGTCTGCTTGGTGATTATAGCTCTTCCAATCAAGTCAAGGAAGGAGGTATATGACAAATGGTTGGATCACATCCATGTTGGGTTTGATAGTCAAATCTCACTCAATTTGCTTCGTATCTCTTTCTAGAAAATAAAGATAATAGATTATTGAGTAGTAAAGTAAGTTGGATATGTTCCAAGGTGCAGTCGTGTCCAAGTATTGAGAGCGATGGTCAATGAGTAGGCAGTCCACCACAACTACTTCAAGTCGTGCTTTCGAACAACCTCTTGTGTTCAAGGTAGGATGTGATGTGTAGATGATCAAATCACGTCCAATCTAGATATATTCCGATGTCACTGAGCTTTAGGAGGGGCATCTATATTTTGTCGAACTTTGTTCTATGACTCGATTTGAGTGGATATACGAGCCATACACATTCCAAGCCTTGCTTAGGTCCGTAAGTCAAATGTGGAGGTCGATAAATTTGAGGTCAGTTGTGTTCACTTTGTATTAGGCTCTGATCGAGATGAGCTTTTCAATATCTAGTCCATAGCCCCAAATCAAAGGCATAAAGTTGATGATGAGAATGCTCGTCTAGATGCAACTCCACACGTCCGATCATGGTCTGCGTGTATTGGTTGGTGACCAAATCTGAGTACCTGGTCACCTGCATCGTTTTGAAAGTAGTTTAGTTCAAGCTAGTCATAGATCATAGAATAATTGAAATAGAAATAGATCTGGAAATAATTCAAAGAAGATTAGGATAAATCTCATTGACGAGTGAAGCAGCATCGTGTGCTCGCTATTCGACTTTGACCCTGGCTCCTTTCAAAGGGATGTCGGCCGTCAGCAGTCAAGTTGATAAGCATGGCCCTTTATTAATAGGCACCGGATGTTTGCTGTCTGCCATTCTGCAGGACTTGTACACACTATTGAAGCTTTCCTTTCCAGATTGGCTTTTCGATCACAACTCGGAGGTGTTCGTAATCGCCCGTGTTAGGATCAGTGAGAATCTGGGAATATACAACATTCCCCTGATTTTCTTTAGACTTTGATGCACTCTCTCGAGGTTGGTTTTCAGTACCACTCTGAGTCGCGAGTCTTCAAGTAGAGGTTGTCAATTGATTCTTTCAAAGAGCATATGAGCCGAGTTTTGAGATCTTGTTTTGTCTACTTGAATCAGCGTCCTTAGCCAATGGGCCTTCATTATTATTTTTCCTAGTTTGTTCTGCTCCTCTACATTTTGATTCAGATTCATTTTGTTATAGACACGATCCATGGTCGTAGGAGTCTCTCCAGCTAACCAGCTGCCAAAATATGTATGGAAGTCGATTCTCCTCAAACGTGATTAGTATGATATCCCTTTAAGAGTATCGTTTGAGTTGCGGTTGCTTGTCCATTCCCTTGTTGTCGTTTAGAAGCTGCCGCTAGATCGTCTATGCCCTGGTCGATCATGGGATGTAAGGGAAGTGGATATAATGTTCCTTTATTAAGTTGAGTTTTGAATTCACTATCTGGAGGCACTGCGCTGTGGCTAGGGATCGGGGGGTTTCCCACCGATTTTTTTTTTCTTTTAGCCTCTTTTTCGAAAATTCGTGTCGTGCCCGAAAATATTTTTTTTAAAAATAGGGGCCGAGTAAGAGACCGGTGTATCTTAAGTTTGGGTCGACCTGGATGCCGCTCGGCATAAGAATGTCGTTCGGCCTAAACACCGTTCGGCCTAAATATCGACCGACCTTTATTCTATTCGGCCTTCTTTCTTTTCGGCCTTCTTCCTGTTCGGCCTTCATTCTATTCGGCCTTCTTTCCGTTCGGCCTTCTTTCTGTTCGGCCTTCTTCCTCTTCGGCCATCATTCTGTTCGGCCCTCATTCTGTTCAGCTTCATTCTGTTTGGCCTTCTTTTTGTTCGGCCTACATCCTGTTTGGCCTTATTTCTATCTGGCCTTCTTCCTGTTCGGCTTTCTTCATGTTCGACCTTCATCCTGTTGGGCCTTCATCCTGTTGGGCCTTCTTTCTGTTCAGCCTTCGCTCTGTTCGGCCTTCATTTTGTTCGGCCTTCGTTCTGTTCGGCCTTCTTTCTGTTCGGCCTTCTTTCTGTTCGGCCTTCGTTCTGTTCGGCTTTCTTCATGTTCGGCCTTCATTCTGTTCGGCCTTCATTCTGTTCGGCCTTCTTTCTGGGGGGATCGGCATACGCCTTTCCTGAAACAATTGGCTGAATTCAAAGGAGGGTCGGCCTTTATTCAACTCGAATGCAAACTTCAACGTCCAATCTTCGGATCTTGCATACATCAGTGAATCCAATCTACGGCTATCAGCTTCCTTTAGATTTCTTTCAAATCTGAGTAGAATAGGAAGTTTTCTAGTAGACAACTAGATCTATCTCGCGAATATGGAAATCCACTAGTAGACGATGAGATCCAATCAAGCTAAGAATTCAATTCTCAGTGAAAGCACCAAAATGTTAGCACCAAAATTGGTCACTAACACCCATGAGTAGAGTTATGTAGAGAGATTAATGAAGAGAGTGAATTAGAACAGAAGAATAGTGTAATTCAATGCAAAAAGAACAACAAAAACGAGAACACCAGATTTATAGTGGTTCGGCGTAATTTCCTACGTCCACTTTGAGTTTAATCTTTATTGCTTTCTCAATCACTTGAATACAGTTACAATCCATAAATCATTCACTTGAATACAAGTTTGAATTAAAAAACGAGAGTATGAAAAATAGCAGGGTCTCCCCAGTGTTCCCGGAAAAGGTCCCTTTCACTATGCCCCTGCCTCTCAATTTATAGAAGAAGGTAGGCTGGACTTCCTTCACGGGCTCAAGGCCGAGGTGACTTGGCCCATATAGGGCGATCTCAAGCTGGTTGGTCTATTCTTGTCGAACCGTACCTAAATGCCAAAACATGTCGACTGCATCAAGCTCGTATATCTTCATGCTCTTCTTGGTCAGAATCTTGTCTAGTGCTAACGATAATATCTTCAACTATTGTTTTGTAGCCGGGCCAAGGTGCCGGTTAACAATACCTTTAATAAAGATACATACAACAATATATATGTGTATATATACACACCAGACATGCATGCATACTAACATTCATACAAATAACAACTTTAAATATATAGCATCAAGAAATCATTGCAGATTTAAGGTTAGTTTGCTCACCTATGATTTGAGAGCAGAGGCTTGGAAATGAGAGACAGAGAAGCAGGTTTCTTGTTCTAGGATTCAATTTCTTTGATCAGGAATTGTTACCCTTGATTTGAATTTGATTCTAAATTGTTGAGTTTATTTCTACGGCATGTTATTGTTAATTTTGAATAGGCTGAAACTATTTGTTGAACTGCTCCTTTGAAATTTGATTCTCTTTCTGATTTAAGTTCCCAGGTTTGTGTTTTCTTCTTTTTCTGTTTTGATATATATTTTTTCCTTTTGATTTGTAGTTTTTTGTTCAGGTTTAAGAATCTTGCTTTTGCTGTTTTGATTTCAGTTTAGAAAAGATGAGAAGTGGAGAGTTTGAAATTTTTGAATTGAAAGCGAATAACTAAATTTTCCTCTAATACATGTTATTAATGCATTTGCCACTTGTAAATTACTTACAAATTAAATGAACACTTGTTCAATTCATAACTCTTTAACCTACACATGTTATGTCCTATAATCTCCACCTTACAAATGTTAACATGTAAGAAATTTGTGTTTAAAACCATTTCTTAAATTTTATCTAATTTATAAATTAAGTTTTAAACCATATCATTTAAAATTTGTGAATTAATTTATATCTTATGTGTTATAACTTATCATATGTATTATATTTTATATTTATAAATATACAAACTATATTTATTCATTTTAAAAGAAAATATATTTTAATTTTTTATTAAACCTTGTTTTAATATGACATTATATTTATAATTCTAGTTATATACATATATATTATTTTTCAAAATATAAAACGTTTGAATCCTATTAATTTTATAAAACATTTATTATTAAATTTCCAAATCAAATTTATTTTAAATCTACTTATATATATATATATATATATATATATATATATATATATTTCTAAATTTCAAATTAATTCTCAATTAAATCACAAATAAATCCAAATCCAATATACTATTCAAAATATTTGTTTCTGAATTTCCAATTAGAAATTCTATTTTAAAATTATATTTATGTATAAACAAACAAATATTTTATTTAGTTTGGAAGTTTCAAATTAACCCATAATTTAATCCAAAATTTTTATTTTAATTATCAGTTTAAATTTTACTCAAAAATCGCGATCGTTACAAACTTAGTCCACTGATTTACCAGTAAGTCGAAAGTATAAACACTAGAAAAATTCAAGGCCAATGTGCTACTTTAACCGATACAATAAATGTTTCACAAAATTTTAAGAACAAATTGAGCAATTACTCATTCATGTGGGGGATTGTTAGAAATGAATGTGCATCGGGGAATGTGAAGGCATTAATGCCTTGGGAGATGAATAGTCCCACATCTTAGAATAAAATAAACTATTTTTTTTATATACTTAGATGTGGGAAGTATTATAATTCTTATAGACAAAGAGAGAACAAGCAATGATGGGTGGTGTAACACACCACCCCGCGTGCGCGCCCGCTCTTGCACCCACGACGCGGACGAATGGGGGTTTGAGGCATATTAGAGGCACTTAGTACTTTGCATTTGGAAGTTGGCTTGGCGTGGTTGTTCAAACCGAACAGATTTTTATTTTATCCCTTCAAACTCAAACGGTTGCCCCGCTTGGTAAAGGGGCGCATCCATTCGAAAGGCACCTATTACCGAATAGGTGCACCTCCCCATGCCAATATATAGGCAGAAAGAAAATAGTGAACGGTACTTAAGTTTTCAGCATTTTCTTTCTCTTCTCAACATTCTGTTCTTAAATAAACTCTCTTGGGTTCGTCATTGCTCTGTAGTTGTTGCGCAGCATCACAGAGAGGGTCTATTTCATCTTAAGAAACAATTGCTCGATATCCTTAAGCGTCGTAGAGGGAGCAATATTGTTTAGTGGAAATAGTTTTTCACTAGACTCAGACAATATAATCGGTATTATATTTACTGCATTATTTTTCAACTGCACGGTTCTATTCACAACAGTTTTTACGATATAGTTGTGACAGTTTTGTTGTTGCAATTTAGCAGCATAGTTGTAACAGCTTCGTAACACCTTTGTAACGTTGCTATTAACAACCCTTGCAAATAGTTTCATAACACCTTTCTAACATTACTGCTTAACAGAGTACAAGGTGTAATTCAACATGGCTGAGATAAGAATGCATCATAGTGTATGTCCATGTTCTTGGTTAGAAAGTTTTGACGTCCCTAAATACAATTAATTAGTCCCATATTTAATACATATATGAAAGAACTATCACGACCCGAACTCGATGTCCGATAACAACATCAAATTCGTATCGCGGGAGCTTGCAACACCCATTAGATGATAAATAACATAGCGGAAATAAAAAAGATGATATCACCGATATAACATGAATACAATATCCAATACATCAATTTGATACAATGATAACCATCAACATCAGAGAATATATATAACAGAATACAGCGGAACATGATACAATATGAAATAAGTCTTCACAGAAATCCAATACTGCAATTCTGATCCAAAAGCTCCAAAAGACAAGGCTCCAAAACTCCTAGCTCGATCCACCATCAAGATTTCACCAAGATAAGCAATTCTCGTCTGAATCCAAAGACTGAACTAGCTCCAGATAATTTACTAAACCTAACTATCTGAAAAACCAAACTCTAGACTTCCCGTGTGGAAAAATTGTGGGCACCCAGAGTTTAGAAAAGGAACAATAAACTCCGGGTCAGTCATGGGACTGGTGTGAGCAAACGAAAACAGTTTGTCTTTTAAAAACAACTAAAAATTTAAATTTCAAAATCGTAATGCTTTTGGAAAATGAAACTACCATAAGGCCTCCCGCCACACACACAATGCAAACGCAGAATTGGAGGAGATTTCTCCTTATGATAGTCAAACATGCTTGATACGCAAATTTCTTTGATATTATTATAAGTGCAAGTGCAGAAAAACATTTCGAAAGTAGAATATAAATCTTAGCCAGCATTGACATTTCGAACTATGCCTACTATAGCTACCATGTTCAATAGCAGGTTACCACCACATTCCACGGCAGGTTATACAACTAAAACCATACAAGGCTCGTATTGTTTGAATGGATTTTCCAACCAATGGTCAGGCTAAGGAACTTCCTATTGCCACATGGGAACGCTTCTGGCGGGATGCCCCGAGAACCTAACCGGATCTCTGCCAAACAAGGCCAGCTACCCCGCTTCTCGGGGAATATACAGAACCTCAAATATGCCACCCTCGGTCCTTTGGGACCTTTATACGAGAGCTCTCTAACCAACAACATCACATAGTAATAAATAAAGTGTGCCCACATGAGTAAGTATCTGGGCTCCATACCATGATACTACCCTTTTCCAGAAGGAATGGTCATACCCTAGGGGAGCTACCCCGGAAACCTTGCCGCACAATTCCTGTTTCGACCATTACCGGGTTGTGAGGCTCGAAGAAGTCTCGTCCACAAAGCTACGCTTTTCACAAAGCCATGCTTCGATCAACAAATGATCAGCAACACTCAGCATGCCACATTACCAAATTGGGAATATATCGCTGATAACCTTCAACTACATAACCTCTGAGCTCGTACGTCTCAGAGAAGGGTGTTAAGCTAAGAGAAAAAATTCTCCGCCACCAACAGAAATGTATTTGAAAGAAATATGCTTTATATCTCAAAATGGAATGTCAGACATACAATCCATACAAGTCTGTTCCAGGTTCGAACAGAACCGAAGGCACTTCCGAAGAAGCCCTTGCAAATCCGAGTATTCACAATCCCGATCGGACTTCCCATCACTTAGGGAATCTCTATACCGTAGCTACTCAGTGCAGAGACAATCGATAGGTCATCCTATCGTTCTCGCAAATACCCGGTCTTCACCACCGGTCTTCAATGCTATCCATAACGACGTATCACATATTCGGAATGGGTTATACGACACAAAGGTCCTCTCCCGGCTAAACCGAATAGTGAGCGCAACATTTAAAAACATATGGATATGGGATTTCAATTAAGTCACAACTTAATGATTCAAAACTTTCTTTCAAATGGTTTAAACCAATTACCATTTCAAATCTTTTAAACAAAAAGATTTATTTCACAAAGTTCACTCGGTTTTCACAAAGATTCATTTACGGATTTCAAAGAAATTTTCATTTCAATTAGATTAGCTCATTTAAATCTCTAAATCAAAGATTTATCTCATAGCTTTCAAAACTGTTTTCAAAGATTCATTTATAACTTGGAAAACTATTTTCTGTTTAACTTGAAATCCCTTAAATACAATTTGAAATTCATTTCTTATATGAAAGCTTTTTTTATCACTTAGAAACAATAGTTTTATTTTGGAAAAACCCGATTCCATTTATACAAGTTACAGCCTTTGGTTTAATTCAAATTTCCAAATCAATGCTTAAAAACGGTTTAAACCCGTATAACTTGTAAAGTCCTTTTTAAATCATAAATACTGGATATAGAATTCAATTTCAGATTTTTGAATTTCAATTTAAATCCGATTATTCAATTTTCAAATCTTTATTAGTTATTCAAAAATAACTTTTATTCTTAAAACAGCTTTTCAAAAGCTTTTCATATTAGACTTAATTTAATTCCAAAACTTTTTGAATTTAAAAATTTCCAATTCAAAACTTATTTAAAAAAAATCCGTGATTTAATCGATTTCCACGTGAAATCCATATTTGTGTGTGTATAGTGTGGTCCAGGGGTTTTACACAATAGTGCACACATCAATCATTACAGAGATATCAATATCGATAAGCGATATAATCAGTAACGCTTATCTTTATTTACATATTCATTGGTAAGGTAAATTTATCAATCACAAAGATTCATTATTATGATTCGATGTGGGTTTCGGATAACCAACTGTAATCCGATGTCGCATTGATATTCAAATGCCGTTTTATGGGAAAAAGGGGTTTCATGTATATACAGAATAAAATCATCAATCAAAATCCAGCACATAGTAATTCACATCTCACAGCATCACAATTTCAAACAGAAATATCAATTCTTTATACAACAAATTAGATATCCTACATACACGGTCTAGAAGCAATCATCTTTCATTCTTATTGTAATTAATTCAATTTAAAATTAATTATTTGAGAGTTAATTCCTCAACCCTGTTTAATTTGTCATTAATTATCAATTGATTACTTGTTTCATTCCAAATTATTTAATTAACTTTAATCATTACTCCATTAGTCTTAATTGAATAATTATTTTTAATAATTAATTACCTTAATTTAATTAATCTTAATTGATTAATTATTCCATAAGTAACAACGTAATTATACCTTAATTCCATTAAGTAGTAATCTTTTATTAAGTAATCAGCTTTATTAGGCAATTAACTTTCCAATAATTTACATCAAAAAATTATTCTCTTAATCACTTGTACAAATTAACTAATACATATAATGACTCGATGTTCAAAATAATTTATTTTCAAAATATTAGACTTTGAAACTCGCTTTAAATCTTGTTTAATGATCTTACTTTAGAAAATTTAGTTTACAGCCTTTTGAATTTATTTATTAATTAAACTTTAAGACTTGTCTTAAATAGATTGTTTGAAATCTGTTAATTCATTAAGTCCAGAAAGCCCTAAAGAAACCCGAGCCAATCTTTAGTTTTCCCCAGTGCTACTTCGGGTCACTCACGACCCTACCCACTTCGAGTCACACTTGCAAAGATCCCGAGCTAATACCCGAGCACGTCTACTTCGTTCCCAATCCAACATCATACCCAATTTCTTCAGACACTAGCGTCAACTCGTGCACGTGCACGGAGCAGCGGCGCCGCTCTGGCGATTGGTGAGGCCTCCCACAAATCATAAACTACCTCGATGTCGAACTCGAGACGTCGAACCACCCGATCTCGCCATCGTTCAAAATCAAGAAAAGCCTGAGAAGCTCGAACCCAGACATCGATCACAAATTCGATTTGCAAATCCAATCCCAGTCCATCTAGCGTCCTGCAAACCCAGTCACGCCTCCGCCACCTACCAAGCTTCACCCCCCTCAAATGATGTGCCACTCGACGCACGGTGGAAGTCGCGGCGGACAAGAGTTCGTGCGTCACAAAAATTAGGTTTACGAAACAAAAACGATCACTGTAGTCGCCACCGTGGATGATGCCACCTCCGGCCATTTTTCCTACGACCACCGTAGGCTCCTCCTCCTCGCGCAACCCAGCCACCCCCATCTCCTCCGATCGCCTGAATTTGGCCAAAAATCCCTTTTTGTTCATCTTTGCCGTTCTCAGTAAATATGGGCTTAAAAATTTTGATTTTATTTTCAAAAATCATTATTTTCAGAAACGTTTCAGATGGTATAACTGAAACTAGAATTCGTGATGTTTGAATTTGTACACATTTTTGAAACTTTTTTCCTGTACTTTAAATTTCCAAAAGAACTTGAGTTCATTTTTGCTCACATTCATTTTTTTTTAAGACTTGAAACATGTTAAAACAAACTAATTTAGTTTAGATACCAAAATCTAATATGGATCATGGAAAGAGCAATTGAATTTCGAGCAAGAATTTGAATTCCAGGAGCCTGGAACAGAGGTGGTTTAAAACTTGAAATGACATGCACTAAAAATCTTCATTCACTTTTTAAAAATCATAACTTGTGGTAATAATTCAAGATATAAAGTCAAATTAACAATATGGATTATTCGAATTTTAGCCATTGAACTCCTTTTTACTGTAAATCTTGTTTTCTGTATTCCTGTTGACTGTTTATGCTTTCAAAGGTTTTCAAAAATTAATCAGGTAATTGCAGCCTAATATCATTTAAAGATCATTACTCAAATCTTTTTCTTTTTAGATAGTAATTTTCTTCTTAAATTTGTTAGCCTGTTACTTGAACAGAGTATCAAATACAATACACAAGTAATACACAGGTAAATCTACAAAGATATATACATGCAGACAATCATTCAACAACAACTGGAAGCATTCGTCATGGATTAACCACAGATAACAAATTAAAACATAATTAGGTCAATCTGCTCACCTGAGTTCCTTTTGAACAGAGGTCTCAAGCCTAATGTTGAAGACTGTAGTTGATTTGTTGGAGAGAAGGAATTTTGAGTTGTTAAGCTGAGGATGAATCTTGTTTGCTTTGAATTGAAGGATGTCTCTATATTTTCTTTTGCTTGCTATTTGCTTTTACAGTTTTCTTTCAGTTAGGTTACTAAGTTTGGTTTGATTAAACAAAGGAAGTGAAGTAGATGTATATTAAAAGAGATAGTGTTGTACAAGGTATTGCTGAGAGGATTTGGCATTAAATGCATGAGCTATTAGGTGTACAAGCTATACTGATCTTTTTTTTTATCTTCTTTTACAAGCTTGTGCTTTGCATATCTTATTTCGGCTGAAGGTACTTACATTAAAAAAATTCTTCTTATAGTCGCTGATGACTTTCATTGTTGATGGCTGCATTAATTGCCATGCTTATTTTGTTGTTCATATTCGCGTGGCTGATGTAGATCCATGTTGTATACTAAGGAGGCTAGCATAAATTACTGCACTTCTTTCTTTTGTTCTCAAGTGTGCATACTTATTCAATTATTGTTTTGTACAGTAGATGTTGGTCTTGTTATCTTCTTTTGCAAGCTTACTTATATGTTTGCTCATATGTACTTGTATTGTAGACCATTTTTTTTATTACTTCTTGTTTTGCTTTCCTAGGTTTACATACTTTGTTTTGTACAGTTTACTTACACAATTGTTTGAATTGTAGACATTCCTCTTTGTTCATTTGCTAGCTAATGTGTTGATTTTTTTTCCTTTTAGCATTTTGTTTACAGCAAGTGAATTTGTACTTCTTTGTCTCATTTACTTTGTAATTTATTTTCTTGCTTGCATACATTTTTTCTATTATCTTCATCATCTTGCATTTTTCCCATACACTTTTATTTGTATTCCTATTGTTATTATTTTTTAGTTTTTATAACCTTAAAATCTTACCACTAACATAAACCTTGAAATTTTATTTTATACTTTACACTTATATTTAATATTGGTAAATAGTTTTTATTTTAAACATTTCTTATTTATAATTCAATTTAATTCATTCGCTTTGAGTTTCAATCCAATTTCAAAAGCCAATAAGTATACATTTCTTATAAAATTTGAAAATTTCAAATAAACCCATAATTTAATTCAAAAATTCAATTTAAATTATAAATTTAAATTCGTCATTAAATCGGGATCATTACAGATTCCCCTCCTTAAGAAATTTCGTCCTCGAAATTTGCTAAGGAGATAACAAAGATAGATGAAAGATAGAGAAATATCTTTTCAGATCAAACTGGATATCAATTCTGCATTTGGTTTACCAAATCAGAATATCACCAAAATATATGAGAACAAACTCAATCAATTACGAAATAATGGGGTTATCTGATCTACGAAGTATACAGTGTATTGGTTAGTTCGAAGGGTAACTAACCGTTCGTAGAATATATCGAAACCCAATGAAATAGACAGAAATAGATTCGATTACGATTTCAGATTCAAGATTTAACTTATTTTTGATTTACTGAAAAACTAAGGATAGTTTTCATGTCGAACAAAATTCGAACAATTTAGTCGTAAACGAGAAGGTTACCTTATAAAATTTCTTTTCCTTAAACAGCTTTTGAGGTTGAAGAATCGTCTTCAATTGCATACACTTTCTTTTCTAGAGTTGCTTATAAGCTGGATAGTTGTTGATCCTGTGTCCCGGCTTGCGGCATTTATAGCATCCCGTAGATTCCTGATCTGACCTCATAAATGGCTCTCTCAATCCTGGCTTCCAATCACTCTTGCATCTATCCGAGTAGTGACCTTTCTCCAAGCAATTGAGACAAGTAACATCTATCTTTTTCTTCTGTACATCCTTCTTTCCTTTATTCTTCTTCGATTTCTTACCACCAAACTTCCTTTTTCTCCAATTTAGCTTGCTTGCATTTCCATTTTCCTCCGGATCTTTTTGCTTTTCCAGAGTATCGTATCGATAGCCCATGTCGATTAATTCAGAAAAAGATTCCTTGACGTGAGTAGTCATCCATTCCTGAAACTCCTTGTTCATTCCCCGAATAAACTTTTCATTCTTCTTTAACGGGTTATTCACCAATTCTGAACCAAATCGAGATAATTCAATAAATTTGTTCAAGTATTCCTCAAATGATAAACTTCCTTGCTCTAAATCCATAAACTCCTGATACATTCTAGAGATACCAGCAGACGGCATATATCGCTGCTCAAATACTTCCTTGAAACGACTCCAAGTAAATTCATCTGCCGACTCATCCAATGTAACTGTTTCCCACCAAACTAAAGCCTCTTCCTGGAGTTGCCAAGAAGCTATCAATCGCATCTGATCATCTTCTAACTTTAGTCCTTTGAAAATCTTTTCACATGATCGAATCCAGGCATGTGCTTCGATAACACTTTCTTTGCCAGTGAACGGCTTTCCACCTAGTCTAGAAAAACTTCGATGTAGATCAGCCAAATTTGATTGAGATTGAATAGGAATATCAGTCATTGCAGGACTTTGACCAGTTGAAGTGGTACTTTCCTATTTCCTATTTCGTCCTCTTCTTCCACTCATTCTTACCATCTGTGAATAGTAAGAAATCCAATTTAGGCATTCGGACGAAATATCTTAGAGAATAACAACAGATAAAGAGAATACATTAAGAAATTTGGATTTTGGTTCCACTGGTTGTACTCATTCAAGGGTATACTTCACCCTATCTCTAATGAGCCATCTAATGTGTTACACTCCATAGCTAAAGTTCTTACTCAACATTCAGCTCTAATACCAATCTGTCATGATCCGAACTCGATGTCCGATAACAACATCAAATTCGTATCGCGGGAGCTTGCAACACCCATTAGATGATAAATAACACAGCGGAAATAAAAAAGATGATATCACTAATATAACACGAATACAATATCCAATACATCAATTTGATATAATGACAATCATCAACATCAGAGAATATATACAACAGAATACAGTGGAACATGATACAATATGAAATAAGTCTTCACAGAAATCCAATACTGCAATTCTGATCCAAAAGCTCCAAAAGACAAGGCTACAAAACTCCTAGCTCGATCCACCATCAAGATTTCACCAAGATAAGCAAGTCTCGTATGAATCCAAAGACTGAACTAGCTCCAGATAATTTACTAAACCTAACTATCTGAAAAACCAAACTCTAGACTGCCCGTGTGGAAAAATTGTGGGCACCTAGAGTTTAGAAAAGGAACAATAAACTCCAGGTCAGTCATGGGACTGGTGTGAGCAAACGAAAACAGTTTGTCTTTTAAAAACAACTAAAGATTTAAATTTCAAAATCGCAATGCTTTTGGAAAATGAAACTACCATAAGGTCTCCCGCCACACTCACAATGCAAACGCAGAATTGGAGGAGATTTCTCCTTATAATAGTCAAACATGCTTGATACGCAAATTTCTTTGATATTATTATTATAAGTGCAAGTGCAGAAAAACATTTCGAAAGTAGAATATAAATCTTAGCCAGCATAGACATTTCGAACTATGCCTATTATAGCTACCATGTTCAATAGCAGGTTACCACCACATTCCATGGCAGGTTATACAACTAAAACCGTACAAGGCTCGTATTGTTTGAATGGATTTTCCAACCAATGGTCAGGCTAAGGAACTTCCTATTGCCACATGGGAACGCCTCTAGCGGGACGCCCCGAGAACCTAACCGGATCTCTGCCAAACAAGGCCGGCTACCCCCTTTCCCGGGGAATATACAGAACCTCAGATATGCCACCCCCGGTCCTTTGAGACCTTTATACGAGAGCTCTCTAACCAACAACATCACACAATAATAAATAAAGTGTGTCCACATGAGTAAGTATCTGGGCTCCATACCATGATACTACCCTTTTCCAGAAGGAATGGTCATACCCTAGGGGAGCTACCCCTGAAACCGTGCCGCACAATTCCTGTTTCGACCATTACCGGGTTGTGAGGCTCGAAGAAGTCTCGTCCACAAAGCTACGCTTTTCACAAAGCCATGCTTCGATCAACAAATGATCAGCAGCACTCAGCATGCCACATTACCAAATTGGGAATATATCGCTGATAACCTTCAACTACATAACCTCTGAGCTCGTACGTCTCAGAGAAGGTTGTTAAGCTAAGAGAAAAAATTCTCCGCCACCAACAGAAATGTATTTGAAAGAAATCTTCTTTATATCTCAAAATGTAATGTCAGACATACAATCCATACAAGTCTGTTCCAGGTTCGAACAGAACCGAAGGCACTTCCGAAGAAGCCCTTGCAAATCCGGGTATTCACAATCCCGATCGGACTTCCCATCACTTAGGGAATCTCTATACCGTAGCTACTCAGTGCAGAGACAATCGATAGGTCATCCTATCGTTCTCGCAAATACCCGGTCTTCACCACGGGTCTTCAGATTCTATCCATAACGACGTATCACATATTCGGAATGGGTTATACGACACAAAGATCCTCTCCCGGCTAAACCGAATAGTGAGCGCAACATTTAAAAACATATGGATATGGGATTTCAATTAAGTCACAACTTAATGATTCAAAACTTTCTTTCAAATGGTTTAAACCAATTACCATTTCAAATCTTTTAAACAAAAAGATTTATTTCACAAAGTTCACTCGATTTTCACAAAGATTCATTTACGGATTTCAAAGAAATTTTCATTTCAATTAGATTAGCTCATTTAAATCTATAAATCAAAGATTTATCTCATAGCTTTCAAAACTGTTTCTAAAGATTCATTTATAACTTGGAAAACTATTTTCTGTTTAACTTGAAATCCCTTAAATACAATTTGAAATTCATTTCTTATATGAAAGCTTTTTTTATCACTTAGAAACTATAGTTTTACTTTGGAAAAACCCGATTCCATTTATACAAGTTACAGCCTTTGGTTTAATTCAAATTTCCAAATCAATGCTTAAAAACGGTTTAAACCCGTATAACTTGTAAAGTCCTTTTTAAATCATAAATACTGGATATAGAATTCAATTTCAGATTTTTGAATTTCAATTTAAATCCGATTATTCAATTTTCAAATCTTTATTAGTTATTCAAAAATAACTTTTATTCTTAAAACAGCTTTTCAAAAGCTTTTCATATTAGACTTAATTTATTTCCAAAACTTTTTGAATTTAAAAATTTCCAATTCAAAACTTATTTAAAAAAATTCTGTGACTTAATCGATTTCCACGTGAAACCCATATTTGTGTGGGTATAGTGTGGTCCAGGGGTTTTACACAATAGTGCGCACATCAATCATTACAGAGATATCAATATCGATAAGCGATATAATCAGTAACGCTTATCTTTATTTACAGATTCATTGGTAAGGTAAATTTATCAATCACAAAGATTCATTATTATGATTCGATGTGGGTTTCGGATAACCAACTGTAATCCGACTCCATGTCGCATCGATGTTCAAATGCCGTTTTACGGGAAAAAGGGGTTTCATGTATATATAGAATAAAATCATCAATCAAAATCCAGCACATAGTAATTCACATCTCATAGCATCACAATTTCAAACAGAAATATCAATTCTTTATACAACAAATTAGATATCCTACATACACGGTCTAGAAGCAATCATCTTTAATTCTTATTCTAATTAATTCAATTTAAAATTAATTATTTGAGAGTTAATTCCTCAACCCTGTTTAATTTATCATTAATTATCAATTGATTACTTGTTTCATTCCAAATTATTTAATTAACTTTAATCATTAGTCCATTAGTCTTAATTGAATAATTATTTTTAATAATTAATTACCTTAATTTAATTAATCTTAATTGATTAATTATTCCATAAGTAACAACGTAATTATACCTTAATTCCATTAAGTAGTAATCTTTTATTAAGTAATCAGCTTTATTAGGCAATTAACTTTCCAATAATTTACATCAAAAAATTATTCTCTTAATCACTTGTACAAATTAACAAATACATATAATGACTCGATGTTCAAAACAATTTATTTTCAAAATATTAGACTTTGAAACTCGCTTTAAATCTTGTTTAGTGATCTTACTTTAGAAAATTTAGTTTACAACCGTTATCCCATTTTTGGTCAAAACTGGAATATCAATGTTGTGTGCATTTCCACCACGACCGAACCAAGAAGAAGCAGCTAGCAAGCGTATATAAGTCTAGGATTTCACTCAAGGTTCAGATATAAAAGTTCATTCGGTGAAACAATGCGAGAGTCCATTCGGCACTCCAACACTCAAGCCCATTCGGCAGTATGAAACGAGATCTCATTCGGCATTCGAAATACCATGGCCCATCCGGCATTCCCAATGCCGAGATTCATCCGGCATTCCCAATGCCGAAGTCCATTCGGCATTCCCAACTCCACTGCCGAGCCAAACCTCAGCCTCCACCGAACCAGAATTCCACCGGACAATCCATGCTACCACCGGTCCAGCTCCATCTCCATGCTACTGCCGAGCCAGCCTCCACCGAACCAACACCAATAAAGCCCACACCGAACCAACTCCATCTCCATACCGGACCAGGGTCTCATCTCCTACCAACAACCACCGGACCATGTGCTACCGGACCAACCTCCTCCAAACCAACTCCTACCGAATCAATCTTCTCCAAGCTCGGCCGAACCAAGGTATACCGGACCAAACTACCAGGCCAGATTGCTTCACCCCAGGCCCGCCAGCAGCTATATACATCCAGGACCCCTGCCCCCAGCCTCACCCTATAAATAGAGAGGCAGGGGTACAACAATGGCAGACAAGTTTGAGAGCTCAAGCACGGAAGGAACTTTCAAACAACATTCATATACTTGTATACAAAGCTTTGTACTTGTAAACTGAAGAGAAAAAGGAGAATAACATATAAAGTGGACGTAGGCACGTTCTGGCCGAACCACTATAAATCTGTGTGTCGTTTACAGTTTAGTCCCTGCTTTTTACATATTTGCATAAATCACCCAAATCGCTAAGAACCACATATAATCACTAAATCGTACGATTTTGAGGTGTTTGCCCATTTTTTGCGCAAACATTTTTGGTGCTTTCATTGAGAGTTGAACTCAGGGACCTACCGCTTGGAAGTTGAATTTGAGAGTTTAGAGATTCAGATTGGAAGAGTCATGGCGAGACAATCAAGCAGAAGGCCATGGCCAGAGCAGAGTCAACAGGAAGGGAGTCAAGAGGCTTCCTCAGGAGCAAACCAAGCTTCAGCCTTCATCACCAGGGATGAGATGGAGGCTATGATGAGAAGACAAGAAGAGATGATCCAGAACTTGCTTTAGCAAATTGGGCAACTTGGAGCACAAAACCAAGGAGAAACTGGAGTTCAGAACGGAGCAGGACCATCTGGCGCAGCACCAGAGCTAGAGGGCACTCACGTAGAGCATGTTGATCCGACCCCGGGAAGAGAGATGGGGGCATCCGAGCCACCTGGTAGCAATAGAGGAATGAACGTTCAGCCAGGGAGGCATACACATGAAAACTCCCGCGGACTCGGGGGGCAGGTCGAAGGCAGTGAACGAGGACTACAGCTTGGAGACAATGACAGATTAGCAGAGATGGTTAGAAGAGCTATGAGAGGCGGTTTAGTAAACAGAGACTTGGAAGATGTAAACATGAGTCCTTTTTCTTCTGCGATTAGGATGGCTAGGAACCCACCAGAATTCAAGCTACCATCAGTAGAGATGTACGATGGGAGGACAGACCCTGCGGTCCATCTTACTAAGTATATGAGGCACATGGAAGTGTTGGGGGCATCACAGGAGATCATGGCCCAGGGCTTTCCACTGTATTTGACGGACATTGCAGCGTTATGGTTTAGGCAACTAGAGAACGGCTCCATAGGAACGTGGGCAGATTTAACTGAGAGATTCATGAGGCAATTCAGGGTTCATATTGTGAGACCCAAGAATGTGATGACTTTGGCAACCTTGAAGCAGAAAACTGGAGAGACTTTGAGGAGGTTTCTAACGCGATTTAATGCGGCGGCAGCATCAGTGGATCGACCAGATCCATCTATGGTCTGATGGCGGCTGTATCTGGAATAGCTGATAGTACAGAGTTCAAGAATTCATTAACCAAGGACCCGCCTATGAATCTGGGAGAGTTCTATCACGAGGCTGAAAAGTTTCTACGTTTGGAAGATGCTAGTGCAGAAAGAGAGGAAGAAGATGACGTTTACGCAATCAAGAGCGGAAACCCACCTAGAAAGGGTGCGGAGACTAGCAAAGGAAAGAGAAAGGCTGAGGATAATGATGACAGGACAAAGCGGCTACGAAGGGAGCCGCGATTCATCACTCACACTGAGCTGAATGAGAGTCTGGAACGAATTTATCAGGATACCAAGGAGCAGGTTCCGTATCGTAGACCAATGCGAAGGGATCCAACCTCCGACGAAAGAAAATCAGATAAGTTTTGTGTATTCCATGAATTAAACGGTCATAACACTAATGATTGTAGGCATTTGAAGGACGAGGTGGAAGGGCATATTAGGAACGGTATGCTCCATCAGTATGTGAGGAGGCGAACTCCAGCAGTGTAGCCAGAGCGACCACCGTCTACATCGGCAAGAGGTGACCCTGGATCGGGGCACCGTTTGATTATCCATTGATTGCTAACACGTTTAAATCATTTACACATGTGAGCGATCGCGCACGATCCATAGGCATGCTCTGAATGACTACCAACCGCGTTATAGTAAGAGTTTACGCTTTGACATCTTCATTCTGCTTTTTGCTTTGATTTTGATTTGAACATTTAAATTCTTCCTGTTTGGACATTTCTGCCGTAAGTTTCATATGTTTATTGCTCTAACATTTACAATTCTATGGAAAAATTTACAATTTACTTGTATGCCCGTTGGATCGCGAACAGTCCACGAGCACCTCTTGCATGGCAGCGAACTGTCGTAGTCTTTGATTCGGAAACTCCCCCAAACAATAACTTCGGCACTGATATTATTAAGTCCCCCCCGGGCACACAACTCGCCTCGAACAGCACCCGACTACGAACAGTCACAATTCGCCTCGAACGGCACCCGACTTCGAACAGTCACAATTCGCCTCGAACGGCACCCGACTACGAACAGTCACAATTCGCCTCGAACGGCATCCGACTTCGAACAGTCACAATTCGCCTCGAACGGCACCCGACCCCGAACGGTCACAATTCGCCTCGAACGGCACCCGACTTCGAACAGTCACAAACTCGCCTCGAACGGCACAACTCATCTCGCCACAAATGGCTCGATCGCGAAAGGTCGCCATTTGAGGTCCACCTCCTGACCGCCAATAGTCGCACCTTACCACGAAGGGCTCGATCTCGAACGATCGTCATCCGAAGTAAGGCGCTTGACCGCGAACGGTCCCATTCCATCTTTCGCCGCGAACGGCACCCGCCGTGAACGGTTACATTTCACCCCAAGTGGCTTGATCACGAACGGTCGCCATTTGAGGTCCTCCCTCTGACCGGGCTCGGTCGGACTTTACCTCGAATGGCTCGATCCCGAACGGTCGTCGTTTGAAGTAAACCGCTTGACCGTGAACGATCACATTCCACCGCAAATGACTCGATCTCGAACGATCGTCGCATGGATTTAGACGCTTGACCGCGAACGGTCGCACTTCACCTCAAATGACTCGATCGCGAACGGTCGTCATTTGAAGTTAGGCGCTTGACCATGAACGGCCGCGCTTCATCCCAAACAGCTCGATCCCGAACGGTCGTCATTTCGGGCCATATAAAATATCAAGCTCTTTACAGGATGTCAACAGGATATGAACATCCAGCTCATGGCATTACAAAACACGCCTTCCTATCGCAAGGCATGTTTTGGGGGGCAAAGTGTTATCCCATTTTTGGTCAAAACTGGAATATCAATGTTGTGTGCATTTCCACCACGACCGAACCAAGAAGAAGCAGCCAGCAAGCGTATATAAGTCTAGGATTTCACTCAAGGTTCAGATATAAAAGTTCATTCGGTGAAACAATGCGAGAGTCCATTCGGCACTCCAACACTCAAGCCCATTCGGCAGTATGAAACGAGATCACATTCGACATTCGAAATACCATGGCCCATCCGGCATTCCCAATGCCGAGATTCATCCGGCATTCCCAATGCCGAAGTCCATTCGGCATTCCCAACTCCACTGCCGAGCCAAACCTCAGCCTCCACCGAACCAGAATTCCACCGGACAATCCATGCTACCACCGGTCCAGCTCCATCTCCATGCTACTGCCGAGCCAGCCTCCACCGAACCAACACCAATCAAGCCCACACCGAACCAACTCCATCTCAATACCGGACCAGGGTCTCATCTCCCATCAACAACCACCGGACCATGTGCTACCGGACCAACCTCCTCCAAACCAACTCCTACCGAATCAATCTTCTCCAAGCTCGGCCGAACCAAGGTATACCGGACCAAACTACCAGGCCAGTTTGCTTCAGTTCAGGCCCGCCAGCAGCTATATACATCCAGGACCCCTGCCCCCAGCCTCACTCTATAAATAGAGGGGCAGGGGTACAACAATGGCAGACAAGTTTGAGAGCTCAAGCACGGAAGGAACTTTCAAACAACATTCATATACTTGTATACAAAGCTTTGTACTTCCAAACTGAAGAGAAAAAGGAGAATAACATATAAAGTGGACGTAGGCACGTTCTGGCCGAACCACTATAAATCTGTGTGTCTTTTACAATTTAGTCCCTGCTTTTTACATATTTGCATAAATCACCCAAATCGCTAAGAACAACATATAATCAACTAAATCGCACGACTTTGAGGTGCTTTCCCATTTTTTGCGCAAACAACAGCCTTTTGAATTTATTTATTAATTAAACTTTAAGACTTGTCTTAAATAGATTGTTTGAAATCTGCTCATTCATTAAGTCCAGAAAGCCCCAAAGAAACCCGAGCCAATCTTTAGTTTTCCCCCGTGCTACTTCGGGTCACTCACGACCCTACCCACTTCGAGTCACACCTGCAAAGATCCCGAGCTAATACCCAAGCACATCTACTTCGTTCCCAATCCAACATCATACCCAATTTCTTCAGACACTAGCGTCAACTCGTGCACGTGCACGGAGCAGCGGCGCCGCTTTGGCGATTGGTGTGGCGTCCCACAAATCAAAAACTACCTCAATGTCGAACTCGAGACGTCGAACCACCCGATCTCGCCATCGTTCAAAATCAAGCAAAGCCTGAGAAGCTCGAACCCAGACATCGATCACAAATTCGATTTGCAAATCCAATCCCAGTCCATCTGGCGTCCAGCAAACCCAGTCACGCCTCCGCCACCTACCAAGCTACACCCCCCTCAAATGATGTGCCACTCGACGCACGGTGGAGGTCGCGGCGGACAAGAGTTCGTGCGTCACAAAAATTAGGTTTACAAAACAAAAACGATCACTGTAGTCGCCACCGTGGATGATGCCACCTCCGGCCATTTTTCCTACGACCACCGTAGGCTCCTCCTCCTCCTCGCGCAACCCAGCCACCCCCATCTCCTCTGATCGCCTGAATTTGGCCAAAAATCCCTTTTTGTTCATCTTTGCCGTTCTCAGTAAATATGGGCTTAAAAATTTTGATTTTATTTTCAAAAATCATTATTTTCAGAAACGTTTCAGATGGTATAACTAAAACTAGAATTCGTGATGTTTGAATTTGTACACATTTTTGAATTTTTTTTCCTGTACTTTAAATTTCCAAAAGAACTTGAATTCATTTTTGCTCACATTCATTTTTTTTTTAGACTTGAAACATGTTAAAACAAACTAATTTAGTTTAGATACCAAAATCTAATATGGATCATGGAAAGAGCAATTGAATTTCGAGCAAGAATTTGAATTCCAGGAGCCTGGAACAGAGGTGGTTTAAAACTTGAAATGACATGCACTAAAAATCTTCATTCACTTTTTAAAAATCATAACTTATGGTAATAATTCAAGATATAAAGTCAAATTAACAATTTGGAGTATTCGAATTTTAGCCATTGAACTCCTTTTTACTGTAAATCTTGTTTTCTGTATTCCTGTTGACTGTTTATGCTTTCAAAGGTTTTCAAAAATTAATCAGGTAATTGCAGCCTAATATCATTTAAAGATCATTACTCAAATCTTTTTTTTATTTTTAGATAGTAATTTTCTTCTTAAATTTGTTAGCCTGTTACTTGAATAGAGTATCAAATACAATACACAAGTAATACACAGGTAAATCTACAAAGATATATACATGCAGACAATCATTCAACAACAACTGGAAGCATTCATCATAGATTAACCACAGATAACAAATTAAAACATAATTAGGTCAATCTGCTCACCTGAGTTCCTTTTGAACAGAGGTCTCAAGCCTAATGTTGAAGACTGCAGTTGATTTGTTGGAGAGAAGGAATTTTGAGTTGTTAAGCTGAAGATGAATCTTGTTTGCTTTGAACTGAAGGATGTCTCTATATTTTATTTTGCTTGCTATTTGCTTTTACAGTTTTCTTTCAGTTAGGTTACTAAGTTTGGTTTGAATAAAAAAAGGAAGTGAAGTAGATGTATATTAAAAGAGAAAGTGTTGTACAAGGTATTGCTGAGAGGATTTGGCATTAAATGCATGAGCTATTAGGTGTACAAGCTATACTGATCTTTTTTTTTATCTTCTTTTACAAGCTTGTGCTTTGCATATCTTATTTCGGCTGAAGGTACTTACATTAAATTTTTTCTTCTTATAGTGGCTGATGACTTTCATTGTTGATGGCTGCATTAATTGCCATGCTTATTTTGCTGTTCATATTCGTGTGGCTGATGTAGATCCATGTTGTATACTAAGGAGGCTAGCATAAATAACTGCACTTCTTTCTTTTGTTCTCAAGTGTGCATACTTATTTAATTATTGTTTTGTACAGTAGATGTTGGTCTTGTTATCTTCTTTTGCAAGCTTACTTATATGTTTGCTCATATGTACTTGTATTGTAGACAATTGTTTTATTACTTCTTGTTTTGCTTTCCCGGGTTTACATACTTTGTTTTGTACAGTTTACTTACACAATTGTTTGAATTGTAGACATTCCTCTTTGTTCATTTGCTAGCTAATGTGTTGATTTTTTTTCCTTTTAGCATTTTGTTTACAGCAAGTGAATTTGTACTTCTTCGTCTCATTTACTTTGTAATTTATTTTCTTGCTTGCATACATTTTTTCTATTATCTTCATCATCTTGCATTTTTCCCATACACTTTTATTTGTATTCCTGTTGTTATTATTTTATAGTTTTTATAACCTTAAAATCTTACCACTAATATAAACCTTAAAATTTTATTTTATACTTTACACTTATATTTAATATTGGTAAATAGTTTTTATTTTAAACATTTCTTATTTATAATTCAATTTAATTCATTCACTTTGAGTTTCAATCCAATTTCAAAAGCCAATAAGTATACATTTCTTATAAAATTTGAAATTTTCAAATAAACCCATAATTTAATTCAAAAATTCAATTTAAATTATAAATTTAAATTCGTCTTTAAATCGGGATCGTTACAAGAACTGGAACACTTTGCTATCAGATATATGTTAAATCATTTATATTCCCTCCTTTTATAAGAGCGGTATATGCATATGTGACCATTGCTCTCCATTCACCAAATGTACCAAAATAAAATTATTAGGATCTATCAAAATAGGAGACATTGAGGTGATATGCTTAATTCAAACAATACTTGAACTTTTAACTATATATTGTCCAATGACAATTTTTCCTACTATAATGTTTAGTTTGAGATATTCATTTGATGGACTAGCTCATGTCATGTAACCAAATCGTTTATTTGAGCCTGCCTTGACATGTAATCTTAACCTACACATACTCAGCTGTTTAACTGCTCATGCACTGCTATGGTTTTATATGCCTTTATTGCCCTGCCATTCCCTATCTAGTGTTGTTTTATGTCTTAGATTGCACATGCCATGCACATACTACATTTCTAAACTATCTATATGTATATATTGTAAAGGCCCACAAATCCATACCCCTTTGAGTCGACCATAATTCATACTAGTTCAACTCAAATTGAATGGAAATACGAATCATTAGGGGTAAAGAAGAAAAAGGTACAAGAAAATAAACAGAAACAGCAACATAGAATCGCACAAACGCAACGGAACGAAATATGATATATAATAACGTATTTTTACATAAAAGAATCTGTAACAGTTATATACTTACAATCACCAGACTACAACAATCAATACATCAATCCGGATAGTTATAATAACTTGTTCTCATACAACGGAAATATAAATCAAGTACAGAGATACGTCTCTATCATCCAGCTCGCCTCTAGAGCTCCATAGCTTTCTAACCTGAATCTGTAATACTCGGTCTGACCCGTATTATAATAAAATAACACCCGAATCAGTCTGGAAAACCAGTGTGAGAAAACACACTAAATTTGAATTATTAGAGCTATCAAAATCCTTTGAAAAAACAAAAGTATCTCATAGGACCGCGTCACACATAAACAAGACGGTTTTTCCCTTACGATAACCAAAACATTTTGTAGAAAAATCCAGTGATATTATAATAGTGTCTAAATACAAATATTTATTCAAATTGCTGAAATTGTTGCATTAATTAAATTCCAGCATACTAGGCTCTACAAACAAAACCGTAGAGGCATGTATTGGGGAGTGGATTCCATACGAATGACTGGGCCACTAGAGTATCGCCCATCATAGTACACCTCTAGAACAATGTATCGAGGACCATGCCGGGATCCCCTACTACACAAGACCGGCCTACCCCTAACTTGTATAGACCGAATATGTTATCAACCCAAATGTTCCACCCTTACCATCGAGCACTCCTTTCATGCATAACCATATCCATGATAAATAGGTTCCCGCGGACATCTAAAAAAGTGATAGCATACCTGAATTGGGTGCGACCCACTTAGCCTTGCTACATCTCTCATGTTTTAGTCATTCCCGGTTGATACGGCTTGAGGCTAAGCGTTACCTTTCAAGAAACAATTCTACTTAGAATGCTCGTCGTTCTCCAATGACAATGTTCTGATAGCATTCGTCCATACAAGTAGTCCTGAGTCTGGACAAACCGAATCATTGTCTTCATCATCTTTACGGTATTCAATCGCACGTTCAAACCGGATCACAGTGGTTTTGGGATAATTAAATCTGATCTCGATCTCTTTGAAACGATTAACTAAATTGGCCAATATTGATAGTCGGTTATTTAACTATCAATAAAACATCCATAAGAAGTCACTTGGCCTTATTATAATTTTTTTCAAATATTTGTTTCAAAATATCCTTAATGAGATATATATTCAAATCCCTTTCCATATTCCACTATTTGAAAACCTTTTCAAATACTTAAATCCATAACAAGATATTTTCAAACCATCTCAACACTTAGAAATATTTCCAAATTTCCACTTTCATATTTAGGAAAATATTATAAGTCTTATTTTCCAAAATCCTTTCAAATAACAACACTTAAAGGAATATTTCGTAACTTATTTCACAAGTCTTCGGAATCACTAATAAATTTCCTTTCCAGTTCCAAAACCCAGTATACTTATTTATAACCCCATTCAACAATTTATAACTTTTTTATAAATTCAGATTTCATTTTCAAAATTCCCATATTCAACATTTTGAAATTTTATTCCTTTCAAATTCCTTATAAAATCCTTCCCCTAAAATCATATCCATTTAAAAACCCTATTTACGAATCTCGAGAGAATTTATAAAAAAATTCAATCACTTCAAAACTATATATATATATATATATCTATAATAGGTATTTAAAAAGGATAATAATTTATTTTTAAAACAAGTTCAAGTAATGATTTATTTAAACTCATTTTTAGATAGACAAATAAATTTTCAAAGCTGATATTCAAAATTAGAATTTACTAAAATAAATACTTCATATTTAGAAATCTACTTACCAAAGTTTTTCAATCTTAACTAGTTTAAAATTTCATAGTTTCAAATAAATAAATTTCCCTTTTAAAGACAAACTTACTTCTTAGAATGAAAAATATATTTTTAAAACCTCAACAACAAATTCAATTTATGAATTCCTCTCGAGTCTCATCACATCACTTACATTTCGATCTCCATAACCATTTTCACTTTTCAAAAATAGTATCACTATTTTCCTTACCCTATTTCCATACATATTCTAATATAAATTCACCTATGAATTTTATACTCCCAATTTTTCATCCTGATATCAGATTCCTTTGTTTATAAACATCGTTTATAAATTTTATAACTCCTTTACTTTTACCTTTTTATAAAACAAATCTTATTTATAAAAATCCATTATATAATTTCATTGCTTATAAATTTCATTTATACCTCCAATCTATTTTTAATATGATTTTAACTCCTTTTCATATTTCAGAATACCATTTACAAACTCCTTTATATAATTAATTTTTAAAGTCTCTATTTAAACCCATTCACGAATAGTTACGTACAATCCAAAATTAATACATATATTATTCCTAATTCAATTTTCTTAAAAATAATCCAATTTCCAATATAAATATTTTTATATCAAAAATTCCCTTTAATTCCATTAATTATTTTTTTAAATGTATTTCTGGTATTTAAAATATTAAAATTCAGGCCAGTGATACAATGCATCCAATAATTTCAATCAATACAATAATCTATATTAAATTATTCTACATAATCCATACATCACAATATATGAAATTAAATTAGACATTTTGTGGAAAACAGTTGGATCCTTCCAACATGTTTCCCTGCATCCATAGATGTTAATACAACATAAAGAAATACCAATTCCACTTCGAGGGGGATATCATGGTATATAGGGTTATCCGCTATTATGTGGGGCGTATAGGGTCCATCCACTATAATGTGTGTGGGAATATCACTCCAACTACTAATATATATACACACACAACTATAGATAGAATATCATTCAACAAACAATAATTTATAAATTCGATAGGCATCCAAAATTGAATTTCAACTATTTAAAATTTAAATTTTGGTAATCCAAATAAGTGAGAATTTTTCTTACCTTGAATTTTATATGCAAACCATTCCCATCTCGACTTGTTTCAATGATTTGGACCTCATATAAAAGTTATACAATTTCATAAGAATTCGATTTATCAAAACAATTTATTTACTAATTTATTTATTTAATCAATTAATTATAAATACGTTAATTACCTTCACTAATATTAAGTCCTGAAATTATAAAAACCAAGTCTTCTTCATTGCGATATCCAAAACCATACGGGACCTCTGTTGCCCAAACCAGCGCCGCCGACCATCCCCTTGTGCCTAACGCCTGTTGCCAACCTTGCCATTGCCTTCCTCGACACAACCTCTATTATCTCAACCCAACACAACCCAACCGGAGCCTCCCTCAACATGACAGCGTCGCAACCCTCCAAAGCCAACCGCACCCCCACACCTCAGCCACGAAGTGCTACTTCCAACCGCAACCACTAACCTCTAGATGTCACGACCGTCTCCTTCCCAAATTGCCCCGCTACTTCGTCTTTGTTCGCACCTCATTTTATTTTATCTTCCATCGCGACTCGAGCTTCACCTTGAGCTGCAGCTCGCTGACAGCAGTGACTCCACCTCCCATCGCCATCGCGCGCACCATCATTCCTATACCCTTGCCGAGACTCACACCACCAGGTCGCCATCCTGCTTCATGCGATGCGATTTGACTTTTTTTCTTATTTTTTAAATACGAGGATCAATCTTGTTCTTTTTTCTCTCTGATTTAATCGATGTGAACCAATAGAGGACAAAAGGAATGACGTGATTTAAAGGTAAACGGTTAGTGTATTTCAGAAGGTAAGGTGACTGATTTGACCATATATGCTTTTATTTTATAATTCAATTAACTTACATTACATATCACAAATTTTGAACCCCTATGGAGGTGTGCCGCTAGGCGTTTATAATGTTTTGCCCCTATTCCCAACGCAAAGGAAAAGGTTTCGAGTTCTAATTCGATCGTATGGAAAAGATATCTTTTTGGTCCCAATTATTATATTAAATTTTCGATATTAATTCAGTGTGTTTCTATATCGTACGACCAAACAATAACTTTAAACACTATGAAATTTGAAATCCGATAATAATACACTATTACGGGTCCAGTGGAACTGGTTTCATCGAATTCCTAAAATGCGCCCCAAATCGCTATTTTAACACGTCGATTAAATCGATGATTTCGAAAATTCTGAAATCACTTAAATTTTTAGTGTTAAAATCTTACTGACTAAATTATAATCCCAAATCCAATATTTAAACCATTTAAATATTCAAAATCGAACAACGGAAATCCGGTTCCTTACATTACTTCCACCTTAAAATAATTTCGTCTCCGAAATTACTAAGGCAGGAAAATGCTCCAAACCCATTAACTTACCAAAACCCACTTAGTGAAAACCCGATATTCACTTTTCTAATTTTTTAGTTCCATACCAAAAAATTAGTTTTTAATTTGAATTCTATAATCCTTTATTCAATAACAATTCGAAATCAAATTGTCGTTAACAAAAAATTTCAAAAAATTTCCAACACCCTAAATTTTCAAAAAAATTTGGCAGATTCTCCTTTGTACGGAGGATATTTTGCAATATGACAAGGGAGATAAATATATGTACATCGACCCACATGATCGGAAAAAAATGTATAACAATATTTATATTTTGCGGTATTTAATCCGGAAAAGTACCTTATTTTAGCATTTTTAAGCATTATTAAGCAAGCAAGTTTCCTTCATATGCAATTACGCAACCCAAATCTAGCCCGACAGCCTTCGGGTACCTATACTTACTCAGTTTAAACATATAAGTACCAAAATATGATATTATCTAACATTTCACTTATTTAAATAGTTAAAACACCTAAACTTCATAAGCAACACATGCTAAACATTTATTTATAAGCAATTACATGGTCTCGATACTAATTTAATTACTTTTAAATAATCCATGTACCATTTCATTCAATTTGGAATGATTTACAACCAAACTAACTTTCATTCAATTCACATTTATAATAAAAAAAATATATCCATTCCAAATTGATCTAAAATTCATTTATTTAATTTTTATTAATTCACACAATTTTATTTACTTCCTTTTATGTCAAACGACAATATTTCCACGCTAATCCAATGATATCTATTCAATAAAACAATCACTTAAGCTTATAGCTATTTAGATTGATTTCAAACAATTTTATTTGAAATTCCATTTCAAATTGATTCTCAATCAATTCAGTTGCATTCTATTCATATCTACATTCATTATATTCAAATCCATTTTATTAAGCTTGGAATCATCCCACGCTATTTATTAAATAACTATTTCATAATCTATTCGAGCCAAACTTCTATACAAAATATTTACTTAAGTCAATCCGTTATTAGAAATTATTTCCACCTTATAACTTAAGTTTATTTTCATTTCAACCAACCTCCATTTCATTTACTAATTAATTAACTGGTTCATTCATTTAATCCACTTCAATTTTGATTCCATACTCATTTTCATTCCTGAATTCATTTAAATGATATCAATGCCATAATCAATTTATTTATACTCAAATTGAATTTATTTGTAACTCAAGTCATTATATTTCAATCCAATCCCATTTTACTCGACCACGCTTCCAATTTTATTTAATTCGCTTTTTTTAAGTCGAATCTAATTTATAACTCGAATTCCCTATTCAGCTAACTTATCTAACTTGTTCACTTTCAATTTTACCATTCCATATTTGATTCTACTTCAAAAATCACTTCATTTAAATTTCCTTGAGTTCAAATTTATTTTAGTATTCAAGTTTGGACTTTAATTCCTCGCTTTAAAATATTACACCATCTTTATTTTGGGTTTTCTATCTCACCTCTTAATTCTATAAGTCACAACTTATTTTTTACATTCCCATCAACTCTATACTCGAATATTTTCATGTTTTACTTTTAACTAGAGACCATACATTTATTTATAGCCTGAGTATATTTTTATTCAATTCGTTTCAATTTTTTATATGATATTCCAATTTATTTATTCATAATTTCAATTTTCACCTAAATTTTATCTCATTCAAAATTGATAACTTGTGGTTATATAATTATTTTAGTACCCAAAATTTATATTTACTTCAATTTTATATTATTTCTAATCCAATCCATTTTATTTTACTTGGCTTAACTTAAGTTAAATTACAATTTCATACCATTCATTTTTATTTAATCAAGTAAGAATTATTTTTTATTTTAATTCTTTTCTCCACATTTCCTTACTTTTATTTATTTTTCCTTTCACTTATACGTAATTCATACGTACTTATTATCTTAGTTAACTTTATCACATTCTATTCATTTCACTCTATTTAGTTGTAATCACTTTGTTTAATTTATTGCCCTTAACATTTCTTAAGTTAAATTCCCATTTCCTACAATTTTCTTTTACAAATCCAATTTATTTAACTAACATAAGTTAACTTTTTAATTTCATCTTGAAGTTCCTACTTTTCTGTTTTATTTCAAAAACTTATTCTCTTTTGATTTCACTTCTCATTTTATTCAAAATTCAAACACCCGGTTTTTATTTCAAATTACTTTGAAATCATATATATATATATATATATATATATACATACACATTCTTTTTGGTTTAACAAACCACTTTCATCGATTTTCAAAATTCATTGGTTCCATTCCAAAATAATTTAGCTTCAAAATTCCCAAACCAACACTTGCTTTTCACCGAAAAACCTCCCAATCAGTTTACTATGGTAGCAATCCGACACTTAGAAACTCGAAAATGAACACTGATGATGCGGCCATCATCCTCAGAATTATTTTTCAGCGACTGAAGTGAGTTCAGTGCTATATCACTTCCAAAATCCATTTAAAACTATTTTTCTTCCAAATATATCTCCAAAATAATATACCATTATTTAATTCAAAATACTTTGGGAAACATTTCCAAAAATCCCCAGGATTTAATTTTCCAAATTCTGGTTTGAACCCATTTGTATTTTCTAGCTCATCTGTATAATCCATACTTATACAATCTCCTTCTGGTTATATATATAACAATTTCAAATTTTATAATCTTATTTTGATTCTAACGTCCAAACATGTCAATTTATAATATAATAATTTCATAAAATTATTGCTTTTATATCAAAATGTAATTTGGTAAATTAGTTCATTTACCCACTTCAAAACCATACCTTGTCGAATTACTCAATTCAACTACTCAGAAACTCCTATCGATTTAGTGGCGTCCCACTACTCGAACAGAATTTATATACCACTCAATGGATAAATTAACAGAATATAAAACCATTTATATTCACTAACAAATACGCGCTCATATCTATTATTGCACTCAACTCATTCTAGAGTACAAATGACTCTATCTCTAATGGGTAAATCCCCATCGGAGCCAAGGTTCTCGCTTGACCTTCAGCTCTGAAACCAAATGTAAAGACCCGCAATCCATACCCCTCTGAGACGACCATAATTCATACCAGTTCAACTCAAATTGAATGGACATACAAATCTTTAGGGGTGAAGAAGAAAAAGGTAGAAGAAAATAAACAGAAAGAGCAACACAGAATCTCAAAAATGCAGCGGAACAAAATATAATATATAATAATAGATTTTTACACAAAAGAATCTATAACAGTATATATACTTACAATCATCAGAGTATAACAATCAATACGTCAATCCGGACAGTTATAATAACTTGTTCTCATACAGCGGAAATATAAATCAAGTACGGAGATACGACTTTATCGTCCAACTTGCCTCCTGAGCTCCATAGCTTTCTAACCTAAATCTATAATGCTCGGTCTGACCCAAGTATTATAATAAAATAACACCCGAATCAGTCTGGAAAACTAGCATGTGAAAACTCACTCAATTTGAATTATTAGAATTATCAAAATCCTTTGAAAAAATACAAAGGTATATCGTAAGACCGCGTTACACATAAACACGACGGTTTTTCCCTTATGATAACTGAAACATTTTATAGAAAAATTCAGTGATATTATAATAGTGTCTAAATACAAATACTTATTCAAATAGCTGAAATTGTTACATTAATTAAGTTCCAACATACTAGGCTCTAAAAACAAAACCGCAGAGGCATGTATTGGGGAGTGGATTCCATACGAATGACTAGGCCACTGGGGTACCACCCATCACAGTACACCTCTAGAACAATGTACGGAGGACCACCTCGGGATCCCCTGCTACACAAGGCCAGCCTACCCCTAACCTGGATAGACCAAATATGTTATCACCTCGGGTGTTCCCACCTTTACCATTGAGGGCTCCATTCATGCACAACCATATCCATAATAAATAGGTTTCCGAGGACATCTAGAAAAGTGATAACATACCCTAATTGGGTGCGACCCATTTAGCCTTAATGCGTTTCCCCTCTTTTAGTCATTCCTAGTTGATGAAGCTTGAGGCTGAGCGTTGCCTTTCAAGAAACAATTCTACGTAGAATACTCATCGTCCTGCAATGACAATGTTCTAATAGCAATCGTCCATACAAGTTGTCCTTGGTATGGACAACCTGAATCACCGTCTTCAACTTCTTCACGGTATTCATTCACAATGCTCAAATTGGATCGTAGTGGTTTTCGGATAATTAAATCTGATCCCGGTCTCTTCGAAACGATTAACGAAATTGGCCAATATCGATAGTTGGCTATTTAACTATCAATAAAACATCCATAAGCAGTCACCAGGCCTTATTATAATTTTTTCAAACATTTTTTCAAAATATCCTTACTGAGATATATATTCAAATCCCTTTCCATATTCCACTATTCGAAAACACTTTCAAATACTTAGATCTATAACAGGATATTTTCAAACCATCTCAACAGGTAGAAATGTTTCCAAATTTCCATTTTCATACTTAGGAAAATATTAGAAGTCTTATTTTCCAAAATTCTTTCAAATATCAACACTTAAAGGAAAATTTCATAACCTATTTCATAAGTCTTCAGAATCACTAATAAATTCCTTTTTCAATTCCCAAAACCCAGTATACTTATTTATAAACCCATTAACAATTTACAACTTCTTTACAAATTCAGATTTCATTTTCAAAATTTCCATATTCAACATTCTCAAATTTTATTCCCTCCAATTTCCTTATAAAATTCCTTCCCTCAAAATCATATCCATTTAAAAACCCCATTTACGAATCTTGAGATAATTTACAAAAAATTTCAATCACTTCAAAACTATATATATATATATATATATATAATAATTATTTAAAAAGGATAATAATTTATTTTTAAAAACATGTTCAAGTAATGATTTATTTAAACTCTTTTGAGACAAACAAATAAATTTTCAAAGCTGGTTTTCAAAATTAGAATTTACTAAAATAAATACTTCATATTTAGAAATCTACTTACCAAAGTTTTTCAAGCTTAACTAGTTTAAAATTTCATAGTTTTAAATAAATAAATTTCCCTTTTAAAAACAAACTTACTTCTTAGAATTAAAATTATATTTTTAAAACCTCAACAATAAATTCAATTTATGAATTCCTCTTGAACCTCATCACATCACTTACATTCCAATCTCCTTAACCATTTTCACTTTTCAAAAATAGTATCCATTATTTTCCTTACCCTATTTTCATATTCTAATATAAATTCACCCATGAATTTTATATTCCCAATTTATTATCCTGATATCAGATTCCTTTTCTTATAAACATCGTTTATAAATTTTTATAACTCTTTTGATTTTACCTATTTATAAAAAAAACCTTGTTTATAAAATTCCGTTATATAAATTCATTTCTTATAAATTTTTATACCTCTAATCTATTTTAATATTTATTTTAACTCCTTTTCATATTTCATAATACCTTACAAACTCCTTTGTATAATTAATTTTTAAAGTCAATATTTAAACCCATTCACGAATAGTTACGTACAATCCAAAATTAATATATATTATTCCTAATTTAGTTTTCTTACAAATAATCCAATTTTGAATATAAATATTTTTATATCAAAAATTGCCTTTAGTTCCTTAAAAAAGCATTAAAATATATTTTTGGTATTTAAAATATTAAAATTCAGGCCAGTGATAAAATTACATCTAGTAATTTCAATCGCTACAGTAATCTATACTAGATTATTCTACACAATCCATATATCACAATATATGAACTTAAATTCAACATTTTGAGGAATCCAGTTAGATCCCTCCAACCTCTTTCCCTGCATCCATAGATGTTAATACAACATAAAAAAATACCAATCCCACTTCGAGGGGGATATCGCGGAATATAGGTTCATCCTCTATTATGCGGGGAGCATAGGGTCTCATCTGCTATGATATGCGGGAATATCACTCCAACTACTAATACACACACACACACACACACTACAATATATATTATATCATTCAACAGATAATAATTTATAAATTCAACAGGCATCCAGAATTTAATTTCAACTATTTAAAATTTAAATTTTGGTAATCCAAATGAGTGAGTATTTTTCTCACCTTGACTTTTATTGCAAACCATTCCCATCTTGACTTGTTTCCATGATTTGGACCTTGTATAAAAGTTATACAATTTTATAAGAATTCTATTTATCAAAACAATTTATTTACTAATTAATTTATTTAATCAATTAATTAAAAATATGTTAATTACCTTGATTAATATTAAATCCCGAAATTATGAAAACCAATTCTTCTTCATTACGATATCCAGAACCACACGCGACCTCTACTGCCCAAACCGGCGTCGTCGACCATCCCATGTGCCAAACGTCTACTACTGACCTCGCCATTGCCTTCATCGACACAACCCCCATTATCTCAACCCAACCCGAGCCTTCCTCAACCTGACAGCGTCGCAACCCTCCAAAGCCAACCGCACCCCCACAACTCGGCCACGAAGTGCTACTTCCAACCGCAACCACTAACATCTAGCTGCTGCGACTGTCTCCTTCCCAAGTTGCCTCACTACTTCCCCTTCGTTCGCCCCTCATTTTCATTTTTTCCACCGCGACTCGAACTTCACCTCGAGATGTCGTTCGCGGACAGCCGCGACTCCACCTCCCATTGCCATCGCGCACACCAACATTCCCAAACCCTTGCCGAGACTCACGTCACCAGATTGCCATCGTGCTTCATGCGATGCGATTTAATTTTCTTTATTTTTCTTTTTTCTTAAATACGAGGATCAATCTTGTTTTTCTCTTATTTAATCGATTTAAACTGATGGAGGAGAAAAGTAATGACGTGATTTAAAGGTAAATGGTTAGCATATTTCAGATGGTAAGATGACTAATTTAACCATATATGCTTTTATTTTATAATTCAATTATCTTACATTACATATCACAAAAATTTTGAACCCCTATGGAGGCGTGCCGCTAGGCGTTTATAATGTTATACCCCTATTTCGAATGTAGTGCAAAAGTTTCGAGTCCTAATTCGATCGTATGGAGAAGATAGCTTTTTGGTCCCAATTATTATATTGAATTCTCAATAATAATTTCAGCGTGTTTCTATCTCGTACGACCAAACGATAACTCCAAACGCTACAAAATTTAAAATCTGATAATAATACACTATTATGAATCCAACAGAACTAGTTTTGTCAGACTCTTAGATTGTGCCTGGATCGCTATTTTAACACGTTCATTAAATCGATGATTTCGAAAATTCTAAATTAGCTTAAATTTTTTGTTTTAAAATATTACAAATTAAATTATAATCCCAAATCCAATATTTAAACAATTTAAATATTCAAACTCGAACAACGGAAAATCCGAGTTATTACATATATGATTATGCCCTTATGCATTTCGATTGTCGTAATTTTTATGTCTATGCTATTACATGCCATTGCTGCATTTCCTTGTTTAAAAAAGCCCGCCCTTATGCATTTCGGTTGTCGTAATTTTTATGTCTATGTGATTACATGCCTTTACTGCATTTCCAATTTACAAAAGTCATATCAATGTTGTTACATGCCCTTCCACATGTCCTGCTATGTTCTTCTTATGCCATTGCATATGTCATGATATGTTCTTCTCATGACTTGTCTATGCCGATATTTGCTTTGCTTTCCTATGAAGTTGCATTTTTTAGCTGTACCCTCTTCAATATGCAACTATTCTATAAAATTAAGGTATTATTTGACATAAAGTAATATTGTTGGATTAAATAAGACATCATTAATTATCTTAAGATCAAAAAATTTCCCTATCACTATTTTTGCACTCTTCTTATAGATGCAAGGCATGTCAAATTGTACCTATAATTTCCATGTTTCACAAGCACCAAGGTTGAAATCAAATCCTTATACAATATATATTTATGGTTTTGATGTTTTTTATATATCATTTGAGAATGTGTGGACCAGATTGAAAAGAATTATAATCTAATCACCGAGAAACTCCAGGGCAAATCTGTAATGATTTAGGAGATCAAAGAAAATGATGAAACTACAAATTTGAAGTGGATGTGTTGTAATTTTTGGCACCCCCGCATCTTTCGCTATGTGCATACTTCATTTAGTGTAGAAGAGGCAAGACTATTGAACGAAGTTCTTTGGTGATTGGATATCCCTACACCCCCCTAAGAGTACATATATTTTCATGACAACATTTATTTGTAACAAAGGGAACCACTTATTATTACATGTTACCAATCTCATATATATGCTTAGCTCTTTTATAAAATCTTACGATGTGGAACTAATTTAATCCAATCTACGCATCCACTCTAATACAATGCTAGCCATACCAAATAGATCTCCATCTTGGCGAGCATTTTCTCAATTTAACTTTAAGTTATACAGAGTCCTCAAACACTTGGATAAGGTCACTAACACCTCCAGTAGTTTAGATTAGGTCACTACCACCTCTAGCAATTGAGCCAACCTGTTTCACAAAGAGTTCTCTTTTACACGGCTAGAGCAGGCTGCGTTCCAACTTATAACTCCACCTTAATGGGAATCTCAAGCTCCAACATCATATTGGAGCATACTTAGGTTAACGCTGCATCTTATTGGTCCCATCGAACCATCGGCTCTAATACATGTTGAAATTTTCAGCACCTCCTCGCATCTTCCGCTAAGCGCGCACTTCATTTAGTGTAGATGAGGAAAGACCACTGAACGAAACTCTTTTGGTGCCAGCGTCATGATTGGATATCCCTACATCCCCCTTAGAGCACATATATTTTCATGGAAATATTTATTTATAACAAAAGGAACCCCTTATTGTTACATGCTACCAATCTCATATATACACTCATCTCTTTTAGAATATCTTATGATGTGCTACTAATCACAATCCAATCTACGCACCCACTCTAATACAATGTAAACCACACCTAACAGGATGATGTAGCGCAGGGGCCAGTATTGGTTGTAGGAGATTAGGCTTTAGTTGATAGTACTTTTGCCACATCGTAAACGGTTGAATATAGGGCACACTGGTAGAAAGATCCTTATATAAGTAGTAAACATATGTAATTGCAACACGAAATCGAGTTGTATTTATTACTTATTTTGTTGTAGCTACTGCAAATCTTAATATTCCTATCATTTTAATAACATTAATGGATGTTTATTGTAAATATTATTCAATATGTTTGCTAAAATATGTTGATTACATTTCAAAAAATATTAGTGTAGTTTTATCATAAGTATATCGATAATATTTGCAATAAATTATATACATAAATATGCCAAAGATAATATTTATAATGCTAGTGAGACATAATGTAAACGACACTTATAAAATGTTGTAAAAAATAGAAAAAAAGGTTTAAAATTATATTTATAAAGTTTATCAAATGTGGTTAAAATAACAAACATAACGCCTAGAAGAAACCATAATAAGTTTATTTACAGTGTGTCACTGTTGCATAAAATCTGATTATATCTTGTTTTGAACGATATACATGCTATCTTTTACAACTTTTTAACATTGTTTTAGTATTATATTAACAACATATAAAAATTATGAGAGATGTACGTAATTTACATAATATATCAGATAGTATCAAATAGTGTAGTGCGGGTGTAAGTTGTATGCTTGGGCCAAGCCGCAGCCTACTAAGCAAAGTATCTCAATATAAATAAGAAAACAATGTATCGGACGAATGTATGAATGTAATACTTTCATTCAAGCAACAATATACTTCTTTCCATTTTCTCCTTCATGGTATCAGAGCCTCTAATTGTTGAACAGCAAGTGCCTTACCTAAATCCACATCAGCAAGTTCTCATCATTTGAGAATTGGCTACACTGTTTTAGCCTCATCAGATAGGTGTCATCATTTGAGTAGCCAAAAAACACATATTATCAAAATCTGTGTTCAAGAATCTTACAAGAATGTTTAGTCTCTTCCATCATTTGATTGTAGTGCCATGCCTAGCCAAGGTGTCAAGAGATCATCATTCATCACCCCAACTGGCTGCATCTAAATCATCGGAAAGTTCAGTATTCATCAAGTTTACCAGATCTGCAATTGCAAGAAAGATGAATCGGAGAATCCTCATCATTTCTCACCCATCAGGTAGCCATATTTTCTGAACCATCACGCATTCTTGATTCTTGACATCTGAAATTATATCATGGCCGAAGAAGACAATGATGTGTCCCTTTCTTCAGCATCAAGAACCACTCAAAACAAATCCAATGTCACCCAAGAACTTATCAAATCCATTATTAATCCATAAAGCCATGTCTTCCCATTCAATTAGAGGAATCCAATTACTTGCATTGAAAATTTAAAATGGAAACTGCAATCGGAGGATATGGGCTGGAGAAGTATGTTCTTGGCACATTAACCATCCCACCAAGATATACTATAGACAATGAAGGCAAGTTACTGAGTAATAAAGATTATGCAGCACATCAAAGGCAAGATAGCTTAATCAGCTCATTGTTACTTTCCTTAATTAGTGCAAACTTGTTGCCACAATTAGTAGTATGCAAACAACACATGAAAATATGGCGTACAATTGAAAAAAAGTTAGTTCTCAATCTACAGCAAGAATCATCCAGTAGAAAAGGCAGCCACAAAATTTAAGGAAAGACAATATGAGTATGAGACAATATTTGTCAACGGCAAAGACATTATATTATCAATTAGCCTCAGCTGGGCATAAAGTATCAGATATTGAACAAGTTTTATTAATATTAAGTGGTCTAGATGAAGATTATGAAGCAGCAATGGTAGTAATATCCTCCAATGAAGTATTACCATCACTACAATATGTTCATTCCGTACTTCTTGGTCATAAGGCAGATTAGAGCAAAAGAAATTGGTCAATGCTTAATACTCTGTCAACTATGTTACAAGCAACAAAAACAAAAATCAAGAAAGAAATTACGGCAATAGAAACCAACAAAGCAGTAGTTAAAGGGGTTGTAACGGCCCGAAGATTTTTGATCCCGAAAATCGACACTAATACGTCCATTGTATAGAGTGCCGAGCAATCGAGAGCCGGAAATCCCAGACTGTTAGGGTTAAGAAGAAAAAGAGGTAGAAAAGAACAGAAAACAACATCATAGAATCTCACAATCGCATCGGAAAAAAATATAATATAAAATAACAGTGTTTATACAAAGAAAAGTTGTAACTGTCAATATACATACAAGATATCAGAGTACAACAAATCCGGACAATTATAATGACTTGTCAACTACTACTGTCTATACAGCCCATAATACACAGCGGAAAATAATCAATATGTCTCTGCCATCCAGCTCGTCTCCTGAGCTCCAGAACGTCCTAACCTGAAAATTTGTAATGCTCGTTCTGACCCAAGCATTACAATAAAGTAACGCCCGAGTTAGGCTGGAAACCAGCATGAGTAAACCTACTCAAGTTGAAATATTTAGGTTATAGGACTTCTTTGAAAACTAAGATAACTCGTATATCCGACAAGTCTTTATCAGGTTAAACCCAAAACTTTTACAGAAGTCCACCAAAATTGTAATAATGTCCAAGTACTGTTCCGTATTTAAAATAGTCCAACTTACTTAATTTTAATCAATTCTTGGCTAGTAAACAATATAATTAAATCCATGAAGATTTGTAGTGATAACTAATCCGAAGTGGTTTCGGATAATGCTGGAAATTTTTTAAAAGGGTAAATCGTTTAAAATAAACAATTTATTATATTGGGTGACCACATTCAATATGGGAATTTATTACAAAATTTATTTCAAAAATAAATTGTTTCATCACTTAAATCCCATTTATCTAAATCTGTTTGACCACTCGATAGTACAGATAAGAATGATTCAAATGAATATCTGATAAAAATAGGCAAGGATATAGAGTGGTAACAAAGGTTAAGTCGATCCATGCTTCATATTTTGATTAACTTACTTAGTCAATTCCATTTATATTTTTATCCAAATTAATTACAACTTAAACCATTTATTAAATAGATAAATTATAAAATACTATTAATTTCCCATAAGTCAAGACAAGCAATAACAATAATATAATTATTTATCTTTATAAATAACATTTAAATTTTAGTTTATGGGTTTAAAACAAATTGGTTAAGAGAAGAAAATATAATTTATCACATGTATGTATATAAATTGTTCCTTTTTTCTTTTTTTCTTTCCTTTTTATTCTTTTCCTTTTCCCTTTATTTATTTTTTCTAGTTCTTTAATTTTACTTTCCTTCCTGTTTCTTTTCTTTCCCCATTCTTTTCTTTTATTTTTTTTCTTTTATTTATTTTTCTTTTACTTTTTATGGCCTAGATTTTCAGCCCAAACCCCTTTCTTCCCCTTCCCTTCTCTTCCAGTTCTTCACTTCTCTTCTCTTTCCTACGATCAGGTCTGTGCATATCGCCGTGCACGTGCACGAGCAGCCCACCACCGAAACCCCGCCATCGATCATCACCTCACACCATGCCCATCCCCCTAACCACCACCACGCATCCAGAACTCACGAACAAGTGCTGCTTGACAAAAAGACCCTCAACCGGTGCCGCAAAAGGAAGCACCACCATCAAATTATCCCTGACTCAACATCACCCATTTCCGACCACCACCAAAACGTGCTAAACTGACCGCTACACTCCCCTCTACCCTTCACCCTTACACCGCACACCTCGTTTGCTAACCCTTCGTTGCCATTCGCACTCAACCGAAGCTAACCATGAACCTACCTTAAACCCTAAAATTTCCTGGACACGCTAACCCACCCTATAGGAAAATCATCCACCATTTTTCCCAGATGCCCCATCGCCTGTTCCTCCTCCTCGTCCAATGCCATGTTCTATAAACCGTCGTACCGCCAGAATTCCACAAAGAAAGCAACTCCGTTCAACTCTCACTTCCTCCCCCTATACAATACTAGAAGCCGCCATATAAGGTTTAAAATTCATGATTTCAAATAGAAAACAAGGTCATATGACCCAATTGTCTAGCCATAATAATTGAATTTTTGACAAAATTGGGTTAACTATCTGTAAATTATGTTTTTCGCACTTATACTAGATAATATCTCGCAAAATCATTTTTAAAACAAAGTATAATCAAAAACAACCAATTCATCTTCTAACATCATATCCTAAAAAAATTCGGTTGAGAAGTTAGGATTTTTGAAGCTAGAGTATCACATTTTTTTTCTTTAAATATACAGGCAGTGTTGGCAAGAAAATGTTGAAAACCTGGCTTCTCTGGTTACAAGCTTACATACATCCATTACTAGTATATATGTATATATTATTATGCAAACATACATATCCACTGCATTAAATATCCATGACCAAGACTATAGCATGTATTACCCATATAAAGAGCTAGTTTTACTCACCTTCCCCTATGAACAGAGCAGTGCTTCTCCTTGGTTTTGATTCCTGTTTGCACATGCTTGATATCCTCTTTAATTTTCTAATGGTGGTTTGTATTTATTTTCTTTCTTATCTTGTTTGAATGCAGTAAAAAATGAGAACAAAATGGATAAGGCAAGACTAGCTTATTTAAAGGTGAGAGGAAACCTTGCAACATAAGGCTGAGATTGTTTCCAGGCTCCTCTTTTTTTTCATTTTATTTTGATTTGAAAATATGTAGGCTGGATGATTTCCTTAATCTAAGGATTTGATTTTTAACATAACTGATTTGATTTCATATGAAGGACTTGATTTTGAAATGCATTTATGGTGTTGTCTCCTCTTATGTTTACATGCATATATATATATATATATATATGATTTGACATGTGTACATATATCCTTTTATGTATATGTTTATATATTTCCATTTTTTTGTACTATATAAATTTTAGCTCACGTACATAAGGCTTTTACATGCACCTATATATATATATATATATATATATATATATAACCTATGTGTACTATTTTTCATACACATACACATTTACATCTGGCACATACATATGCAAAGATACACTTTTACTTCTCCTATTTCCCGTCATATACATACATTTATACTTATGCATTTTTTTCCATATGCATTGGTTAGGTATATCTTGATATTTTATATATATGTGTGTGTGTGTGTGTGTATGTGTGTGTATGTATATGTATATATGTATGTATGTATGCATGTATGTATGTATATACTTGTATATGAATATATTTATATATTTTCAACATCATAAAATTTTAATATATATATATATATATATATATATATATATTCATATGTATTTTGTCTCAATTTATGGTGGGTTCATATATGCATATAATTTATTTTTTTCTATAGGATTCAAAGATTATATGATGCAATATTCAATATAGTATTTTATTTAATTTATATATATTCAAATATTTTAATTATCAAAAAATTTATTTATTCCACTAATCAAAAAAAATATTTAAATAATTACATCAGTTAATCACTTAATATTTGATGGCCAAAAATCCGGGTCATCACATTCCTCTCTCCTTTAGAACTTTTCATCCCTGAAAAGGAACGAGGCGAAAATTCTAGTTTACTGTTTATTTTATTTACATTATTCTTTAAACATTTTCAACTCTTTTACTCTTTTATTTTAAAATTTTAAAACATTTTAAAATTTATAGTATTACCAAACTAGCTTTATATAAAAATACTTTTTATAGCTCGATGTCTCAACAAGTCCATCCATGCTCTCATAGAAATTCAGTCATACGTTGATCAAGCACAGGACAGAAAATCGATAAGTACTTAGTAGACCCATTTCCAACACCCAGGGAAATACTTGGAAAATGACTTTTTGTGAGAATGCTCTAGAAATCATCATGCCTCCATGGGTCGTAGTTAGCACGATGATTACGTCACCATCCCGGCGAAATCCATAGAAATCTATAGGCATCTGCACCCCTCGATTTCACCATGGAACCGCCACAGATCGCAGTTACACCCAGGGTTACGTTGCTATCGTAGTAAAAACCACGTGACTATAGGCATCAGCGCCCTTGCATTTCGCTGCCAAATGAAACTTCACCACATAGATCGCAGACTACATGAGTCGAGTCCCAATGTAGCCTGTAGGCAGACACTGCCACACGACTTTCACTATGGACCACATAGATTGCAATCAACCAATGTTACGTCGCTCTCCTAGCGAAATCAAACGTAGACTTTAGGAAATCACTGTCCCTCGACTTTTGCTATGGAAATGCAGTAGATCACAGTCACACCAGAGTTACACTGCCGTCACAGCATAACCCAAGGTCTCTGTAGGCATCCGTGCCCTCGACTTTCGCTACCCCCAACCACAATCCACAGGAACTACAGTTTAGTCTGGACGTCCTCTGCGATCAAAATTTAGAACCTCCCTTAGGACACAAGGCAGAACCACCCCGTGGATCTCCTACTATAAGTTTCAACTCTAAATGGGGGCGCCTTTTTCCCCATAGCATTCTCAAAAAAATTCATGCTATACACATATCGTATCTTTCAAATCATACTCTTTATATGCATCTCATATAGACTACAAAATCGATATCTCAAAATCGACAGTTCTCAAACTTAGCTTTCTAAGTTCCCAAAATTTGACTTTTGCCGAAACCAAAAGTCTTTCAAAATTAGTGGGTTCCAAAAGCCTTTTCCAGTACCATTTTTAAAAAAAAAGTCATTCTTATATATATATAAGATTTTTCTTACAACTTGCAAAAAAAATTGTACTTCATACTTATAAATTCCACTTTATATACAATATTCTTCAAGATCTTTTCTTCTGGTAATAATCTCATTAATGCCAATTCAAAGTTTCCAGTTCGATTTACTTTTCTCAAAGTCATTTATTACATTACTTTTTCCTTGCAAAGTAAGTTCCCAGTTACAGTGACTATTTACTCTTTATTTTTATTTTTATCACAATATATTCTCAAAATATACTCTTTCACTTCAAATCATTTTTACTTCAATCAAATTTGGTTCCAATTCAGAATTGCTTCAAGTTCCCTTTTTGGGTCATAGTTTCAATTTCACCTCAATTTGTATTTGAATTCATGATTTAGATATCAGTGGTTTCCACTCTGACCGGTTTGAACTTTTAGAAAATAGCTTGAAAATTTTAAAATAGTTAAATGGTTGTAAAATAGTTGATAGCTTAAGATGGTTTGAGTTTTAAAAAGAAAGGTTATATAGTAAATTGCTTGGAAAATAGATTTAAGCAGTTTATATTAAAATAATTTATTCGAAAATAGTTCCAGAGTCAAATTGGTTCAATTTCCCAATCTCCATTTCGAATCAATTTCAATTTCCACTTCCATTTAGATTGATTCAATCCAGATTCCAATTCGAATTAACTTCCATTTTCACTCTAATTCATATCAATTCCCATTTTGAATTTGAACTAATTCAACTTCGATTACAATTCCCATTCAATTCAAGTCAATTCAATCTCACCCTTTAATTTACTTCAATGCCATTCTTAAATTTAAACCACCTTAACTTATATAAATTCGGGTTTGGTTTCCAAATTGCTGACTTAATTTCTTAAATCAAATTAAACCTTAACATTTATTTTAACAATCTAAACTTTTGATGATTAAATCATAAGCCCAAATCTCAGATATTCATATATTCTTTTCAATTACTTCTACTTAAACCTAGGTGAGGTTCAAGTAAGAGTTCAAATCTTTTTAAACGAGTAGGTTTTCAGAATTTTATTGATTAACCAATTATAGCTTCAAAGTTTAAATCCAATCCTTTAAACGATTTCGGTTGAGAAATTCATTTTTAACATTTCAAACTTAAGTTCAAAATAATTCCATTTCCGTAAATTCATTTTTATTTCTAAGAATCAAAATATTTAAATGGTTTCTAAGTAAAGTTTTATTTCCATCTAATTTCAGCAATGGATGTATATCATTTCAATCCACTTCTTAATTCGTTCAAAATAATCCAATTCACATTTTTATATATACTGTTAATAACAACAGGATGATAGCAGGATATGGCATAGTAAATAAACATCCAAATTATCTAAAGCACCAATCACTAGCATTCATTACCAATTTTCAGAACTCGAAACCCGCTTTATTTCAAAAATCGTTTTGAAACCATACATAACTCCCTTTTCAGTTTAACACATTTAACTTCCTTAAGTTAAATCTTAATTTCACCTTGAAATCTTCCAATTCAAGTTGTATGTTCAAAACTTATTTAACTTCCCCTAAGTTAAATTTCCCATTCATTCAATCCATTAACCTTACTCAATTTAAATTTTTCGTTCCAAATTTAAATTTCTTATCAATATCCTTCTCTACTTATAAGTTCAAAAACTTATTTCTCTTTGGGATTTACATCTCACTCTCAGGGGAATTTCAGAATTCAACACCTAGTATTCTTTTCAAATCACTTTGATTTTATGTATATCCATATATTTATTCCATTTGCACACCAAGTCATACTTTCAACTTTAACCCACTCTTGGTTTTTAATACAAACAATTTCCTTTGAAATTTTCAAAACAACTTTTGGTTTAAAACAAGATTTCTATATTCAAAAATATTCTGAACAATATTATTTATTAATTCCTTAATACTTTGAAAAATTCCAAAAATTCTTCTGGGCTTAGATTTAAATGTAACGACCCGGAATTTTGGGCAATAACAATTTAATAATCTGTATTAATAATTTAACTGGTTTGATAATTTTTTTATAATTTTAATTTAAATTTGGTTAATTTATTCTTTTTAAGGTTAATAAATATTGAATCTGTTAATGGTGATTAATATCTTTCTAACAATTTAAAATTCGATAAGAATTGTTTTTCAAAAGCTAATAAATTTTATTCTGTTTATAATATATACAATTGGTATATATTGTGAATAGAAGAGCTTTTGTTTTGAATTAAAGATTGAAGTTTCAAATTGTAATATATATATATGTATATGTTATAATTTGAGTTGTATGAAATTTAATTTTAAACTATTGATAATTTGAATATGTTTGAGATTATAATTTAAAGCTTTGTTTTAAAAACTTGATATTTTTAGAAGTTAATTTAAAGATTAATTCATTTGTTTCAAAATATAAGATAATTGTTTGTTTTTTTAAAATATGATAGTTTAAAAAGGATTTAAATAAAGTTTTGTTTTATTTCTTTAAAGTGTTTAATTTAAAATGGTTATAAATGTATATGTATAAATGTATTAGATTTTTAAAATACAAGTATAAAGATTCATTTATATTATAATTAGTTTTCTAAAATTTTCTTTAAAGGATTAAATTTATATTCACATGTAAGTATTAATTAATAAAGTAAATTAAATATGTTAGTTTATGTTAACATTTAAATTAAATGAAAAAAATTTATTAAAAATATATATATACACATAAATAAAGACATGTGTAAACATTTTAACACTTGTAAATTTAGAAATGCATGCAAATGACATTTGTTCAATTTATGAACAAGTGGCAATTTATTCATTTTAATTTTTACTAAACATTTTTAAGAAAAAAATTAGTTTTCTTTCTCATTTCTTTTGCTTCCTTCTTTCAAAATTAATGGCAACCTGAAACATGAATCTAAAAGCAAAGTTAAAACCTGCATTTTCAAAATAGAAATCAACCTGCAACTATAACTTGTAACTTAAAAAGAGGAGTTTAACATCAGTTCAACATTTTAATCATCAATCTGAAAGCATGCAGTAAAGTTTTCAACAGCAAACCAAAGCACAATTTTTAGATTTAAGATTCAACCTGGAAGAAGAAATTCACAAAAAAAAAATTGCTCTGCTCTGCATATTATAAAAGGTGAGTAAATACTTTTTTAAAAACAGTTGATCTTATTTTACTGCCTTGCATGTGTTGTTATTGACTTGTATTAGAATTTTATAGCTTAAATTTATATGGATTAGTACCTGTATGTTGTGAAAGTTTGTTGTTTGCATGCGGGTGTGTTTACTGTAAATGATCTGTTAAAAGAAAATTTTAACTCCTCTGTTATTTCAAAGCAAAATTTCTGAGTAAACTTCAAATTGAAATACAGTAAGGTGATGCTGAGTTAATATCTTCAAACATGGAAGTTAGATTCAATATGAGTTAAGTGTTAAAGATAAATTTGCATATGAAACAATTAAGAAAACTGCAGGAAGTAGGATATGCAGTAAAATCAAATAATTATATCAAGTAAATCATGATCGAATTTTGATGAATAAAATTTATATCCTAAATCTATAATGCATGATATGAATTTTAAAACAGAAATCAGAATTTCTAACTTACAGTTGAAAATGAATTTTGGATTTTTCTAAATTTGGGGGTTTTGTCAAATTCATGTGACTGAGTGATTTATAGGCTTTGAAATTTGAATCCAAGCTGTGTTAATTGATACTTAACACTAGAAAAATACTGATCGAATTTATTATGTAACACAGATTTTAGAAACTTGATTAGTAGGGTTTAGCATTGTTTTTTTGTTTGTCTGGGTAGCCGAAAGATTTGTGATTTGGATATGGTATCGGGATTGACCGCGACTTGGGAATAGAGGCGTGGAGGTTGTAGTGATGCTGTGAGATGATCGTTGGGGTATTCTGGTGGAGGCGACATCGTAGACAATGGATTTTGGGTTTGAGTCATCTGCAGTATTTCGAGCTCGAGTTCGAAATTTCGACTCGTGTATTGATGGGTGGATCTGGGTTCACCTAAGTGCTCGCGAGAGAGTTTGTGACTGTGGAGAATCGTCGCGATGGTCAATGGAGGTCGGCGATGGAGGTGCATGTGCACCGTGCTTTGTGTGCACAGTTTTGGGTTGCTGGAGATTTCGTGTTGGGGAAGATGATGGAACACGGGTGGGAACTCGCGTGTGACTCGGGGTTAACTCGAAGTAGTGGCTTTGTTTTTTTGCTGCGGGGCTTACTCGTGAGTTTCAGGCTTCGTACACGAGCTTTTCAGGGGTCGTGCGTTTCAGGTTAGTACAGAGATGATAGGTTGCTATTTAGTTTGTTGTTGAGATCAAGCTTGTATTGTAGAACAAGTTTTATAAGGAAATGAAATTTCAAAGTTAAAACTTGTTTCTTTGAAGTAAGTATAAATCAAACTTTTAAAACTAATAATTGAATCTATTTTCAAATTTTAAAATATTTTAGATGATTGATTTGGAAGTAATTAATTTAATTAAATTTTGAGATTCAATTTACAAAGAAGTGTTTTGAATTCAAGGTATTAAATCAAATTTTAAGCAAAGTTTTAGAAGAAATGATTTAATAATAACGTTTCCAAATTTTATTTTAAGTGAATGAGTCTAACTTAGATAATTAATGTGTTTTGAAAATTTAAAATTTATTTCTAAATGTCTTATTTTCAAATAAAGTTATTATTATGATTTTGAAATCCAAATAAGATAATTTGTTTAAGTTATTAGAAATTTGTTTAATTCAAATAATTTATTTATAAAGATAAATATGGTTAAATTATTTGGATATGAATTTAAGAATACTTAATAATTTGTAAATAATTAAAAATTTAATTAAGAATAATATTTTCTTAATTAATTTAGGATTTTTTTAAATCTAGGAAGTTAATTAGTCAATTGTTTAATTAATTTTAAATAATTAGTTAATTGTTTATTTAATTTTCAATAATCACTTAATTATGGATTAGTTAAGTGTGATTACTTAATAAAGTAATTAATGATTAATTGTTGGATGTAATTAAGGAAGTTAATTACTTGTGGAAGTAATTCATGATAATTACTCATGGAGTAATTAGTTGAAGTAATTATTGATTAAATCACTTAATGATATCAATTAAAGAATTGATTAATATAATTGTTTAAGTTAATTAATTATGAATTGATTAACTAATTAAAGAATTAAGAATTATTTAATGATGAAGTTAAATTGTTTGTTAAGTGATTAATTAAGAAAGTAATTAGGACTTATTAATGAAAGTAATTAGAGATAATTACTTATGTAAGTAATGAAGAGTTAATTACTTAATTATTTAGTTAAATAATCAATGTGATTAATTAATTAATGAATTTAACTTAAGATTAATTACCAAGGATAAGTAATTAAAATATAATTAATTAATTAAGTAATTAACTAAGGATTAATTGTTAATTTAAATTGGTTAATAATTGCTTAATGAAGTAATTAAGGATTAATTAATTAAATTAATTAATCAAGGATTAAAATAATTAAATTAGAAGTTAATTAATTTAGTTAAGTAATTACAAATTGTTAATTGCTAATTATGATTAATCAGTTGATTAATTATAAGTTAGTTATTTAATTAATTAAGTATTATTAATTAATAAGGATCATTAATTAATATAATTAATGATATTAATCAAGGTTGATTAATAAAAGTAATTAATTTAAATATGATTAATTAATTGTAATTAATTAAGAATTAATGTAATTAATTATAGTTAATTAATTAATGAACGATCATTAATTTTTGTAATTAATGATAGTAATTAAAGGGTTAATTACTGAATATGACTAAGGACAATTACTTAAATGTAATTGAATTTAATTAATCAAGGGAGATTAATTAAGGAAATCATTAAAGATGATTAATTTATTTTATTTAGAATAATAAAATAATGAAGAAGGATTTTAGTAATCCAATTGATTAAGAGATAATCAATTCCGTTTTGGATGTTTGATTAATATGGATTGGTTGATTAATATTGGATAATTGATTGATATTGGATGATCAATATTTGGAGATTGATATTGTATGATTGGTTGATATTGAATGTTTGATATTGGTTGATACTGGTTGATATTGTATATCTTTGTTATATGATAAGCTGCTTTGTGAAGATGAATATTGATATGAATTATCTCTTGTGATAATATGATTCATCTTATTGTTTATATCATCCTGAATATAAGTTAAATTGTTTAAAACCTTAAGTACAACTTTGACATTAAAATGGCGTTTGGTTTCGGTGAGACCGGGATCGGGTTTCAATATTTGGATATCCGAAAACCACATCGATTCCAATTAAACGTTAGGTCGTTAATCCAAGTGGAGCAAGTGAAGGCTCGAGGTGTAAGGGCTATACGTCAGTATAACTATAAGGGTGATTCCAATAATGAGTGCAACGAGATAGTGCCTTCGGTTTCGTTCGAACCCGGAACGAACTTGTATGGATTGAATGCTTTCAGAACATCGTCAGGTGGACGATGAGCATTCTAAGATAGATGTGTTCTATATAGGTAATCGCAGCCTCAAGCCTCATCAACCAGGAATGGCTAAAACAAGGGAGGTGCAGCAAGGCTTCGTGGGTAGCTCCCACTGGAGAGAAAGATTGATCCCTGTCTAGAAGTACCTTTATATTCGGCTGTGTGGGCAGTTGGGTCGCGGCCAACTGCGGGGTTGTCTTGTTCGGGACTATCCAGTAAGGGATGGTTCTGGCATTGTGTTGTAGGGGAGTGAGAGTACTCCTCGGTACGTTGATCTAGGCCACGTACTGTGACGGACGGTACCCCAATAGCCCTACCATTGATGGAAACCCATTCTTCCTACGAGATCCTACGGTTTTGATTGTATTACCCACTTTTGTGGCTAGTAGCTGGAATTTAATGAATGTAACAATTTCGGCTATTTCTTATTTACTTGAAAACCCTAGACACTATTATAATATCACTGGATTTCCTATCAAATGTTTTGGTTAGCGTAAGGTAAAAACTTTTCCATGTTTATGTGTGGGAAGTCTTACGGGATACCTTTTCTTTTCAAAGGTTTTCTAAAATTAAGCAATTTTAACCCGTTTACTCACACCAGACCCCTGTCTGACCCGAGTGTTTATTTTCTGTTTTATTAAACTCTTGGGTACTCATATTATGTATGAGTAGTCAAGTGGATCAGGTTAGCTTGACGAATTTTGGAGGAGATATGGAGCAGGAGGCATCGACGCGTAGATATATATTGGTTCCGCTGTGTTTGTTTGTACCTGTATTTGTTGTTCTTGAGTTGTATAGTTAGGCAAAAATTTATAACTGTCTAATCTCTGTTGTTTAAGTTGTGTACTCTGATGTAGTGAGATACTATGTAATATTTTATGTTAATTATTATATTTTATTCGTTCCGCTGTGAGTTCTCTGATTTTGTTTTGTTTCTTCTTTCTCTTTCTTTCTTCTTCTATCCCTTTCTTTCTTCAAGATGATGCGATTTTCTGGGAGTAGAAAGTCGGGGTCGTCTCACTTGGTATCAGAGCATTAGGCTCTGAAGTGTATCTTTCCTTAAGAAGCATTAGGTTGAGTGAATACCTAGGCTCTGTAGTGGTGTCTTTCTTGAGAGAGCGTACTTGTAATTTTTACATATAACTATATGTATATATATATATTTGTATCTACCTAATCTGTTAGGCTATCTATTCGGATTTTCCAAAATAAGTTATAGAGGTAGATGGGGTAGTGGTTTGTGTGTGTAACACGACTACCACTGATGGAAGAGGGTCCATATGTTTGAGGTTGGAAATATTTGTCGAGACTGTAGATCTAATACCGTCTCGAGTAAGATTTGTAGTTTGGAGTGAGATTTCTCTGATATCTGAAGGAAATCTTTTAAAGATTCGGAGTTTATCTTTGAAGTGTAAGTTTGGATTTCGCTCGGGTGAGCGAATTATTTTTGAGTTTGGATCTGTCGGAAGTGCAGAAGTAAGTAATGGTATCTTGATAACTGCGTGATGAGATGCAGTATCCTTGGATTTTTCTGAAGGTGTTTTCTCTTAAAGCAGTTTTAGAAGTGGTTGAGGAGCAGTCTTTACCTGTTGCAGAGAAGACTCGTCTGTGTATTAGTTGTTTGGATCTTTAGTAAGGAGTTTGGCTGTTTGGAATATGAGACTAAGGTCTATGAGTTGTTTTTTCTCCAGGCATGGTCTCATTGTTATTCCTTAAGGTAAGCAAGTTGTTTTGGAGTCCGAGTTTCTTGAGAGGTTTTCTGCCATCTTGGAAGTCAGTTGTGTGGTTTGTTGAAGGTTTTGGAGTTGAGAAACCTTTGGATTAGAGTCTTGGGTTAGCTGTGGTAGCAGTTTCAGCTCGAAGTGTTCGGTGTGCTGACGAGGAGATCTTTTGGCTTCGCAGTATCATCGAAGTAGAGTTTGGAAGCAGCAATGTTGATTGTTTCTCTGATAGTTTAAGAATCTTTGTAGTTCTCTTTCAGCAGTCCGGGCTGAAGGTAGTGAAGTTTTCTTGAAAGGTTAACCTTTGTTTGGAAAAGCTTAAGGCGGTTCTACTTGGTAAAGTGAGGACAGTTTCTTTGGAATCCGAACAAGGTAGGATCGCAAAAGTGACTTGCGATTAGTTGGGAATTTTCTTAGGCTATCTTGGGTGATCTGTGTTGAGACTGAGAATTCTCATGTGGAGGTAAGAGCTACCGATGTAATCAGAAGTTTGTCTGCATCTGGAGTTGAGTTCCCTATTGTTTTGATTCCGAAAGCAATTTTGGTAGTTAGCCTAATAGTTGGATGGTTTTTGGAGAAAGCAGAGTTGGTATAGCAGCTCAGAATTAATTTTTGGAATTGGAATTGGACTGATCTAGCTTTTGAATTGGATTCTGTTATAAGGTTGTGTGACTGAGTCAGATAAGTCACTCAGATTTTTATGGATTTGATGAACAAAGTTTACCGGATATATTGGATAAGTTTGTACTCGTGTTCATCAACAACATTCTCATCTATTTTAGAATCAGAGTTGTGCAGCAGAAGCAAGGTAGCAGCTGTGCAAGGATGGAAACAAATTCAGTTTGCTATTTCTTGGGTAGTAGAGCATGTGTTTTGGATTTCGACGGATTTTTGGAAGGCCTTTCTGTTGAATAGGATTCAGAAGCTGTTTGCTTTGGTCTAGTTGTTTCTGGAAGTATCAGCATAGGTTGAGCTGATCAGGAAGAAGTTTGGCAGCCTTGGATTGTCTGTTGAGTTATGCAGATATGAGATAAGGAGTTTGGTATTTGAAGTTGGAGACTTCGGTGTTGTTAGAATTCTCTGGTTAAGAGAACAGATATTGGATAAGATTGGTTGGTTGGTGCTGTGGCATTTGAAGATTTCTTATCTGTGTTTTTGATAAGATGAGATTGAATTGCCAGTTTGGATAGCTGGAATTCATTTTGTAACACGTGTCTCTGAGGGAGTACGTGTATGATTCATCAATTGGTTGTTGAATTGTAGTTCAGTTGGAGTTGGATGTTGAGCTGGATTTGAGAGTAGTCTGATGTTCTGTTTAGATTTTGGATCTAGAGATGGGTGGAGCTCTGAATTTTGGTTGTGTAGTTATTTTGTTGGCTTTTATAGAGCGAGTCTCCCGGTGATTTATACTTGGGGAAACTCGAGATAGTATTAGATTTTTATTCTGATTTGTGTTAGAATAATTAGTTAGGTTTGTTGTTTGATTGGTTGCTATGGTTGTTAGTTACTGGTTGTTAAGTATGCTTTGTTATTTGAAATTAAAATCTGTGATGGGTTATTAAATTACCTTTGATTTTAAATTTCGGGGACGAAATTCTTTTAAGGGGGAGGATTGTAACGAACTGGAATTTTGGGCAATAACAATTTAATAATCTGTATTAATAATTTAACTGGTTTGATAATTTTCTTTATAATTTTAATTTAAATTTGGTTAATTTATTCTTTTTAAGGTTAATAAATATTTAATCTGTTAATGGTGATTAATATCTTTCTGACAATTTAAAATTCGATAAGAATTGTTTTTCAAAAGCTAATAAATTTTATTCTGTTTATAATATATGCAATTGATATATATTGTGAATAGAAGAGCTTTTGTTTTAAATTAAAGATTGAAGTTTCAAATTGTAATATATATATATATATATATATATATATGTATATATGTATGTATATGTTATAATTTGAGTTGTTTGAAATTTAATTTTAAGCTAGGGGTTTTTAGGCTAAAGGAAAAAGTTAGATAAAAATTTAGTTTCAGGGACAAAAAGTTTGTTTTTTTAGCCTGAAGGATATTTTTTAGTGTAAATCGCAGAATGATAGTTGTAACTATCATTTTCAGTTTACACTAAAAAGTGTCCTTCAAACTAAAAAGCAAACTTGCTGTCCCTGGGACTAAATTTTTTTACAACTTCTTCCTTGTGCCTATTTACGTGTTTAAACTATTGATAATTTGAATATGTTTGAGATTATAATTTAAAGCTTTGTTTTAAAAACTCGATATTTTCATAAGTTAATTTAAAGATTAATTCATTAGTTTCAAAATATAAGATAATTGTTTGTTTTTTTAAAATATGATAGTTTAAAAAGGATTCAAATAAAGTTTTGTTTTATTTCTTTAAAGTGTTTAATTTGAAATGGTTATACATGTATATGTATAAATGTATTAGATTTTTAAAATACAAGTATAAAGATTCATTTATATTATAATTAGTTTTCTAAAATTTTCTTTAAAGGATTAAATTTATATTCACATGTAAGTATTAATTAATAAAGTAAATTAAATATGTTAGTTTATGTTAACATTTGAATTAAATGAAAAAAATTTATTAAAATATATATATATATATACACACACACATAAATAAAGACATGTGTAAACATTTTAACACTTGTAAATTTAGAAATGCATGTAAATTACATTTGTTCAAATTATGAACAAGTGGCAATTTATTCATTTTAATTTTTACTAAACATTTTTAAGAAAAAAATTAGTTTTCTTTCTCATTTCTTTTGCTTCCTTCTTTCAAAATTAATGGCAACCTGAAACTTGAATCTAAAAGCAAAGTTAAAACCTGCATTTTAAAAATAGAAATCAACCTGCAACTATAACCTGTAACTTAAAAAGAGGAGTTTAACATCAGTTCAAAATTTTAATCATCAATCTGAAAGCATGCAGTAAAGTTTTCAACAGCAAACCAAAGCACAATTTTCAGATTTAAGATTCAACCTGAAGAAGAAATTCATAAAAAAAAAAAATTCTCTGCTCTGCATATTATAAAAGGTGAGTAACTTTTTTAAAAACAGTTGATCTTATTTTACTGTCGTGCATGTGTTGTTATTGACTTGTATTAAAATTTTATAGCTTAAATTTATATGGATTAGTACCTGTATGTTGTGAAAGTTTGTTGTTTGCATGCAGGTGTGTTTATTGTAAATGATCTGTTCAAAGAAAATTTTAACTCCTCTGTTATTTGAAAGCAAAATTTCTGAGTAAACTTCAAATTGAAATACAGTAAGGTGATGCTGAGTAAATATCTTCAAATATGGAAGTTAGATTCAATATGAGTTAAGTGTTAAAGATAAATTTGCATATGAAACAGTTAAGAAAACTGCAGGAAGTAGGATATGCAGTAAAATCAAATAATTATATCAAGTAAATCATGATCGAATTTTGATGAATAAAATTTATATCCTAAATCTATAATGCATGACATGAATTTTAAAACAGAAATCAGAATTTCTAACTTATAGTTGAAAATGAATTTTGGATTTTTCTAAATTTGGGGGTTTTGTCAAATTCATGTGACTGAGTGATTTATAGGCTTTGAAATTTGAATCCAAGCTGTGTTAATTGATACTTAACACTAGAAAAATACAGATCGAAGTTATTATGTAACACAGATTTTAGAAACTTGATTAGTAGGGTTTAGCATTGTTTTTTTTTTTTGTCTGGGTAGCCGAAAGATTTGTGATGTGGATATGGTATCGGGATTGACCGCGACTTGGGAATAGAGGCGTGGAGGTTGTAGTGATGCTGTGAGATGATCGTTGGGGTTTTCTCGGGGAGGTGACATCGGAGACGATGGATTTTGGGTTTGAGTCATCTGCAGTATTTTGAGCTCGAGTTCGAAATTTCGACTCGTGTATTGATGGGTGGATCTGGGTTCACCTAAGTTCTCGCGAGAGAGTTTGTGACTGTGGATAATCGTCGCGATGGTCAATGGAGGTCGACGGTGGAGGTGCATGTGCACCGTGCTTTGTGTGCACAGTTTTGGGTTGCTGGAGATTTCGTGTTAGGGAAGATGATGGAACTCGGGTGGGAACTCGCGTGTGACTCGGGGTTAACTCAAAGTAGTGGCTTTGTTTTTTTGCTTCGGGGCTTACTCGTGAGTTTCAGGCTTCGTACACGAGCTTTTCAGGGGTCGTGCGTTTCTGGTTAGTACAAAGATGATAGGTTGCTATTTAGTTTGTTGTTGAGATCAAGCTTGTATTGTAGAACAAGTTTTATAAGGAAATGAAATTTCAAAGTTAAAACTTGTTTCTTTGAAGTAAGTATAAATCAAACTTTTAAAACTAATAATTGAATCTATTTTCAAATTTTAAAATATTTTAGATGATTGATTTGGAAGTAATTAATTTAATTAAATTTTGAGATTCAATTTACAAAGAAGTGTTTTGAATTCAAGGTATTAAATCAAAATTTTAAGCAAAGTTCTAAAAGAAATAATTTAATAATAACGTTTCCAAATTTTATTTTAAGTGAATGAGTCTAACTTAGATAATTAATGTGTTTTGAAGATTTAAAAATTTATTTCTAAATGTCTTATTTTCAAATAAAGTTATTATTATGATTTTGAAATCCAAATAAGATAATTTGTTTAAGTTATTAGAAATTTTTTTAATTCAAATAATTTATTTATAAAGATAAATATGGTTAAATTATTTGGATATGAATTTAAGAATACTTAATAATTTGTAAATAAGTAAAAATTTAATTAAGAATAATGTTTTCTTAATTAATTTTGGATTTTTTTTAAATCTAGGAAGTTAATTAATTGATTGTTTAATTAATTTTAAATAATTAGTTAATTGTTTATTTAATTTTAAATAATCACTTAATTATGGATTAATTAAGTGTGATTACTTAATAAAGTAATTAACGATTAATTGTTGGACGTAATTAAGGAAGTTAATTACTTATGGAAGTAATTAGTGATAATTACTCATGGAGTAATTAGTTGAAGTTATTATTGATTAAATCACTTAATGATATCAATTAAAGAATTGATTAAGATAATTGTTTAAGTTAATTAATTATGAAATGATTAATTAATTAAAGAATTAAGAATTATTTAATGATGAAGTTAAATTGTTTGTTACGTGATTAATTAAGAAAATAATTAGGACTTATTAATGGAAGTAATTAGAGATAATTACTTATGTAAGTAATTAAGAGTTAATTACTTGATTATTTAGTTAAATAATCAATGTAATTAATTAATTAATGAATTTAACTTAAGGTTAATTACTAAGGGTAATTAATTAAAATGTAATTAATTAATTAAGTAATTAAATAAGGATTAATTATTAATTTAAATTGGTTAATAATTGCTTAATGAAGTAATTAAGGATTAATTAATTAAATTAATTAATCAAGGATTAAAATAATTAAATTAGAAGTTAATTAATTTAGTTAAGTAATTACAAATTGTTAATTACTAATTATGATTAATCAGTTGATTAATTATAAGTTAATTATTTAATTAATTAAGTATTATTAATTAATAAGGATCATTAATTAATATAATTAATGATATTAATCAAGGTTGATTAATAAAAGTAATTAATTTAAATATGATTAATTAATTGTAATTAATTAAGAATTAATGTAATTAATTATAGTTAATTAATTAGTGAACGATCATTAATTTTTTAATTAATGATAGTAATTAAAGGGTTAATTACTTAATATGACTAAGGACAATTACTTAAATGTAATTGAATTTAATTAATCAAGGGAGATTAATTAAGGAAAACATTAAAGATGATTAATTTATTTTATTTGGAATAATAAAATAATGAAGAAGGATTTTAGTAATCCAATTGATTAAGAGATAATCAATTCCGTTTTGGATGTTTGATTAATATGGATTGATTGATTAATATTGGATAATTGATTGATATTGGATGATCAATATTTGGAGATTGATATTGTATGATTGGTTGATATTGGATGTTTGATATTGGTTGATACTGGTTGATATTGTATATCTTTGTTATATGATATGCTGCTTTGTGAAGATGAATATTGATATGAATTATCTCTTGTGATAATATGATTCATCTTATTGTTTATATCATCCTGAATATAAGTTAAATTTTTTAAACCCTTAAGTACAACTTGGACATTAAAATGGCGTTTGGTTTCGGTGAGACAAGGATCGGGTTTCAATATTTGGATATCTGAAAACCACATCGATTCCAATTAAACGTTAGGTCGTTAATCCAAGTGGAGCAAGTGAAGACTCGAGGTGTAAGGGCTATACGTCAGTATAACTCTGAAGGTGATTCCAATAATGAGTGCAACGAGATAGTGCCTTCGGTTTCGTTCGAACCCGGAACGAACTTGTATGGATTAAATGCTTTCAGAACATCGTCAGGTGGATGATGAGCATTCTAAGATAGATGTGTTCTATAAAGGTAAATCGCAGCCTCAAGCCTCATCAACCGGGAATGGCTAAAACAGAGGAGGTGCAGCAAGGCTTCGTGGGTAGCTCCCACTGGAGAGCAAGATTGATTCCTATGTAGAAGTCCCTTTATATTCGGCTATGTGGGCAGTTGGGTCGCGGCCAACTACGGGGTTGTCTTGTTCGGGACTGTCCAGTAAGGGATGGTTCCGGCCTTGTGTTGTAGGGGAGTGGGAGTACTCCTCGGTACATTGATCTAGGCCATGTACTGTGACGGGCGGTACCTCAGTAGCCCTGCCATTGATGGAAACCCATTCTTCCTACGAGACCCTATGGTTTTTGTAACGACCCGGCTTCCAAATACCAGGAAGTCACGTCGTTAAGAAGAAAGAAAGGGATAGAAAAGAGAAAGAAAGAAGAGAAAGAAGAACTACACAAGAATCTCAACAGCAGAACGAATAAATTATATTAATAACATAAGTATTACATAGTATACACCAAATATCAGAGTTACACAGACATACACAACACATACTAGACAGTTATAAACACCTGTCTAGTTATTACAACTCAATCACAATACAGAAACACTCAGAGATACCAACACAGTGGAACTATATAACTATACGCAGAAGCCTCCTGCTCCATTTGCTCCTCCACAATACGTCAAAGCTAACCTGAATCCTAACATGAATTCCCTTGACTACTCATAAAAATTTGAGTACCCAAGAGTTAAAGGAAAACAGAAATAACTCCGGGTCAGACATGGGTCTGGTGTGAGTAACAGGTTAAGGTTGCTTAACTTTAAAAACCTTTGAAAAGAAAGGGTATCATGTAAGACTTTCCACACATAAACATGGAAAAGTTTTTACCTTACGCTAACCAAAACATTTGATAGGAAATCTGATGATATTATAATAGTGTCTAGGGTTTTCAAATAAATAAGAAATAGCCGAAATTGTTACGTTCATTAAATTCCAGCTACTAGCCACAAAAGTGGGTAATACAATAAAAACCGTTGGCACTTATTGGATTTTGGATTCCATACAATGGCAGGGCTACCGGGGTACCGCCCGTCACAGTACGTGGCCTAGATCACCGTACCGAGGATTACTCCCAATCCCCTGCAACACAAAGCCAGACCCGTTCCTTACTGAACAGTTCCAAATAAGACAACCCCGACGATTGTCATGATCAACCGTCCACACAGCCGAAATATAAAGGGACCTCTAGACAGGGGTAAATCTTACTCTCAAGTGGGTGCGACCCACGAAGCTTTGTTGCACCTCCCCTGTTTTAGCCATTCCCGGTTGATGAGGCTTGAGGCTACGATTATATTTATAGGACACATCACTTAGAATGCTCATTGTCCACCTGACGATGTTCTGAAAGCATTCAATCCATACAAGTTCGTTCCGGGTTCGAACGAAACCGAAGGTATTATCTCGTTACACTCATTTTGGAATCACCCTCAGAGTTAACGACAATAACCCTTGCACTCTGAATCACCATCTCGAATCTATAAGTACTATTCCGTCAAACTCATTACGGAATCACCCACAGAGTTATACTGACGTATAGCCCTTACACCTCGAGTGTTCACTCGCTCCACTTGGATTAACGACCTAACGTTAATTGGAATCGATGTGGTTTTCGGATATCCAAATATGGAGACCCGATCCCGGTCTCATCGAATCCAATGCGTGTCTTTTAGGTCCAAGTTGTTTTAAGTTTAAAACAATTCAATTCATTATCTAAATATACATAGATAGATAATTCACAGCACAACAGATAATCAACCTTATCATTATCAACAGATAATTCATATCATAATCAGATTATCCATATTATCATCCAAAAGCAACCAATGCATCTATATCACATACACTATTCATCTCATAACTGAGATTACAATCCTTACCAGGCAACCAATACCATTCATCAAACATAAGCAATGATCTAATGATCACACTTCCTATAATTAATTAAATTAATTACTCAATCTCTAATTAATTTAAAATGAATTAAATTAATTATTTCATCATTAAAATTCTTCTTAACTTAACCATCCATTGATTTCAAATCAATTTATAAATCTCCATCTCAATATTCATTTTAAATTAATCATTACTGATTAACTATCCCTAATTACAATAAGTAATTAGTTTATAAGTTAATTACTCAAGTTCATTATATTAAACCCTTTGCAAATAATTAACTTGTAATTACTAAATTAGTTAATCAATTATTCATTATTAATTATACCTTGATTAATCAATTCCAAATTACATCATTAATTAATTAATGATTACATTTAATCAATTTCTAAAATAAATTAATTACATAAGTAATTAATCTGAAATTAATCCACATATATATTAATCACCCATGATTAATAACCATTCAGTAATTAACTACTTTAATTACTCATCCCATAAATTAATTACCCTTAATTAATTTCAAAGTAATTTAAATTCCAGTTACTTCTATATCAAATATCTTTAATTACATCCTGTAATTATTAATTAATTACTTCCTCAAGTAATTACAAATTCATAAATTACATAAAGTGATTATCAAACAATCAACAAATGTTTAAATTAATTTAATTTAATCTAAACTAATCACATTAATCAAATTAATTACACTAAGTAATTAACTCATTAATTACTTTTAATAAGTAATAATCAATTGATTATTATAAATTAATTAATCTAATTAATTATCAAAATTAATCACATTAATTAATTGTTAAATAATCTTAAGTTAATGACTTCATCAACATTCCTTAATTACTTAATTAAGAATTAACTTAAATTAATCATTATTAATTATCAATTAATTAATACATAATTATCATTTAATTAATCTTTAATTATTAATTAATTAAATATTAATTAAAATTTAAATTATCTCTTATCACTTGATTAAATAAATCTTAATTATTAATTAAAATTTAATTAATCATCCTTAATTATAGATTAATTAACCTTAATTAATTAATCTCAAATCTAATTAATTAACTTTAAAAATCCTTAATTACTTAATTAAACATCCACGTTATTAATTAATTAAATAATTAATTTTGTTCATCTTATTTATCTTAATAATTAAATGAATCCAATCATTTAATTTTTATTTATCTTTTAGGTAAACATTCCTTATTTAATTATTCATTTAAAAACAAAATATTTTTAAATTTACTTTAAATTCTATTTAACTTCATTTTAACTTAAGATTCAAATTTATCCTAAACAATACAAAACTTAATCTTATATGTTAAAACATCTACCTTATCAATAAGTTAAAACAATTTGAATTTCAATTCAATTTAAATTCAAATCAATTTAATAATTACTTTAAATTTTCAAAATTGAAATACAACTTCCAAATTCATTTTAGTTTTAACTCTTTAAAACTCTTCCTACAATCTACAACTTCAATTCAAATGCATATCATTTTAATCATTTAAAAGCAATTTAAAAATTTAAACCTTTATTTTAAAACTGAAGTTTAAATTTTATTCCAGGTTTTAAAACTCAGATTTGAATTCATTTTGAATTTCTAATTTAAATATTTAACCTTCCAATTCAAATGCAAATCACATATGCCTTTACACTTGTGAGTTTGAAAACCAAATTTAAATTTAAAAACATGAATGATTTCAAATCTCAGAAAATCAAATTTGAATTCACATTCAAATTTCAGATAAAACTCAGTTTAAATCTCCACCTGCAAATTTAAACTTTACCTTTACATTTAAAAACAGAAAACTGTTCTATGTTTTATTTAAAAACCAAACTTTGAAATTTTCTGAATTTAAATTATTTCAAAAGACTAGAATTGAAACTTATTTAAATTCATAGTTAAATTCAGTTTTAAAATCCTAAGTTAACATTGTAGTTTGCAATTTATTTCAAATTTTATAAAACTTGAAACAGGTTTCCTGTTCTTCTTCTTTTATTATTTTTTTTCCAAACAAACTTGAATTTCTGCATTTAAATTATTCCAAAATAAGAATTCAAACTATTTGAATTCATCTTTAGATTCAAGTTTATTCCTAAGTTCAATTTCCAGATTTAAATTTAAACTTTACTTTTTAAATTCTTAAAACAGAATAGATTCTGTTTTGTTAAAACCTGAAGCATACTACACTTGAACCTCCCTACTTGACTTCGGGTCAAAACCCCTCCTACTTCGAGTTTCCCCTCAAAGATCCCGAGACTATCCCGAGACAAAACTCTACAACCAACAAACAACCCCAAACCTGGAACAGACTAAACCCCCACCACCTAAAACCTGTCAACGCCGACCCTACACGCCTCCGGCCACCAACTCCACCCAAACTCCGGCAACATCTTCATCAACCCATTATCTATCAATACCCAAAATATCTATGAACTCGGTTCACTATAGAAACCGCAGCACCCAAAATTTCTTAAACCCAGTAAACTAGGGTTCATAACCAAAAATCCAAAATTTCAATCTCAAACTTGAATTGCAAACCCATTCAGTAATTTTCCTATGATCTATGATAGATAAACCACCTCCAGAAACAAATTCAACTAATTCAATTGCAAAGATCAATTGAACTAGAACAAGATGTAAAATACAGAATTTCAAAACTGCATTTCCAATTCTTCTATAAAAATTTATATTTTGATCTTATAAATCATGTTTTAGTATAGGGTTTCACTTTATATTACTGATTTATCAAATCTTCATACTTGAATTTTTACTAATTTAATGTTTGCTCAACAGTTTATAAATCCAGAGATAATACTGGGTGATTTAAACCTAGGTAAAATTTTAAACTAAAGTTTATAATTAAACTAACAAGTTTCATTTTAATTTCAGCTTTAAATGGTAATTATATCAAGTGGTTTGAACTTGAAAGATAAAAAAAATGGGAAATATAACAGAGTTAACTTTGTTGAAAATATCCGGACACAAGAAATTTCACAATATACAAACACAAACATTTTTATTTCAAACAACTAGCAAGCACACGAATAATCATACATATAAATATTTACTGTAAATCTCAACTTATTTCAGATTAAAACATGCAATTAACCTTCTTAATTTTTGAAAAGAGGAGTTACTCACCTGTATTTGCAAAATACAGAGCACAATTTCAATTTGCATGTTCCAGATTATGAAATGCAGTAGCTTGAATGCCTTTTAAACTTGAATGTTGCTTTTTAAAACAAAATGCTGTTGCTTTTTTAAAGCATGCAGGTTTCCAACTTTGCTTCCAGATTTGAGAATTCATGTATGCAGACATCTTGCTTAATTTCCAGATTGAATGTATGTTTGTATTTTTGAAAAGAGGAGTTGCAGGGAATGATTTTTTTAAGAAGAGTGAATAATGCAAATATACTTGAGTTTTGAAGTATTGCAAATTTGATTATGGATGTGGAAGAATGAAATGAAATTTGGTCTTTATTTTATTAAGGAATGAAAAAAATAGATATGAGTGAAGAAGCAAGTTTATATAAAGGAAATTTTCAGATTTAATGAATTAAAAGAAAATTTTAAAATAAAATTAACACTTGTCTTTTGAAATGGATGATAAGTTTACATTTGTTAGTTTAAGCTTTAATATCTTCACACTTGTATCCTTATGCTTACATATGTCTTTAAAAATGTTTTTGTTATTAAATTTAAGATTAATGAATGTTTAAACTTAGTTAATTACTTTTAAAGAACAAGACAAAGTATTATGAAAACAATATACAAATTACTATTTGAAAAAGAAATTTTTAAACAATCAAAATAAATTTACACAAGAGTTTGTAACTTATTGAATACATGTTCACATTTTAAATTGTATTTTAAATTTCAAATTAAATTTACAAATCAAAATTATCAATTAATAATTTAAAAAAAATTACACAAACATTTAGGTAACATATTTTAATATACAAACTTAAGTAAGAATGAATTTTTAAACCAATAAAATATTTATCTTACATATTTAAAATCATATAGTATTTTATTAAATATTTTTGAAAAGCTTAAATTAAAAACAAATCAAAATTTCCATTTTTAAAACATTAAAATTATGCTATACTAATTTAATTAAGAACAACTTATTTATTTAAAATATACATTATTAAATAGAAAACAATTTAATTACTCATTAAAAATAATTTCACAAATTAAATATTTCAATATCAAATTTAATAACAAAAATTATCAATTCAATTCAAATTTAAACACAGATTATCAAATTTATATTGTCCAAAATTCCGGGATATTACAATCCTTCCCCCTTAAAAGAATTTCGTCCCCGAAATTTAAAACAAAGGTAATTTAATAATCTATTTACAGATTTTATTTTAAAACACAACATATGCTAATCATATGCTAACAACCAAAGCAACCAATTCAACCAATTCACACAATCAGAACAAATCTAATTATCCAAAAGAATTTTGGATAAAACTTCACGAGTTTCCCCGATATATATATATATATATATATATATATATATATATATATATATATATATATCGGGATACTCGCTCTATAAAATCCAATCAACCAATACTACTAAACTATAGAGCTCCTAACAACAATTCTATACAGAATATCAGACTACAAACGAGTCTGACTCAACAAACAAACTATCCTAAACTGCTAGTTCTACAACCAGAAATATCAAACGCGTACTCCCTCATAGATACGTGAAACACACTGAATCCCAGTTATCCAAGCTCGCAATTCAACTCTAGAAAATCAAACACTGATCTTACCAATCACAGAAGAAACCAAAACACTTCGGAGCTAGCTTCCCAAACTTATAGCTTCTTGGATCAGGGAAAAACTTAACCAAAATCCAATCTCCGATTCCAGAATCCAAATTTCTCTGTCTCTTATTCATAAAAATCCTTCGGATGATCCTGGGCTACCAACATCCTTCCTGATCAGCTTAACTCTTGCTGATTCCAAAAGAAACAGACTGAATCAAAAACAACCCAATGATCTCCTCAAGGTCACTCAAAAACCAAGAACACACATCCTGCTTCTCAACAACAGAAGACAGAACAAACTTCTTCTTATCCGGAAAAGAAAACAGAAACACCCCAAACTGCTTCCGCTGCACAACTCTGATTCGAAACAGAAGAAAATGCTGACGAAGAGCACAAGCACAGACTAGACAATCCAGCACAGAAATATGGTTCCACAGATCCATAAGAAAACTCAGATGTTCCTCTCAAACCTGAGTTGCTTCACCAACTTCTATCTCAAGAAACCATCCATCAACTAACTGAACCACCAGTTCCAATCCTGGGAAGAAAACTCGATCTCCAGATGCGGACAAACTCTGACTTCCTGAAAGAAATACGGATAATCTCCAACAACTCAAGTGAACACTATCGCAAATCACTTTTGCGATCAACTCAGCCTAAATCCAAAGAAACTGCTCTCTGTTAACCAAACAGAACAGCTTATGCTGGCCTAGCCAACTTACCAGAGAAACGGATCCACTTTGCTGCTTCTGAACTCCACTTCAGAAAAACTGCTCAGCCAGAAGACTCCCTACCAATTCAGAATACTCAGCTAAACTCGGCCACATCACCGGCAGACTCACTTCTTACTCTTGTTCCAAAGAAAACATCTTCGGGAATATCCATAGTCACTGCATCTCATCACGCAGCTACTAATTCTTGAGATATCAAGATATCATCACTTGCTTGCTTCTGCCCTACCGATAGATCAAGACTCAATTCTACACTTCAAAGATGAACTCTGAACCTTAACAGGTTACCTTCAGAGATCGATGAAGTCTTTCATCACTACAGAACTCACTCGAGACGGTATTAGGTCTACAGTCTCGAAAAATACACTTCCAACCTCATCCATCAAACTTCAACCCATGGTAGTCGTGTTACACACACTTTTACCTCATCTACCTTTATAACTTATATTGGAAAAAAACCCAACAGGTAATCCAACAAATAGGTAGAACCAATTATATATATATATATAATAAAATACAAATACGCTCTCTCAAGATAGACACCACTACATAGCCTAGGTATTCACTCAACCTAATGCTCTGATACCACAATGTAACGACCCGGCTTCCAAATACCAGGAAGTCGCATCGTTAAGAAGAAAGAAAGGGATAGAAAAGAGAAAGAAGAAACTACACAAGAATATCAACAGCGGAACGAATAAATTATATTAATAACATAAGTATTACATAGTATACACCAAATATCAGAGTTACACAGACATACACAACACATACTAGACAGTTATAAACACCTGTCTAGTTATTACAACTCAATCACAATACAGAAACACTCAGAGATACCAACACAGTGGAACTATATAACTATACGCAGAAGCCTCCTGCTCCATTTGCTCCTCCACAATACGTCAAAGCTAACCTGAATCCTAACCTGAATTCCCTTGACTACTCATAAAAATTTGAGTACCCAAGAGTTAAAGGAAAACAGAAATAACTCCGGGTCAGACATGGGTCTGGTGTGAGTAACAGATTAAGTTGCTTAACTTTAAAAACCTTTGAAAAGAAAGGGTATCACGTAAGACTTCCCACACATAAACATGGAAAAGTTTTTACCTTACGATAACCAAAACATTTGATAGGAAATTTAATGATATTATAATAGTGTCTAGGGTTTTCAAATAAATAAGAAATAGGCGAAATTGTTACATTAATTAAATTCCAGCTACTAGCCACAAAAGTGGGTAATACAATCAAAACCGTTGGCACTTATTGGATTTTGGATTCCATACAATGGCAGGGCTACCGGGGTACCGCCCGTCACAGTACATGGCCTAGATCACCGTACCGAGGATTACTCCCAATCCCCTGCAACACAAAGCCGGACCCGTTCCTTACTGAACAGTTCCAAATAAGACAACCCCGACGATTGTCATGATCAACCGTCCACACAGCCGAAATATAAAGGGACCTCTAGACAGGGGTAAATCTTACTCTCAAGTGGGTGCGACCCACGAAGCTTTGCTGCACCTCCCCTGTTTTAGCCATTCCCGGTTGATGAGGCTTGAGGTTACGATTACCTTTATAGGACACATCACTTAGAATGCTCATCGTCCACCTGACGATGTTCTGAAAGCATTCAATCCATACAAGTTCATTCTGGGTTCGAACGAAACCGAAGGCATTATCTCGTTACACTCATTTTGGAATCACCCTCAGAGTTAACGACAATAACCCTTGCACTCTGAATCACCATCTCGAATCTATAAGTACTATTCCGTCAAACTCATTACGGAATCACCCACAAAGTTATACTGATGTATAGCCTTTACACCTCGAGTCTTCACTCGCTCCACTTGGATTAACGACCTAACGTTAATTGGAATCGATGTGGTTTTCGGATGTCCAAATATGGAGACCCGATCCCGGTCTCATCGAATCCAAAGCGTGTCTTTTAGGTCCAAGTTGTTTTAAGTTTAAAACAATTCAATTCATTATCTAAATATACATAGATAGATAATTCACAGCACAACAGATAATCAACCTTATCATTATCAACAGATAATTCATATCATAATCAGATTATCCATATTATCATCCAAAAGCAACCAATGCATCCATATCACATACACTATTCATCTCATAACTGAGATTACAAACCATACCAGGCAACCAATACCATTCATCAAACATAAGCAATGATCTAATGATCACACTTCCTATAATTAATTAAATTAATTACTCAATCTCTAATTAATTTAAAATGAATTAAATTAATTACTTCATCATTAAAATTCTGCTTAACTTAACCATCCTTTGATTTCAAATCAATTTATAAATCACCATCTCAATATTCATTTTAAATTAATCATTACTGATTAACTATCCCTAATTACAATAAGTAATTAGTTTATAAGTTAATTACTCAAGTTCATTATATTAAACCCTTTGCAAATAATTAACTTGTAATTACTAAATTAATTAATCAATTATTCATTATTAATTATACCTTGATTAATCAATTCCAAATTACATCATTAATTAATTAATGATTACATTTAATCAATTTCTAAAATAAATTAATTACATAAGTAATTAATCTGAAGTTAATCCACATATATATTAATCACCCATGATTAATAACCATTCAGTAATTAACTACTTTGATTACTCATCCCATAAATTAATTACCCTTAATTAATTTCAAAGTAATTTAAATTCCAATTACTTCTATATCAAATATCTTTAATTATATCCTGTAATTATTAATTAATTACTTCCTCAAGTAATTACAAATTCATAAATTACATAAAGTAATTATCAAACAATCAACAAATGTTTAAATTAATTTAACTTAATTAATCTAAACTAATCACATTAATCAAATTAATTACACTAAGTAATTAACTCATTAATTACTTTTATTAAGTAATAATCAATTGATTATTATAAATTAATTAATCTAATTAATTATCAAAATTAATCACATTAATTAATTGTTAAATAATTTTAAGTTAATGACTTCATCAACATTCCTTAATTACTTAATTAAGAATTAACTTAAATTAATCATTATTAATTATCAATTAATTAATACATAATTATCATTTAATTAATCTTTAATTATTAATTAATTAAGTATTAATTAAAATCTAAATTATCTCTAATCACTTGATTAAATAAATCTTAATTATTAATTAAAATTTAATTAATCATCCTTAATTATAGATTAATTAACCTTAATTAATTAATCTCAAATCTAATTAATTAACTTTAAAAATCCTTAATTACTTAATTAAACATCCACGTTATTAATTAATTAAATAATTAATTTTGTTCATCTTATTTATCTTAATAATTAAATGAATCCAATCATTTAATTTTTATTTATCTTTTAGATAAACATTCCTTATTTAATTATTCATTTAAAAACAAAATATTTTTAAATTTACTTTAAATTCTATTTAACTTCATTTTAACTTAAGATTCAAATTTATCCTAAACAATACAAAACTTAATCTTATATGTTAAAACATCTACCTTATCAATAAGTTAAAACAATTTGAATTTCAATTCAATTTAAATTCAAATCAATTTAAAAATTACTTTAAATTTTCAAAATTGAAATACAACTTCCAAATTCATTTTAGTTTTAACTCTTTAAAACTCTTCCTACAATCTACAACTTCAATTCAAATGCATATCATTTTAATCATTTAAAAGCAATTTAAAATTTTAAACCTTTATTTTAAAACTGAAGTTTAAATTTTATTCCAGGTTTTAAAACTCAGATTTGAATTCATTTTGAATTTCTAATTTAAATATTTAACCTTCCAATTCAAATGCAAATCACATATGCCTTTACACTTGTGAGTTTGAAAACCAAATTTAAATTTAAAAACATGAATGATTTCAAATCTCAGAAAATCAAATTTGAATTCACATTCAAATTTCAGATAAAACTCAGTTTAAATCTCCACCTGCAAATTTAAACTTTACCTTTACATTTAAAAACAGAAAACTGTTCTATGTTTTATTTAAAAACCAAACTTTGAAATTTTTTGAATTTAAATTATTTCAAAAGACCAGAATTGAAACTTATTTAAATTCATAGTTAAATTCAGTTTTAAAATCCTAAGTTAACATTGTAGTTTGCAATTTATTTCAAATTTTATAAAACTTGAAACAGGTTTCCTGTTCTTCTTCTTTTATTATTATTTTTCCAAACAAACCTGAATTTCTGCATTTAAATTATTCCAAAATAAGAATTCAAACTATTTGAATTCATCTTTAGATTCAAGTTTATTCCTAAGTTCAATTTCCAGATTTAAATTTAAACTTTACTTTTTAAATTCTTAAAACAGAATAGATTCTGTTTTGTTAAAACCTGAAGCATACTACACTTGAACCTCCCGACTTGACTTCGGGTCAAAACCCCTCCTACTTCGAGTTTCCCCTCAAAGATCCCAAAACTATCCCGAGACAAAACTCTGCAACCAACAAACAACCCCAAACCTGGAACAGACTAAACCCCCACCACCTAAAACCTGTCAACGCCGACCCTACACGCCTCCGGCCACCAACTCCACCCAAACTCCGGCAACGTCTTCATCAACCCATTATCTATCAATACCCAAAATATCTATGAACTCGATTCACTGTAGAAACCGCAGCACCCAAAATTTCTTAAACCCAGTAAACTAGGGTTCATAACCAAAAATCCAAAATTTCAATCTCAAACTTGAATTGCAAACCCATTCAGTAATTTTCCTATGATCTATGATAGATAAACCACCTCTAGAAACAAATTCAACTAATTCAATTGCAAAGATCAATTGAACTAGAACAAAATGTAAAATACAGAATTTCAAAACTGCATTTCCAATTTTCTCTAAAAATTTATATTTTGATCATATAAATCATGTTTTAGTATAGGGTTTCACTTTATATTACTGATTTATCAAATCTTCATATTGACTTTTTACTAATTTAATGTTTGCTCAACAGTTTATAAATCCAGAGATAATACTGGGTTATTTAAACCTAAGTAAAATTCTAAACTAAAGTTTATAATTAAACTAACAAGTTTCATTTTAATTTCAGCTTTAAATGGTAATTACATCAAGTGGTTTGAACTTGAAAGATAAAAAAAACTGGAAACATAACAGAGTTAACTCTGTTGAAAATATCCAGACACAAGAAATTTCACAATATACAAACACAAACATTTTTATTTCAAACAACTAGCAAGCAAACAAATAATCATACATATAAATATTTACTGTAAATCTCAACTTATTTCAAATTAAAACATGCAATTAACCTTCTTAATTTTTGAAAAGAGGAGTTACTCACCTGTATTTGCAAAATGCAAAGCACAATTTCAATTTGCATGTTCCAGATTATGAAATGCAGTAGCTTGAATGCCTTTTAAACTTGAATGTTGCTTTTTAAAACAAAATGCTGTTGCTTTTTTAAAACATGCAGGTTTCCAACTTTGCTTCCAGATTTGAGAATTCATGTATGCAGACATCTTGCTTAATTTCCAGATTGAATGCATGTTTGTATTTTTGAAAAGAGGAATTGCAGGGAATGATATTTTTAAGAAGAGTGAATAATGCAGATATACTTGAGTTTTGAAGTATTGCAAATTTGATTATGGATGTGGAAGAATGAAATGAAATTTGGTCTTTCTTTTATTAAGGAATGAAAAAAATAGATATGAGTGAAGAAGCAAGTTTATATAAAGGAAATTTTCAGATTTAATGAATTAAAAGAAAATGTTAAAATAAAATTGACACTTGTCTTTTAAAATGGATGATAAGTTTACATTTGTTAGTTTAAGCTTTAATATATTCACACTTGTATCCTTATGCTTACATATGTCTTTAAAAATGTTTTTGTTATTAAATTTAAGATTAATGAATGTTTAAACTTAGTTAATTATTTTTAAAGAACAAGACAAAGTATTATGAAAACAATATACAAATTACTATTTGAAAAAGAAATTTTTAAACAATTAAAATAAATTTACACAAGAGTTTGTAACTTATTGAATACATGTTCACATTTTAAATTGTATTTTAAATTTCAAATTAAATTTACAAATCAAAATTATCAATTAATAATTTAAAAAAATTACACAAACATTTAAGTAACATATTTTAATATACAAACTTAAGTTAGAATGAATTTTTAAACCAATAAAATATTTATCTTACATATTTAAAATCATATAGTATTTTATTAAATATTTTTAAAAAGCTTAAATTAAAAACAAATCGAAATTTCCATTTTTAAAACATTAAAATTATGTTATACTAATTTAATTAAGAACAACTTATTTATTTAAAATATACATTATTAAATAGAAAACAATTTAATAACTCATTAAAAATAATTTCACAAATTAAATATTTCAATATCAAATTTATTAACAAAAATTATCAATTCAATTCAAATTTAAACACAGATTATCAAATTTATATTGTCCAAAATTTCAAGATATTATAGTTTTGATTGTATTACCCACTTTTGTGGCTAGTAGCTGGAATTTAATGAATGTAACAATTTCGGCTATTTCTTATTTACTTGAAAACCCTAGACACTATTATAATATCACTGGATTTCCTATCAAATGTTTTGGTTAGCGTAAGGTAAAAACTTTTCCATGTTTATGTGTGGGAAGTCTTACGGGATACCTTTTCTTTTCCAAGGTTTTCTAAAGTTAAGCAATTTTAACCCGTTTACTCACACCAGACCCCTGTCTGACCCGAGTGTTTATTTTCTGTTTTATTAAACTCTTGGGTACTCATATTATGTATGAGTAGTCAAGTGGATCAGGTTAGCTTGACGAATTCTGGAGGAGATATGGAGCAGGAGGCTTCGACGTGTAGATATATATTGGTTCCGCTGTCTTTTTTTGTACCTGTATCTGTTGTTCTTGAGTTGTATAGTTAGACAAAAATTTATAACTGTCTAATCTCTGTTGTTTAAGTTGTGTACTCTGATGTAATGAGATACTATGTAATATTTTATGTTAATTATTATATTTTATTCGTTTCGCTGTGAGTTCTCTGATGTTGTTCTGTTTCTTCTTTCTCTTTCTTTCTTCTTCTACCCCTTTCTTTCTTCAAGATGATGCGATTTTCTGGGAGTAGAAAGTCGGGTCGTCTCATTAAAACTTCACAGTTTAAATCCATTTTAATTTATAAGTCATACTCTTTTAAATTTTTATTTCCTTAAAACATTTCACTATGTTTCATCATTGTTTATTCTGTAATAAACATCCTTTATTAAGATGCAGCAACCAATCATAATCAATAATATCATATCTAGAAACCAAACACACCATATATTCCATCATAATTTACTTGGACAATGTAATCTGGGTGATTTATTTCAACACTTTGAAAACTCTTTTGAATTTTTAGGGATTTAAATTCAGGTTTGAATCCATTTTTAACTTGACTTATTAGTATAGTTAATCCTTACCTAAATTTCTATTTGGTTTTACGTATTTTACCACTTAAGTCTTATAATCTTATTTAGATTCCAATAACAACAACCAATTCCCTTATTATACCATAATAATGTGAAACAAATTATTGCTTTAAATATCATATTTTAAGCTTACACAAAGATAATTTTTTTAAACCATTTTTAAAATCATTATACAAGAAAATAACAAGTATGCCCTCATATAATACTCTCAACTCATTCTAGGGTATTACTGGCCCTATCTCTAATGGGTGATCCCTAGTAGAGCCAAGGTTCTCGCTCTTCCGCTCTGATACCAAATGTAATGGCACGAAGATTTTCGATCCCAAAAATCGACACTAATACGTCCACTGTATAGATTGCAGAGTAATCAAGAGCCGGAAATCACAGACTGTTAGAGTTATGAAGAAAAAGAAGTAGAAGAAGAACAGAAAACAACATCACAGAAACTCACAATCGCAGCGGAACAAAATATGATATAAAATATCAGCATTTATACAAAGAAAAGCTGTAACTATCAATACACATACAAGATATCAAAGTACAACAAATCCAGACGATTATAATAACTTGTCCACTACTACTATCTATTCATCCCATAATACACACAGTGTAAAATAATCAATACGTCTTTGCCATCCAGCTCGTCTCCTGAGCTCCAGAACGTCCTAGCGTGAAAATCTGTAATACTCGGTCTGACCTGAGCATTGCAATAAAGTAACACCCGAGTCAGGCTGGAAACCAGCATGAGTAAACCAACTCAAGTTGAAATACTTAGGTTATAAGACTTCTTTGAAAACCAAGATAACTCGTATATCCGACAAGTCTTTATCTGGTTAAACCCAACACTTTTACAAAAGTCCACCGAAATTGTAATGATGTCCACATACTGTTCGGTAATTAAAATAGTCCAACTTACTTAATTTTATTCAATTCCTGTCTACTAAACTCTATAATTAAATCCGTGAAGATTTGTAGTGATAGCTAAATCGAAGTGGTTCCGGATAACGCTGATATCCGATGCCAGCCTCTTCGAATCCAAGTAATGAATTTTTTTAAAGGGTAAATCGTTTAAAATAAACAATTTATTATATTGGGTGACTATATTCAATATGGTAATTTATCACAAAATTTATTTCAAAAATAAAACGTACCATCACTTAAATCCCATTTATCTAAATCTGTTTTGCACTCGATAGTACAGATAAGAATGATTAAAATGAATATCTGATAAAGACGGGCAAGGATATAGAGTGGTAACAAAGGTCAAGTTGAACCACTCTTCAAAATTTCATTAACTTACTTAATCAGTTCCATTTATATTTTATCCGAATTAATTACAATTTAAACCATTTATTAAATAAATAAAGTATAAAATACTATTAATTTCCCATAAGTCAAGACAAGCAATAACAATAATATAATTATGGGGGAATTGATTTAAAGGACAAAAATTCGAATATTTTTAGCCTCAAGGACACACCCTCAATATTTTAACCACATGGACAAACATTCTTCTAAAAATTAATCATAAGGACAAACATTGTCACGACCCGAAATTCAGCGTTCAATAGTCGACATCGAATACCACACTTGTATTCGACTGCCGGAGATTCGAATATTAAATTTCAGTTCGGATGGAGCTTATAACAACATTAGATGAATATAAACAGCGGAAAACAAAATAAACTGCCATACATCAATATCCCAGATACAACATCGTCATAATATTCATTACAACATCACCACCAACATCAGAGTATTTTTATACATATACAACACTACTTCAAAATGAACCATCACGACATTACCACAAGTGATTGCATTCCAAGAAAGTCTTCAAAGAAATGAAATGATAGCGAACATCCAAATAAGAACCTTGAGATCCAAAACTTTTCAAAATATCTCCAAGTTAAAAACCTTCAAAACAAGTAATCTCCAAACCCTAAGACTTCAAAATCCAGCTAGCTCCAAAACACGGAAGACCTGCTACTAGGCTGCCCGTGTCAAATTATGGGCACCTAGAGTTTAGGAAGGAAACAATAAACTTCGGGTCAGTCATTGGACTGGTATGAGTAAACAAAAACATTTTTTTCTTTTAAGAAACAACAAAAGAATTTAAATTGAAATCTGCAATGCTTTTTGAAAAATGAAACTACCATAAGACCTCCCGCCACACACACAATGTAGTCATAGAATTGGAGGAGATTTCTTCTTATGATAGTCAAATATGCTTGGTACGGGAAATTTCTTTGATGTTATTACTAGAGCATAGTGTAGAAAACATTTTTGAAAGTATAACATTAATCTTAGCCAGCATAGACATTCCGAACTATGCCTACTATAGCTACCATCTAAATTGTGGTGACCACCATAAGTAGATGGCAGGTAATACAACAAAAACCGTACTGGGTTCGTATTGGTAATTGGATTTCCAACAAATGGTCAGGCTAAGGAACTTCATGGGCCACATGGGTACGCCTCTGGAGGGACGTCCCGAGAACCTAACCGAATCTCTGCCAACACAAGGCCGGGTTTCCTCTATAACTAGGTAACTACTGACATGAGTATGCCATCCCCCGATTGTAACCAACCTTTATCAGGGGCCCCAACAACAATAATCACAAAGTAATATATATATATATATATATATATATATATTTGCGATATACACATAAGTTAAGTATCTGGGCTCCATACCATGATTCCACTTCTATTCAGAAGGAAATGCACATACCCTAAAGGGCGCTACCCCCAATAACCTTGCTGCATCTTTCCTGTTTCGACCATTACTGGGTTGTGAAGTTCGACGAAGTCTCGTCCACAAAACTACGCTTTTCACAAAAGCCATGCTTTGATCAAAAAATGATCAGCAACACTTAGCATGCCACATTACCAAGTTGGGAATATATTACTGATAACCTTCAACTACATAACCTCTGAGCTCGTACGTCTCAGAGAAGGGTGTTAAGCTAAGAGAATAAGTTCTCCGCCACCAATAGAAATGTATTTGAAAGAAATATGTTTTATATCTCAAAATGTAATGTCAGACATACAATCCATACAAGTCTGTTCCGGGTTCGAACAGAGCCGAAGGCACTTCCGAAGAAGTCCTTGCAATCCGGATATCCACAATCACGACCGGACTCCCCATCACATATGGAAAACTCTATACCGGAGCAACTCAGTGCAGAGTCATTCGACAGGTTATCCTACCGTTCTCGAAGACGTCCAGTCTTCACCATCGTCTTCAATTTCTATCCATTTCATCGTATCACCATTCGGAATGGGTTATATGACACAAAGGTCCACTCCCGGCTAAACCGAATAGTGAGCGTAAATTTTAAAAACATGTGCATATGTCATTCACAAAGATTCATAGGTTCGATGTGGGTTTCGGATAACCAACTAGAATCTGACTCCCTGTCGCATCGAAATTCAAGTGCCGTTTTACGGGCCAAGGGGTTTCATAATCACATAGAAAATACAGAATCACAGCTCAGCACAGAGCAATTCATATCACATACCATCATAATTACAATCTGAGATATCAATCAATACCCATCATACAATAGTTATCAATCATATACAACTACGATGAATCGTGTGATTAAAACTAATTAATCACATAATTAATTTCATTAATCATCTTTAATCAATGATTTGTTATCCTTAATTAAAATTAATTAAATCTTTAATCGTCTTCATTAATAATCATTCCTCAATTAATTTTACTAATTAATTTGTCCTTAGTTGTTCATTAATTAAATCTTAATTACTTTTATTAATTATTTATTTCCTTAATTTATTGTCTTAATAAATTAATCCTTAATTAATCATTTAATATTAAGTAATTAATTTAAGTGGTTATTTTAATTAAATCATTTATTACATAAGTAAATAATAAACTACCTATTAAACTCAAAAGATAAGCTTCTTATCTTTGTTAACCATTTTGATTTTCCTTGTAAATCAAATTTAAATTCATCATGCGAATTGACTTGAGAGATTAAAATTATTTTGTAAAACATTTCATCTTAACAGCATTTTTAATTACATTTTATAACTGATTTTTATAAGTAACGTGACAAAAATTAAATTAAATTAAATTACTTCAAAAAATGTCTTACTTAAACTCTAATTTGTTTTAATTCCAAATCAAAATTATCCTTTAAAACATGAGTTTTAAAATTTTAAAAGGGTTGAATTTTATTGTTTTTATTTGTGAAAAACAGCCCTGGTATGCTGACTTCCCCGAAGCTCCTTCGAGTTTTCCCCGAGGCTTCATCCCGCTTGCTTCGAGATTTGCAAAATTCGACCGGAGTGCTTTTACTTTTTTTTCAATTTTTTTCTAAGTAAAAACTCGTACAACCCCTAAACCACTTCGAGTCCATACTCGAGTTCAAACCCATATCACCCGGAAGCTACTTCGAGTTTTTCCCCCTATCCTCCTCAAGTTTTACAACTAACACACAACCAAGCTCGTACACGTGCACGACCACCTTCGTTGTTGTTGGTCGGTGCGGCGGCCACCCACGAGTCGCCGTGCATCCCCCAAGACACCACGAACACCCAGAATTAGGAAACAATTCGAAAATGTGAATCGAAACCTTTGACCAGAAACCATCAGAAAAATGACATCGGAACATTTCGCTCGCGCTGCCACCTCTGGCCGTTATCGGCCACCACACTTTGCCTCAAACTTCAACATCGTGCCACGCATCGATTCACCCCACTGACACGTAGTCCGGTCAACCATAGGTGGCGCAGCACCCTCGTTTTCCAACGTGAACAAAAAAGGTTTTTAAGCCCTAGTTTAATTTTGAATCAACAACCCCATGATTTATAAATTAATCCAATATTTTTCTGATGATTTCGAGCTTTAATTCTTGCTGCAACAACAAACTCGAGGCTTAAATTTCTTAGATCACCAGGGTTTGATAAAACTTCAATTTTCAGATCATACAAAATATTCCAGTGAAGAACCAACGAAAAAATTGATTCTAGTTTCAAAAATCATCAATTTAAATATGGATTCACTTAAAGTTATGGAAGTTACAATTCGTGAAATTCGAGTTTCCTTGATATTTGAATTGTCGCTGTGTTTCAACTTTCCAGGAAGAAGAACTGATGCAGCCAAGACCAGAGAAGAAGCTGTGCAAACTCTAATTCCAGAAAACATGAATTTATGGTGTGGTGTGATGAGTCGTTCGCGACTTAGTGAAAGTTTGGGTCGTTGCCGATCTAAGGAAGAAAGGACACGAGTTAACAAGCCAAGGGGGAAGATAAGCCGACTCAACAGAAGCATATGGGGATGTTTCCGACCTAACGGGTTACATGGGCAAGAGCATGCTTTAGGTCGTTTCCGACCTAAGGACAAGAAGTTACGAGTTGATGGGAGCATAGGTCGTTTCCGACCTAAGGCCTTGAGTCGGAGGAAGTTGAGTCGGCATGCGCCTGAGTCGGCCATAGGAGCAGATGTGTTGTTGGCCTTGAGTCGTTAGGTCGTATACGACCTAACTGTTGTAGCTTGAGTTGTTTGAGTCGTTAAATGTAAGTCGGTTGTGTTGAGTCGTATGAGCCGTTGTACTTTTAAGTCGTATGTCGTATACTATGTACTGTGTGTGGAAGTGATGTGTTGAGTCGTGTGCGACTCAAGGGTTGAATCGGCAAAGAGCTTGAGTCGGTTGTATTTTGTTCTATTGTAAAGGCGTTGAGTCGCGTGAGTTAAGTCGGTCACGATCTAAGTTGGGTCGTGAGTCGGTGCCGACCTAGGAGTCAGGTGAGAATTTGTGTGTGTCGAGTTGTGAAAGCTATAAATAGCGCGTGTGTTGTACATTGTAGGTTGTTGATTTTGAATAAAATTTCTCTTTTGTTAGCTTTGTGCTTTCATACCAATTGGTAGTTGAGTGTAATCTCCTATCTCCACTTACGTCGTTCGAGTGCGCTCGAATCCACGTTTGTTGAAGCCGATTCACGGAATCTAGTGCGCTAGATCAACGTGCGAAGAATCGTAGATCTTTGAACACGGTATAGTGCGCTATCAACGTGTTTGAGATAGCTAGAGTTCGGTATCTTTGGATCAACGAACTTGGGCATTTTTGGTATCTTCAACTCACCGATTGCTACAATCCATCGATTGAAGTTTTGTTTGATTAATCCGCTGCGTCATTATTGGTATCAGAGCCATACTTAGCCAATCATAGCTAAGTTGATTCTTGGAGCCAAGTTTTTGAAGTTTGAAGTTGTTCATTGTGTTCATATTGAAGTTGCATCAAGTTTGGAGTGTTTGATCTATTCCATTTTGGATCAAAAGGAGCAAAGAAGTTTGAATTTAGACTTGTGGAAGTTTTGCGCGCCAAGGGTTGAAGTGTAGAACCTTGCCGAGCTAAGTCTTTGCCGACTTAGTGGTGATAAGCCGTGAAGTGTCATGGCCGAGACATTGTTGAGCCGTGACTTGTTGATTGTTGTATTGTATTGAAAGTTTTGAAGTCTTGTGATTGAATTGTTGAAGTGTTGTGAAGTTTTAACCATGCCACCAAGGAGAGCCAATCGTCATCAAAACATTGAAGCTTTGTATCGTAGAGAAGAAGCCGAGCTTATGGAACAACGTATTAATGAAAAATTTGATGAAGGCATTGGTAAATTGGAGAGATTGATGAATGATTTGAATCAAAGAAGGAGATCACCAAACTCGAACCATGGAGGAAACCGAGTTTCGCCATCGGTTACGGAAGCGAGGAGGGTATCGCCACATTCTTGTAGAGATAGAAGAGAAACATCAATTTCATCACGAAGAGATCATCATGACTATGCACATGAAGAGAGAAGAAGTCAACGTGAATTTGACCATGAAGCATATAGAGATGAGGAGAGACATAGTCAAAGAAGCATGCATGAACAAAGGGATGACATTGGTCGAGATCGATGTAGGCGTACTTTTGATTTTGTTGAAGAGGGTGATAGAGCAAGTATTCATTATCGAGATCGAGACCAAGTTCGAAATTCTTACCGTGATGTGGAGGATGACCGTCGTTGGGAGTCGGGTATGAAAATGGAGATTCCGGAGTTTAAAGGCGGGATGGTTGCTGAGGAATTCTTAGATTGGTTGTCTAATGTGGAGGAAATCTTTGATTTCAAGGAGGTGCCGGAGAATCGAAGGGTGAAGTTAGTTGCTACAAGGCTGAGGGGGAGAGCATTGGCATGGTGGCAGCAAACTAAACTTACTCGAGAACGAATGGGGAAGTCAAAGATAGAATCTTGGGAGAAGATGAAAAAGTTGATGAGATCTACTTTCTTACCTTATAATTACCAGTCACTTATGTATCAGAGGTTGCAGAATCTGAGGCAGGGGACAAAGTCTGTTAGTGATTATGCTGATGAATTTTACCAACTCATTGCCAGGAATGATATCATGGAGACAGAAGAGCAGTTAACTGCTAGATTCGTTGGGGGTTTGAGAATGCAGATCCAGGATATGGTTAATATGTTTGATCCTAGATCCGTTGTAGAGGCACATCAGAAAGCGTTAGCTTGGGAGAAACAAGGAAGGCGTGGAGGTGGTGTGTTTACTAATTCCAATAACCAAGCAAGGGGTGTTGGCGGAAGTTCTAATACTCCTAAACCAGTTACCAAGCCAGTGGTGAAGGAGGCTGAGAAGGCAAGGGCTAGCAGTATTTTCAAATGTTATAATTGTCAGGAGTTGGGTCACAAAAGCAACGAATGTCCGAAGCCGAAGAAGAGAACCATGGTTGCAGAGGTTGAAGCAGATGATGGTGAGGAGGCAGAGTATTCAAATGTACCTTATGTTGAGGAGGAAGAAAAAGTGTCGGGTGATGAAGGTTGTAATCTTATGATGAGGAGAAGTTGTTTGACACCTAAGCAAGAGGAGGATTGTAGTTGGCTGAGAAGCAATATTTTTCAATCGACATGTACTATTCTGGGGAAAGTTTGCAAGTTCGTTATTGATGCGGGGAGTTGTGATAATATTATTTCTACAGAGGCAGTTAGAAAGTTGAACTTGAAGACCGAGAAGCATCCAAAACCATACAAGCTAGCATGGTTAAGGAAAGGAGGTGAAGTGAAAGTGTGTCGAAGAGCTTGTGTGAATTTTTCAATCGGAAAGAAGTACAAAGATGAAATCTGGTGTGATGTCGTAGATATGGATGTTTGTCACTTATTGTTGGGCAGACCATGGCAGTTTGATAGAGCAGTTCAGCATGACGGTCGTGCCAACAGTTACAGTTTCATGTTCGAGGGTACTAAAATCACTTTAGTTCCTAAGAGACAGCAGCAGAAGGAGAGCAAGCTAGAAGAGATTGAAGAATTGAAAACTCTGTTGACTTTGAAGGAGTTTGTTAAAGAAGTGGAGGAAGAACCGGAAGTGTTTTTGTTGATTGGGAGAGAGAGTAGTGAAGAAGTTGAGATTCCCGAAGAAGCAAAGCCAGTTTTGGAAGAGTTTGAAGATGTCTTTCCAGAGGAGTTGCCAAAGGAGTTACCACCACTTAGAGACATTCAACATCAGATTGATCTTGTTCCCGGAGCAGTGTTACCACACCGACCACATTACAGAATGAGTCCGAAGGAACATGAGGAGTTACGAAGGCAGGTGGAAGAATTACTTGAACAGGGTCGTATTCAGGAAAGTTTGAGTCCGTGTGCTGTACCTGCATTGTTAGTACCAAAGAAGGACGGAACTTGGAGAATGTGCACTGATAGTAGAGCTTTGAATAAGATCACTGTTCGTTACAGATTTCCTATGCCGAGGTTGGATGATTTGTTGGATCAGTTGAGTGGGGCAACTATATTCTCGAAAATTGATTTGAAGAGTGGTTATCATCAAATTCGTATCAGACCTGGAGACGAATGGAAGACAGCTTTCAAAACTAGAGAGGGGTTGTACGAATGGTTGGTTATGCCATTTGGTTTGTCTAATGCACCTAGTACATTCATGCGGGTAATGAATCAAATTTTTAGACCATTCATTGGAAAGTTCGTCGTGGTGTATTTCGATGATATTTTGATTTATAGCAGGAGTACGGAGGAGCATGTTCTACATCTGAGGGAAGTGTTGCTTATTCTTCGTGAAGAACAATTTTATGCTGCTACAAAGAAATGTGTGTTTATGACACCTACTGTTTTATTCCTGGGTTATGTTGTTTCAGGGAAAGGTATTCAAGTTGACCAGAGCAAAGTTGAAGCAGTCAAGAATTGGCCACAGCCAAAGACAATTACAGAAGTGAGAAGTTTTCATGGGCTAGCGTCATTCTACCGAAGGTTCATACCACACTTCAGTAGCGTGATGGCTCCAGTGACTGATTGCATGAAGGGTAAACAGTTTGTGTGGTCAGAGGAAGCGGGGGTTGCCTTTGAAAGGATCAAGGAATTGTTGACGTCTGCACCAATTCTTGTTCTACCTAATTTTCAGTTGTTGTTTGAATTGCATACTGATGCTTCGAAGGTTGGTATTGGAGGAGTTCTGAGCCAGAATGGGAAGCCAGTTGCTTATTTCAGCGAAAAGTTGTCAGGGGCAAAGATGAGATACAGTACATACGATGTTGAGTTTTATGCTGTTGTTCAGACGGTTAAGCATTGGAGACATTACTTATTTCAGAAGGAATTTGTTCTGTACACTGATCACGAAGCTTTGAAACATTTACAGGGGCAAGATAAGATTTCTGCGAGACATGCGTCATGGATTGCTTATTTGCAGCAGTTTACTTTTGTCGTTAAACACAAATCAGGGGTGACGAATCGAGTAGCAGATGCTTTGAGTAGGAGGAGTCATTTACTAACGACAATGAAGATTGAAGTGACGGGGTTTGAAATGTTGCCAGAGATGCTTGAAGAAGATCCTTACTTTGTGAAATATGTTGAAAAAGTGAAGGATGGGATTGCCGATGAATTCATGTTGGTTGATGGTTTTCTGTTTAAAGGAAATCGTTTATGTATTCCGGATTGTAGTTTGAGGATGAAGATTGTGAAGGAATTACACGAGGAAGGGCATGTGGGCCGCGATCGTACTTTGCAGTTGATTTCGCAGTCTTACTTTTGGCCGTCGATGAGAAAAGAGGTTGAAAGGTTCGTGGAGCGATGTCATATTTGCCAAGTTTCAAAGGGGACAGCAACGAATGCAGGGTTGTATATGCCATTACCAGTACCATCTAAGCCATGGGTTGATATCAGCATGGATTTCGTTTTGGGTTTGCCGAGAACTCAAAGGGGAAATGATTCGATATTTGTTGTGGTGGACAGATTTTCGAAGATGGCACATTTTGTTGCTTGCAAGAAGACAGCAGATGCAGTTCGAGTAGCACAGTTATTTTTCAAGGAGATTTATAGACTTCATGGTTTACCAGAATCTATTGTTTCTGACCGAGATACTCGTTTTCTGAGTCACTTTTGGTTAAGTTTGTGGAAGATGGTGGGAACGAAGCTGAAATTTAGCAGTGCTTATCATCCACAAACTGATGGGCAGACAGAAGTTATTAACAGGTCATTGGGAAATTTGTTGCGTTGTCTTGTACAAGATAATTTGAGAAGTTGGGACATGAAGCTATGCCAGGCAGAATTTGCTCATAATCATGCAGTAAATCGAAGCACAGGATTCAGTCCGTTTCAGATTGTTTATTCAAATTTACCCAGGGGGCCGTTGGATTTAGCAGTTGTACCACAGTCAAAGAGAACAGTTAAACGAGCTGCTGATTTTGTTGATGAGCTGACTGAATGTCATAAAATCGTTCAGGAACGATTGGAGAAATCGAATGAGAAGTATAAGAAGTCTGCAGATTTGAAACGTCGAAATGTTGAATTTAAAGAAGGTGATTTGGTTTATGCCGTATTAACAAAAGATCGTTTTCCGGTGGGTGCTTATAACAAGTTGAAGGCACGAAAAATTGGTCCGATTGAAGTATTGAAGAAAATCAATGAGAATGCTTATCGATTAAAGTTACCAAATGATGTTTATACTTCTGATGTTTTTAACGTCAAACATTTAGTTCCATATCATGGAGATGAGATTGTTGAGGAAGAATTTACAAATTCGAGGTCGAATTTTTCTCAACCAGGGGAGGATGATGCAGCCAAGACCAGAGAAGAAGCTGTGCAAACTCTAATTCCAGAAAACATGAATTTATGGTGTGGTGTGATGAGTCGTTCGCGACTTAGTGAAAGTTTGGGTCGTTGCCGATCTAAGGAAGAAAGGACACGAGTTAACAAGCCAAGGGGGAAGATAAGCCGACTCAACAGAAGCATATGGGGATGTTTCCGACCTAACGGGTTACATGGGCAAGAGCATGCTTTAGGTCGTTTCCGACCTAAGGACAAGAAGTTACGAGTTGATGGGAGCATAGGTCGTTTCCGACCTAAGGCCTTGAGTCGGAGGAAGTTGAGTCGGCATGCGCCTGAGTCGGCCATAGGAGCAGATGTGTTGTTGGCCTTGAGTCGTTAGGTCGTATACGACCTAACTGTTGTAGCTTGAGTTGTTTGAGTCGTTAAATGTAAGTCGGTTGTGTTGAGTCGTATGAGCCGTTGTACTTTTAAGTCGTATGTCGTATACTATGTACTGTGTGTGGAAGTGATGTGTTGAGTCGTGTGCGACTCAAGGGTTGAATCGGCAAAGAGCTTGAGTCGGTTGTATTTTGTTCTATTGTAAAGGCGTTGAGTCGCGTGAGTTAAGTCGGTCACGATCTAAGTTGGGTCGTGAGTCGGTGCCGACCTAGGAGTCAGGTGAGAATTTGTGTGTGTCGAGTTGTGAAAGCTATAAATAGCGCGTGTGTTGTACATTGTAGGTTGTTGATTTTGAATAAAATTTCTCTTTTGTTAGCTTTGTGCTTTCATACCAATTGGTAGTTGAGTGTAATCTCCTATCTCCACTTACGTCGTTCGAGTGCGCTCGAATCCACGTTTGTTGAAGCCGATTCACGGAATCTAGTGCGCTAGATCAACGTGCGAAGAATCGTAGATCTTTGAACACGGTATAGTGCGCTATCAACGTGTTTGAGATAGCTAGAGTTCGGTATCTTTGGATCAACGAACTTGGGCATTTTTGGTATCTTCAACTCACCGATTGCTACAATCCATCGATTGAAGTTTTGTTTGATTAATCCGCTGCGTCAAGAACTCTATAAACTGTTTAATTCTTTACTGATATGTAATATGAGTTTAAAACAATATTTAACTTGTTTAAAAATCTTTGTTAGAATTAAAGAGAGAAGGAGGTTTAGATTTCCTTTGAAATGAGTTAGCGTGTACCAAATTTAGGTGTCACTTTGTAGTTTTTCTTTTTCTTCTTTTCCGTTTTTTCCAGTAAAAGCATATTTCAAAACTTGTTTAGTTCTGTTACTAAACCATGGTGCAGGCTTAAAGCACAAACTCCAACTTGTTTAATTTTTTTTCAAATGCAATAGGAAAGAGAGACAAAGGGAAAGAAAAGGGATTGTTGACAAGTTTTCACTTTTGTTTTTCCTGAAACTTAAACCAGAGATTGAAATTTATATAATCAACATGAAAAAACAAAATGTTCATTCATATATTCAGGATGCAAACCAAAGTTTAACTCCATACATCATCCAACATCCATACAGCAACCAAAGATTTGAGGAAACAAAAGTTTACTCACTTGTTTTTTTTCAGAAGTCACTGACAGTTCTTTTTTAAAAAAAGATGGAGGCCTGCAACTATTCTTCTTTTCTTACTTTAATTCTTTTTAAACTTAGATCTGCAAATTGATGGTTGCAGATCAATAATTACTTTTGTTATATTCATGCATTTAATTAATCAGTGACAAAATTTTAACTTACTTACAGTCAATCCTTAATAAAACAGAGAACTCTTCTATTTTCTGCAGCTAGAAACCAAAATAGATTAATGCTTTTAATCCTTGATTCTTCCTTCAAAAAAAATTAGATGTTGTTGTATTAAAGCCCATGTTGTATTCATTTATTTCAATCATTAAAAATAAAAAATATTCCAGATTTCTTACTGATTGAATAACAGAGAAACTCCTTTTTTTCCTGGAAATTTGTTTTCCGGTTTGTGAATTGAGGACTTGAAAAAAAATTCTTTTCTTCTCAGATCTTTTTTATTTTTGAAAATGAGATTAAGTAGAAGATGAATTACCTATATAATTTTTATTTTCTACTCTATAAATTTCTAAGGAAAATGGAAATGATAACATGACACTTGTTTTAATTTTTTCCTCATGATTTACACTTGTCTCCATAGTCATTGTTAACTTAACACTTGTAATAAAAAAAATTCTTTATTAGCATAATAATTTACATTATATAAATTGTATTTAAACTAATATTTCCCATTAAAAATATTAGCTTTATATTAATGCATATTATTAAAAAGAGAATGTTTTTGAAATTAATTACATATTACATAGATACATATATAAAAAATCTAAATTATTTTACTAAAACATTTATTTTAAATTCAAATTTCAAAATCAAATTCAATATATAAATTCAAATTTTACCCATATATGCACACATACATATATATTCACAAAATATGTATAAAATTTAGATTCAAATGACTTCAAAAAGTTTTAGTATTTTCAATTTTTAAACTCAAAAGAAATTTGAAATTTAAATTATTGCTTATTGCTTATTTATTTTGAAACTTTTCAGATTTTATTACAAAAGTTCAACATTTACAAATTTTAAATTGATAAATTTTGGTATGTTACAAATTCCCCTCCTTAAGAAAATTTCGTCCTCGAAATTTGAAAGAGAGAGAAAAGCAAACAAAGAATATACGAATTCGGAAAAGGATAGAGAATGGCTTACCAGTTTAAGCCGAGATATCCACTCTGCAATTGGGATAAGACTTTTGCACACTGTCTTATGTCACCCAAGTACAGTCCTTTGGATCACCGCTCCACTGCCTTTAACCAGTTTCAAAATTTTGTTCCTTAATTTCTTTTCCTCATGATCCACAATCTTAATTGGTTCTCTTTAACTGTTAAATTTGGTATGATCTCTAGATCCTGCTGAGATGCTTCTTCGATAATATTGTCTGGATCGTGCACGTACTTTCTAAGATGTGAAATGTGGAATACATCATGTACGCCGGATAACCAGTTAGGTAGCTGCACACGATATGCCAGAGGACCAATCCATTCCAAAATAGGAAAAGGACCAATGTATCGCGGTGCCAGCTTACCAGTTTTTCCAAATATTAACACATCCCGCATTGAAGATACTTTCAAGAAAACAGAATCTCCAACTTGAAACTCCAAAGCTCTTCTTCTGCGGTCGTAATAATTCTTCTGGCGACTCTAAGCTGTTATTAACTTCTTTCGAATAAAACCAACCTTTTCAGTGGCTTCCTTAATCATATTTGGTCCAAGAACGAGTCTATCACTGGATTCGATCCAACATGCCGGTGATCGACACGGACGACCATATAAAGCTTCAAAAGGAGCCATTTCGATACTGGCTTGATAGCTAGTATTATAAGAAAATTCGACCAAATGTAAATAGTCCTCCCAAGAACCACCAAAGTCAAGAACACAAGTTCGTAAAAGATCCTCTAATATTCGATTTATCCTTTCAGTCTGCCCATGAGACTATGGGTGATAAGCAGTGCTGAAATTTATCTTTGTTCCCAACGTGGCCCGAAACGCCTCCCAAAATCTACTAGTGAAGATCAGTCACGATCACTCACTATACTGCTCGGTATACCGTGGAGAGGACAATCTCTTTGATATATAGCTCAGCTAAACTTGCTGTTGTCCGGGTGGATTTCACTGGGATGAAATGGGCTATTTTAGTCAAACGGTCCACAATAACCAGATTGCTTCGTTCCCCTTTCAAGTGCGGGGAAAGCCATCGATGAAATCCATCGATACCTGATCCCATTTCCATTTTGGTCTTCCAAAGGCTGGAGTAAACCCGCCATCTTCTTCTGGTCGCTTTTAATTTGTTGACAAATAGCACAACGACTCACATATATAGATATATCTCTTTTCATTGTCTTCCACCAAAAGGTTCTTTTGATATCTCTATACATCTTATTAACTCCTGGATGGATACTGAGTTTTGACTTATGACATTCATCTAAAACTTCACGCTTCAGATCAGGAAAGTCTGGAATACATATTCTTCCTTTCATCCTTATAACTCCCCTACTATCCATTTCAAAACTAGTGTCTTCTCCTTGGCATATTCTTTATAAATTCCCCGAACAATCTCATCTTCATATTGCTTGCTCGCGATCCTCTTAAGAAGAGTAGGAGTGATAACAAGATGAGCAAGAATAGCGTGCTTCCTACTTAAAGCATCAGCAACTACATTAGCTTTACCGGGTGTATACAGAATATCTAGGTCATATGACGCTAGAAATTCTAACCATCGTTGTTGTCGTAGATTTAAATCTTTCTTGGTGAAGAGATATTTCAAAGATTTGTGGTCGGTGAATAATTCAAATTTTTCACCTAAAACAAAGAGAGTTCATTAAGTATATTTATTTAGTTAAGTTAAATTTCTTATATCGTTAAGAAAGCTGGAAAAGTTCTTACCCAGAAGATAGCGGCGCCATATTTTCAAAGCGAAAATAACAACTAAAAGCTCCAAATCGTGTGTTGGATAATTTCTCTCACGCAGGCGTAATTGTCTACTCGCGTAGGCAATTACTTTCCCATTTTGCATTAATACCCCACCCAAACCATCTCCACAAGCATCAGTATAGACAGATAACCCTTGGTTCCCGTTAATGATAGCGAGAACGGGAGCAGTAGTTAATCTTATTTTCAATTCCTGGAAAGCTTCATCACACTTTGGAGTCCAATCGAATTTAGCATTCTTCATTGTCAGCTTAGTCAATGGACAGGCCAACTTAGTAAAATCCTGGACAAACTTTCTATAATATCCTGCTAAACCCAGAAAACTTCAAACTTCTCTAGGAGTATTGGGTCGCTTCCAGTTCAGAATTGCAGAAATCTTGCTTGGATGAACAGAAATCCCTTCTTCATTAACAATATGACCGAGAAATCTGACTTCTTTGACCCAAAAGTAACATTTAGAGAATTTAGCGAATAGGATATTCCTCCTCAATATCTCCAAAACAATTCTAAGATGTTCAGCATGTTCCTCTTTAGTTTTAGAGTAAATCAAGATATCATCAATAAACACAAGGATAAATTTGTTCAATACTTCTCGAAACACACGGGTCATTAAATCTACGAAATACGCAGGAGCGTTGGTTAGTCCGAAGGGCATGACTAACCATTCGTAGAACATGTTAGGACCCCTGAAGGCGGTCAAATGAACACAATCCTTAGCTATTCGCAGTTGATGGAATCCCTGAGCTAAATCCATTTTAGAAAAGAATCGAGCGCCATGAAGTTGATCGAATAGATCGTCGATTCTAGGTAACGGGAATTTGTTCTTGAGAGTTTGTTTATTGAGATCACGGTAATCTACACACAATCTCAAAGATCCGTCTGATTTAGCTACAAACGCGACAGCTGAACCCTATTCAGAAACACTAGGGCGAATCAATTCTTTTTCTAACAAATCTCGAGTTTGATTGACTAATTCAATTCTTTTCCTAGGTGCCATCCTGCGCCTTGCATGAATGACAGACGGGCATTGGGTACTAAGTCAATTCAGAATTCTATTTCTCTGTGTGGAGGTAAGGATTTTACTTCTTCAAATACGTCGAGAAATTCCCGAACAACAGGTATAGACTCCAGACTGGGTTCAGGATATCCCAAAGTATACATCAATTTATCACCCTTTGGACTCGGATCCTCACAAGAGATTTCAATAAAATTTCCAAGGTTTGTTTTGACTAAAATTTTTCGATTATTACAATCCAATTTAGCTTAGTATCTCGATAACCAATTCATTCCAAGTAAGATTTCAAATCCATTAAATTCGAGGATATAAAGGTTGATAGGAAATTGATAGCAAGCATATGAAATAGGGACTTTCCTATAATACAAACAAAGATTTGCGGGACCTCCAACCGGATTTTTCATGCAAATAGGGTCGTCAACAAATTCAGCTTTAAGTTCTAATTCATTTACGGTTTGTTGGGAGATAAAGCTATATGAAGCTCCCGTGTCAAATAAAACTCTAACAACTTTATCATAAATAGTAATGTTAACGCTTAAAATTGAACGCTAACACCCCGGTGTAAGTAGAGATTACGTGAAAGCACCACCCGTCAATACGGGAATTAGAAGTAAGTAGAAAAGTCACAGAAAAAGCAGTAAAAAGACAATAGTTTTATAGTGGTTCAGCTTAAAGTTAAGCCTACGTCCACTTTAATCTCCTTTATTGCTGAATCAATTACAACTTTACAACAATCTTCGATTACAACACTGATAGTGCAAGTAGCTAGAACTCCGATGTAGAAGAACTCTTTGAATCCATGTTGAATACGTTAGATTTCCTCTTGAAGTTCGTTGAGATGTCTTTCGTGTTTGAAGTGTCGAGTGAGTCGAGAATTCAGCAGAGCATCGGCGTTCCAGAAATGAGCCAAAAGTATCCCTTTTCAGTTGGAGTAGGTGGGATATGTATAGGGAGTTTTCTGAATTAGGTCGTAGGTCGTGAGCGACCTTGGATAGGTCGTAGGTCGTAAGCGACCTAGTGGACTCGGTCTTTAACGCTTAACAAGAGCGCACTTGATCATGTTGAATAAACCAGCAAGTCATAGGTCGTCAACGACCAAAGGAGGAAGCGGCATAAGAAGTTACTTCGGTATTGTTTAGGTTGTGAGCGACCTAGGGGAGGATGGTTGGCGACCTAAGGTTGGGAGCGGCCTATAAGTAAGCGGCTTCATTCGATGATAACTCGCTAGGTCGCTAGATCTTCTAGGTCGCTAGGCCGCTTTAGTCCATAGGTCGTTAGGTCGCAGATCTCTTGTACCTTTAGCCCATGAAGTCGCGAAGCCTCTTTGTTGTGACATGTTGTTGCCCTCTGTTGATGGTTAGGTCGTTGGTAAGCTTAGGTCGCTAGGTCGCAGATCTCTTTAGGTCTCTAGGTCGTTGTGGGTCTTTAATTCTTTCAGGTCGCTTATTTCCTTAGATCGCTGAGCTGTGGAATAGAGGAGTTAACATTTGCCCCTTGAAGTATGCGCCTATGCCATAGGTCGTGTGCTTCGACCTAATTTTGCTAGGTCGTGAGCGACCTAGGAGATAAGCTAACTCACGTGTCTATTCGCCTTTCTCTTCTCCCCTTATACAATCCATTAACTCATTTCCTCCTTCTCACTTTACTGCTTATTTCTTTGTCGTCACCGTTGCATCCAAGCTCGAGAATTGAAACGAAACTCCTCCCCCTGCGCCTCCGATCATCATCTTCACCGGCAAACTTATGTAAACTTGATCGTCTGGTCGCCGCGTTTACCATTCCTCCATAACCAACTTCCTTCAATTCTCGTTACCGTGTTAGGAGACTACACCTTGTTTTGCCTTTCGATCATTGCCGATTGTTGGCAAGTGTTTTATTCTTGAAAAATGCGTTGTCTTAGGGTTTTATGAAGTTTCTGAGTGAATTGGGAGTTGATTGTGGGTTTTTTAAGGTGTGGAGGAGATGAAGAGGTTTCGGGTTAAAGGGTTTGCAACGTTTCTGGTGGATTCGAGGGAATGGACACGCGGAAGTTGATGAGTGGACAGAAGGTCATAAGAGTTTTGATGGGAGGAATTTGATATTGCCGAGTCATCTCAGAAGCGACCTAGTGACTTTAACCGACCTAAAAACCTTCACGACCTAACTGTTCGTGGATCGTCCTTTCGCGACTTATCTTTCTGCGACCTAAGCTAACCTTCATGACCTAACCACTCGTGGCATCGCCGTTCGCGACCTATCTTCCTGCGACTTAAGCTCTAGAGTCGCGTGTGTGCTCGAGCGACCTAATACCTAGCCAAATTTGCACTGCCTTTTCCACGAAACTTTAAAGCCGAGCGACCTAGGAGATTGATGACTTAACTTCTTGCGGCATAGGTCGTAGGTCGTGTATGCAATTTGAACGACCTAGGACTTAGCCTATTTTGCATTGCCTTGAACTCCTTTCAACTCGAATGAACATGACATTGCTGAATTGAATTCCCAACTTGAACTGCCGAGAGGACATTTCTGAACTTGTTGCACTCATTTACAGATTTCATTAACTTTAATTCTAATAACCTGTTAAATACAACATTTGCAGAAAAATGGGACAAATATACTGCCACTGATCGCCCACATCGAATGACGGATTAGCCGATAAAAGATAATCAACTTAAAGAAATTATATGAAATGCTGTGAATCGACAAATTCAAGTGAAGTATTAAAGCAAAGCCATATTAATCAATTAAGACTGATTTGTTTGCTTTAACACTGCACTTGTATTTGGACTTAAAACAACAAGCCCTGAAACTTTAAAATTAGCAAATGCATTTTAGTTTAATTTCAGTTATATTTGCTTGTCGTTTTTATTAGTTTTGCACAACACTTCATACATTTAGGAAACGTGCAAGTTCATATTTGAATATCCAGTTCCTTGTGTAGAATGTCTTCTCAAGAAGAGATAATAGAGCAAGCTGAAGGGGTCTTCCCGATAGCCATTCCATTGGATAATCCTCCGGAATGAACTCCAACTACCCTAAGTCAGTGGGCATTCAACCAATTGCGTATTCAGTTTGGTATTGCTGAAGCAGACGCTTTGCTTCCTGGGCCAAACGATATGGTTGATAGGCCACCTCTTGGTTTTATCGCTGTCAACCGTCAGATGTGCCTATGTGGTGCCATTCCTCCTTTTAGTGACTTTCTTCAGCAACTCCTCCTTCGATTGACTATCTCTCCTTTCCAATTGCATCCCAATGGACATGCCATCTTAATGGGACTTTGCGTGCTATTCAGGAGGACACTTGATCGTCTTTCGAGTTTTGAAGAAATCTGTTACTTGTGCACATTTGCAAAGAATAAAGATCATCCCACTATCACACTTGTGAGAAGCGCCAGAAACCATAGATTGATTGTCGATCTTCCAGAAAGCGCCCACGGGTTCTTAAATCAATTCTTCTTCGTTCGTCGCCCTCAAGGATTTTACACCATCTGGAGAGTAGGAAGTACGATTGCTTATTCCCGCTTTTTCCATTTGAGCTTTTCAAATTCCGAGTTGCTAGGTGCTAATTTCGTTCTTTTATTTTACAGCACTTCCTCCTCCCTCTAGAGATCCCAGCCACAAGCCGACTTTTGAAAGATTAAGTGCCATGGCGGTTGAGGAAAGAAGTATTAAATTTCTGCTGAAAGACGAACTTCTTCATCAATACGGACTTTTGCACCCTTCCCGATCTACTCAGCCTCATGAAGTCCCTGATTCTCCAGTAGAGACATCATATGCCCCAGTTTCCGTCGGAGAACTTACGTTGAAAGAACATACTATTGAGGCTTCACTGGTGAAGTGCTCTACTTCAATTGACGTTGCGAGGTCGTCCGGCAAACTTGCACTTGCCCCGGTCATCGAAGAAGAGGAATCTCCCCAACAATCCGGGAAATCTGGTGACGAAGGAACCGAGAGAACGAGTCCCGCCAAGCACAGCGGTGATGATACTTTTGAGGGTTTGAGCGACCTGATGATTACTTCACAGGAGCTTTTTAAGGATGATCCTATCACTGCTAAAGTTACTTCTCTAGCAGTTGAAGCTACATCTGTCCTGCAACAAACTCCATCAGCCCAAGAGTTGACACTAGCTGTAAAATCCATCATCACCCCCAACCAAGGAGTGGTTCGTAGTTTGACGCGCGTAGTTTTCACATTAGACACACTTAGGACTTTTCAGCACTTATATGCATTCAACTTCCTTGCTTTGAAGATTTCTGAATTTATCTTTTCTTCATTTTCAGGTTCTCCAATGGGACGAAGTGGCTCCTACTACGATGATTTCCAGCGTCATGGGAGGCGCGGCTCTTATGACCCCAAGAGGTATCTTCCTGCCTCCTGGGAAACTGATGAAGAAAGAGCTGGGAGGAAAGCTCGTGAGAAGCGTGCTTAGGAAGAACGCTACGGGAGACGGGACGAACGACATGATTCCTCCCATAGAGAGGATGATTCTCACAAGCGAAAATCCCGTGATGACAAAGTGAAAAGTCATGTCACCGAAGATCCGAGTAAACGGGCCAAACTTGGTGAAAAACCGACATCTGAAGTTTCGAAAGGCCCGCTGCTCCCGTCTCTTTGGAAATTCCTTCCGGCTCTCCTGCCCTTCAAAGAGCCAATATTCAAACAATCATCAGTAGGCCCCCATATCAAGTTGGGCAAGGTCCGGCTACTCTTCAAAGTCGGTTTCCGCACTGGTGCTTAAAGGGAGTGCATTTTGATCTTGACTTGGTCCCAGTCGATAAGCAAGCCATGCTGCGAAATCTTGATGCCGTCAAACTCGATATCGAGAGTATGTCTAGTTGGCAGAAACTTGTTGACAAGCTTCAAAGAGTAAACCGTGCAAATCTCAAAGCCATGCTGACTATGGAAAATGACAAATCCGAGTGGCAGAAAACACTCGATCAGCATGATGCAGAGATGAAGAGTATTGCCGCTTATAATGAGAAGCTTGAAGCGGAAGTTGAAAAACTTAAAGAAGAACTGCCACTTCTTCCACTTCCTATTCTCAAAGAGAAGAAGTATTTCAAAAACAGGTGAGAGATGCTCACGCTGCACAGAGAGATGTTGAAGCTAAATTTGAAGCACGTCAGCAAGTTGTAGAGAGCTACCGAGCTGACGTTGCTCAGCTACGAGAAAAAACCAGCTCCCAGAACTTGGAAATTGAACTGCTAAAAGCTCGACTTTCTAGAGCTGAAAAGGAGCATGATGAAGCTATTGCCGACAAAGCAGCAGCCGAGGAATCTCATATGGCGACTAAAGCCGAAGTCAGCTCCACTCTATTCGAGTTTTACATTCATAGTGTTCTGGGGCATGGTAGCCTTAAATTTTTGGGACCGGAGTATGAAATCACATTGGCCAAAGTGTGGGAAGCCGCACTTGATATGCTTGAAGGAGCTGGATATGCTGAAGTAGATTTAATGGCACACTATCTAGATGATGATGCATGTGCCGCTCTTGCCAGGGGAAAGGAGCAACTCGCCAAAGAGAGAGCCGAAATGGCAGAAGGAGAACATTTAGGGAAGGCAACTTCAACCGACCCAGTTCAACATTCGATTTCGGCTGACATCGTTATTATTGGGTCCAGTTCCCATTCTCCACCTCCTACTCAAGCTGTTATTGAAAGTGCCACCGCCCGCACTGGAGATGAGGCTCAAGAAAGCACTGAAGCACAGGACTTTGAAGTTGACATAGTAAAGCCTACTTCTCCAGGTAACCTCAATGTTGATCTCACTCAAGTGGACTGCTTGTTTACTTCACATGAGCTTGATGAACTTTTTGATTATTACTTAAATCTTGACGCGCCACTTTCTCCTCTTTTTATGAGATATACTGACTTTAACTTCTCTTCTCCTGTAGTGAAAGCGCCAAGTGTTGTTTAGCCTTCCCCTCTTCCAGTTGTTTCCTCTCCGCCTCTTCAGATTACTCCCCCTTCTGTTTCTCAACCGGGTTCACAAGAGGAGCAGATAGAAGCTCTTCAAAGCTTGGATGACCCGGTCGCTTTTCAAGAACAGAAGGCCGAAGAACCTGAAGAAGGCGAAAGAACCCAGGAGCAAACTATTTCTGATGACATAAAGTTGTCTGCACTTTTCACTCCGGGCAGTGAGTCTTCTTCAAGGAAGAAGGGAAAGCGTGGAGTCTCAAAGAAAAGGAGAGAAGCTTCTGCCGGCGAAGAAAAAGCAGAAGAAAGTCCAATTGCACCCCTTCCTCTTTCTTCCCCTACTCTCACAAGCCGACCCAAAAAGTTAATCATCCGACAAGGCGAAGGCTCGAAAGGTGGCGGGAAGAAGAAGTGATGGGTTTGGGACTTATGCTTTTATTCTTGCTTTTTGCATTTTTGCTTGTATATATAAAGACTTGTGTTGACCGGAGATTATGCGGGTACCGGTCCCCGCCTTCTTTTGTTTTGGAACCTGCACATGTATAAAAAATTTATAGTATGGAATGAACTGATTCTTTTACTTGTACAAACTTCTATCTGTATCTGAGAATGCATTTATTCTTCTTTTTCATACAAGTTTCTTTGTTTTCTCTGTGTGATGTTGTAGTAAACCTATGGTATGTTGCTTGAGCATTGTTTTTATTTTTGTAACTATATTATATTGCCCCCATACCATGGTTTATTGCAATCTCTTTCACATTGGCAAAATTTTGGAGAACAACTCTTCTGTTTCGAGAAGACTTGTACTCTTTCTTTAGAGAACAACTTTTCCATTCGAAGGAGGTTTGCATCTGTACTTTTAGAATAATTTTTCCATTTTAAGGAAATATTTTTCTGATTTAGTAGATTGCGCCTCGTTTTGGAGAAGTCTTCTCTTTCTTTTTCTTTTTTTTTATGGAGAAGTTTTTACACTTCACTTTCGGAGAAAGTCACTTTTATTTTTAGCAAGTGAATTTTCCTACGCGGTAAAGTGGGCCTCCGAAAAAGGGCTTCGACCTATTTGTGCCTCCGAAGAGGGCTTTTGTTTGATTGTGCCTCTGGGAGGAGGGCTTTTTTTTGTGTGTGACTCTGGGGAGAGGGCTTTTGTTTTTTTTCCTGTACGCGGGGAAGCGGGCCTCCGAAGAGGGCTTTTTGTTTCTGCCTCTGGGGAGAGGCTTTTGTTTTTTCCCTGTTCGCTGGGAAGCGGGCCTCCGAAGAGGGCTTTTTGTTTCTGCCTCTAGGGAGAGGCTTTTGTTGTTTCCCTGTTCGCTGGAAGCGGGCCTCCGAAGAGGGCATTTCACATTTCGACTCGTGTGAAGTTTTATTTCAGATCGCGGTGAAATGTGTGCCTCCGAAGAGGTCTTTTAGCATTTCAACTCTGGTGAAATGGGCCTCCGAAGAGGGCTTTTCACATTCCAACACTTGTGAAGTTTTATTTCAGATCTCGGTGGAATGCGTGCCTCCAAAGAGGTCTTTCACCTTTCAACTCGTGTGAAGTTTTATTTCAGATCACGGTGAAATGTGCGCCTCCGAGTAGGGCTTTTGCCTGGAAGTTTCTTTCTCATGGTTGGATGGATTCACGGGGCGGACATAAGTTACTTGGATGTTTGTTTGCACAAACGTTCTCATCTAGTTAATGAGTGCCCTGTGCCACCGGTCATTCTACCAATTTTTTTTGTTAAGAAAGAGGACTTTCTTTTTCTGGCAAGTCCCATTAGAGGTCTTTATCCTCCGAAGGGTTGTGCCTCCGAAGAGGGCTTGTGCCTTCAAAGAGGTCTTTTGTTGTTTCCTGCCTGCTCGCCCATGTCTTTTCGTCATTTGCTCATATCAACGGTTCCCTGTTATCATTTTCAAGCACACATTCCTTTCTTTTGCAAGTAGCTTATTTTATCCAAAGAAGTGTACTTCATTGTTAAATGAGTTCGAAGGGGCAGACACAGGCTAATTAATCGGATGTTCGTTTGCAAAAACGATCACAATTAGTTAGGAAGGGTCCACCTCCAGCGGAACCACTAACAGTTTGCTTGAAGCACTCCTTATATAGGATTTGAGTCTGGAATTTTTGTGGCTGAACATTCATTTGTTGAGTGATGTCAGGGATCGCTTGGTCTTGTGATGGGTAAGCTTTGTTTTAATGGCCTGCAATATTAAATGGACATTTTAGCAATACAATTAAAGTACTTTATATATCGAAATAAAACAGGCAATTTATAGTGGTTCGGCCAAGAACTGGACCTACATCCACTTTATAGTTCTTATTATTCACTTGCACTGGCTTTACAATGGCTTTCAATACAAGAATCATACATCCACAATTCTTTTACATTATTTCAGTAAAGCTTTTAAGTAAAATATGGGCGCAAGTGATTGCTGTTCCAAGCTCTTGGAATTGGATCTCCTTCGACAGTTGTCAGTTTGAAAGTGCCATCAAGAAGTTTTTTGCCTATGATATATGGCCCTTCCCAGTTTGGCGCAAACACTCCTGTTGTTGTCATGATCCTTTTCAAGACTAGATCTCCAATCTCAAAGATGCGTTGGCGAACTTTGGAATTGAAGTGCCTGGCAATTCTTTGCGGATGGGCTGCAATTCTGAGCTGAGCCTCTTCCCTTTTTTCATCAAGGAAGTCAAGTGCTTCAAGTTGCAACTCTTCGTTTTCAGCTTGGTTGAAATGAATTCTTCTATGTGAAGGAACTTTTATTTCCACCGGAATCATTGCTTCTGATCCATATGCCAATGAAAATGGAGTGTGCCCAGTCGCAGTTTTGTGGGTAGTTCTGTATGCCCATAGTGCTAGTGGTAGCTTATCGGCCCAACCACCATTCGCTTTTTCCAGCTGTTTTTTGATGGTTGATTTGATAATTTTGTTTACTGCTTCCACTTACCCGTTTGCTTGCGGATGAGCCACTGCTGAGAAGCTTTTTGGGATCTTGAATCGCTTGCAAAAATCTTGGAACTCTTCACTTTCGAATTGGGTTCCATTGTCTATGATTATCTTTTGAGGCACACCATACCTGCAAATGATATTCTTAGTTAGAAAGCTTATCATCTTTTTAGAGGTAATAGTAGCTAATGGTTTAGATTCAGTCCATTTAGTAAAATAATCAACAGCAACAATAGCATATCTGATTTCGGACTTGGCAGTTGGCAAAGGCCCGATTAGATCTATTCCCCAAATAGAAAATGGCCACGGACTGACCATCTGTGTTATCTCGGTGGAAGATGCTCTTGGGATTTTTGTAAATCTCTGGCACCAGCACATTTTCGGGCATAGCTTGCAGCATCACGATTAATATCTGGCCAAAAATACCCATAATGGAGAATTTTCTTTGCTAGAGTTTGACCACCTGAATGATCTCCACACTCTCCTCCGTGTACTTCAGCTAGAATTGTCTTAGCTTCTTCCTTGGTCACACATCGGAGTAATGGCATAGAGAATCCCCGCCTGTACAATCGGCCATCTTGAATTATATATCTAGAGGCTTTTCTTAGCAACTTCTGTCGTTCTTTTGAATTTTTTGGTAGAGAACCGTTGAGCAGATATCCCATTATCGGAGTCATCCATGATTCTTGCTCTTGAGATATAGTCATGATCCATTCAATATCCATCTCATCAGTGCTTGGAGTTGACAGGACTTCCACAGGAACTAATCCCAATAATTGAGCTTCACCAGTTCTTGCGTACTTTGCGAGAGAATCTGCCTTCATGTTCTCTTTCCGGGGTATATGATTTATCGTATAATGGTCAAGATCATCGAGAAGTTCCTAAGCTCTTGACAAGTAAGCAGGCAGATTTCCTCTAGTTTGAAACTCTTTCTTGACTTGGCATACAATAAGCTGTGAATCACTGAAGATTTGCAACACTTTGACATTTAGTTCTTTAGCAATTTTCAAGCCGGCAATAAGAACTTCATATTCTACTTTATTGTTTGTCAAAGGAATTCCAATCTCAATGCATAGCACAATGACCACCCTTCAGGGGTTTCAAGCACAACCCCAGCTCCGGAACAGTAATTGTTTCTTGCACCATCAACATATAATTTCCATCGAATTGGGGTATTATCGGTCATCTCTTCCTCACTATCACCTTTATCTGTACATTCTGCGATGAAATCTGCTAAAGCTTGTCTATTGATTGCTCTCCGGGGATGATAAGTGATGTCGTATTGGCTGAGTTCAATATTCCACTTCAAAAGGCGACCCGAAGTCTCAGGGCGAAACATGACTTGCTTCAGAGGTTGATCAGTGAGGACTTTGATAGAATGAGCTTGGAAATATGGCCTCAATTTTCTTGATGCAATCAGTAGACAATAGGCAAGCTTTTTCAATTTTGAATAATTCATCTTTGCCCCAGTGAATCTTTTGCTGATATAATAGACCGGGCGCTGAATTTTTGCGTCTTCCCGTACCAACGCTGCACTAAGAGCATGAGATGAGATTGCCAAATATATGGAAAGATCTTCACCATCGTCGGACTTAGAAAGTATTGGAGGCATTTCCATATGACGAATCAACTCATCGAAAGCTTTCTGGCATTCAACAGTCCTGTCAAAAAATTTCCTTCCTTTCTTCAGAGCATCAAACAATGGAATGCATTTATCAGTAGCTTTGGAAATGAATCGACTCAAGGCAGTGACATTTCCATTAAGACTTTGCAATTCCTTTTTTGTTCTAGGAGATTTGACTTCTTTTAAGGCAGCAATTTGAGTAGGATTAGCTTCAATTCCACTAGCACTCACAGTGAAACCCAGGAACTTTCCGGACTCCACCCCAAACGAACATTTCAAAGGATTAAGTTTCATTTCATACTTTCGGAGGACTGCAAACATTTCTACCAAATGATCCGTATGGTCTACTGCCTTCTTTGATTTCACCAGCATATCGTCAACATAAACTTCCATAGTTTTTCAATTCTGTGGCTTGAACATAACATTGACGAGTCTTTGGTAAGTTGCCCCTGCATTCTTAAGTCCTAAGGGCATGACCCTATAGCAGTAGAGACCAACATCGGTGATGAAGCTCGTGTCCTCCTGATTTGGCTCATGCATCATGATCTGGTTGTATCCGGAGTAAGCATCCATGAAAGATAACAATTCATGCCCCGCTGTTCCATCCACCAACTTATATATTCTGGGTAACGGGATGTAGTCTTTGGGGCAGACTTTGTTTAAATCTGAGAATTCAATGCATACTCTCCACTTCCCATTAGCTTTCTTAACCGATACTGGATTTGAAACCCAATTCGGATAAGTAGACTCCCTGATGAAACTATTCTCCATGAGCCGGTCTACCTCTTCTTTCAACGGTGCTGACCTTTCAGGACTCTGGGTTCTTCTTTTCTGTTTTACCGGTGTAAACTTCGGATCAATATTCAAAGTATGTACTGCAATTTCTGAAGATATTCCACACATATCAGCATGAGTCCAAGCGAACACGTCCAGATTTGCTTTCAAGAATGATATCAAGGAATTTTGAACCGTCACACTAAGTTACGAACCCACATTCACCACTTTGTTCGGATCTTTCGGGTCAACAAGTATTGGTACCGTTACTTCCACTGGCACCACTCTATTCTCCCCTGCACCGGCTTTTCTAGGATCCATTTCTCTTCGTGCCTCGCTATGCTCGCCAGTGCAGGGTCCACCCTGTAATTGCTATAATGTAGGTTCTTTGATGCGGACTGGGGCTGCCGCATCCTTTCCCATCTCTCTCTTCCTCGCTTCACGCAACTCTATTAGATAACATTCTCGCCCAGCATTCTGATCCCCTTTAATAACTCCAACTCCATTATCCGTGGGGAATTTCATAGTGAGGCACCATGGGGCGAGAATTGCCTTAAAAGCCGCAAGAGTTGGTCGGCCTAGGAAGGCGTTGTAGGCAGAAAATTCATCAACAATTACAAAAGTCTGTTTCCGAACCACCTTTTTCTGCCACTCTCCAAGCTCCACGAACAAGTCGATAGTTCCAATCGGCTGCTTCGGTTCCCAGTAAACCCAACAATTTTTTGCGACGAAGCTTGAACATCAGCCATCGGAATTTTCATTTGGTCGGACGTCTTTTTAAAGAGAATATTGCAAGAAGCGCCGCAATCTACAAGCACTCTTCTCACAATAGCCAGCCCAATGCCTGCAGAGATGACCAAGGGATCCATGGTTGGAGCTTCAATGCCCATAAAATCCCTGGCTCTTAACACAGTATCATCATTAAAAGTTTTCCGCTGCTTCAAAGGTGCAGCATCTTCTAGCACAAAAACACTCTCTTCTGTTGGTGCATACTTCAAGGCACGGGCATATCTTTCCATCTCGCCCCAGCTTCTGCCTGCTGGGTGAGGACCTCCCGTAATCACATTAATAAAAGGCCTTTCTTCTTCATGCACAGTATTCCTCTCACCCGAGCCAGATGGATGAGCAGGAAGTTGCTGGCCCTTAGTAGATGAAGTTGGGTCGTTCCTATTCCTCTTCACAAATTGATGCAACTTGTTCTCTCTCAAGAATTCTTCAATCAAGCTTTTCAAATGGCGACATTCGTTGGTATCATGACCGGGTTGATTATGAAAACGACAAAATCTCCCACTCTGAAGAGCCTTTTTCCCAACTCTCATCTCAGGTGGTTTAGGATATTCCACCGCATCTTTGGTAGCAAAAAAGATATTCTCTGGGGTGTCGGTTAAAGGAGTGAAATCTGAAGGTTTTAGGAAGCGAGGTTTCTTCGCATCCTTTTGTTTCTTCCCGCCATTATTCTCCCTTTTCTGACTCCTGGACTCTTTTTTGATAGGAGCAGCAATGTTATTCTTGACCTCTGTCAGTGCCACTTTAGCCGGTGCTTGAAGGCTTTCCAAGCGCATGAATTCATCAGCTTTCTTATAGAATTTCTCAAGCGAATTCGGTTTTTTCATGTTCAGCCACTTTCCAAATTTTCTTGACTTGTCGATTGCCCTCATCAAGTATGTAAAGACAATCCATGGCTCTACATTGTCCACTTCAGCCAAAGCTATGTTGAAGCGGTTCAAGAAAGATCTAATAGATTCCCCATGATTCTGTTTCAGGCTTGACAGTGACATAATATCCTTTGCCTTTGAAGCATACAACCTGAATTGCTCTTTAAACTTCCGAGTCAAATTGGCGAACTGGTCTATGGATCGGACCAGAAGCTTTATGAACCAGAGTAGGTCCACTCCTACCAAATATACCGGAAAGTACCGGCATTTGATCTCATCAGATGCCCTAGCACCAGTCATGTGCCAATCATACTTATACAGGAATTGATTAGGGTCACTTGTTCCCTTATAAGCCGGAATGGTAGGAGGAACAAACTTCTTGGGAAATTCAGCTTTCAAAATCTTTTCACTGAACGGAGTCTTGCTCGGAGCGAATACCCATTCTTTTTTATCTTCATCCCTCTGCATGCTTTCTTTCATGATTTGTCGCACCATGCCTAAAAGATATTCCTCATCATTTAAAGGATCTGCAGGACAGACTTTGGCCATTTTCTCGGAAGTTTGTCTGGACCAACATTCGCGGAGAGTTGGCTATGGTCTCGATCCTCCAGCTTAAGGAGGTGTTTCTTTGGCGAGGCTAGCTGTTCTTTGAGGAATATTCCTCTCTTTAGGATTATGAACATCATTTGCAAGGTTCTCTTCGTTATTCACCGGTTGACGGTTAGCTCCGAGCAAAGCATTTAACCTATCAAGCATTAAAGCATTCTGAGTTTCCATCTGCTGGTATAACCCAGATACTGCAGCATCTAACTCCGCTCATATAATTCCAGCACTTGGTGCTGCTTGACTTGACGAAGGAGAAGTGGCAGTATTCTCATGGACATTGCTGGGTCTTGTAGATCCACGCTTTCTTCCAGGAGCCATTATCTCTGATAAACTTCTGGTTTTGAGAGAGATTTTTTCAACAAACTTTTGCGAAGCAATGACGAAAGTGGCCTGAGTTGGGTTCTCGGTGAAAGCACCAAAAATGTTAACGCTTAAAATTGAACGCTAACACCCCGGTGTAAGTAGAGATTACATGAAAGCACCACCCGTCAATACGGGAATTATAAGTAAGTAGAAAAGTCACAGAAAAAGCAGTAAAAAGACAACAGTTTTATAGTGGTTCGGCTTCAAGTTAAGCATACGTCCACTTTAATCTCCTTTATTGCTGAATCGATTACAACTTTACAACAATCTTCGATTACAACACTCATAGTACAAGTAGCTAGAACTCCGATGTAGAAGAACTCTTTGAATCCATGTTGAATACGTTAGATTTCCTCTTGAAGTTCGTTGAGATGTCTTTTGTGTTTGAAGTGTCGAGTGAGTCGAGAATTTAGCAGAGTGTCGGTGTTCCAGAAATGAGCCAAAAGGATCCCTTTTCAGTTGGAGTAGGTGGGATATTTATAGGGAGTTTTCTGAATTAGGTCGTAGGTCGTGAGCGACCTTGGATAGGTCGTAGGTCGTGAGCGACGACCTAGTGGACTCGGTCTTTAACGCTTAACAAGAGTGCACTTGATCATGTTGAATAAACTGGCAAGTCATAAGTCGTCAACGACCAAAGGAGGAAGCGGCATAAGAAGTTACTTCGGTATTATTTAGGTCGTGAGCGACCTAAGGGAGGATGGTTGGCGACCTAAGGTTGGGAGCGGCCTATAAGCAAGAGGCTTCATTCTGTGATAACTCGCTAGGTCGTTGGATCTTCTAGGTCGCTAGGCCACTTTAGTCCATAGGTCGTTAGGTCGCAGATCTCTTGTACCTTTAGCCCGTTAAGTCATGAAGCCTATTTACTGTGACATGCTGTTGCCCTGTGTTGATGGTTAGGTCGTTGATAAGCTTAGGTCGCTAGGTCGCAGATCTCTTTAGGTCACTAGGTCCTTGGGGGTCTTTAATTCTTTTAAGTCGCTTATTTCCTTAGGTCACTGAGCTATGGAATAGAGGAGTTAACAAGTAAGGTTACCTTCCAGAACACCTTTTCCTTTATCTTCTTTCGAAGTAGAAGGGTCTTCCTTTATCGCGTAAACATTTGCCACCTTTGCTTGTTTCATCACCGGGCAATTCTTATCAACATGTCCAGGCTTGTGACAATTATAGCATTCTCTAACTCCTTGATCAGTCTTCACAGGTTGTTCCTTCTTAACTTGCTTCTTCGGGTTTTTGCAGCTGTGTGAATAATGCCCCTTATCTTGGCAATTGCAACAAGTTATATTTCTAGCCGAATTTCCTTGACTGCTTCTCTTATCCTTGCGTTGATGTGGCTTCGTGTCCCCAAACTTTCTTTTTTTCCAATTCTGATTAATTGAATTTCCTCTTGGAATCTCTTGCATATCCAGAGTGGCATACCTATATCCCATATCAATAAGATTAGAAAAAGATTCTTTGACGTGTATTGTCATCCTTTCGTGATACTTCTTATTCATTCCACGAATAAACCTTTCATTTTTCTTTAGAGGCGTGCGTGTTCACCAATTCCAGCCCGAAACAGCATAATTCGTTGAACTTGTTTAAGTACCCCTCAAATGACAAGCTTCCTTGCTTTAAATCCATAAATTCTTGATACATTCGGGAAATTCCTACTGACGGCATATAGCGCTTTTCAAACACCTCCTTAAATCGACTCCAAGTAAATTCTTCTTCTGGTTCATCTATTGTGACTGTTTACCACCAGGCTGAGGCTTCATCTTGGAGTTACCAAGAAGAAATTAGTCGTATTTGATCATCTTGCAGCTTAAGCCCCATAAAGATCTTTTCACACGATCTTATCCAAGCTTGGGCCTCAATAATTGACTCTTTGTCGGTGAATGGCCTACCACCAAGCCTTGAGAAACTCTTATACAAATCAGCCAGATTCGGCTGATGCTGAATAGGCATAGCTGCATCTGTTGTAGGGGAAACTCGACTAGCTGTTGTAGCATTCCCTTGACCTCTAGCTCTTCCTCTTCGTCCGCTCATCCTTACTATCTGTAATTAGTAAGAAACTTGATTTAGATATTCGGACGAGATATCTTAAGGAATATCAACAGTTAAAGAAAATAGACTAAGAAAATTTGAGGTTTCAGTCTCGGTTTATACTCATTCTAGGGTGTACTTTACCCTATCTCTAATGAGCCATCTAATGTGTTATACTCCGTAGCTAAAGTTCTTACTCAACCTTTTACTCCGATACCACTTGTCACGACCCGAAATTCAGCGTTCAAAAGTCGACATCAAATACCTCACTTGTATTCGACTACCGGAGATTCGAACGTTAAATTTCAGTTCGGATGGAGCTTATAACAACATTAGATGAATATAAACAGCGGAAAACAAAATAAACTGCCATACATCAATATCCCAGATACAACATCATCATAATATTCATTACAACATCATCACCAACATCAGAATATTTTTATACATATACAACACTACTTCAAAATAAACCATTACGACATAACCACAAGTGATTGCATTCCAAGAAAGTCTTCAAAGAAATGAAACGATAGCGAACATCCAACTAAGAACCTTGAGATCCAAAACTTTTCAAAATATCTCCAAGTTATAAACCTTCAAAAACCAGTAGTCCCCAAACCCTAAGACTTCAAAATCCAGCTAGCTCCAAAACACGGAAGACCTGCTACTAGGCTGCCCGTGTCAAATTATGGGCACCCAGAGTTTAGGAAGGAAACAATAAACTCCGGGTTAGTCATGGGACTGGTATGAGTAAACAAAAACATTTTTTTCTTTTAAGAAACAGCAAAAGAATTTAAATTTAAATCCGTAATGCTTTTTGAAAAATAAAACTACCATAAGCCTCCCGCCACACACACAATGCAATCGCAGAATTGGAGGAGATTTCTTCTTATGACAGTCAAATATGCTTGGTATGGGAAATTTCTTTGATGTTATTACCAGAGCATAGTGTAGAAAACATTTTTGAAAGTACAATATTAATCTTAGCCAGCATAGACATTCCGAACTATGCCTACTATAGCTACCATGTAAACAGTGGTGACCACCATAAGTAGATGGCAGGTAATACAACTAAAACCGTTCAGGGTTCGTATTGGTAATTGGATTTCCAACAAATGGTCAGGCTAAGGAACTTCCTGGGCCACATGGGTACGGCTCTGGAGGAACGTCCCGAGAACCTAACCGGATCTCTGCCAACGCAAGGCTGGGTTGCCTCTATAACTAGGTAACTACTGACACGAGAATGCCATCCCCCGGTTGTAACCAACCTTTATCCGGGGCCCCAACAACAATAATCACGAAGTAATATATATATTTGCGATATACACATAAGTTAAGTATCTGGGCTCCATACCATGATACCACTTCTATCTAGAAGGAAATGCACATACCCTAAGGGGCGCTACCCCTAATAACCTTGCTGCATCTTTCCTGTTTGGACCATTACCGGGTTGTGAAGTTCGACGAAGTCTCGTCCATAAAGCTACGCTTTTCACAAAAGCCATGCTTTGATCAACAAATGATCAACAACCCTTAGCATGCCACATTACCAAGTTGGGAATATATTACTGATAACCTTCAACTACATAACCTCTGAGCTCGTACGTCTCAGAGAAGGGCGTTAAGTTAAGAGAATAAATTCTCCGCCACCAAAAGGAATGTATTTGAAAGAAATCTGTTTTATATCTCAAAATGTAATGTCAGACATACAATCCATACAAGTCTGTTCCGGGTTCGAAAAGAACTAAAGGCACTTTTGAAGAAGTCCTTGCAATCCGGACATGCACAATCCCGATCGGACTTTCCATCACATATGGAGAACTCTATACTGGAGAACTCAGTGTAGAGTCATCCGACAAGTTATCCTACCATTCTCGAAGACGTCGGGTCTTCACCACCGTCTTCAATTGCTATCCATTTCGTCGTATCACTATTCGGAATGGGTTATATGACACAAAGGTCCTCTCCCGGCTAAACTGAATAGTGAGCGTAAAATTTAAAAACATACGGATATGTCATTCACAAAGATTCACAGGTTCGATGTGGGTTTCGGATAACCAACTGGAATCCGACTCCCTGTCGCATCGAAATTCAAGTGTCGTTTTACGGGCCAAGGGGTTTCATATTCACATAGAAAATACAGAATCAAAGCTCCGCACAGAGCAATTCATATCACATAGCATCACAATTACAATAAGAGATATCAATCAATACCCAGCATACAATAGTTATCAATCATATACAACTACGGAATCAATCGTGTGATTTAAACTAATTAATCACATAATTAATTTCATTAATCATCTTAAATCAATGATTTGTTATCCTTAATTAAAATTAATTAAATCTTTAATCGTCTTCATTAATTAATCATTCCTTAATTAATTTCCCTGATTAATTTATCCTTCATTGTTTATTAATTAAATTTAATTACTTTTATTAATTATTTATTTCCTTAATTTATTGTCTTAATAAATTAATCCTTAATTGATCATTTAATATTAAGTAATTAATTTAAAAAGTTATTTTAATTAAATCATTTATTACATAAGTAAATCATAAATTACCTACTAAATTCAAAAGATATCCTTCTTATCTTTGTTAACCATTTTGATTTTCCTTGTAAATCAAATTTAAATTCATCATGTGAATTGTCTTGAGAGATCAAAATTATTTTGTAAAACATTTCATCTTAACAGCATTTTTAATTACATTTTATAACTGAGTTTTATAAGTAATGTGACAAAAATTAAATTAAATTAAATTACTTAAAAAAATGTCTTACTTAAACTCTAATTTGTTTTAATTCCAAATCAAAATTATCGTTTAAAACATGAGTTTTAAAATTTTAAAAGGTTTGAATTTTATCGTTTATTTGAGAAAAGCAGCCCTGGTATGTTGACTTCCCCGAAGCTCCTTCGAGTTTTCCCCGAGGCTTCATCCCGCTTGCTTCGAGATTTGCAAAATTCGACCCGAGTGCTTTTACTTTTTTTTCAAATTTTTTCTATTACAAACTCGTACAACCCCTAAACCACTTCGAGTCCATACTCGAGTTCAAACCCATATCACTCGAAAGCTACTTCGAATTTTTCCTCCTATTCTTCCCAAGTTTCACAACTGACACACAACCAAGCATGTACACGTGCACGACCACCTTCGCCATTGCTGGCCGGTGCTGCGGCCACCCACGAGTCGACGTGCATCCCCCAAGACACCACGAACACCCAGAATTGGGAAACAATTCGAAAATGTGAATCGAGACCTTCGACTAGAAACCATCAGAAAAATGACATCGGAACATTTGCCTCACGCCGGCACCTCTTGCCATTATCGGCCACCACACTTTGCCTCAAGCTTCAACATCGTGCGACGCATCGATTCACCCCACTGACACGCAGTCCGGCCAACCATAGGTGGCGCAGCACCCTTGTTTTCCAACGTGAACAGAAAAAAAAATTAAGCCCTAGTTTAATCTTGAATCAACAATCCCACGATTTATAAATTAATCCAATATTTTTCTAATGATTTCGAGCTTTAATTCTCGCTGCCACAACAAACTCGAGGCTTAAAATTTCTTAGATCACCAGGGTTTGATAAAACTTCAATTTTCAGATCATACAAATATTCCAGTGAAGAACCAATGAAAAAAATTGATTCTAGTTTCAAAAATCATCAATTTAAATATGGATTCACTTAAAGTTATGGAAGTTACAATTCGTGAAATTCGAGTTTTCTTGAGATTTTGAATTGTCGCTGTATTTCAACTTTCCAGGAAGAAGAACTCTATAAACTGTTTAATTCTTTGCTGATATGTAATGTGAGTTTAAAAAAATATTTAACTTGTTTAAAAATATTTGTTAGAATCAAAGAGAAAAGGAGGTTTAGATTTCCTTTGATATGGGTTAGCCTGTACCAAATTTAGGTGTCACTGTGTAGTTTTACTTTTTCTTCCTTTACCTTTTTCTCCAGTAAAAGCAAATTTCGAAACTTGTTTAGTTTTGTTACTAAACCATGGTGCAGGCTTAAAGCACAAACTCCAACTTGTTTAATTTTTTTTTTCAAATGCAATAGGAAAGAGATATGGAGGGAAAGAAAATGGACTGCTGACAGGTTTTCACTTTTGTTTTTCCTGAAACTAAAACCAGAGATTGAAATTTATATAATCAACATGCAAAAAAAATATTCATTCATATATTCAGGATGCAACCAAAGTTTAACTCCCTATATCATCCAACATCCACAAAGCAACCAAAGATTTGAGGAAACAAAATTTTACTCACTTGTTTTTTTCCAGAAGTCACTGATAGTTCTTTTTAAAAAAAAAGATGGAGGCCTACAACTATTCTTCTTTTCTTACTTTAATTCTTTTTGAACTTAGATATGCAAATTGATGGTTACAGATCAATAATTACTCTTGTTATTTCATGAATTTAATTAATCAGTGACCAAAATTTTAACTTACTTACAGTCAATTCTTAGTAAAACAGTGAACTCTTCTATTTTCTGCAACTAGAAACCAAAATAGATTAATGCTTTTAATCCTTGATTCTTCCTGCAAAAAAAATTAGATGTTGTTGTATTAAATCCCATGTTCTATTCATTTATTTTGATCATTAAAAATAAAATAAAAAATTTCCAGATTTCTTACTGATTGAATAATAGAGAAACTCCTCTTTTTTTTCCTGGAAATTTGTTTTCCGGTTTGTGAATTGAGGACTTGAAAAAAAAATTCTTTTCTTCTCAGATCTGTTTTCTTTTTGAAAATGAGATAAAGTAGAAGATGAATTACCTATATAATTTTTATTTTCTATTCTATAAATTTCTAAGGAAAATGGAAATGATAACATGACACTTGTTCTAATTTTTTCCTCATGATTTACACTTGTCTCCATAGTCATTGTTAGTTTAACACTTGTAATAAAAAAATTTCCTTTATTAACATAATAATTTACATTATATAAACTATATTTAAACTAATATTTCCATTAAAAATATTAGTTTTGTATTAATGCATATTGTTAAAAAGAGAATGTTTTTGAAATTAATTATATATTACATAGATACGTACATATAAAATCCAAATTATTTTACTAAAACATTTATTTTAAAATTTAAATTCAAATTTAAAAATCAAATTCAATATATAAATTCAAATTTTAACCATATATGCACACATACATATATATTCACAAATATGTATAAAATTTAGATTCAAATGATTTTAAAAACTTTTAGTATTTTCAATTTTGAAACTCAAAAAAAAATTTAAATTTAAATTATCACTTATTGTTTATTTATTTTGAAACTTTTCAGATTTTATTACAAAAGTTCAACATTTACAAATTTTAAATTGATAAATTTTGGTATGTTACAGACATTCTTTCAAAATTATTCATAAGGACAAACATTCTTGCAAAACTGCTGCCGAACTAAAAACTGATACCTAAAAACTATTACCGATAACTACAAACTGATACCTAAAAAATGTTATCTATAAGTAAAAACTAATACCTAAAGAAAGTTGTCATTCAGGCAAAAATACTGAAAGTCTGTCCTTGAGGCTAAAATGCTGAGAAATTTTGTCCTTAACAATAATGTCTTGTATAATTATTTATCTTTATAAATATCATTAAAATTTAGTTTACGGGTTTAAAATAAAAATAGTCTTGATTAAGAGAAGAAAATATAACTTATCACATGTATGTATATAAATTTGTTCCTTCTTTCTTTTTTTCTTTCCTTTTTATTCTTTTCTTTTCCTTTTCCCTTTATTTTTTTTCTAGCTCTTTACTTTTCCTTTCCTTCCTATTTCTTTTCTTTCCCCTTTCTTTTCTTTTATTTCTTTTTCTTTTATTTATTTTTCTTTTACTTTTACTTTTTCTGGCCTAGATTTTCGTCCCAAACCCCTTTCTTTCCCTTCCCTTCTCTTCCAGTTCTTCACTTCTCTACTCTTTCCTACGATCGGGTCTGTGCACATCGCCTTGCACGTGCACGATCAGCCCACCATAGAAACCCCACCGCCGATCATCACCTCACACCACGCCCATCCCCCTAACCACCACGCACCCAGAACTCAAGAACAAGTCCTGCTTGGCGAAAAGACCCTCAACCGCTGCTGTAAAAGGAAGCACCACCATCAAATATGCCCTAACTCAGCACCACCCATCTCCGACCACCATCAAAACATGCTAAACTGACTGCCACACTCCACTCTACCCTTCACCCCTACACTGCACGCCTCGTTTGCCAACCCTCTATCGTCAATCGCGCTCAACCGAAGCCAACCACGACCCACCTTAAACCCTAAAATTGCCTCGACACGCTAACCCACACTATAGGAAATTCGTCCACCATTTTTCCATAATGCCCCATCGCCTGTTCCTCCTCCTCGTCCAACGCCATGTTCTATAAATCGCCATACCGCTGAAATTCCATAAAGAAAACAATTCCGTTCAACTCTCACTTTCCCCCTATACAATACTAGAAGCCGCCATACAAGGTTTAAAATTCATGATTTCAAACAGCGAACAAGGTCATGTGACCCAATCGTCCAACCATGATAATTCAATTTTTGACAAAATTGGGTTAACTATCCGTAAATTATGTTTTACGCACGTATACTAGGTAATATCTCACAAAATCATTTTTAAAATGAAATATAATCGAAAACAACCAATTCTTCTTCTAACATCATATCCTAAAACAAATTCGGTTGAGAAGCAAGGATTTTTGAAGCCAGAGTAACGCATTTTTTTCCTTTAAATATACAGGCGGTGTTGGCAAGGAAATAATAAAAACCTGGCTTCTTTGGTTACATGCTTACATACATTCCTTACAAGTATATATGTATATTTTACTGTGCAAACATACATATCCACTGCACTAAATATCCATGACCAAGACTATAGCGTGTATTACTCGTATAAAGAGCTAGTTTTACTCACCTTCCCCTGTGACAGAGCAATGCTTCTCTTTGGTTTTGATTCATGTTCTTACATGCTTGATATCCTCTTTAAGTTTATAATGGTAGTTTGTATTTATTGTCTTTCTTATCTTGTTCGAATGCAGCAAAAATGAGAATAAAATGGATAAGGCAAGGCTAGGTTATTTATAGATGAGAGGGAACTTTGCAACATAAGGCTGAGATTGTTTCCAGGCTCCTCTTTTTTTCATTTTATTTTGATTTGAAAATATAGAGGCTGGATCTGATTTCCTTAATCTAAGGGATTTGATTTTTAACATAACTGGTTTGATTTCATATGAAGGACTTGATTTTGAAATGCTTTTATGGTGTTGTCTCCTCTTCTGCTTACATGCATATATATATATATATATATATATATATATATATGATTCGACATATGTACATATACCCTTTTGTGTATATGTTTATATATTTCCATTCTTTTATATATACTACAAACATTTTAGCTCATGTGCATAAGGCTTTTACATGCACCTATCTCTCTTTCTCTCTCTATATATATATATATATCCTATGTGTACTATTTTTAATACACATACACATTTACATCTACCACATATATATGCAAAGATACACTTTTACTTCTCCTATTTCCCATCATATATATACATCTATACTTATGCATTTTTTAAATATACATTGCTTATATATATATATACATTGCTTAGGTGTATATATATATATATATCCACATTTATACCACTTCTCTATATTTTATTTCACATGGCATATATATACACACATTTATATACTTGTATATGAATATACTTATATATTTTCAACATCATAAAGTTTATATATATATATATACATATATTCATTTGTATTTTATGTTAATTTAAATGTTGGGTTTTTATACATACATATATATATATATATATAATTAATTTTTCTATAGGATTCAAAGATTATATGATGCAATATTCAATATAGTTTTTAAATCAATTTATATATATTCAAATATCCTAATTATCAAAATTTTAATTTATTCCACTAACCAAAATAAATACTTAAATAATTACATCAGTTAATCACTCAATATTTGATGGCCAAAAATCCTCATCATAGGGGTGGTCAATCTAACAGGTGCAGAGGTATAGATGGTAGATGGATTCACAACAACAGACCAAGATGTCAAATATGTGAACAAATGGGCACACTTCAAATAGATGTTATTTCAGATTTAATGCAAACTTTACACCAACATAGCAAAGTAATAATAGTTCAATAATGCAAAATCTCAGCGCAAATATGGTTAATGTACAACCAGAGGTCAAATTAGAAGGTGCAAGCAATGATATGACTAGAATTGAAGACATACATGATGAAAGCTGGTACCTAGATTTTGGAGCAACCAATCATGTGACTAGCAACTTAAGTAATCTAGATTTTGGCAATAGACAGTACAAAGGTAAACAATTGTTATATTTGGGTAATGGTAAGTCTGTTCACATTTATCATACTAGAAATGCAAGCATAAAAGGTGTAAGAAAAATTTATCTCAATAACTTATTGAGAGTTCCACTCATTAGAAAATACTAATGGGTGTATCTCAATTTGCAAAAGACAATAATGTATATTTTGAATTTTATTCAAAGTATTGTTTAGTAAAAGATGTTCTAACAAAAGAAATTCTTTTGCAAGGTAGAGAATGTAAGGGATTATACAAATTTGATGGTGCAAACTCAAGAAATTATGGATGTAAATAAAACTGGTGTCATATTTTTGAAATGAAAATTAATGAAAATTGTAAGATGTATAATACGTGGCACTGTAAACTGGGACATCCTAGTATAAATATTTTAAGGCATGTTATAAATAGTTTCGATAATGCCTTTGTTGGTAAAATTCCAAAATCTTACACTTGTCATATTGCCAAATGGGCAAAAGTCACAAACTTGCATTTCTAGATTAAGGGACTGTATTTTGCAAACCCTTAGAACTAATTGCTATTGATCTACGGGGACCTGCCCCAATAAGCAATGACCATGGTTACAAATATTATATTTCATTTATTGATGCTTATTCTAGATATGTATGGATAATTTTTTTTAAAGTCAAACTCTGAAACTAACAATGCAGTGATGTAGTTAATAGCAAATGCAGAAAGACAACAAATTGTCAAGTGAAAATTATTCAAACAGATGGTGGAAAAGAATTTCTACGACCGAAAGATTATTTTCAAAAAAAAATGAATTACCCAAAGAACAACATGTCCTTATACTTTACAGCAAAATGGTCGCATTGAAAGGAAGCATAGACATACTATAGAAACTAGTTTGACTTTATTGGCACAAGCATCTTTACCATTAAATTGTGGCCAGATGCTTTTTCCATTGCAGTTTATTTAATCAATAAATTGCCTATAAAAGTCCAATAGAAATATGAACCAAAGTCAAACCAGACTATCAAAATCTAAAGGTGTTTGGATGTTTATGCTTTCCTTATTTAAGACCATACAATACATATAAGTTAGAATTTAGATCTTCTCCATGTACAGTTCTAGGATATGCAGCAAATCAAAAAGGGTTCAAGTGTCTTGATAGCAAGTGAAGAATGTACATATCAAGACATGTGGTATTTAATGAACAAGAATTTCCTTTCAACAACGCAAAAATCAAAACAACTCAAAAAATATACAATTCAAGATACTCATTACCTCTAGTACCTTCCTCTTCAGAAGAGATTATAACAATTCGAAATGATGGCAATCAGGGAGGAGATAGCTCCAATCTACAACACACTGTGTCCACAAGTGAACCAGGTCATGAACAAAATGAATTACCTAAAAGCTCAAGTCATGTATCACAATCAGGCACAAGTCAGTATTCTGATCCATGTCAAATATTGGATGATGCTTAGTCACCCAATACTTAACAAGAAATCCAATATCATGGTGTGCAAAGAAATAATCAAAAATATCAAGATCAAGTACTGAAGTTGAATACAGAAGCATAGCTAGTACAACAGCCGAAATCATGTGGATACAATCTCTATTGAATAAACTACAAATTGACACTAACAGCAAAGCAACCATATGGTGTGACAATCATAGTGCTATATCACTCGGTGCTAATCTAGTATTGCATTCACTAACCAAACACATGGAACTGGATCTCTATTTTATTAGAGGACAAGTTATGAAAGGCAAACTTAGAGTAGATTACATACCTTTAACTTACCGAAAGGCCGATGTTCTGACGATGTCTCTCCCAAAACAAAACTTTATCAAATTCAAGCACGAGTTGAACGTGGATGCAGCAGATGTAATCAAAGATCTCATATTCCAATTTACATGCCAGAGTCTATTCAAGAGTAAAAAAAGTAAAAGATCATCATCAAAATCTCAAGTTGGAGCAGCTAGATACTTATAGCTGTTGAACTACAATCTGCTCTTCAAACTACAACCTTTAACCTATCAGAAAACCGAAGAGACATAGAAATCCTCTACGAATCAAAAAATCATTTTTCGATTCGAGCAAATTTAGCAGAAAATGAAAGTCGGTTGATTTTGGGAAATTTTCTTTTGCAAACCCTAATCCGTGTTTTGGTTTGAGGGAGAGGATTATGAGAGATATTTATGAGAGATATATGTAATTTACATAATATATCAAATAGTGTAGTGTGGGTATAAGTCGTATGCTTGGGCCAACCCACAGCTCACTAAGCAAAGTATCTCATTATAAATGAGAAAAATGCATCAGCCAAATATATGAATGCAATATTTTCATTCAAGCAACAATATATTTCTTGCCATTTTCTCTTTCAAAACATTTTACAGCCAAGGTAGAAAAAGTTTCAACAACGTTTATAATATGTTATAAAAATGATATATTATAATATGTCAAAACCATTATGCAAAGTCCTTCTAATAAATATATGAAGTATTTATCCCGACCGATAGTATTGCAAATAACAATCCATAACAGTCTACGCAACATTAAATAAATGCTATGAAAAACACTTATTTTATGTACCTACGGATATGACGACATCACAAAAATTGTTAAACTGTTTTCACAACGTTTACTCACCATTATAGAACTGTACTTTTCTTGTAGTGATTCTTAGGTTCAACAACTCTATTTGGCTATATAAAAAACTTGGTCTTGCGAGAAGAAAAAAAGTGAAACTAGTTGCATGTTTCCTCGAATTTTTAGATTCATGTATATACGAGCATTTTATTTATTTTCATCCATCAGCTAAAATTTACTATGAAAGCTCACCATGAGCGACTCGTTGGGATCCAACAAATAACCATTGTCCATCATTTAAGGAATTAAGGGTTTATCTTAATAATACTCAAGAACATGAGGTATGTTATTAAGTTTGAATCATTGCATTGTATTTATATTTTAATCCAAGTTATAGTAATGTCATCATTTTGCTTATGATATTATTTTAGGTACTCTTTGACCCTTACATGCATGTAAGAGAATTTTATCCATTTTCACAAATTGTTTGGTATTCCAGTTGTTTATTATGTCTAAATGCAGTATACCATATCATTTTGCTCGTTTTTTGGGGCAATTTGGTAGGATTCACGTCCTATTATTCAATCAGTAAGCAAAAAGAGTTATCGCAGTGCTACTACTTCAATGTATAACGTACTATATTAGTTTGTAAAAAGTATATGAATGAGTGGCCAAATCATGTTGTTTGTGCACAATATTTTTCTATTCCTCTATGTGGATCAACTAAAATTGTAACAATTAATTATGTTGATTGGTATGTTCTCCATACCGTGTTAAGTGTCCATCAGGTTAATGAACAAATATTCAATGTAGCACTCCACCTTCCTATAATCATTTATACAGGGCAACGATCAATATAATTTTAATTGCACGTAACTTTTGTGATGCTAATGTATATTTCAATTCATATTGTAGAGCTATGAAGAACTCAATGAAGTGCTTAGTGAAGGAATCACTTTTGCTTCATCGCAACTTGAGAGTTTGTGTTTGACAAATCTTGATATAATATGCAAAGCCCTAAGTAAAGGAAAAAATATTTGTGCTCATTTTGTTAAAAAGGATGCTTAGTTTGAACAAGTGGTTTCAAGTTGATGTATTTCTTGTTGTTTTTGTATTTTGTTTATGGAACTTTTGTTGTTGCTTTAGTATTTTGTTTGTGGAACTCTTGTTTTTATTATTGTTGTTGTATTTTGGTCGTGGAACTTCTTATTTTTGTTGTTGTTGGTGAACTCTTGGTGTTGTGGTATGTTGGTTAGTATTGAAGTATGGTCTGAACAATGGTTTAAGTTGACGCCTATTATGATATTTTGATTTAAGCAATGAAAATTACTTCTTCTATCTATCAGTTCATTATTTATAGTAAAAAAGCTTGTATTCACGTTGTTATTATATATTAACCGCCAAGGATAAGAGACATTGATGCATAAACCACGATAGGTTTCAGGGTGGTATTTATATAAACCACATCAAGTTCTAGCGTGGATTTGATCTTACCATCGTCCAAACTTCTTATACGACTAGGGAATACTCTTAGGATAGAACAACCCTATAAAAAACATGGTTTTAATACTAACATCATTAATATCAATTGTGGCTACCATTAAAGCCCACGTCAACACATAGTGTGGTATATGTTTCGATCACGTTGGGTCTTAGCGTGATTTAGATGTTAACTAGGCCAGTTGTTTATGTGGTTTTGGCCTTGTCCTTGTTGTTTATCCATGAGTGAACGTGTAAAATTTTAAGTTTGAGCAACCCAATAAACAATGAGGTTCTAGTAATATCCATGGGTTCAACAAGCGTGGCATTTATTGCAAACTACGTTAATCATTGGTGTGGTATTTTATAATTTGCTTTAGGCTATGCAAACCATATTGCTTATGATGTTGTCTACTGTCTATTTTTGAAATAATTACTACCATTATATTTCACAATAGAATTAATTCAAATTTAATTTAAATAACTCTCTACAAATAAGTAATAGAAATCAAAATAGATATCATAACCAAGTACATTAATAGATTTTATGAAATAAATTAAATTACATTTTTATTTCTTAATTATTTCCTACCATGCTAGTCTTTTATTCATTAATATATCTTCCTATTATTCTGCTGCCTTGGAACGAGCATTATACTATTTTGAATAGATTGATGGTATTAGATAATTTTGTTTTAAGATTACCTAGATGACGGAAAAAAAAAATTCAATTCTACTAATTAAAAAAAATAAACAACGTACTTATACTTGCACAAATTAGTGATTATTGTTTACGTGTATGTTAATATCGTTCTGTTTCATGACCCTACGACTTGAAGAAGTAAGCGACCTAACGACCTAATATGGTAAGCGACCTAACGACCTAATATGGTAAGTGACCTAAGCATACAACGACCTAACAGTACATTGCAAGAGAAAGACTCAACGGCTTAACGACCTAAAAGACTCCAAAGATTCGACAGATCAACGACCTACGACTAGGCGAGCTAAAGATTGACTCAGGAGATCCTACGAGTTAATGACCTAGTGATTCCATGAAGGTTGCGACCTACCAGGCTAAAGGAGCAGCGACCTAGCGACCTAGTAACTAAGACGACCTAAGCGACCTAACGAGTAAGCGAGCTAACGAGCTAGCGAGCTAACGAGTTAGTGACTTAAAGAGCTACAAACTTCCCGTTGTTATATCACCCAGTTATAAGTCGAGCAGGTACTAAGTCGCTACTACTCCCACAACTAGCCTATGTCGTTCTACTAGGTACCTCAGCATGACTAAGTCGCCTACCTCTCTTCCATAAGTCGCTGCGACCTACTAACCCGCTCAGACTGACCAAGAGCAACACGGATGAGCCGTAGCTTGTATCCCTTAGGTCGCTAGCGACCTGCGACCTACCCTTAGCTCGTTCGCGACCTACGACTTAACCCGGATTTTCCCTATAAATACTCCACCTACTCCAACTGAAAAAGGACTTTCGGCTCATTTCTGGAACTCCTGTACTCTGCTGATTTCTCGACTCATCCGACACTTCAAACACGAAAGACACTTCAACGAACTTCAAGAAGAGATTTAATACATTCAACATGAATTTGAAGAATTCTCCTACATCGGAGTTCAAGTTATTTGTCTAAGTGGTGTTGTAATCGGAGATTGTTGTATAAGTTGTAATTGAATCAGCAATAAAGGAGATTAAAGTGGACGTAGGCTTAACTTGAAGCCGAACCACTATAAAACTGTTGTCTCTTAACTGTTTTTTCTGTGACTTTTGTACTTACTTCTAATTCCCGTATTGACGGGTGGTGCTTTCACTTTATCTCTACTTACACCGGTGTGTTAGCGTGCAATTTTAGCGTTAACATTTTTGGTGCTTTCACTGACAACATTGAACTCAGGGTGTTTTCATCATTGCTTCGCAAAAGTTTGTGGAAAGAATCTTTCTCAAAACTAGAAGTCTATTAGAGATTATGGCTCCTGGAAGAAAGCGCAGATCTACTAGACCCGGCGATGCCCATGAAAATACTGCCACTTCTCCTTCGTCAAGTCAAGTAGCTCCAAGTGTTGGAATTACGTGGGCAGAGTTAGATGCTGCAGTGTCTGAGTTATATCAGCAAATGGAAGCCCAGAACACTTTAATGCTTGATAAGTTGAATGCTTTGCTCGGAGCTAACCGTCAACCAGTGAATAATGAAGAAAACCTTGCTGATAATGTTCATAATCCTGAAGATAGGAATATTCCTCAACAGGCAGCTAGCCCCGCCAAAGAATCACCTCCCCAAGCTAGAGGATCAAGACCGCAGCCGACTCTCCACGAACAGTTGTCTAGGCAAACTTCCGAGAAAATGGCTGAAGTTTGTCCCATAGAGCCTTTAAACGATGAGGACTACCTCTCAGGTATGGTTCGACAGATTATGAAAGAAAGTATGCAAAGGAAAGAAGATGAAAAAGAATGGGGGTTCGCTCCAAGCAAAACTCCATTCACCAAAAGGATTCTGAAGGCGGAATTCCCAAGGAAGTTTGTTCCCTCCACCATTCTGGCTTATAAGGGAACAAGTGACCCTAACCAATTCCTATATAAGTATGACGGGCACATGACTGGTGCTAGAGCATCGGATAAGATCAAATGACGGTACTTTCCGGTATACTTGGAAGGAGTGGCTCTACTCTGGTTCACAAAGCTACCGGTCTGGTCTGTAGATCAGTTCTCCGATTTAACTCGGAAGTTTAAAGAACAATTCTGGTTGTATGCTTCAAAGGCGAAGGACATAATGTCTTTGTCCAGCTTGGAACAGAATCCCGAAGAATCTATTAGATCTTTCTTAAACCGCTTCAACATAGTCTTGGCTGAAGTCGACAATGCAGAGCCACGAATGGTTTTGACATACTTAATGAGGGCTATCGACAAATCGAGTGAGTTTGGGAAATTGCTGAAGATGAAGGAACTAAACTCGCTTGAGAAATTCTACAAGAAAGCTGACGAGTTCATGTGCTTGGAAAGCCTTCCTGCGCCGGCGAAAGTGGCATTGACAGAGGTTAAGAATAACACTGCTGCTCCTACCAAAAAGGAATCCGGAAGTCATAAGAGGGAGAATAACGGTGGGAAGAAGCAGAAGGATGTGAAGAAACCTCGCTTCTTAAAACCTTCAGATTTCACCCCTTTAACTGATACTCCGGAGAATATCTTTTTTGCTAATAAAGATGTCGTGGAATATCCTAAACCACCTGAGTTGAAAGTTGGGAAAAAGGCTGTTCAAAGAGGGAGATTTCGTCGGTTTCATAATCAACCCGGTCATGATACTAACGAATGTCGCCATTTGAAAAGTTTGATTGAAGAACTGCTGAGAGAGAATAAGCTGCAGCAATATGTTAAGAGAAATAGGAACAACCCAACTTCATCTACTGAGGGCCAGCAACATCCTGCTCATCCATCTGGCTCGGGTGAAAGAACTACCGCGCATGAATCAGAAAGGCTTGTTATTAATGTAATCATGGGAGGTCCTCACCCGGCAGGTAGAAGCTGGGGCGAGATGGAAAGATATGCTCATGCTTTGAAATATACCCCAACAGAAGAGAATGTTTTTGTGTTGGAAGACGATGCACCTTTGAAGCAGCAAAGAACTTTTAATGATGATATTGTGTTCAGGGCCAGGGACTCTATGGGTGTTGAAGCTCCTACCATGGATCCCTTGGTCATCTCCGCAGGCATCGGGCCTACTATTGTAAGAAGGGTGCTTGTTGATTGCCGCGCCTCTTGCAATATCCTTTTCAAAAAGACGTTCGATCAAATGAAGATTCCTATGGCTGATGTTCAGGCTTCATCGCAGAAGATTGCTGGGTTCACTGGGGAACCAAAGCAGCCAATTGGAACTATTGACTTATTCGTTGAACTTGGAGAGGGGCAGAAAAAGGTGGTTCGAAAGCAGACTTTTGTGATTGTTGGCGGATTTTCTGCTTACAATGCCTTCCTAGGCCGGCCAACTCTTGCAGCATTCAAGGCAATTCTCGCCCCATGGTGCCTCACTATGAAGTTCCCCATGGATAATGGCGTTGGTGTTATTAAAGGGGATCAGAATGCTGGGTGAGAAAGTTATCTGATAGAGTTGCGGGAAGCAAGGAAGAGAGATATGGGAAAAGATGCGGCATCTCCACTCCGCATCAAAGAACCAACGATGCAGAAATTACAGGGTGGACCCTACACTGGCGAGCATAGTGGAGCACGAAAAGAAATGGAACCCAGAAAAGCCAGTACGGGGGAGAATAGAGTGGTGCCAGTGGAAGTAACGGTGCCAGTACCTGTTGGTCTGAAAGATCCAAACAGGTGCTAAATGTGGGTTCGCAACTTAGTGTGAAGTTTCAGAATAATTTGATATCATTTCTGAAAGCGAATCTGGATGTATTCGCTTAGAGTCATGCTGATATGTGTGGATTATCTCCAGAAATCGCAGTACACACTATGAATATTGATCCAAAATTTACACCTGTGAAGCAGAAAAGAAGAACCCAGGGTCGAGAAAGGTCAACAGCATTGAAAGAAGTAGATCGGCTCGTGGAGAATGGTTTCATCAGAGAGTCCACTTATCCAAATTGGGTTTCTAATCCAGTGCTGGTTAAAAAAGCAAATGGAAAGTGGGGAGTATGCATCGATTTTTCAGATTTAAACAAAGCCTGCCCCAAAGACTACTTCCCGTTACCCAGGATTGATCAGTTGGTGGATGGAACAGCTGGGCTTTCATGGATGCTTACTCCGGATATAACCAAATCATGATGCATGAGCCAGATTAGGAGGACACGAGCTTCATCACCGATGTCGGTCTTTACTGCTACAGAGTCATGCCCTTTGGACCGAAGAATGCGGGGGCAACTTACCAAAGACTTGTTAATGCTATGTTCAAGCCATAGATTGGCAAAACTATAGAAGTTTACGTTGATGATATGTTGGTGAAGTCAAAGAAGGTAGCGGACCATATGGATCACTTGGCAGAAAAGTTCGCGGTCCTCCGAAAGTATGGAATGAAGCTTAATCCTTTGAAATATTCATTCGGGGTAGAGTCTGGGAAATTTTTGGGTTTCATTGTGAGTGCTAGGGGCATTGAAGCTAATCCTGATAAAATTACTGCTTTGGGAGAAGTCAAAGCCCCTAGGACAAAGAAGGAATTGCAGAGCCTCAATGGGAAAGTTGCTGCTTTGAGTCGGTTTATTTCCAAGGCCACGGATAAATGCATTCCATTTTTTGACGCTCTTAAGAAAGGAAAGAAAAACTTTGAATGGACTCCGGAATGTCAGAAAGCTTTCGACGAACTAATTTGTCACATGGAAGCGCCTCCAATACTTTCTAAGCCCGACAACGGTGAAGATCTTTTCATATATTTAGCGGTTTCGTCTCATGCTGTCAGTGCAGATTAGTACGAGAAGATGCAAAAGTTCAGCGTCCGGTCTACTACATCAGCAATAGATTTACTAGGGCAGAGATGAATTATTCAAAGCTAGAAAAGCTCGCCTATTGCCTACTGATAGCTTCTAGAAAGTTGAGGCCATATTTTCAAGCTCATCCTATCAAAGTCCTCACTGACCAGCCTCTAAAGCAAGTCCTGTTACACCCTGAGAGTTCGGGTCGTCTTTTGAAGTGGAATATTGAACTCAGCCAATATGATATCACTTACCATCCCCGAAGAGCAATCAATGGACAAGCTTTAGCATATTTCATTGCAGAATACACAGATAAAGGTGACAGCGAGGAAGAAGTTACTAATGACATCCCAACCCGATGGAAACTATTGTTGATGGCGCAAGAAACGACCATTGTTCTGGAGCTGGGGTCGTGCTTGAAACCGCCGAAGGGCGATCATTGTGCTACGCATTGAGATTGGAATTTCCTTCGACAATTAATGAAGCAGAATATGAAGCTCTTATTGTCGGCTTGAAGATTGCTAAAGAACTGAATATCAAAGTGTTGCAGATCTTCAGTGATTCACAGCTTATTGTATGCCAAGTCAAGAAAGAGTTTCAAACTAAAGGAGGAAATTTGCCTGCTTACTTGTCAAGGGCCGGGGAACTTCTCGATAATCTCGATCATTATACGATAAGTCATATACCTTGGGAAGAGAACATGAAGGAAGATTCTCTCACAAAGTATGCAAGCACTGGCGAAGCTCAAGTACTGGGATTGATTCCTGTAGAAGTCTTGTCAGCCCCAAGTATTGATGAAATGGAGATTGACTGGATCATGACTGTTTCTCAAGAGCAAGAGTCATGGATGAATCCAATCAAGGAATATTTTCTTAACGGCTCCCTTCCAGAAAATTCAAAAGAGCGTCAGAAGCTATTAAGGAAAGCTTCAAGATACGCAATGCAAGACGGTCGGTTGTACAGACGGGGATTCTCAATGCCATTACTCCGATGTGTAACCAAGGAAGAAGCTGAGACAATTTTAGCTGAAGTGCACGGAGGAGAGTGTGGGGATCATTCAGGTGGTCATACTCTACCAAAGAAAGTTCTCCGCTATGGGTATTTTTGGCCGGACATTAATCGTGATGCTACTAGCTACGCCAGAAAGTGTGACCGATGCCAGAGATTTGCAAAAATCCCAAGAGTACCTTCCACCGAGCTAACGCAGATGGTCAGTCCATGGCCATTTGTTATTTGGGGAATAGATCTCATCGGGCCTTTGCCAACCGCCAAGTTTGGAATCAGATATGTTATTATTGCTGTTGATTATATCACTAAATGGGCTGAATCTGAACCATTAGCTACTATACCTCTAAAAAGATGATAAACTTTGTGACTAAGAATATCATTTGCAGGTATGGTGTACCTCAAAAGATAATCACAAACAATGGTACCCAATTCGAAAGCAAAGAGTTCCAGGATTTTTGCAAGCGATTCAACATCCAAAAAAGCTTCTCAGCAGTGGCTCATCCATGGAAAAACGGGCAAGTGGAAGCAGTAAACAAAATTATCAAGTCAACCATCAAAAAAAAGTTGGAAAAAGCAAAAGGTGGTTGGGTCGATAAGCTGCCACTAGCACTATGGGCATATAGAACTACCCACAAAACTGCGACTGGGCACACTCCATTTTCATTAGCATATGGATCAGAAGCAATGATTCTGGTGGAAATAGAAGTCCCTTCACACAGAAGAATTCATTTCAACCAAGCTGAAAATGAAGAGTTGCAACTTGAAGCACTTGACATCCTTGATGAAAAAAGGGAGGAGGCTCAGCTCAGAATTGCAGCTCATCAGCAAAGGATTGCCAGACACTTCAATTCCAAAGTTCGCCAATGCAGCTTCGAGATTGGGGATCTAGTCTTGAAAAGGATCATGACAGCAACAGGAGTGTTTGCGCCAAATTGGGAAGGGCCGTATGTCATAGGCAAAAAACTTCTTGATGGCACTTTCAAACTGACAACTGTTGAAGGAGATCCAATTCCAAGAACTTGGAATAACAATCACTTGCGTCAATATTTTACTTAAATGCTTTGCTTAAATTTGTAAAATGATTATGGATGTATGATTCTTGTATTGCAAGCTATTGTAAAACTAAAGTGCAAATGAATAATAAGAACTATAAAGTGGATGTAGGCCCAGTTCTTGGCCGAACCACTATAAATCTTGTGTTCTCTGCTATTATAAAATGCCTGTTTTGTCTCGATGTGTAAATACTTTAAATGTATTGCTTAAATGTCAATTTAACATTGCAGGCCCTTAAAACACATCACAAGGCCAAGCAATCCCTGAAATCACTCAAAAAACAAATGTCAAGCCACAAAAATTCCAAGTTCCAAATCTTATATAAGGAGTGCTTCATGCAAAAAGTTAGTGATTCCGTCGGACTCGCTTAACAATGAAGTACACTTCTTTAGATAAGACAAACTACTTGCAAAAGAAAGGAACATGTGCTTGGAAATAGTAACAGGGACTCGCTAATGAGCTAATGACGAACAGACATGGGCGAGCAGACAGAAAACAGCCAAAAAGGAGTCCTGCCTCTCAACAAAAAGGTTGGTGGAACCACCGGAGAGGCACCTTCCCAAAGCGAAGGCACCAGGCCCTTGCTAGCTAATTGCAATCGTTTGTGCAAACGAACATCCGGTTGGATAGCTTGCTTCCGCCCCGTGGATCCACTTAACCGTGAGACGCAACCTTCATGGCAAGCAACCACCCCAAAGACCTCTTCGGAGGCAAAAGACCTCTTCGGTGGCACAAGCCCTCTTCGGAGGCACAACTCTTCGGAGGATAAGGACCTCTAACGAGGCACATCGAAAAAAGAAAGTTCTCTACTCAACCAAAAAAGATTGGTGGAATCACCGAGGGCCCTTGTTAACTAGTTGCGATCGTTTATGCAAACGGACATCCAATTAAGTAACTTGCATCTGCCCCGTGAATCCATTCAACCATGAGAGAGTAACTTCCAATGTATCAAATAAAGACCTCTTCGGAGGCACAAGACCTCTCCCGAGGCACCACAAACCTTCTTCAGAGGCACTCGCCTTCACCAAAGACACACACCTGCCCTCTTCGGAGGCAGAAGACCTCTCCCGAGGCACCACAAGACCTCTTCGGAGGCACAAGTCCTATTCGGAGGCACAAGACCTCTTCGGAGGCACAAGACCTCTTCGGAGGCACGTCCCAAGAAAAGAACTTTCAAGTAAACGAAACAAAAAAGCACTCCAACGAGGCACAAAAAAAAGCCTCTTCGGACGCACACTGCATCTCCCAAGGGAAGATCAATTTCCCTATCTTGGAAATATTCTTCCCTAGAAGTTGTAGTGCCAATTCAAAGCCATCTTTGGAAACTCGCTTCACAGCATAGAAGAATCCACTTGTCAAAAAATAAAAGTGACTATCTCCGAAAGTGAAGTGTAAAAACGTTTTCAAGCAAAAGAGACAGAAGACTTCTCTAATACAAGGCACACTCTACTAAAGCAGAGTAACATTTACTCAAAATGAAAAAATTATTCTCTAAAGAAAGAGTGAAAGCCTTCTCAAAATGGAAGAAGTGTTCTCCAACTTAAGAGTACAAATCTTCTCGAAACAGAAGAACTGCTCTCCAACTTAAGAGTACAAATCTTCTCGAAACAGAAGAACTGTTCTCCAACTTAAGAGTACAAGTCTTCTCGAAACAGAAGAACTGTTCTCCAAAGTTTTATCAAATGAAAGAAATTACAATAAGCCGTGGTATGGGGGCAATACAATACAATATAGCTACATTAATAAAAGCAATGCTTAAGCAACATACCACAAACTTATTGCAATATAACAATGAAGAAACTTATGTGAAAATAAAGAATAAATGCATTCACAAATACAGTCAAAGATTGTACAAGTAAAAAGAATCATTTCATTCCATACTATAATTTTTTTATACATGTGCAGGTTCCAAAAGAGCGGGGACCGGTGCCCGCACAAATTTCGGTCAATACAAGCCTTTATGTACAAACAAAAAGTAAAACAAGAAGAGTAAAGTGAGACTAATTATTTCTTCTTCCCGCCACCTTTAGAGCCCTCGCTTGGCCTAATGGTTAACTTTGGGAGCCGGCCCGGACGAGTCAGGGAAGAAGGAGATAAAGGTGCAGCTGGGTCTACTTCCGCCTTATCTTCGCTAGCAGAAGTGATTTTCCTTCTCTTCTTTGAAATTGCACGCTTCCCCTTCTTCCTTGAAGAATACTCGCTGCCCGGAGTGATAAGTGCAGACAGTTTTGTGTCATTATGAAATTGCTCTGGAGTCTTTTCACCTTTTTCAAGTCCTCGGCCTTCTGCTCTTGCGAAGTAGTCGGGTCATCCAAGCCTTGAAGTGCTTCTATCAATTCTTCTTGCGACCCCGGTTGAGAAGCAGAAGGAGGAGTAATTTGAAGAGACGGAGGTGGAATAGCTGGAAGAGGAGAAGTCTGCGTGGCACTTGGCGTTTTCACTACAGAAGAAGAGAAGTTAAAGTCAGTATTCCCCGCAAAGAGAGGAGATAGTGGTGCGTCAAGGCTTAAATAATAATCAAAAAGTTCCTCAAGTTCATGTGAAGTGAACAAGTAATCCACGTGAGCTAAATCAACGTTGAAGTTACCTGGAGAAGTTGGCTTTATAATGTCAACTTCAAAGCCTTGTGCTTCAGCGCTTTCTTGAGCCTCATCTCCAGTATGAGCAGTTACAATTTCAATGTCAGCTTTGGCAGGAGGTGAGGAATGGGAACTGGAGCCAATGATACCAATGTCGGCCGAAACCGAAGGAAGAGTCGGGTCGGTCGAATGTGCCTTCCCTAAAGGTTCTCGCTGTTTAGCAAGTTGCTCCTTCCCCTTGGCAAGGGCGGCACGTGCATCATCATCCAGATTGTGTGCCTCAAGATCTGCTCCAGCATAGCCAGCGCCTCCAAGCATATCAATTGCGGCCTCCCACACTTTGGCCAAAGTGATCTCATACTTCGGGCCCAAAAACGAAAGGCTACCGCGCCCCAAAACACTATGTATGTAAAACTCGAATAAGGTAGAGCTGATGTTGGCCTTGGTCGCTTCATGAGATTCTTCGCCTGCTGCTTTGCCGGCGATAGCTTCATCATGCTCTTTTTCAACTTCAGAAAGTCGAGCTTTTAATATTGCAATTTCCATGTCCTGAGAGCTGGTTTTTTCTCGCAACTGAGCGACGTCAGTTCGGTAGCTTTCTACAATTTTTTGCTGCGCTTGAAATTTAGCCTCAACGTCTCTTTGGCCAGCATGGGCATCTCTCACTTGTTTTTGAAGCACTTCTTCTTTTTGACAATAAGAAGTGGAAGAAGTGGCAAGCTCTTCTTTGAGCTTCTCAATTTCCGCTTCAAGCTTCTCATTGTAAGCGGCGATGCTCTTCATCTCTGCATCATGTTGGTCAAGAGTTTTCTGCCACTCGGATTTATCATTTTCCATAGTCAGCATGGCTTCGAGATTTGTGCGGTTTACTCTTTGAAGCTCGTCAACAAGTTTTTGCCAACCAGACATTCTCTCAATATCGAGTTTGACGGCATCAAGATTTCGCAACATAGCTTGCTTTTCGATTGGGACCAAATCAAGATCAAAACGCACTCCTTGTAAGCACCAGTGCGGAAACCGGCTTTGAATAGTAGCCGGACCCTTTCCAACTTGATACGAAGGCCTACTGATGATCGTTTGAATATCATCTCTTTGAAGGGCAGGAGAGCTGGAAGGGATTTCCTAAGAGATGGGAGCAGCTGGCTTTTCAAAAATTGCAGACTCTGGCCTTTCACTAAGCTTGGCCCGTTTACTTGGATCTTCAACGATGTGACTTTTCCCTTTGTCATCGTGAGATTTTCTTTTGTGGGAATCATCACCTCTCTGGGAAGAATCATGTCATTCATCCCTTCTCCCATAGTGCTCCTCATAAGCCCGCCTCTCGCGAGCTTTTCTTGCGGCTCTTTCTTCATCAGTTTCCCTTGGGGCAGGAAGATACCGCTTGGGATCATAAGAGTCACGCCTTCCATAGCGCTGAAAATCATCATAGTAATAGACGCTACGTCCCATTGGAGAACCTGAAAATGAAGAAGAGACCAGTTCAGAAATCTTCAAAGCAAGGAAGTTAAGTGCACAAAGCTGCTAAAATCCTAAGTGTGTGTGGCGTGTGAACTACGCGCGTCAAACTACAAACCACTCTTCGGCTTAAGAGTTATCTCTTGGGTTGATGGAGTTGTTTGTGAAACTGATGTTACTTCAACTGCTGGAGAAGCAAGTTTAGAAGCGGTAGAATCATCCTTAAAGAGTTCATGTGAAGTAACCATCAAGTCGCTCAATCCCTCAAAAGTGTCGTCACCGTCATGCCTAGCGGGGCTCTTTCTCTCAGCTCCTGCATCAGCAGCCTTCCCGAAATGTTGAGGAGCTTCCTCTTCTTCGATAACCGAGGGAAGTGCAAATTTGCCGGATGACCCCACGACGTCAACGGAAGAAGAACATTTCACCAATGAAGCCTCAGCGGTAGGTTCCTTCGGTGTAAGTTCTTCGGCGGAAACTGGGGCATCTGGAGTCTCTGCTTGAGAACCAGGGACATCATGAAGCTGGGTAGATCGGGAAGAATGCAAAAGTCCGAATTGATGCAAAAATTCGTTCTTTAGTAGAAATTTGATGCTTCTCTCCTCAACCGCCACAGCACTTAGTCTTTCAAAAGTCGGCTTATGGCTGGAATCTTTAGAAAGAGGAGGAAGTGCTGTAAAAGTAAAGAATGAAATTAGCACTTAACGACTCGGATTTTGGAAAGCTCGGAAACAGAAAGAACGGAAATAGGCAAGCTTACTTCCTACTCTCCAAATGCTGTAGAATCCTGGATGGCAACGGACAAAGAAAAATTGATTCAGAAACCCGTGGGCGCTTTCGGGAAGATCGGTGATCAATTTACGATTCCTTGCGCTTCACAGAAGTGTTATAGAAGGATGATCTTTATTCTTCACAAATGTGCATAAGTAACAAATTTCTTCAAAGCTTGGAAGACGGTCGAGTGTCCTCCTGAACAGTACACATAGTCCCATCAAGATGGCGTAGCCATTGGGGTGCAACTGGAAGGGAGAGATAGTAAACCGGAGAAGGAGTTGTCGAAGAAAATCATTAAAGGGAGGAATGGCTCCACTGAAGCACATCTGACGATTAACTGCGATGAAACCAAGAGGTGTCCTGTCAGCAGTATCGTTTACCCCAGGAAGCAAAGCGTCAGCCTCAGCAATACCAAACTGGATACATAGTTGATTGAACACCCGTTGATTCAGAGTAGTCGGAGTTCTTTCCAGGGGATCATCCAAGGGGTTAGCTATTGGGAAGACTTCTTCGGCTTGTTCTACTATCTCTTCTTGAGAAGTCATTCTACACAAGGAACTGGATATTCAAATATGAAGGTGAACGTTTCCTAAATGTGTGAAGTGTTGTGCAAAACTAATAAAATGACAAGCAGATGCGACTGAAATTAAACTAATAGGCATTTGTCGATTATAAAGTTTCAGGACTTGTTATTTTAGGTCCAAGTACAAGTGCAGTGTTGACGCAAACAGATCAGCTTTAGTTGATTAATTTTGCTTTGCATTAATACTTCACTTGAATTTATTGATTCATAGCACTTCATTCGTATAATTTCTTTAAGTTGATTATTCTTTATCGACTAATCTGTCATTCGATGTGGGTAGTCAGTGGCAGTATATTCGCCCTAGTTTTCTGCAAATGTTGAATTTAACAGGTTATTAGCATTAAAAGTTAATATAATATGTAAAGAAGTGCAACAGGTTCAAGCAGTTTATCTCAACAGTTCAAGTTGAAAATTCAGCTAAGTGCTGTCCAATTTTTGCAAGCAATCAAGCTCAAGCGACTTAGCATGTGTCGAAGTTCCATTAAGTCGTTCTGTTCAAGTCAAAAAGTTCATTGTTCATGCTCCTACAAGTTAAAGTTGTGCTTCAAGACAAGGCAGTGCATTTTATCTAAGTATCAGCTCGGCCAGGACCTAAAACTTATGTCGCAAGGAGTTAAGTCGCTTATCTGTTAACTCGCTTGGCTTCTCTTAGGTCGCAAGGGTTTTTAGGCCGTTCGGTAGCTTAAGTCACAAGTAGCATAAGTCGTAAGTGGTTTAAGTCGTAGGAAGTTATGTCGTAAAGATGGATAGGTCGGCCAAATCTGTTGGGTTATAAAGGTTGTTAGGTCAATCAGATTTATTTGGTAGCATCTGAAGCAAATCAGCAATCTCAAGCTATCTCCCGTCAAAACCGTTTAGCCCTACTCTCCAATTATTTGCCACGCATCCATTGACCATCACATCGCCTGAAGCATTATGATTAAACCCATTAACCCGATTAACCATGAATCCCCTTCTTTTCACAAACCGCCGAAAGCCTCATCTCCTCCTTTGGGTCTCCAAGAACCATCACTAAACTTCTCGAATTCAAAGCACATACTAACTTCAAAGCAATCGTCGGCGATTCGACGAAAATCGAAGACAAATCCACGTGTGCTTTTAGAACGGGATAATAAGAATGGTGCGGAGAAGATTATAGGAATCAATGGTAAACACAGCAAATAGGTTCTTGAAATTACCTAAATTCACTAATCGGAGTTAACAATTGGATGGAAAAGAGCAAATTTTGCAAGCTCGAGTATGGTAATGGCGACAGAAGTAAGCGATCAAGTAAGGAAGGAGAAGCGAGCTAATGGATTATATAGGTGGGAAAGAAGAAGGCGTATCAGCACGTGAGTTAATTAGCTCGTTAGGTTGCCCGCGACCTAGAACAAGTACATCGAAGCACACAACCTAAGACATAGGCGTGTACTTCGAGAGGCAGGTGTTAATATCGTCCTGTTTCACGACCCTGCGACTTGAAGAAGTAAGCGACCTAACGACCTAATATGGTAAGCAACCTAACGACCTAATATGGTGAGCGACCTAAGTATACAACAACCTAACAGCGCATTGCAAGAGAAAGACTCAACGGTTTAATGACCTAAAAGACTCCAAAGATTCGACAGATCAACGACCTACGACTAGACGAGCTAAAGATTGACTTAAGAGATCCTACGAGTTAATGACCTAGTGATTCCATGAAGGTTGCGACCTACCAGGCTAAAGGAGTAGCGACCTAGCGACCTAGTAACTAAGACGACCTAAGCGACCTAACGAGTAAGCGAGCTAACGAGCTAGCGAGCTAACGAGTTAGCGAGCTAACGAGTTAGAAACTTAACGAGCTACAAACTTCCCGTTGTTATATCACCCAGTTATAGGTCGAGCAGGTACTAAGTCGCTACTACTCCTACAACTAGCCTAGGTCGTTCTACTAGGTACCTCAACATGACTAAGTCGCCTACCTCTCTTCCATAAGTCGCTGCGACCTCTAACCCTCTCAGATTTACCAAGTGCAACAAGGATGAGCCGTAGCTCGTATCCCTTAGGTCGCTAGCGACCTGCGACCTACCCTTAGGTCGTTCGCGACCTACGATTTAGCCCGGATTTTCCCTACAAATACTCCACTTACTCCAACTGAAAAAGGACTTTCGGCTCATTTCTGGAACGCCTATACTCTGCTGATTTCTCGACTCATCCGACACTTCAAACACGAAAGACACTTCAACGAACTTCAAGAAGAGATTTAATGCATTCAACATGAATTTGAAGAATTCTCCTACATCGGAGTTCTAGTTATTTGTCTAAGTGGTGTTGTAATCGGAGATTGTTGTATAAGTTGTAATTGAATCAGCAATAAAGGAGATTAAAGCGGACGTAGGCTTAACTTGAAGCCGAAAAACTATAAAACTGTTGTCTCTTTACTGTTTTTTCTGTGACTTTTGTACTTACTTCTATTTCTCATATTGACGGGTGGTGCTTTCACTTTATCTCTACTTACACCGGGGTGTTAGCGTGCAATTTTAGCGTTAACAGTGTAGAATACCAATTTCTACTTCTTGAAGCAACGATGGTATTCCACCTCATAACAAAGGTATAGTCAAACTCATTAGTTTACCAATAATAAAAAATACAACATTGTATTGGGTTGCTGTTAACTCCACTTTTTCAGCAAGGCCGTGATATCAAAAATTGACCGAGAAACCAATGATAGTTCGTCTCGAAGAATAGTCAACTCAGCATCCCAACAAAGCAAGTTCTGTTGAATGGCTTTTCAGATAAGATCCCCTACGGAGGGGGGGTCCAGGGGGGTGCCAACCCCCCAAGGTGGGGGTGCGGGGGCAACGCCACCGCTACGGTGATCGACCTGCCCGGTCAGGTCGCAGGGGTCCAGGGGGCAGCGCCCCCGGCGGGGTGCGGGGCAGCGCCCCGTCCAAAACGGTATACGACTTAGAGAATGGAGCGACCTATCTTCTACTCGAAGTCAACGACCTAACTAATGAAGCGGGTTAACGAGCTAACAAGTGGCACGACTTACCGACTTAATAAGGTTGCCGACTTAATAAGGTTAACGACTCAATAAGCTTAACGACTCAAGGATTGGACGACCTAAGAAGTGCCACGACTTAACGAGTTAAGGTTCAAGGCGACTTAGAGGAATGGAACGACTCAAGAGGGTTAACGGTTCATGAGACAGGCCGACTCAGTGGATCAACGACTCAAGAACTGTGCGACTCAAGGTCTTCACGACCTAACAATTCAAGGGCTGAACGACCTACGAGTTAAGGATCTACGAGTTAAGGCCACTACGAGTTAAAGACTCTACGAGTTAAAAGGTCTACGAGATAGGGATCTACGACTTAAAGCCTCCACGAGTTAAAGAGTCTACGAGATAACAATCTTACGAGTTAGAAGATGGCGCGACAGGAAGTCTACGGCTCAAAAGATAAGTTGTTCACGACCTAAGACTTGGAGACAAGTTCAACACCACGCTGTAGTAAGAAGAATCGCTGACGACTTACGACCTATGATGAGTCGTGTATGACTCATGTTAGCATAAAGGAAACTGCATTTGGTTAACTCGTGAACGACTTAGAACTTGTATCATTCATTCAGATGGGTGCATAACTCTGGGCCAAGCCATGAACCCTGTAATCAGCCGCGACCTACCATGAGTCGTATACGAGTTACGACTCATCATGAGTCGTACACGAGTTACGACCTAACTCCGAAGATGCCTATAAATACGCCCATAACTCCAACAGAGAGTGGACTTTTGGCTCATTTTCTTCAAACACCGTTACTCTGCTGCATTCCAAACCAATCCAATCCAACACTTGAAGCTCTCAAGACACTAAGAACGCTACAAACAACTTCAAGAAGAGATCACATACATCCAACATGGATTCGAAAACTCTCATCTTCATCGAAGTTTAGGCTACTTGTTCTAAGTCTCTTGTAATTCAAAGTGTATTGTATTTGGGAAGAATTGTATCAGCTTGTAACGAGATTATTAATAAAAGTACTTAAAGTGGACGTAGGCTATACCCTTAAGCCGAACCACTATAAAATTGTTGTTGTTTACCGCTTTTCTGCTATTATCTGCTTGTAATCTGTTCCCGAGTCGCCGGGTGGTGCTTTCACAACTACAACTCATACACCGGGGTGTTAGCGTTCAAATTTTAGCGTTAACATTTTTGGTGCTTTCACTGAGAATTGAACTCAGGAATACTTTCACCATTGCTTCGCGAAAGTTTGTTGAAAGAATCTCTCTAAAGACCAGAAGTTTATCCGAGATAATGGCTACTAGAAGATAGCTCAGATCTGACAGATCCGGTGATGCTCATGAGGATACGACTCCTTCTCTTGCTCCAAATGAAGCAGCTCCAAATGAAGCAGCTCCGAGTGTGGGAATTACACAAGAGGTGTTTGATGCTGCAGTTTCTGGGTTATATCAGCAAATGGAAGCCCAAAACGCTCTAATGCTGGAAAGAATGAATGCTTTACTTGGAGGCAACCGTCAAGAAGAAAATAATGAAGAGACCTTTGCAGATGATACCCATGATTCCCAAGAGAAAAGTATCCCTCAAAGAGCAGCTGACTTCTGCCTGGCAAAGCCTTTGAACGATAAGGAGTACCTATCAGGGATGATTCGCTCAATTATGAAAGAGAGCATGCAGAGGCAAGAGGATGAAAATGATTGGGGGTTTGCTCCAAGTAAGACACCGTTCACCGAAAAGATCTTGAAGGCAGAGTTTCCAAGGAAATTTGTACCTCCTACTATCCCGGCTTATCGAGGCACAAGTGACCCTAATCAGTTCCTGTACAAGTACGATTGGCATATGACCGGGGCAAGAGCAACAGATGAAATCAAGTGCCGATACTTTCCGGTATACTTAGAGGGGGTGGCCTTACTTTGGTTCACAAAGCTGCCAGTTAGATCTGTGGATCAATTTTCCGACTTAACACGAAAGTTCAAAGATCAGTTCAGGCTATATGCTACAAAGGCCAAGGATATAATGTCACTCTCTAGTCTAGAACAAAATCCCGGGGAGTCTATCAGATCGTTCTTAAACCGCTTCAATATAGCCTTGGCCGAGGTTGATAACGCAGAGCCACGGATGGTTTTGACTTATCTGATGTGGGCTATCGATAAATCGAGTGAATTTGGCAAATGGCTAAAATTGAAGGAGCCAAACTCACTTGAGAAATTCTATAAGAAGGCCGACGAGTTTATGCGCTTGGAAAGCTTTCCTATGCCAACAAAAGCAGTCGTGACTGAAATTCAGAATGTCAATGTTGCTTCTAATAAAGGAGAATCTGGAGGACAGAAAAGGAAGAATGATGATGAAAAAAGGCAGGGAAATCCAAAGAAAAACCGCCACTTTGAACCGTCGAATTATACTCCCTTAACTGATACTCCAGAGAACATTTTCTTGGCAACAAAGGATATTGTTGAATATCCTAAACCACAAAAGTTGAGACTAAGGAAAAATGCCACGGAAAGTGAAAGATTCTGTAAATTCCACAATCAACCTGGCCATGACACTGACGAGTGTCGCCATTTGAAGGATCTGATTGAGAAGCTGTTGAAAGAGAATAAACTTCAGCAATATGTCCAGAGAAACAGGAATGATCCATCCTCATCCACTCAGGGGCAAATACTTCTCACTCATCATTACGGCCCAAATGAAAGAACTGCAACGCAGGGATCTGAGAGGCTTTTCATTAATGCTATCACAGGGGGCCCTCACCCAGCGGACAGAAGTTGGGACGAGATGGAAAGATATGCTCATGCTTTGAGACAAGCCCCGGAGGGAGAGAATGTCCTTGTTCTGGAAGATGGTGCCTAATGGCCATATTTCACTTAATGGCTTTTGCTTAAAATTCATAGAATAATACTGGATTTATGATTCCTGTATAAAATGCCGTTGTAAAAACAGTGCAAATAAATAATAGGAACTATAAATCTTGAGCTTTCTATTACGATAAAAGGCTTGTTTCATTTCGATATGCAAATATCTTAAAATGTATTGCTAAAATGCATATTTAATGTTGTAGGCAATCAAAGCAAAGCTCACCTAGTCAACACATCACAAAGCCAAGCAATTCCTACAAATCGCTCAAAAGGTGAATATCAGGCCACAAAAATTTCAGACCCAAATCCTATATAAGAAGTGCTTTAAACAAACATTGAGTGATTCAACCGGAGGTGGGCCCTTGCAAACTAATTGAGATCGTTTGTGCAAACGAACATTCGATTAAGTAGCTTGTGTCCGCCCCTGCGAGCTCACTTAACAATGATGTACACTTCTTTGGATAAAATAAACTACTTCCAAAAGAAGGAAATGTGGGTTTGGAAATGATAATGGGGAATCGCTGAGGATCAAATGGTGAAAAGACATGGGCGAGCAGGCAGGAAACAAATAAAGACCTCTTCGGGGGCACATTTCACCGGAGCTGAAGTGCAAACTCTTCGGAGGCCCACTTCTCCAGAGCTGAAATGCCAAATAAAGACCTCTTCGGGGGCACATTTCACCATAGCTGAAGTGCAAACTCTTCGGAGGCCCACTTCTTCAGAGCTGAAATGTCAAATAAAGACCTCTTCGGGGGCACATTTCACCAAAGCTGAAGTGCAAACTCTTCGGAGGCCCACTTCTCCATAGCTGAAATGTCAAATAAAGACCTCTTCGGGGGCACATTTCACCAGAGCTGAAGTGCAAACTCTTCGGAGGCCCACTTCTCCAGAGCTGAAATGCCAAATAAAGACCTCTTCGGGGGCACATTTCACCAGAGCTGAAGTGCGAACTCTTCGGAGGCCCACTTCTCCAGAGCTGAAATGCCAAATAAAGACCTCTTCGGGGGCACATTTCACTGGAGCTGAAGTGCAAACTCTTCGGAGGCCCACTTCTCCAGAGCTGAAATGCCAAATAAAGACCTCTTCGGGGGCACATTTCACCATAGCTGAAGTGCAAACTCTTCGGAGGCCCACTTCTTCAGAGCTGAAATGTCAAATAAAGACCTCTTCGGGGGCACATTTCACCAAAGCTGAAGTGCAAACTCTTCGGAGGCCCACTTCTCCATAGCTGAAATGCCAAATAAAGACCTCTTCGGGGGCACATTTCACCAGAGCTGAAGTGCAAACTCTTCGGAGGCCCACTTCTCCAGAGCTGAAATGCCAAATAAAGACCTCTTCGGGGGCACATTTCACCAGAGCTGAAGTGCAAACTCTTCGGAGGCCCACTTCTCCAGAGCTGAAATGCCAAATAAAGACCTCTTCGGGGGCACATTTCACTGGAGCTGAAGTGCAAACTCTTCGGAGGCCCACTTCTCCATAGCTGAAATGCCAAATAAAGACCTCTTCGGGGGCACATTTCACCATAGCTGAAGTGCAAACTCTTCGGAGGCCCACTTCTTCAGAGCTGAAATGTCAAATAAAGACCTCTTCGGGGGCACATTTCACCAAAGCTGAAGTGCAAACTCTTCGGAGGCCCACTTCTCCATAGCTGAAATGCCAAATAAAGACCTCTTCGGGGGCACATTTCACCAAAGCTGAAGTGCAAACTCTTCGGAGGACCACTTCTCCAGAGCTGAAATGTGAAATAAAGAACTCCTCGGGGGCACATTTCACCAGAGCCGAAGTGCAAACTCTTCGGAGGCCCACTTCTCCAGAGCTGAAATGTGAAATAAAGACCTCTTCGGGGGCACATTTCACCAGAGCCGAAGTGCAAACTCTTCGGAGGCCCACTTCTCCAGAGCTGAAATGTGAAATAAAGACCTCTTCGGGGGCACATTTCACCAGAGCTGAAGTGCAAACTCTTCGGAGGCCCACTTCTCCAGAGCTGAAATGCCAAATAAAGACCTCTTCGGGGGCACATTTCACAAGAGCTGAAGTGCAAACTCTTCGGAGGCCCACTTCTCCAGCGCTGAAATGCCAAATAAAGACCTCTTCGGGGGCACATTTCACCAAAGCTGAAGTGCAAACTCTTCGAAGGCCCACTTCTCCAGAGCTGAAATGTGAAATAAAGACCTCTTCGGGGGCACATTTCACCAGAGCCGAAGTGCAAACTCTTTGGAGGCCCACTTCTCCAGAGCTGAAATGTGAAATAAAGACCTCTTCGGGGGCACATTTCACCAGAGCTGAAGTGCAAACTCTTCGGAGGCCCACTTCTCCAGAGCTGAAATGCCAAATAAAGACCTCTTCGGGGGCACATTTCACCAGAGCTGAAGTGCAAACTCTTCGGAGGCCCACTTCTCCGAGCTGAAATGCCAAATAAAGACCTCTTCGGGGGCACATTTCGCCAAAGCTGAAGTGCAAACTCTTCGGAGGCCCACTTCTCCAGAGCTGAAATGCCAAATAAAGACCTCTTCGGGGGCACATTTCACCAGAGCTGAAGTGCAAACTCTTCGGAGGCCCACTTCTCTAGCGCTGAAATGCCAAATAAAGACCTCTTCGGGGGCACATTTCACCAGAGCTGAAGTGCAAACTCTTCGGAGGCCCACTTCTCCGGAGCTGAAATGCCAAATAAAGACCTCTTCGAGGGCACATTTCACCAGAGCTGAAGTGCAATCTCTACGGAGGCCCACTTCTCCAGAGTTGAAATGTCAAATCAAAGCCCTCCAGCGAGGCGCAACAAAAAAAAATAAAAAAAATAATAATAATAATAAAAAAAGGGAAAAAAAAAGAACTTCTCCAACACAAGGCGCACTCTACTAAAGCAAGAATAATGTTTCCTCAAAAATGGAAAATTATTCTCTAAAGAAAGAGTGCATGCCTTCTCAAAATGGAAGAGTTATTCTCTAAAGTAAGAGTACAAGTCTTCTAAAAACAGAAGAGTTGTTCTCCAAAATCTCCTCAAAATGGAAAATATTACAATGAGTTGTGGTATGGGGGCAATATAATATTGCTACATTAATAAAAGCAGAACCCAAGCAACGTACCACAAGCTCACTGCAATATCATGCAAAGAGAATAAAGAAACTTGTATGAAAATGAGGAATAAATACATTCTCAAATACAGACAAAAGTTTCTATAAAATTTGTTATGCACGTGCAGGTTTCAAAAGGAAAAACAAGAAGGATGACCCCACACCGTCAAATGGAGTAAAACATTACACCAATAAGGCTTCCTCAATAGGTTCCATTGATGCAAGTTCCTTTGCGAAAGCTGGGGCATCTGAAGTTTCTGCTTGAAAACCAGGGGCATCGTGAAGCTGAGTCGACCAAAAAGAGTGCAAAAATCCGAATTAGTGCAAAAATTCATCTTTCAGCAAAAAATTTAACGCTCCTCTCCTTAACCGTCGCAGCACTTAGTCTTCTAAAAATTGATTTGTGACGGGAATATTCGAAAAGAGGAAGGAAGTGCTGCAAAAGTAAAGAATGGAATTAGTACCGGACAACTCGGATTTTGAAAATCCCAGAAATGGAAAGATCCAGTTTGCCCCACTACTCTTCTTATCGAAAAGACATTCTATATGAAGAACTGAATATTCAAAAGTAAAGGTGCACGTTTTCTAAAAGCGTGTGAAGTGTTGTGCAAAGCTACTAAAATAACAAGCAAATAAAGCAATACTTGAAATAATACTGGTTGGCATATGTCAATTCAGAAGAATTCGAGGATTGTTATTTGAAAGTAAGTGCGGTGTCAATGCAGATAGCAGTTATAACTGTGTAAACTTTGTGTTGATACTTCATTCGAGACAGTTGATTCGCAACACTTCATCAAGACCATGCTAATTTGCTTATCGTAAAATACCAGTTCTTTGATCTAATCCATCACTCGATATGGGCAATCGGTGATGAGTATATTCGCCCTATTTTTCTGCAAATGCTGCGTTTAACAGGTTGTTAAAATAATCTGTAAAGAGATGCAACAAGTTCAAGTCAAAGTTTCATTGAATCGCATTGGTCAAGTTTAAAAGGCTTCAGGTCAAAACAAAGCAAAGTTGCCTAAGTACAAGCTCAGCAGCTCAGTAAAGCACGAGTTAAGAAGAATCGAAGCACACGACCTAGTCCCTAGGCGTATACTTCGAGGGGCAAGTGTTAACTCCACTTTTTCAGCAAGGCCGTGATATCAAAAATTGACCGAGAAACCAATGATAGTTCGTCTCGAAGAATAGTCAACTCAGCATCCCAACAAAGCAAGTTCTGTTGAATGGCTTTTCAGATAAGATCCCCTACGGAGGGGGGGGTCCAGGGGGGGTGCCAACCCCCCAAGGTGGGGGTGCGGGGGCAACGCCACCGCTACGGTGATCGACCTGCCCGGTCAGGTCACAGGGGTCCAGGGGGCAGCGCCCCCGGCGGGGTGCGGGGCAGCGCCCCGTCCAAAACGGTATACGACTTAGAGAATGGAGCGACCTATCTTCTACTCGAAGTCAACGACCTAACTAATGAAGCGGGTTAACGAGCTAACAAGTGGCACGACTTACCGACTTAATAAGGTTGCCGACTTAATAAGGTTAACGACTCAATAAGCTTAACGACTCAAGGATTGGACGACCTAAGAAGTGCCACGACTTAACGAGTTAAGGTTCAAGGCGACTTAGAGGAATGGAACGACTCAAGAGGGTTAACGGTTCATGAGATAGGCCGACTCAGTGGATCAACGACTCAAGAACTGTGCGACTCAAGGTCTTCACGACCTAACAATTCAAGGGCTGAACGACCTACGAGTTAAGGATCTACGAGTTAAGGCCACTACGAGTTAAAGACTCTACGAGTTAAAAGGTCTACGAGATAAGGATCTACGACTTAAAGCCTCCACGAGTTAAAGAGTCTACGAGATAACAATCTTACGAGTTAGAAGATGGCGCGACAGGAAGTCTACGGCTCAAAAGATAAGTTGTTCACGACCTAAGACTTGGAGACAAGTTCAACACCACGCTGTAGTAAGAAGAATCGCTGACGACTTACGACCTATGATGAGTCGTGTACGACTCATGCTAGCATAAAGGAAACTGCATTTGGTTAACTCGTGAACGACTTAGAACTTGTATCATTCATTCAGATGGGTGCATAACTCTGGGCCAAGCCATGAACCCTGTAAATCAGCCGCGACCTACCATGAGTCGTATACGAGTTACGACTCATCATGAGTCGTACACGAGTTACGACCTAACTCCGAAGATGCCTATAAATACGCCCATAACTCCAACAGAGAGTGGACTTTTGGCTCATTTTCTTCAAACACCGTTACTCTGCTGCATTCCAAACCAATCCAATCCAACACTTGAAGCTCTCAAGACACTAAGAACGCTACAAATAACTTCAAGAAGAGATCACATACATCCAACATGGATTCGAAAACTCTCATCTTCATCGAAGTTTAGGCTACTTGTTCTAAGTCTCTTGTAATTCAAAGTGTATTGTATTTGGGAAGAATTGTATCAGCTTGTAACGAGATTATTAATAAAAGTACTTAAAGTGGATGTAGGCTATACCCTTAAGCCGAACCACTATAAAATTGTTGTTGTTTACCGCTTTTCTGCTATTATCTGCTTGTAATCTGTTCCCGAGTCGCCGGGTGGTGCTTTCACAACTACAACTCATACACCGGGGTATTAGCGTTCAAATTTTAGCGTTAACAGTTGCTATAACATATCCAATACTGGCATGGTCATCCGTTCACCCTCATGTTTTAGTAAATTATGCAACTCATTGCTTCTACCACTTTTACAAAATTCGTGGTTATAAACATTTTGATATTCATGGAGTTCTTAGAATACTTCTCTACGAATTGCAACCAATTATTTTCTCCCGTTCCTAACAAAGCAGCAACACATTTAGAACCACAATTACAGTCCATTTCTACATCTATGATTTCATTGACAAAAGGCCTTTGATCTTATATTACACAATCGTCATATATTTTTGTCAACGTTGTCGTCACTTTAACCTGTAACACATTTATTTTAAAAGAAGTAACACATAATTATTAATATATTGGATAAAACTACTTTTTAACAAAGTTCATTTGTTGGTCTTCGCACAACTAATTTTTCTTTTTTCACTCCACCATTAAGATAAATTTTTTATCTTTTTACTACACTGCATTGAGTTAAAACACTTTCACCCAACTCAAATGCACTAGGAATTCTTTTTATCGAATTAACATGTTGATTTTGAGATTTATCATGAGTTTTCATTTTACTAATTGGAGATACAAGAGATGATGTTTGTGGGTAAACAACTTCTCTCATTTTTTTATAAGCTTGCATTTGATGTGGTAATTCCAATTTCGTTACATCGACAAATAATTCTTCCATCTTTTTTCTTATATCCAGCTCTTTCGACTCTACTTTTTCAATAATATGTAATTTTGCCCAATGCATGTGGATCAAATTTATAGGTATATGGGCATTTAGAAAAAGTTTTTCTAGCTCATGTGCACATAAAAGTCCATGTATTTTGCAGACAATACAAGTGCATAAATTATCATTTCTATACCCATTTTATGGTATTCAACGAGCTTCGAATGGATAAATTCTAGTGCCGCAAGAGAAACAACACCACACATGTTTTTAAACTCTTTTTTATGGTAAACATGAGCCACTTTCAATAAACTTATTTCAAATGAAGCTTTAAGTTTGGTAGATGAAAGTTCTAATAAGGCGTGCATACTCTCCCAATATCTTTCAAAGTTGCCTTGGTTTGTACCTAAATGTTTTTTCAATTTAGAATAACTGGCATCGGCTCTACAAATTAAAAAAAAAAAGACAATTGAAAAAGAGAAGCTTAAAATTATATAAATTTTTAAATATACAAAATGAGTATATTACCTATTTGAAGTGTAAACTCTAAAATGCATGAAATTATTGATCCATGAACAAACAAAATGACCCTTCAAGTATTAAGCCAAACTTTATGAACATACTTTATTAACTTAGGATAATGTTCGTATTTTGCATGCAAATCCTATAAATTCAAGCTAAGCACATCAATGGTTTCCGAAGAACACAGCTTTTGCCAATTTAAATAAAAACTATTCTTTACATCTTTCTTTGTATTTGTCACTTTTTTTAGATAAATGCAAGAACATTTTTTTTTTTCTGAATGCGAAAGTAGTACTAATGACATTTATCAAAGTTTTTTTTCGATGCATAACAATAACACAAGGCATTTCAACACCACAATCAAACATAACCAATTGCAGATGCTTTAAAGCCCAAATATAGTAATTCTTACACTAGGATACGAGATATGCTATAACAATACCAAAAGTTTGGTTCGTAGATGTGACACCGACAATTTTCAACAATGACATTTTTATACTTATTGGTTCTATAAGTGCAACTCATGACAAGCAAGTGTGGAAATGTTCACATTAAATTGACTTGTAGGATGAAGCCAAAATATATTAGTAATTATGTCACTTCCATCCAAAGTACTTCGAGGACACTCAAAATATCGTTTTCCTTTTAACTTGCTTAAAAGGTACAGAATTTGGGAAAGTACAGCTCGATCAAATTTGTTTTGTTTGGACAAAACATTATAAATCGTCTTTATTGTTGTACAATTAGATGAATTTTTTTGATGCATGTAAAATAGCTCTTGGTTTCACCAAAATTTTATACCTATCAATAGCTAATTTTTTTCTTCTGCAATTGATCTACCAATAAATGAATGTCCTTTAGTGTTATAAAGTGCATGATGATTATGCACACCACATTGTACATCTAATTGCAACTCGTTTAACAAAAGCTTAAAACCTTTCAATCGAAATAGACAATTACTTTTTTGTTCGAGTTAGCCTAAAATTATTAGATTTTTTCCCCATAAACTCTTTAAGTACCCCACTTCGTTCACAACCATAAAAAATTCTTGAATTTCTATTTATGCAATTAATATCCGACTTTAAGGTAAATATAACTAATCCACTCTTTCATTTGCTCTCTATTAAGAAATATTTATATAACGACAAAAATATAATATTATGTCGACACAATAATTAAACACAAAACTAAATGAGCTAGAAACACATATATTATAAGTAGTAAACTCATTGCTCTAATCCGAGATAATTTCCTCATCTTCATTTTCATCCAACAATGCAATCTAAGAGAGAAAATTAAATTGCAGCTTAGTACAGTAAACAAATAAGAAATTTACTCAATGTATTTCATCTCACTGTATTGAAAATAATTTATAGTGCAGTACACACTAGAGTTATTATAACTCCACGTTATATGTGAACTTGAGCACTAAGGACATCTTCAACGGCTTCAGGCCTGAATATTCAGGACTAAAGTGGAAGAAAACCTAATAGCCAGGTGCCTATTTAATGGGCGTTTGACGCTGTGCTCCTATTAAATAGGCATCCAACGTCCGACATCCATTAAATAGGCGTAAAATATGCACTGTTGGACGCCCATTTAATGGACGCCTATGCTTATGCATCCATTAAATTGGCGTTTAAGACTAAGCGCCCAGTTCCATTCCGTATTTTAAAACTAAATATTTGGCTGAATCTTTAACCGAACTCATCTATTGGAGAGCACAAACTGAATATTCTAACTGAAGGGGTATTGTTGGAGCTGCTCTAACATATACTAACTACAATGAACAAAACCTAGGAAAACATACGAACAATACTAAAAAAACACAAAAAAACCATTGAGCAAGCACTAAAACAAGTGCATGCACTTGAGCAACAACATTTTCTTCTTCAAAATCATTATTTTATTGTTACAGTAAATTATCATTTCAAAAAATTTAATTTTTTTTAATAGGGTAGGAATGAGAAAAAACGGGTGCTAATAGAATTAGCCAATAATAAGCCAGTCATACAAAACTTGCTCTTAGTCGTCCAAACCCTAGTTCCACGACGACTAAGCCATTGTTTGTTTAAAATGCCGAATAATGAATACTAAATGCTAAATTCTGAATGTTGGCTATCGATTACTGAATGCTGATTGCTGAATGCTTAAAATATTATTTGTTTATATTCTGATTGGAAAATTTATTCTGTGAACATAAATTATTGCTTTGATAATATTACCCCTCAAAGTTAAAAATGATTATTCTTCAGTGCAAGTATCCTACAAAACACACCTAAGCTCTTACTTTATGTCTTATATTTATATACAAACAAAAACTTAACAAACGCTCACGTGTGCAAGTATTACAAAATCTACAAAACATGTCGAAAAAAGAAAACTTGATGACGTAAATATATTTTATAAGATTTAGGCCGAGAAGAAAATATTTCATTATAATAAATTTGAAATTTGTTTGTATTTGGATTATTGATTAATGTTTTCAGCATTATTTATACACACACAATATGTGCGTGTATGTGTATGTGTGTGTTCAATGTGTTGAAATAAGTTATTATAAAAATATTATATTGTATTGTCCAACTTTTCATAACTTCTGTAATATGTTGATTTTTCGCGTTTGTGTTACAGAGTTTGTTTAAGTTTTCATTTATCTTAAATAAATCGGTATTGTTCAGCTTGTTGAAATTATTTATTTATAATTTTTTTTCCATCTGCATTACATATTTTAATTTATTTATTTTTTCATTTCCATTCTTATCAACCAATTTATAAATTATCATACTCTAACTTCAAGTTGCACGCAAACTTCGAGGTAGGTTCAATTTTTTTTTCCTATCCCTAGTTTTTAGAGTATTCGTTTCTTATGATTGGAAACTACAGTATAAAATTAAAATCGAAACAAAACAAAAAAATCACCAATTGAAAAAAAATTTGACGTTATTTTTGAACTTTTCTACTCGTTTAATATAATTAAAAATATATTATAAAACAATTATATATTATGTTGCATATGAGTATCATTGGAAAATATGGTGTCATAACTAATCAGCAGTTAAATAAAATCTAAATTTTGCTTATCTGTTCATCCGAGTGAATAAAAGAGTTCAACGACGAGCGCTTATTTGAAAACTAACACGCTAATCGCCCTTGTACTTAACTAAGCATTTAGCCCTTTTTCCCTTTTAAACAACCCCAGCCTGGATCTTGTTGTAAAAAGCCATGGAAAAAGACGGAGCAGGCGCAAAACCTGAAAAAGAAACAAAGGAAGGGTTTTTATTGTTAGGCGTCCCTAAGTTCTCAGATTTAGGAAACGGTCGACTCAGATGTAAAGCGACTGGACATGAATTGCCCATAAAAGAGAAGGAATCATATATTAAGAGCAAAGCATGCCGCCTCGCTTTAATTGATGCTACTGTTGCTAAGAAGAAAGCTCCGCTCAATCTATTCGAGCAATGTTCCAATTCCAAGTAAGATAAAACTTGCTATATTTTGTAATTTTGTTGCACAATGATTGTATATGGATTTTCTACTGTACCAGTCAGTGTATACATGTTAAATTTGGGGAAGCATCATTTGGACGAGCAAGTAAAATTTTACGTTTTCGAAGTGAGATTTATTTTTTGAAGTGAAACTCATGTATATGTATGGATTATTGGTATCACATCGGAAGCATACAATAGCTTTGTTATACAGAAATTTTCCATTAATAATAGATTCCCAGAACTTGGTATGTTTGTTCACTGAACTGAAGTAACATCTGTAGCTGTCTATCAAATTGCTATTAAAACTAGGGTAGGTTTTGATCAGTATGAAATTCAGTCATATCAAAACAACGTAGAAAGTGTTTATTTTTATTTATTTTTTTCAACCAAAGAACCATGTTTTTGCTTGTAAACTTTGAGAAAGTACGTACTGTACCCCAATGATTTAATGTTTTGTTTCACATTGCGGTTAAAATATTTCTTTTTCAATTGTTGGGTCAAAAGTTCTATGTCCATTTGGTTGACCATGCTCCAGAACATACTCATATTTGTTATAGTTTCTTCTAAAATACTCCAATATATCATTTGAATAATAAAATCTTAGTAGTTAAGGCGTAAGGCGGAAAAATGTGTTAGGCTTGAGCCTTGGGCTTTTTTGTGCGACTTTTATACAAGTGTGGGCTTTTTTTGATGGAAAAAACTGCATTATAAAATACTACTAAAAATAATAAATTTAGTGTTGATAACCATTTTGTGCAAATAAAAAAATATAGATTTATAGGTACGAAGTCACAAATGGTAATTCGAAACTAAAACGATCACAAAATTAAGTTTCAATACAAAAACATAGAAGTTATAAGTCACAACAACAATAGCAAAAGGCTAGAAATGATAAAGAAATTCAACTTCAGATTCAACTAATCACAAATCCCAACTATCATCATCATTCTCCGAACCATCCTCCAACTCTAAGTCGTGGTTTTCCTCCTCATTCGAATCATATTCCAAATTCTCATCATCTGAATCATCATCAATAATAACTTCTTCTTCATTTTCAACATAACTAGCATAGTAGAAGTTGAAGCCTTTTTTTTTCTTTTGACTTAGCAATGACATGTTGCCTAGTCATGTGCAACCTTTCTTCTGCTCCGGAAGCGTATCACATCTCCCCATGTCAATGTATCTCCTTCGAAACCAATTCATCCTCAACCTCAATATCTGAATTATCTCCTTCTACGTGGCTGATCATTCGCTCATTTGAAGCATCAGTATCTTTCAAAGTAATCGGATCAATCAAATTCCTTCATCTAAAGTGGTTCTTCAAACTTTGATCGTACTTGATAAACATAAGTTTTGGTAGTCTTTCATGCTCAAGTCTATTACGCTTCTTGTTATGGATCTAATTAAAAAAAATACAAATGACAAATTGGCAATACGTTTAAAACTTAAAGATACGAACAATTAGCATTAGCACGGAGTGTTATGCAAAAAACTTACATGTTCAAAAATACTCCAATTTCTCTCGCAAACGGATGCACTACAAGTCAAACTTAAAATTTTTATCGCAAACTTTTGAAGTGTTGGAGTTGAATTTCCATATAAGCTCCACCACTCGGCTAAGGAAAAAAGTATAAACTAATCAATATCACTTATCTAAAAAATTACAATGTAAGTTATGATGTATAAATAAAACTAACGTTTACTAGGGGATTTTGTGTCTCTTGATTTGATTGCCAAGTTGATACCAAATTGCCCTTCCGCTTTCTTATATAAAATCGGTTGATTCATCACTTTATGTTGCTTATCTTCGAAAAGAAATCTTTCAACACATTTGTATAATCCACATATTACTTTTTCATCATGCTCAATGGAAGGATCTTTGTAGAAGAATTGCAGATTGAGAAAATGGTCCGCCACATGCAATGGATGATGAAGTTGACACTCCCATCTTCTATCAATTATGGCAAAAATGTCTTTGTACTTCTCTTCATTTTTCAATGGCTTCTTTAGCTCCGTCCATTGCTTCATATATGTATCTCATAGTCAGTCTTTTCTTACCATCGATTAATCGAAGAACACGAACAAGAGGGTCCATCACTTTAAGAATAAAAGAGACGCTGTTCCAAAAGCGTGCATTCAAAACCGTATCACAAGCTTTCTTCCTTTTTATTTCTTTTGCCCACTTGCTTTTAACCCACTCTTCGGAAGTGAACATAGTATGTAGATAATTTTTTGACTTGTGCAAACATTGAAAACTAGTCGCAAAACGTGTAACTTCAAATCTCACCAATTCCTTCTTTCGATTAAACATCCTCATCATGTTCAAATCATCACTATGGTTATAAATAGATCTCGAAAGAGCAACTACCTTTTCAATTATGTTTACCATCTTATTTATTTTTTCAATATTCTCAAGAATAAGGTCAATGCAATGAGCCACACAAGGAGTTCAATATAAAATTTTCCTTTTTACCATTAGTAACTCACATAAATGATAAAAAAATAAAAATATGAATTTAATTAGTTTCAAGTTTCAACAAAATTGAGTAATTATTAATTAAAATTTTATAAATAGATATTTAAAAGTAGAACTCACCCCTAGTTTAAAATTACTTCCATCATCCATTATAACTTAAACAACATTTTACACACTAATTTTTTCAACAAACTTGTCAACCAACTCAAATATTATCTCTTCCGATTTGACATAAGAGGATGCATCTACGGATTCAACAAATGTTGTCCCTAAAGAATAATTTACTAAAAAGTTAATCAATGTTCTTTCCTTTCGATCCGTCCACCCATCCAATATAATGGAGCAATCATATTTCACTCATTCGGCCCCTTCATTAATTCATTTGTATAATTCAACTTTTTCTTTAGCAATGAAACTCTCAATTCATGATAACTTGGAGGCTTTAGATTGGGTCTATATCTACCAATTGCTTCAACCATGTCCTTAAACAAATCCATACGAGCAACATTAAATGCAATACCAGCTTGATAAAAAAAATGAGCAATATATTGATTGGTTATAGCTCTCAATTCTTTATCACATGCATCATTTATACTTGATTATCTCAACTTAGACAATCCTAAAATTTTATCATGTTCAATTTGCTTTGATGTCATGTTACTCATATACAAATCACTCGGGCCTTTTGCATTATCCCTTGACGATTTTGTCTTCTTTCCAACATTCCTTCCGCCAATGTTCAATCTCTTATTAGTTGGTGCAATTTCTTCAACTTCATCATCTTCCAAATTTAAACTATAGTTCTCTAACTCATTGCTCGCATAAGCTTCAAAAGAATCTGTCTTCCTAAGTTGTTTACTAACCATAGCTTTCAGTAAAATAGTTCTCACTTCGGGTGGACATTTAGGACAAGCGCTTGCATTTCTAAAGCCTCCAATTTAATGTTGTTTTGCTCTATTTATTCCCCCCGAAGTCACTTTCAAGCAATACATGCAAGTCACGCTGTTAGGGTTGTTTTCATCCGTCAAAAATTGTAATTCCATCCAACATCCGCTTTATGATTTTTAGGTGTGGCGAAAGAACCTGCTGAAGTATGCGTATTTGGATCCATATCAACTTGAAATGAAAAAGGGAAATAAAGTTGTTAAACTATTTTACAAACTAAAATTTAAATTTTAAATTTTTAACCATTTATTTAACTCTTTAAATTTTAATACATAACTCATTACATATTAAAACATAACTAAATTTTAATTAAAACATAACTAAACATAACTCTTTAAATTTTAAAACATAACTCATTAATTTTTAAAACATAATTTAAATTTAAATTAACACATAACTAAATTTAAAATTTAAACATAACTAAAACATAGATCTTTAAATATTAAAACATAACTCATTAAATTTTAAAACATAACTAAATTTTAAATTAATACATAACTAAATTTAAAATTTAAAACATAAGTAAAACATAACAAAAATTTCAAATTAAAACATAATTAAAACACAACTCTTTAAATTTTGAAACATAACTCTTTAATTTTTAAAACATAACTAAATTCTAAATTAAAACATAACCAAAATTAAAATTGAAAACATAACTAAAACATAACTCTTTAAATTTTACAACATAACTAAACTTTAAATTAAAATTTAAAACATAAATAAATTTGAACTAAATTCTAAATTAAAACATAACCAAAATTAAAATTGAAAACATAACGAAAACATAACTCTTTAAATTTTACAACATAACTAAACTTTAAATTAAAATTTAAAACATAAATAAATTTGAAATTTAGAACATAAGCAAACATAACTAAAATTTTAAACTAAAACATAACTCATTAAATTTTAAAACATAACTAAATTTTAAATTAAAACATAACTAAATTTAAAATTTAAATCATATTTATAAATTATAGCATAACTCATTAAATTTTAAACTAAATTAGTCAAATTAAGTTAAAAGTTTAAATTAAATTTTTAAGTTTTAAACTAATTGAAATTAACTTCATAATTTATACTTTAAACTAATCTAACTTAAAAGTTTACATTAAAAAAAACCTAATTACATACTACTGCATTTCGTATTTTTTTGTTCGAGACTTCGTTAGTCGACTATAATTTGAAACCCTAAACAACGTCGACCAAGTCGATTTCAAAGGGCAATAGGTCGGGTTTCGGGTCGAATGAAATGGGTCTGCAAAAATAAAAGCAGCTATTCGAGGTGCACCTTATGGGGCCTCGACACCTAATGGAGCCTCCGCTAAAGGAGGCGTCTTGGCACCTGACAAGGCGCAGCAGGTGCGCCTACGCCTTAGTTGCTCCTAGACGCGCACCTTAACAACTATGAATAAAATAAGTATCATAGCCAAAATATTTAGATTCTAAATCTCAATTTGAGATGAAAAGGAACAATTTGTAATATCCTTCTTTATACATGTACACTTTGACAGACATGTATAAATAATTTTTATCCTTTGATTTTTGATAATGTCAAGTACATTTATTTGCAATACTTTCATATATTTATTACTTAACCAAGGTATACTGCACGAGATCCAAATTGTAGATAGTAAAGTTCAAATTTTAAATCAAAACAGGATTTAAATTGTAAATTGCATATTTAAAAACTCTTATTTTTTAAGGTTTGTGCACATTTTAAAACCGATTTTTATATTTGAACTATTACATTTAGAGCCGAAACTCGAATTTCTAATTTATCCCATTTTTATTTTGTTAAGAAAACTTTACAATTGGAATTGTGGATCCAAATGATTATATTGAATATAACAGTGTGGACTAGAAAAAAAATTTGCGACTGTACTTTTGACTAAAGTTGAATCAGAATGTAAATCAAATTGTAAAAGATATATTTGATTTGAAACGGGATTTAAATTAGAAGATTTTAAGATTTTTGATAACAATACTTAGAACTATGTTTCTGTAAAGTTTTTATGTTAAACCATCTAATCATGGTTCTATGGTCATAACGAAAAGATTTTGACATCTTAATGTTTTGTCTTTTTAGAAATGGAGTAGGCCTTGAATAAATTCAAAGATGACATGATGCGTTGAACTTCAAACTTCCAATTGTACTAGCATATAAATTAATTTGAGAATTGCTGCATGAAGTTTTTTTGTTTGGATTTTTTTTCCTTCTTTATTTTGATATTTTAGCATTTTTGTTAGATTACTAACCAATGCTAAGAATTTAGTACACTTGTTTTAAAGTGAAAAATAAAAGCCAAATGATATAAAACCTTATTAGCAAGTTTTATTGTCATAAACACCATCCAGGCATTGTGGAGCATCCTTAGTCAATGATCTTTTGAAGTAAGTTATGTTTTACTATGACGTTACCTCTAGCTTTGGAGGTGCCAACCAAGCGCGCTAGTGATTTTTTATAGAGTTTTGTACCCTAAGACTAGGTTTATTATATTGCATAATATTTGATATTTTTACATGTTTACTTCACTTGTGTTGGAATGTTAACTATTTAAGTATTGTTGACTAGTTATTGTGTTACTATTATTTACATGAATGCGTACTTTAATAATTGGTACATGAGAATATATGGTACATGTGCATATACTCTTTACAATTATTGTTAACCGGTATAGTACGTGTGCCATATTCTCAACAAATGATGATTTACAATTGTAAAGGATACATTAGTATATACAAGTTTTTTTGTTGTATGTATTTCTTACAATATATGGTGCCATGTCAAACATAGTTTCCATGTATACTCTACTCTCAGGACATTACTTATAAGTGTCATAATCTTTTATGTTATTTGAGAGAAAGTGGAGCACTAACATTGATGATGTGAATAGAGTCCAAGCAGAACCCAGGAGGAGGTTAGATGTTTCGACGTGGTAGTTGCAAAATATCTATGTTAGATTAGATAAACAATATTTTGCAAAAAAATAATATATTGTTTTATCATCGATTCTTTAATATTTATTTCCTCACAATCAAAATAATTCTCGCTTAATTACTATATAACATGTGAAATGGGAGATATAAAATAAAATTAAAGAGTTGAATAAATGATGATGTAGAAAATTTCAAACTAAAAGTTTTTTTTAAAATATTCCATAATACTAATAAAACAATGCTTAGAAAACCAATCACAACAAGATCAATAACTAACAATAGAATGATGTGCTATGTGCGGTACATTTATTTTTATGTTAATTAGTTTACGAAGAGGTTCGTTCATAAGTTGTTGGGTTCCAAATTTTGTGGATTCATGGCGTGATGATTGATTTGCAGAAATAGTCTAATGATAAAGGTAAGACTTTGAACATCTTGTTTTGTTTGTACCTAAGGTTTTAGATCTCGGATTTTAGAGAAAATCTCGGGTTGATATCTCGGTTGAAATGAAGAAGACTTAGAACTCTGTTAACTAATCAAGTTGTCAAATCTCTGATTTTAGGGAAAATCTTGGGCTTATCTTGGATGAGATGAATGAGATTTAAAACCTTGCCCATATCCCACTCTAGGGGAGCCTTAAGTATTTGGTTTATACTAGAAATGTAATTGCTTAATTATAATTTGCTTATTTTGCAAATTGAGTAAATTACATTATTTTTGAAATAATATTTGTAGATGCTATATTATACACAAATTAAATTTAGAAATAACGTATACTTTAGAGGGTCTTGAGATGAATTTTAGGATCTGAGATGGATGTCTGAAATGCACTCGTCTTGTTTGAGATCTCCTTCGATACGAGGTTGGATTTCTAAAATCTTTGAGGCTGGCTCTAAATGAATATTTGAAAATTTCGAAATTCGTTCACATCCGTATCCGAAAAATAAATAAGTAAAAAAAAATCCAAAATCCAAAGAATGGTAATATCCACGTCTGAAAATTATCCGCTCAACTTTTATTCAGATAATATTTTAGATTATGCATATTTTAGTAACCGAACCCTTTGGCAACTAAAGTACAAAAATGTAACAACACGTCTTTTCGGCCCTCAGAAGTCGACACTAATATATTCACGATATTTACGTGCCAAACAACCAAGTACCTAAAAGACAAATTGTTAGAGCAAAGAAGAAGAAAAAAGATAAGAAGAAACTAAACTACACAGAATCTTACATCGCAACGAATAACCTATAATATAACAATGATCTTTACAAAAGAAAACTTTTATATACTCACATCGCAACGAATAACCTATCATCTACTTGGACAGTTACAACACCTATCCTTGCAATTTCTGAAAAATACAACAAACAATATAATTTAAACTATTATTATTTTTATATTATTCTAAACAAAAGTATGTTTTTTAAAAGTTGTTTAAGGCAAAATCAAAATATTACAACTTCTAATAACTTATCGTTCGATAAAAAGCTGGAAATTCAAAAATTGCGTTTCGGTCATATTTTCATTTTTCCATCGAACTATTTATTTATGTAAGAAAAATTTAAAAATAAATTTTCTATTATTAATTATAAATTAAAAGAGGGTTGTTTAATTAAAAGAAATCATTAACTGAATATTTAAATTAAATTAAATATTCGTACATCAAAGTGATATAATTCCGGATAGTTACAAAATGTGATTGGTACCTAACATTTCATCAAAGGTAATAATTCATATTATGAGTGTGTAAATTAATATTAGCAGTCTAAAACTGATTTTTATCATCATATTCTTTTAGGCATATTTTATTCATGCACCATAAATTGCTTTATCTACCTCGTTAGTTTTTTAATGAAATTTTAGAAAAAGCACCTTTATTTTACAAACCAGTTAAAATCAGCATTACAGAATCGTAAATTCATAGCATGGTCAACATAATTTCTTTCAAAGAAATTAAAATTTACGTGCATAGTTCATTGACTTAAATTTAATTCCTTTCGAGTATCAAATTCTATTCGAACATTTTTAGTTGTATTCATGTGTAATTAATTTTACATTTTTCACTTCAAATTAAACATAAAGTTTAAAATTTAAAATTCATCACTAAAACTAATATGATTAATAAAGTACTAAATTCTTCATTTATCTTTTACTTAAATTAAATCATGTTTAAATATAACATCAAAATTTAAATGGTTTAACATTGTAGTATTAAAAAGTTAGATTCATATTGCTATACTAAGTAATTAAAATAATTTGATTTCCATTTAAATTATTTGACTTTCAAATTTCAAAATTGAAATTTGCAAAAGTGAATTTGAGAATCTTACTTTGGTTAATGCTTTAGAGAGAATGTTAATGAAATAAGTATTTTATTTTATTCCAAACTGAGGGTTGGTGTGTAGTATGTACGGTGTATATCAAGCAAAAAGTGATGTACACGATATTAGCAAAATTTTCGGTGTATGTATAGTAATTTATGGAGTGAATAGAATTTTTCATTTGTTTATTTCTTGTATTTATACCAACGTTGTGACCAAAAAGGATATATATTGGACTAGAAGTTTCCATTTATGTTTTGAATTTATAAATTATGAGCGAAGCAAATAATTACTCGATATCTGTCCGTGTCCGTAGATAAGGATATATGATATTCAAAAATGATTTATAATACGGATGCGGATATGACACTATCCGCATCCAAAAGTATCCATCGATAGACCTATTTGAGACAAGTTATAATTGTAGCCCGAAATTTGAAACCTTGAATGAACGTGTGTGAATAAACATTGATCCACATAATTAAATAGTTGATAGGCATCTGTTTGGCTCACCTTTCATCTTCATGCGTCTGTCATAAATAACCTAAAATAAAATAAGGTCAAAGTATCAATCAATTGTTTCTTTATTTCATTGTAAATTTTAAGAGTGGCTTTCTTCTATGTCCTAGGGGTTACTTTTTATTCAAACAGAATTTAGTTGGTGGAGGAATAATTTTGAAGAATAAGTAAAGATGTATAGCGGAAAAGGAAAATCAGGTTGTTTTAGTTAGTAATTTAGTATCATATGAGAAAGATAATCTGTTATAGTATGTAAGAATAAACAAATAACGCTCAACCTGCAAAATGATACGTATGTGTTCCGTTTGCTGCTATGTTACATTATATGCTTGGCGAAGTGACAGTTGTCACCTTGCTTTATGAGGTTTAATCACAACTTGATTTTCTGGGTAAAGACTTATTTGATTAAAGTATATGATCTAAACAGCATGAAAGTGAGTTTTCATGACATAAATTTACTGTTCATCTTCCTTTATCCGTCAACAGTTTCTTTTATTCAAAAACCAAAGAAAACATGGACATACTTTTTAAGAAAAGAATCCTATTTTCTCTGTAGACTCTGATATTGTCATTTGATCAGTTCGTTCCACTTGATATCCTAAACCACGAGTTTTGGTCAGGTAGGATTTAATCAGTGGAAGGAAAATTTTGGAATTAAAAATAAACTGTACAGTGAAAATGAGGTTGTTTAGTAGAGGTAATTGTTTATCAGACACTATTACTAAAATTAGTTTTACCGGGAACACGCTGCGGTGGTCTGCCTAAGTTTCACTTGGGTTCCATCTGGTTCTAGGGGTGACCTTGGCTCTTGTCGCCTTGCTAAAAAGGAGTGTTGAATTTAATGGAATAAGTATTAAAACTGGGTGCTGTAGGGTTTGAATAAGTCAATTAACGAGACATCATTTTATCAAAAGATCGCTTTTCTCTACACTAGTTTGTTATAAAATGTCGTTGGCGGTCATTGGTTTGGTACTAACGAGCATGCTTGGTCATCTACAATCATATGCTGACTGAAGATCCAAGCTGGTGTGCCAGTTGACAGGTGATATTATCAATAAATCCGAGGAGCACATTTGGAAGCATATCAATGGAAAGAGATTCCTGAACAAATTAGGTATCATTTTTTTTATCTTTGTGGAATTGACTGTGAATTCTGTAAGCAACTATATTAAAGTTATATGTAGCCTGAATTATTCTGCTTATTTCTTAGATAACGATGTATGTCATGTTATAATTTTACGGTATCAACCGTTTTTATCTAACACATACGAGTATGCTCGAAGAAAAAAACCTCTAGGCAATAGTTCTGTTTTGTAGTTTAATTTAGCTGTTGGATTTTCTTAATTGAATTTGTTCGTGAAACCCGACTTAAGGATCAATTCAGTGGTCATATCCAATTTACATTACAGCGGTCATAACTATGATCCAGGTAGTTTATTTAAAAATAAATAACAAATTACTTCACTCTGCCTTCAAGTCGCAATTAGTTAACCTTATGTACAATAATTTTGCTGTATATAGCAAAAGCTGTTTTTTTTTTCTACTTTTCTTTCTACGAATAAGTGGTAGCTATTGTTTATTCTCTTTTTGAACAGAAGTGCTCTTTTTAGTATAGAACTTTGGGCGTCTTCTTATAACCAAAGTTTTATTAGGCAAACTGAAAGAGTTACCGAATAACAATAAAATCTTTTTTGTAAACGAGAGGCATGTAAAATGAGTAGAGTGAGCAACCTGGGACTAATATATTTTATTGCTTTGAATCTTAAAAACCCATCAAAAATGGAATTATAATAATATTCATAGGGTTTGTCAATTTTTATCCCGTGAAATAAACTAGAATTATCAATTTTATGCAAAGTTCCACTTTAAATTCTTCTTTTTATGTGAAGTTTCATTTTGTCTATGCGAATTGCAAGGAAATACGAATATGTTAGAAGTCGAAATAAACAATTTAATCAAAAGTAGCTTGGGTTAACATAGTTTTATTTCTTTTTGTACAACAGAAGAAAAAGAAATGGAAGATGTTGCACTGCTCAAGACTGGAGTGAAGAAAGTAAAGGAGCCGAAGAAAATCAAAAGGCAACCAGAAGCTACTGAATGCAAACAAGCAATAAAGGTTAATAATGATAACGCTTCAGAAAATCATGGACAAAATAATAACGACTCTGAAGAAGAGTTAGAATTCTGGATTCCACCTGTTGGTGAGCGCTGGGATGCTGATGATGGTAAAGATCGTTGGGATGATGATGGCGATTCAGAGCAGGAATTATGTGATGACGACGACAACAAATCAGGTACATTAGTTTAAGTACCATAACTACTGTTTGATACCTACCTTTCCTCCTCAAAGAATTATATGAGATTATTCTTTTGATAATCGGTACCCTCATTTAATACCATTAGATATTCGATTGACAATCAGAAACCAACTTGCGGCAATATACTGCAGAGGAACATTACAAAACCAAATGCATGTGTGTAATAGTTTGTTCTAATATGCAGCTAAGCATGATCAAATTATCCATTTCTTATTCGCATAGGTTGGCAGTTGGTCGAGGAGCAATGTATTTCTTGGATAAGATTCATCGGTCTCAGTGTTGCAGTACATTTTATGATATCCGAACCTAGTTTTCCTATTTTTATTTTCTTTCTTTGGGCGATGGGAACAACTTTTAGCGGTTTATATCCAATGTCCTTCACTCTATAAGAGTAGATCTATATGAATTTGCATCTAAGTGGAGATCCTCTATCCACATTTTGTGTGTCTCCATGTGCCCAATGAAATCTACATCATTCACTAAATATCCAATTAATTAATGGATAGAGAAAATATTGGAAATGGACGTGATGGATTTAATGGGGGATAGATAACACATCAATATGAGGAAGCACAACATTGATGCAACCCTGAGGTATCAAAATTTGATACAGAGGGCATTAAATATTAACATGTATACAAAAAGTTAACTTTAACGCATGTGAACATTAGTTTGAATCTCAACTTCTACCCTTCAGTGCACTGGTCGAAAATTTAAGTATGTTGTATCAAAGTTTGATACAACATGGTTGTATCATAGTTTTTTTTTCCTTCCAATTTGAGGATAGAGGAATTGGTGCGAGTGCATCTTATCTGGTTATTACTATTTTACGCATAATTCTATTCAGTCAAGTTTCACCTTCCATGCCTCACTAAAATTTCCAGATCTATCTTCGTAGAGTCCATACTGAATCCCATATCATAGAGAATCCGACCATATCCCTTCTTCAAACCATCCAAAGATCTATCATATCAACCCAAAATACCACCATAATTCAACAATAAAAAACCACTATCAGTGCTTGCTACTCACAAGTTGTCCAAATATGAACTCATAATGATAAAATATCTACCTTAAAAGCACAAAAATCTAATATCATAGAGAGTTGAATTAGCATACTTAAATGAATGATTTATGGATGAAATGGTAAACTAGATTAGCGATTTGATTTGAATTTGTTTGTGTAGAAGAGAGATTTGGGATTTTAGAGATTGTAGAGTTGTGAAATAAAGATATGAAGGAAATGAAAGGGATGGTAATTGGTATGCAGGACGGTAGATTGGTTGCATGGGGGTGTAAAAGGAGGAAAGTCGACAATCACCATTGTCCCAGTGGTTAAACGTTTCAACTTTGACATGAGTGGTTACAGGTTCGAAACTTGCATAGCGCGATTTGAACATATATTGACATGTAATGTGTTGTATACCGCCAAGACTTAATATGTGCTACAATCTAAGTATCCAATTTCATATGAAAAAAGGAGGAAAGTTGAGATTTTGAAAATGTATGAATTCAAGGGGCGTAATTTTTTAAGCAAGTGTAGATTTCTAATAACAACATAGAGTACAACTCCAACTTCACAATGATATGTTCTTAAAAATGAATCAGGGATATTATCATCAATTAAGAATGGAAGAGAAAAACTCTTTATAAAGTTATTAGTTTAGACATGTTATTTTGACAGTTTGATTGTATTTTAAAAATGGGTTTGAGTAAACTTTTCCGACCAATATGAAACTTTGATACCTCTCGTGTAGATGTCTTCCTTGCTCTTTTGGTCTTTCCTTCGAAGCAATTGTGGATTTAGGGCACATATTATTTTATGGTAATATATTCTAACAATTTTTCATTTGTTTGAAATGAAGCTGACAAACAAGATGATCCAGAGTCTACTGAGCTTTCCTCACGGTAGGTGAAATGACGATGATGTTTATTTCTAACATCAAAGAAATAAACCCTTGTTCTATGTTAATTTTCTACATTGTAATGCTTTTGTAGGAAAAAGAGAAAATGCAGAAGCTCTTCCATGAAGAAGAGAAGAAAAAAGAGGAAAGCTATGAAGGCCTTAAAGACAGACTCCAAATAACATAGGCAGTTGTATCATATGTGGCTTCAGATTGTTTTGTTCAAGTGTTACAAGTTACTAATAATGTTAAATTTTGTTATCGGTATTAGTTTGTATGTTTTGTACTGTGTTTATGGCTTAAGGGTACCAAGATTTGTCATGAATCAGTTATTTATAAATCAAGTTTCGTGGGTGTATCAGTGTTAGTGTCCAGACGTTTGCATGTTGCGTTCAATATTTCTAAGACTAATTTTCGATTAGGGCTAGTTTAAGAAGTAATTTTGCAAAACAGGCTACTTTTAAAACTGTAACGATCTGTATTTATAAACATTTAAAAATATGAAATTAAATAAGATTTTTGAATAAAACTGTTAGGAATTAAAAAAAAATTATGATTTTATTGATGCAAATTAAATTATAATACAAGTTATGAGCTTAATAAAATTTCTATTAATGAAACATGTTTGCAATAATGTACGGATGTAACAAATGCTAGTGTGTATTTTAATAATATTGGTTTGAGTGAAATTAACAGTTGTCCGAATGTAAATTAACAATTGATTGGAACAATAAATGTTAACAAAAAATAATAAATGTTTTTTTGCAGTCCAATTAGTTTTTAGTACACACATTCAAAGAAATAATTTTTTAGACCAAAGTCAGCAGAATAATTACTTTCAGGGACAAAGTCAGCAACCCAATTACTTTCAAGCACATAATTAGTTTCAAGGACAAACTTTGCAGTCCAATTAGTTTGTAGGACACACATTCAAAGAAATTACTTTTTAGGTCAAAGTCAGCAGAATAATTACTTTCAGGGACAAAATCAGCAGCCCAATTACTTTCAAGCACATAATTTCATAGGTTTTTAGGCCCTAGAAACTAATTATTTTGTGTTTTGTCGTTAAAAGTAATTAATTCAGTTGTGTGTCCTAGAAACTAATTCCACTTGCTAAAGAGGCCCTTGTGGCTAATTTCCACACTCTCTCTCTTCTTTATTAACGAAGAAATCATATGTTTGTTTATTTGAAATGTTTGGTAGCTAAAATATTTATTGCAGAGATGATAAAGAATAATAAATGTTCTTATTTCTCATCACATTTATTTTGTCCATTTTGAAATTCATCTTTGTAAACAATTGAAATTAATGCAATTGAATAATTTCAATTAATGGTAGAGAGGACACCAAATTGTATAATTTCAATTCATGGTAGAGCGGACACCAAATGTTTTGTGAAAATATGTGACGGCCCGAACTCGATGTCCGACAACAACATCAAATTCGCATCGCCGGAGCTTGCAACAACATTAGATGATAAATAACACAGCGGAAATAAAAGATGATAACATTGATACAACATGAATACAATATCCAATATATCAATTTGATACAATGATAATCATCAACATCAGAGAATCCAGCTTAATGCTTTGCTGTGATTTTTTTTTTCTTTTTTAGTTTTGTTGAAGTTCTGGTTCCAAGCTTGATAATGTTTCTTGTTTACAGTTTGAATGTAACGACCCGCTATTTTGGACCATTCAAATCGACACTAAAACCGTACATGTACGACTTGAATAATTCAAAATACCGAATTGTTAATTTAATTTGGCAAAACTTAAAATATACAGTAAATAAATCAAACACAGATCACAGACACAGAGTAATATAATGCAGCGGAATAGAAAAATAGTAGTTCATGAAGCTACTATATACATCAGAGTTTAAAATAAAATACATCAGAATCTCTTGAATACAGAAAAGTCTTCAGTACGAGCCGATGACTTCTCTGAACCAGTCAATCTAGAAAACTGAAAGCTGAAACGATAGTTGGATCTCCAAATGAAGCTCCAATCTCCAAAGGTGAGTCTCTAATGCTGTATTACTCGGTCTGACCCGAGCGTAAAGCAAAACACAAAACACTCGAGTCAGGATTAACATTCTTATATCAATAAATCCAACTCAAGTGAAATATCAACTGAAATACAAATAACTTAAAGGATGTTTGGGATGACCATCCTCTAAGGGTCCATAGAACTATCTACAGGGTAGAAATATACACTATTACATCGTGGTCATTCACTTAATTTATACTTCAAACCCAAATGTCAAATTCACTTCGAATAATTATATTTCCCAAATAGTATTTATATATATTAAATGCTGTATATGGTAAAGCACTTGCAATTTCCTTAACTTAACAAATCGTTCACATCAACCTGACCTTTCCATTTAAATTAAATTCAATCTCAATTATAAATCTCAAATCTGGATTTGATATCCTAATTACCCTTTCCATTTCAATATGTTTCCATACTTTAAGTATTTAATATTTCCCCTAAATTTCCCAATCTAGTTTTCTAAATACAAATTTCCAGATTTCGTTCAACCTCAATTTCCCTTAAATTCAATTAGTTATCTACATAACAAATTCAACTATCTTGGTCCCAAATACATATCAAATTTCTAAACCATTTAATTACAATACAGTTCATGGCTTAAATACTTAGATGTTAAATTTAACAGTTTCATATAGATTCTTGGTTTTTACATCATTATTATTTAGTTTGAACCTTCCCTTATTCAATACCATTTTAGTGACTTTAAATTACATCTTTCTCAAGATTTCTCAAATTTTATTAAACGTGAAATATCTCATTCGATAAATTTCAAATTGATTTAAATAAATAAATCCTTATCTAAACATCATTTTACAATAACCCAAATTTATCTCCCAACCTTAATTTTTCAATATTATTGCAAAATTTATCCGAATAAAATTTACATAAATTATTTATCATAATTTATGTATTTAATCAAATCTTGATTAACTAGATATAATTAACTCTATATTTATCATTACCCTTTATAGATGTATTTAAGAATTTACATTTAATAAGACCATAGATTTTTTTATCATATGGTCAAAGTGTTATGGCTATTATCATTTCAATACGTACACTAAATGTATACGGGTGGATAGCATTTCAACCCGAAATCCCAAATTTAATTAAACGAAACCCGCTTGGGCCTATCTTTTCAACCCATTTTAATTCAAAAATCAAACATAACAAAGGGAACTTGCAGTGTGATGACAGGGATAGTGTCAAAGTAAGTAAACAAGCAATAACAACAATCAATAACAATTCAATAGATTAAATCAAATAACCCCGAAATAATCGTATTAATTCGCATTGTTATTTTTATAATTATTTCTAAAATCTACACTATCATTTCATGTAGATTTAAAGGTTATTACATTTCAGTTTTCCCTTGTCGTTCCATTTCATTTTCAGTTTAATAATACAACAATTAATCCAAACTACGTTCAAAGATTTCAAGAATAATTTATCAATTTCTACGACAATCAATGGGTCAAATTCAACTAATCAAATTTACATATGGCGGGGTCAGGTTTTAATAAAGTAAGGTCCATCATATATAATCCGTTTAATTTGTAAACTATACTACTCAAATTAAACTAGCAAACTAGTTATCACTTAACAAAAATAATTAACATCCAATTTAAACAACAATCAATCAAACAATCAATTATCAACCAATCTGTATTATTATCACATACATAATTAACCGATAATGGTGTTGGGTGTCATAGGTGAACAGATACAAATAATAGCATATATAACAATTAAAAATAAATACAACAGCATATTTCAATTGTCGTTTCAATTGAAATCAAATTCAATAAATATAAAAGTGTTAATCGTGAGTGATTGCTCACCTTTCGAGGCTAAACAGATTTGACAAGGAAACGAGCTACGAATTCCAAGCGACGCTAGATGGATACGATTCGATGGAGAAAACGGGCACGACGGACAAAGCTGATAACAGGAATCGACGGAATCAAATTAGAACCGGGTTTGATGAAGAGAATTGGTATAAGAGAATTTGAAAACAATATCCATTTAAAGCACATATACATATATAAATCAAAATAAATATATTATTTTCTTATTAAATTAATATTTCTTTTTAAGACCAATATCAAAACAAAATACGTATGTACGAAAAATCACTGTTTTGTATTAAAAATCAAATGTAATAAAATTTGAAATAAATATTGTAACTTTCATATTGAAATGTACATAAACACATGCAAGTTTAAAGAAAAAAACAATGTTGAGACCCATTTTCAACATAGCTTATATTAACTGCGACAAAGAAAGCTACAAACACTTGTTATTCAATATATATATACAGTCCAAGTAAAAATCAATGTACAAATGCAGACAGCACTTAACAGCTATATTACCCAATGCAGTAACATATAACTATGGATATAAAACTTCTCTCTTTTTTTTTCTAACATATAAACCATACTATATAAAATAAAACTTAAAAATATGTATATAAAAAAAATTCATAAAACTGACCTATACTATATATACATATGAATTTATATTCTAAGTTTGAACACCGCAAATTAAATTTACAAGCGTTTCAAACATATAAGTAAATAAACAAATCAAGCTTACATTTATTAAAAATTAAACATAAACTTAAAATAAATATATTTGTTTAAATTAAATAATTAATCCCAAAACATACTAAAAAAAATATATTTGAAAACCAAGTTCTCATCTATAAAAAAAGTATATACATATTAAACGTGATCTTACAAAACAGCAATATGTGAACTTGCCAAACATATAACTATTTATGTTTTAAAACCAAAAGTGAAGCACTACTGTAAACAAAAATCCATAAAATCGACATATTATTTTATATAACTATAGACCTTGCAAAACCAATTATATATATATATATAGCTTAGTTAGCATTACTAAATGCATAAACCAAAACTGATGAAAATAGAAAGTAGGAATTAATGATGTCCTCGCCTATATATGTTAAACTATCCCAGTTTATACATCATAATTTTGCCTTCCTTTACATAAATTTAAACATTATCTTTTAAATGTAAATACATAGACCCAAACTGTATAGCCAACAATCAAATGCTCCTAGGACCGGGATTGTAAAATATAAATAAAAGTGACAAAATAGTTTAAAAAAAATACTTCTCCAAATACCATGTGACCTTAATATAAAGCGATCCTTTTTAAATATATATATATATACGCTTAAATTATAAACTTTTATGTTACATTGAAAATCAAAACATGTAAAAAAAATAAATAGACAAAAACATGTTGTGCTTAAAATAAAGGAAAAGCAATATAAACAATAAGAAAACAAAAGAAAAGGATGAAAAAGAAGAAGAAAAAGAAAAGAAATAAGAAGAAGAAAAAAAAATGGTGCAGCCATTTACCTACAGAAGAAGCTTCACATGCAAAAGAGGAGAATGGACAAAGAAATTCAAGCAAAGATAAATGTACAGAAAAAATATAGAGTAGTGGAAATTTAAAAGTTAGAAAGCTTAAATCAAGGAAATATCAAATGCAACCGGCTAAAATAGGGGAATGGTAATATAAACAAAAAGGTAAAAGCAACGGTGATCCTTAAATTTAGCTGAATCATTAAGGCAAATAAATATGGAGCATTGGTTAGTAACGCACGAAATTCGGGAAATAACAAAGGAAAGGACCGGTCAAATAAATGAATGTAACGTGTAACGAATATAAAGTTTATATAAATTTGAACCGATGGAAATAGAGGGGTCAATCGCTAGAATTTAGGAGGTATGAATGGTAACGGTTGTTTGAATTGTATACCAAATATATAACTTTATATTCCATTATTAATTGAATAGGAGAAATGAATGGGTGGAGAATGAGCTGTCCATTTATGATATACTGTTACATATAATTTGTTAAAGAAGAATGGTAGAATAATGATAGATTTGAATTATATACTAGTGTGATGCAATAACAACGGTCAAGTTGATAAGGTGGATATTTAAATAATTTATTGCTTGATTGGAAAGCACGTGAGTATGGAAAGGCAAGGGTATTAAAATGGAAAAAAGAATGGAGAGAGAAATTTAAGCGAAGATAAAACGTACAGGAATAAATATAGAGTAGTGAGATTCAAAGCAATTAATAATAACGTGCGCAGCACGCTTCTATAATTGAGACCGAAGAAAAGAAATGAAGTCACAATTTTAAAGGTACCGTGATGTGTACAATAATAAAAATGAAAACGTACACAAATAAATGAAATTGTAACAGTCTCTCATTGATTCAGCTGACACAAAAAAAAGAAATTATGAACGGATAGAATGCAAATTGAAACGTTAGAGAATTAAATATAAGGTGGAAAGGTGTGTCAACGCTCACCCATAGATTTAGCTAAAACCTTTAAAAGAAATTTAATATGGTATGAGTTGAACTTATGGCTATATATGTGCATAACTATGTATATAACTATATATATGAATCAAAATCATTTTCTAAATTCAAACGCAAATCCAATTATATATATGTATGTATGTATATTTTTATTATTATTTTAAAATCATTGGTTAGATCGATACACATAAATAAACTAACATATAGTATTATACTAGTAGACAGCAAAATATACACTGGTTATTATAGAATAAGATGCAAGCCATATACAACTACAACTTATTGGTTTAAACTATAAAATTATACGTAATCCAAATATCAAATTTTTATTTCAAAATTATTATTATTAATAATTTCTCAAAATCCAAATTAAATACGTTATAAAACCAAAAAAAAATTAATAAAATTTTATTGGTCGCTACATTCTCCCCCACTCAAAACTTTTCGTCCCCGAAAAGGAAGGAGGTAGGAGAATAGAACAACCAGAAATAAAGGTAGATTGAAAGTTAAGGGTAAGTAATTAATTTAAAACTATATAATTTTACTTGAATTATTCATTTGAAAACTTTATTTGCGATTCAGCTATCTTTAATACTTTAAAATTTCCAAAACTCATTGAAATTTAATATGTTTAACTAACACCTATATACATATATGAAAGCTATTTGAAAACAATTATTTGCATCATTAGTTATATTTACAAAGAAGCTGTTGAAAACATTAAATCCATAATTCATAAATTTATAAATTTGTCTTTAGATACCTTTCAAACATTATTAATAAATCATTCACTTCAAAAATATTTATACCACTAAAATTTTCTATTAACCAATGTAGCATATAGATAAGCAATCTTTAAAAGATTTTATTCAAAAAGGAAAGGAAGGTAGATTCTGGAATAGTATCGGGCAAGAATTTTCAATTTACCAAAGGAATTTAATTCCAAAGATTAATGCAAATTTCTTTGTTGGGAAAAATATTTTATAATAAATACCTTTATAATAACACTTTTATAATAAGATACTACTATATCAAAGTAAATTTTCTTTCGAAAATACTTTTATAACTCGATGTTTCAACAAGTTTATCCTTGTTCTTGCAGACTCTGGCCATGCGTTGATCAGGCGCAAAGCTAGAATTCTTCAAGTACTTAGTAGACTTGTTTCAACAACCAGTGAAAATACTTGAAAAACCCTTTAAAACAGATATGGAAAGTACGATCCAAACAAAACAATCAAACCAAAACCTTTGTCCGATCATGGTTCGCAGATACACAATGGTTACGCCTGGTTCCCCCAGGAAACAATCCATATCCGTAAGCTTTCACAGCCCTGCGAGTTACGCCATGATGACTAGTAGGGTGCAGGATACACAATGGTTACGCCTGGTTCCCCCAGGAAACAATCCGTACCCCCAGGCAAGACTCAGCCAGGCACTTGCGCTACTATTCGCGACCTACACAGATTGCAGGATACACAATGGTTCCGCCTGGTTCCCCCAGGAAACAATCCGTACCCGATTTTCAAAGGATAATCTAAGAATGGATTTCAAAATAAAGATAGAGATTTGAATTTCATATCAACGAAACAGGAACATGAATACTTTATTAGAGAACTTCAGTTAAGCAAAAGATACAATAGAGTTTATCGAAAGCAACAAACAACTGCTGAAACAAACAGATCTACCGAGAACCACCTTACATAAACAAAGCATCGGTATTAATTCTACCGGGTGGGACTTCAATCGGTCCAGAACACTCCCCCTCAATATGGCCCCAACTTCTGCATTTCTTACATAAATGCACTACACACCCATCCTCCTTAACGAATTGCGGGAACGCAGCCTTCCTTCCGTACTTCCTCACAGGACAATTCCTAGCTATATGTCCAGTCAGCCTACAGTGATAGCAAATGGTTGATTGGTCGACTGATGCCGTGGGTGCAGCATTTACTTTCTTCACCTTTTGGCAGCGATTGGGAAAGTGTCCCGTACTACGGCACTTAAAACAGAAGATCTTGGATCGATAACGCTGGCCCTCACTCTTCTTTCCTTCATCTCTCTTCCCGCACATGGCTGCATAATGTCCCTTCTCTTGACACCGATAACAGATGACATTGTCATAAGGTCCAGGTCCTGCCCTTTCCCTCCAAATCTTTTCCCACTTCTCCATTGCTTCCTCCTGTTCCTTACGGGCTAGTGCTCTCCGGGCTCGACGAGCTGCTTTCTGCTCTTCCGATTTTGCCATCTACAAAATAGTTTCCTATCATTCAGGGAGTCCAATATCAAACCAGATAGAGGTTCAATTTCTAAGAGAAAACTTGATCAAAGGAAGTTTCGAAACAAAGTGTGAAGGCTTGAGCAAAATGAGGAAATCTTTATTACAAAGTAGAAGGTGGATATCCTTCTATAAGTCGCGGGCGACATCTACCGGTCAACCGTGACTTCAGAAATCTAGGTGAATTAATGCCAATTGTAAAGGAGTTTTCACCCTTTTACAAATTATTCAATGGAGTTATGGGATACTCCGCAATTAAACTAATATAAATAGGAAGAGACACGGATGAATTTCGGAACCGAGGGATATTCCAAAATTCAAAGGAAATCAAGTCGAAAGGAAGAGATTCAACTCGAGCGAAAGTGATTCTGTAAATAAATTTACTATATATGCTAAGTTTTGCCTAGAGCCAAAGCTCTGATACCAACTGTAACGACCCGCTATTTTGGACCATTCAAATCGACACTAAAACCGTACATGTACGACTTGAATAATTCAAAATACCGAATTGTTAATTTAATTTGGCAAAACTTAAAATATACAGTAAATAAATCAAACACAGATCACAGACACAGAGTAATATAATGCAGCGGAATAGAAAAATAGTAGTTCATGAAGCTACTATATACATCAGAGTTTAAAATAAAATACATCAGAATCTCTTGAATACAGAAAAGTCTTCAGTACGAGCCGATGACTTCTCTGAACCAGTCAATCTAGAAAACTGAAAGCTGAAACGATAGTTGGATCTCCAAATGAAGCTCCAATCTCCAAAGGTGAGTCTCTAATGCTGTATTACTCGGTCTGACCCGAGCGTAAAGCAAAACACAAAACACTCGAGTCAGGATTAACATTCTTATATCAATAAATCCAACTCAAGTGAAATATCAACTGAAATACAAATAACTTAAAGGATGTTTGGGATGACCATCCTCTAAGGGTCCATAGAACTATCTACAGGGTAGAAATATACACTATTACATCGTGGTCATTCACTTAATTTATACTTCAAACCCAAATGTCAAATTCACTTCGAATAATTATATTTCCCAAATAGTATTTATATATATTAAATGCTGTATATGGTAAAGCACTTGCAATTTCCTTAACTTAACAAATCGTTCACATCAACCTGACCTTTCCATTTAAATTAAATTCAATCTCAATTATAAATCTCAAATCTGGATTTGATATCCTAATTACCCTTTCCATTTCAATATGTTTCCATACTTTAAGTATTTAATATTTCCCCTAAATTTCCCAATCTAGTTTTCTAAATACAAATTTCCAGATTTCGTTCAACCTCAATTTCCCTTAAATTCAATTAGTTATCTACATAACAAATTCAACTATCTTGGTCCCAAATACATATCAAATTTCTAAACCATTTAATTACAATACAGTTCATGGCTTAAATACTTAGATGTTAAATTTAACAGTTTCATATAGATTCTTGGTTTTTACATCATTATTATTTAGTTTGAACCTTCCCTTATTCAATACCATTTTAGTGACTTTAAATTACATCTTTCTCAAGATTTCTCAAATTTTATTAAACGTGAAATATCTCATTCGATAAATTTCAAATTGATTTAAATAAATAAATCCTTATCTAAACATCATTTTACAATAACCCAAATTTATCTCCCAACCTTAATTTTTCAATATTATTGCAAAATTTATCCGAATAAAATTTACATAAATTATTTATCATAATTTATGTATTTAATCAAATCTTGATTAACTAGATATAATTAACTCTATATTTATCATTACCCTTTATAGATGTATTTAAGAATTTACATTTAATAAGACCATAGATTTTTTTATCATATGGTCAAAGTGTTATGGCTATTATCATTTCAATACGTACACTAAATGTATACGGGTGGATAGCATTTCAACCCGAAATCCCAAATTTAATTAAACGAAACCCGCTTGGGCCTATCTTTTCAACCCATTTTAATTCAAAAATCAAACATAACAAAGGGAACTTGCAGTGTGATGACAGGGATAGTGTCAAAGTAAGTAAACAAGCAATAACAACAATCAATAACAATTCAATAGATTAAATCAAATAACCCCGAAATAATCGTATTAATTCGCATTGTTATTTTTATAATTATTTCTAAAATCTACACTATCATTTCATGTAGATTTAAAGGTTATTACATTTCAGTTTTCCCTTGTCGTTCCATTTCATTTTCAGTTTAATAATACAACAATTAATCCAAACTACGTTCAAAGATTTCAAGAATAATTTATCAATTTCTACGACAATCAATGGGTCAAATTCAACTAATCAAATTTACATATGGCGGGGTCAGGTTTTAATAAAGTAAGGTCCATCATATATAATCCGTTTAATTTGTAAACTATACTACTCAAATTAAACTAGCAAACTAGTTATCACTTAACAAAAATAATTAACATCCAATTTAAACAACAATCAATCAAACAATCAATTATCAACCAATCTGTATTATTATCACATACATAATTAACCGATAATGGTGTTGGGTGTCATAGGTGAACAGATACAAATAATAGCATATATAACAATTAAAAATAAATACAACAGCATATTTCAATTGTCGTTTCAATTGAAATCAAATTCAATAAATATAAAAGTGTTAATCGTGAGTGATTGCTCACCTTTCGAGGCTAAACAGATTTGACAAGGAAACGAGCTACGAATTCCAAGCGACGCTAGATGGATACGATTCGATGGAGAAAACGGGCACGACGGACAAAGCTGATAACAGGAATCGACGGAATCAAATTAGAACCGGGTTTGATGAAGAGAATTGGTATAAGAGAATTTGAAAACAATATCCATTTAAAGCACATATACATATATAAATCAAAATAAATATATTATTTTCTTATTAAATTAATATTTCTTTTTAAGACCAATATCAAAACAAAATACGTATGTACGAAAAATCACTGTTTTGTATTAAAAATCAAATGTAATAAAATTTGAAATAAATATTGTAACTTTCATATTGAAATGTACATAAACACATGCAAGTTTAAAGAAAAAAACAATGTTGAGACCCATTTTCAACATAGCTTATATTAACTGCGACAAAGAAAGCTACAAACACTTGTTATTCAATATATATATACAGTCCAAGTAAAAATCAATGTACAAATGCAGACAGCACTTAACAGCTATATTACCCAATGCAGTAACATATAACTATGGATATAAAACTTCTCTCTTTTTTTTTCTAACATATAAACCATACTATATAAAATAAAACTTAAAAATATGTATATAAAAAAAATTCATAAAACTGACCTATACTATATATACATATGAATTTATATTCTAAGTTTGAACACCGCAAATTAAATTTACAAGCGTTTCAAACATATAAGTAAATAAACAAATCAAGCTTACATTTATTAAAAATTAAACATAAACTTAAAATAAATATATTTGTTTAAATTAAATAATTAATCCCAAAACATACTAAAAAAAATATATTTGAAAACCAAGTTCTCATCTATAAAAAAAGTATATACATATTAAACGTGATCTTACAAAACAGCAATATGTGAACTTGCCAAACATATAACTATTTATGTTTTAAAACCAAAAGTGAAGCACTACTGTAAACAAAAATCCATAAAATCGACATATTATTTTATATAACTATAGACCTTGCAAAACCAATTATATATATATATATAGCTTAGTTAGCATTACTAAATGCATAAACCAAAACTGATGAAAATAGAAAGTAGGAATTAATGATGTCCTCGCCTATATATGTTAAACTATCCCAGTTTATACATCATAATTTTGCCTTCCTTTACATAAATTTAAACATTATCTTTTAAATGTAAATACATAGACCCAAACTGTATAGCCAACAATCAAATGCTCCTAGGACCGGGATTGTAAAATATAAATAAAAGTGACAAAATAGTTTAAAAAAAATACTTCTCCAAATACCATGTGACCTTAATATAAAGCGATCCTTTTTAAATATATATATATATACGCTTAAATTATAAACTTTTATGTTACATTGAAAATCAAAACATGTAAAAAAAATAAATAGACAAAAACATGTTGTGCTTAAAATAAAGGAAAAGCAATATAAACAATAAGAAAACAAAAGAAAAGGATGAAAAAGAAGAAGAAAAAGAAAAGAAATAAGAAGAAGAAAAAAAAATGGTGCAGCCATTTACCTACAGAAGAAGCTTCACATGCAAAAGAGGAGAATGGACAAAGAAATTCAAGCAAAGATAAATGTACAGAAAAAATATAGAGTAGTGGAAATTTAAAAGTTAGAAAGCTTAAATCAAGGAAATATCAAATGCAACCGGCTAAAATAGGGGAATGGTAATATAAACAAAAAGGTAAAAGCAACGGTGATCCTTAAATTTAGCTGAATCATTAAGGCAAATAAATATGGAGCATTGGTTAGTAACGCACGAAATTCGGGAAATAACAAAGGAAAGGACCGGTCAAATAAATGAATGTAACGTGTAACGAATATAAAGTTTATATAAATTTGAACCGATGGAAATAGAGGGGTCAATCGCTAGAATTTAGGAGGTATGAATGGTAACGGTTGTTTGAATTGTATACCAAATATATAACTTTATATTCCATTATTAATTGAATAGGAGAAATGAATGGGTGGAGAATGAGCTGTCCATTTATGATATACTGTTACATATAATTTGTTAAAGAAGAATGGTAGAATAATGATAGATTTGAATTATATACTAGTGTGATGCAATAACAACGGTCAAGTTGATAAGGTGGATATTTAAATAATTTATTGCTTGATTGGAAAGCACGTGAGTATGGAAAGGCAAGGGTATTAAAATGGAAAAAAGAATGGAGAGAGAAATTTAAGCGAAGATAAAACGTACAGGAATAAATATAGAGTAGTGAGATTCAAAGCAATTAATAATAACGTGCGCAGCACGCTTCTATAATTGAGACCGAAGAAAAGAAATGAAGTCACAATTTTAAAGGTACCGTGATGTGTACAATAATAAAAATGAAAACGTACACAAATAAATGAAATTGTAACAGTCTCTCATTGATTCAGCTGACACAAAAAAAAGAAATTATGAACGGATAGAATGCAAATTGAAACGTTAGAGAATTAAATATAAGGTGGAAAGGTGTGTCAACGCTCACCCATAGATTTAGCTAAAACCTTTAAAAGAAATTTAATATGGTATGAGTTGAACTTATGGCTATATATGTGCATAACTATGTATATAACTATATATATGAATCAAAATCATTTTCTAAATTCAAACGCAAATCCAATTATATATATGTATGTATGTATATTTTTATTATTATTTTAAAATCATTGGTTAGATCGATACACATAAATAAACTAACATATAGTATTATACTAGTAGACAGCAAAATATACACTGGTTATTATAGAATAAGATGCAAGCCATATACAACTACAACTTATTGGTTTAAACTATAAAATTATACGTAATCCAAATATCAAATTTTTATTTCAAAATTATTATTATTAATAATTTCTCAAAATCCAAATTAAATACGTTATAAAACCAAAAAAAAATTAATAAAATTTTATTGGTCGCTACATTGAAGCTGCATCTACTTTTCCCAGATAGTGTATGAACAATCATACAAAAAAAATGTTTTTTTTTTTAAAAAAAAAATCTCAGTTTAAGCTTAAACAAGGATAACTTGTTTTGAAAATCCTAAGTCTACAAGAATTTTATAGAGGAGAGATGAATTTATGTTAGATGCCCATGCCTGTTACTCAAACAGAGGTCAAAAAAAATTGACACGCACAGTAATTCATTTTATGAATGCATGCAACATATTCACACTATTATTCCAACATAATTCATAACATAGACCACTCCAAACATCAATAAGTATAGTAGAGTTAAGGGGAGTTTGCTCACAAGTGAATGGAAGTATCAGGGAAGAACAGAAAGAGACTCAGGCTTGAATATTGGAATGAAGATTTTGCTTAAGCTTTGAATTTGTTTTAATTGATGTTGTTTGATTCCAGAGCTTGATTGATATCAAGTTGCCATCTGCATGCTTGAACTTGCTTTAAATCCTCAGATCCAAAGTGCACAAAAACTTTAAATCCTCAGATTCAAAGTGCACAAAAACTTGTTGCTTTTTTTTTTCCAGATTCTGGTTTTGATTCTGCAGCCTTGTTAACCTGCTTCAAATCTTCATATTTGATCTTTGTTTATGTGTTTTCCAGCTTTTTAATCTTTTTCTTTTGTTTGCCAAAACTGTTTGATTTTGGTTTCAGATTTTTTTTTCTTCTTGAAGAGGGGGATGGATTTTCGAATTTGTGCTTTGAAGGTGACTTCTTGCTTTCTCTTTTTTTTTTTTTCTGTTTTCTCTTAAGTTTTGAGAAGTTTGAACATAACAGATTTTAATTTTAATTTTTTTCAGATCTGAGATCTAGAGAATTTGAATGGCCTGTCTAATCCTTTCTTTTTGATTTATTTTATATTTTTTGTTCAAAAGTTAATGCCATTTGTAACTTTATTTCTATGCATGTTGTACGCTTGTTGTTTGTATGGAAAATTATGTTTTAAATCCTTTGAGTCAATTTATTTTGTAAACTTTTTGTTTTAAACCTTCATGTGGTTATGTTTTCATATATGCATATGCTTTAAATTTTAAAAGTTGTTTATGTTTTTATTTGGTTATATCCTCTTTTCATATTTATATTTTACACAAATAAAATTTCTATTGTTTGTCACCTTCAACTTAAGTTTAGCTCACTATTTCTATATACAACTAATTTATACATTTTATATTCATGCATTTTTTTATCATTTACTTTTTCTTTTTGTACAACCTTTAAAAAGTTAAGAGTGATTTAAATATTTTGATTACACATTTACAAAGGATTACTTTTATTTATATAGGTGAATTTTACATAAAAATAATATTTTGAAAACGAGTACATTAATTTTTTTATTAATTTCGACTTCCAAATATATCTAATATACTTAAAATTTAGAAATAACCTTTGTTAATTTAAAGCTTTTAATTCTATTTTATTTTTAATACATTTTATTTTTCTATATCCAATATTTGTTGATAAATTACATATTCTTATATTCCGAATCAATTTGCTATTTATCTTTAAATCCATATTCTTTTTTTAAATCCAAATTTTTATTTATAAAAATTACTTATCTCTAAATTTTAAACCAACTCCTACTTATAATCTAAAATTCTAAAATCATTCAAGAAATTTTCTAATTAACACATGAATAAAATTCATAATTTATTTTCAAAATTAAATTAATTGCCAAATTAATCGTAGTTTATTTTCAGGAATGTTACAGATTCCCCCCCTTGAAGAAATTTCGTCCCCGAAATTTGCTAGGGAGACGAGAAAGAATAGATGATAGATAAAGAACGATTGATCAGATCAGATCGAAATATTTATTCTGCATTCGGTTTACCAAACCAGAACATCAACAAATATGAGAATCAACTCATCAATTACGAAATAATTGGGTGATTTAATCTACGGAGTATACATGGGTATTGGTTAGTTCGAAGGAATAACTAACCGCTCGTAGAATATATCGAAACCCAATGAAACAGACGGAAATGGATTCGACTACGATTTCAGATTTAAGATTTAACTCATTTATGATTTGCTAAGAAATAAAACTAGGTGTAGCTCCTATAACGAACGAACTTGAAAATTTAATCGTAAACAAGGAGGTTACCTTATAAAATTTCCTTTCCTTTTTCAGCCCTTGAGGTTAAAGAATCGCCCCTGACTGCGTTTCTCTTTGCTACTAGAGCTTCCTTCCTTGTTGGACAGTCGTTGATCCTGTGTCCTGGCTTGCGGCAATGATAACATCCCGTAGATTCCTGATCTGGCCTCATAAATGGCTCTCTCAATCCTGGCTTCCAAGGATTCTTACATTAATCCGAGTAGTGGCCTTTCTCCAAGCAGTTGAGACAAGTGACTTCTTTTAGCTTTTTCTTTCGGGAATTCTTCTTTTCTTTATCTTTCCTTGATTTCTTTCCACCAAACTTCTTTTTCCTCCAATTCAGATTACTTGTGTTTCCATCCTCCTCTGGGACTTCCTGCTTATTCAGAGTATCATATCTATAACCCATATCAATTAATTCAGAAAAGGATTCTTTTACGTGAGTAGTCATCCTCTCTTGGAATTCCTTGTTCATCCCCCAAATAAACTTTTCATTCTTCTTTAACTGTGTATTTACCAATTCTGGACCGAATCGAGATAATTCATTGAATTTGTTCAAGTATTCCTCAAATGATAAGCTTCCTTGCTTCAAATCTATAAACTCTTGGTACATTCTAGAGATACCACCAGACGGTATATATCGTTGCTCGAACACTTCCTTGAAACGACTCCAAGTGAATTCATCCGCCGGTTCATCTAATGTAATAGTTTCCCACCAAGCTAAAGCCTCTTCCTGGAGTTGCCAAGAAGCTATTAATCGCATCTGATCATCTTCCAACCTTAGTCCCTTGAAAATCCTTTCACACGATCGAATCTAGACTTGTGCTTCGATAACTGATTCTTTGCCTGTGAATGGCTTTCCACCAAGTCTAGAAAAACTTCGATATAGATCAGCCAGATTTGATTGAGATTGAATAGGAATATCTGTCGTTGCAGGACCTTGACCAGTTGAAGTGGCACTTGCCTGTCCCCAATCTCGTCCTCTTCTTCCACTCATTCTCACTATCTGTGAATAGTAAGCAACCGATTTAGGCATTCGGACGAAATATCTTAGAGAATAACAACAGATAAAGGGAATAGATTGAGAAATTTGAATTTTTTTTTGGTTTCACTGGTTACACTCATTCTAGGGTATACTTCACCCTATCTCTAATGAGCCATCTAATGTGTTACACTCCGTAGCTAAAGTTCTTACTCAACCTTTAGCTCTGATACCAAACTGTGACGGCCCGAACTCGATGTCCGACAACAACATCAAATTCGCATCGCCGGAGCTTGCAACAACATTAGATGATAAATAACACAGCGGAAATAAAAGATGATATCACTGATACAACATGAATACAATATCCAATACATCAATTTGATACAATGATAATCATCAACATCAGAGAATCCAGCTTAATGCTTTGCTGTGATTTTTTTTTTCTTTTTTAGTTTTGTTGAAGTTCTGGTTCCAAGCTTGATAATGTTTCTTGTTTCCAGTTTGAAGCTGCATCTACTTTTCCCAGATAGTGTATGAACAATCATACAAAAAAAATGTTTTTTTTTAAAAATAAATCTCAGTTTAAGCTTAAACAAGGATAACTTGTTTTGAAAATCCTGTCTACAAGAATTTTATAGAGGAGAGATGAATTTATGTTAGATGCCCATTCCTGTTACTCAAACAGAGGTCAAAAAAAATTGACATGCACAATAATTCATTTTATGAATGCATGCAACATATTCACACTATTATTCCAACATAATTCATAACATATACCACTCCAAACATCAATAAGTATAGTAGAGTTAAGGGGAGTTTGCTCACAAGTGAATGGAAGTATTAGGGAAGAACAGAAAGAGACTCAGGCTTGAATATTGGAATGAAGATTTTGCTTAAGCTTTGAATTTGTTTTAATTGCTGTTGTTTGATTCCAGAGCTTGATTGATATCAAGTTGCCATCTGCATGCTTGAACTTGCTTTAAATCCTCAGATCCAAAGTGCACAAAAACTTGTTGCTTTTTTTTTTCCAGATTCTGGTTTTGATTCTGCAGCCTTGTTAACCTGCTTCAAATCTTCAGATTTGATCTTTGTTTATGTGTTTTACAGCTTTTTAATCTTTTTCTTTTGTTTGCCAAAACTGTTTGATTTTGGTTTCAGATTTTTTTCCTTCTTGAAGAGGGGGATGGATTTTCGAATTTGTGCTTTGAAGATGACTTCTTGCTTTCTCTTTTTTTTCTTTTCTGTTTTCTCTTAAGTTTTGAGAAGTTTGAACATAACAGATTTTAATTATTTTTTTTTCAGATCTGAGATCCAGATAATTTGAATGGCCTGTCTAATCCTTTCTTTTTGATTTATTTTATATTTTTTGTTCAAAAGTTAATGCCATTTGTAACTTTATTTCTATGCATGTTGTACACTTGTTGTTTGTATGAACAATTATGTTTTAAATCCTTTGACTCAATTTATTTTGTAAACTTTTTGTTTTAAACCTTCATGTGGTTATGTTTTCATATATGCATATGCTTTAAATTTTAAAAGTTGTTTATGTTTTTATTTGGTTATATCCTCTTTTCATATTTATATTTTACACAAATAAAATTTCTATTGTTTGTCACCTTCAACTTAAGTTTAGCTCACTATTTCTATATACAACTAATTTATACATTTTATATTCATGCATTTTTTTTATCATTTTTTTTTCTTTTTGTACAAGCTTTAAAAAGTTAAGAGTGATTTAAATATTTTGATTACATATTTACAAAGGATTACTTTTATTTATATAGGTGAGTTTTACATAAAAATAATATTTTGAAAACGAGTACATTAATTTTTTTATTAATTTCGACTTCCAAATATATCTAATATACTTAAAATTTAGAAATAACCTTTGTTAATTTAAAGCTTTTAATTCTATTTTATTTTTAATACATTTTATTTTTCTATATCCAATATTTGTTGATAAATTACATATTCTTATATTCCGAATCAATTTGCTATTTATCTTTAAATCCATATTCTTTTTTTAAATCCAAATTTTTATTTATAAAAATTATTTATCTCTAAATTTTAAACCAACTCCTACTTATAATCTAAAATTCTAAAATCATTCAAGAAATTTTCTAATTAACACATGAATAAAATTCATAATTTATTTTCAAAATTAAATTAATTGCCAAATTAATCGTAGTTTATTTTCAGGAATGTTACAAAATATAAGGAAAATTGATTTAATGAAAATAACATTTATATCAAATAAAATGAATGTTTCATGTGTGAATGTAGGTTTAATTTCATTAAAATAAAGAATAGAATGATTGGTTTAAAGGAAGAAATGTATGTATATTGGAACTGTGTTTTAGCATGCAGATGGATTACAAGAGTAGGAAAATAATTTATTTAAGTTATTTATTACTCTGTTGTATAAACAACAAATTTATAAAGGTGTTTAAACGACTAAAGAAAAAAAATTATTCTATTTTTTCATCTATTTTAGTTTTCTATTTTGAAATTTAACTTTGTAAGCAATTGCAATTAATGTTATTGAAATATTTCAATTGGAAGGGAAGAAAACGTTGGTTGCAATTAATAGATTTAATAAAAGAAATGCACCTTTTGTGTTAAACAGAAAGGATGTTTTAATGGAAATAAAAGATCATTTTGGGTAAACTAAATTGAACGTTTTCATTTTTAAAGTAAGTAATTTTATTTATTAAGCATAGATAAAAAAAACTAAATGTATACAAATTTGAATATTATTTGAGTTAATGAAGTTAATTTGGTTACGTTTCACAAATTGAATTACAAAAAAGTTGTGCGATGTATATGGTCCCTTCATTTCTTTTATTATTAATTGTTGCATGTACGTTTTAAAATAGTTATCTCATAATTAATATTTGATCCGTTCATTTCTTCTTATGTTTAATACTTGAGCCTAGACTTTTAGGTTGTATTTAATTCTTGCCACCTCATTTTCGCGTATACAAAATTTCACTTTTCTTTGGTTTGCAAACTTTTCCATTTCTATGTACATTTCTTTATGCATCATTAATGCATGAAGCTGTAAAGACCCGATATTTTCAACCATTCGGATCCGTACATGTCAGACTTGAATTGCCCAAAATACCGCGTTGTAAATAAAATTTGGCAAATCTCAGAACATACAGTAAATAATAATCACAGAACACAGACATAGAGTAAGAAATGCAGCGGAAGTAAAAGAGATAGTAGTTCATGAAGCTACTATGTAAATATATCAGAGTTAAATAAAATACAAAAGAATAAATAAAGTACAATAGAAGTCTCAAGATGATAACCAAGTACAAGCTGAATAGAACAACCGAACTGAAATAGATAAATCTAGATAAGCAGATAATCTCCAGCGATTCCAATCTCCAGAAAGTTAATCCAAATCTGTGAATAACTCAGGCTGACCCGAACGTAAATAAAGATACAAACACTCGAGTCAGGACATACATACTTATACAATGGAAACCAACTCAAGTGAATTGTAGTAAAAGTACAAGTAACTTAGAAGATGATTGAGACCGTCCATCCTCTAAGGATCCCTTAAACTATTTACTAAGTAGTAATATTGCGCTATTATAATAATGTCTGCAATAAAATAAATTTACTTTTAAATAGCGTTCCGGGCTACCCATATCACCCATCACACATAATAGTCCCAGTAGTCCATCCAGTATCAGCATATCTCCAGATCGGAAGACTACCCTAAATACTCCATGGGCTACGGGAGAAAAACAAACTCGTAGTAAAGGCTCGGTATGGTAGGTGACACGACACACAAGGCAATGCCAGGGTAGATATACCAATTACGCACACGGGCTGGTGGTAACTCAGAAGCCACATACGCCCACCTCGAAACACACTCCCATATTAAAATCGAAGGATGGCCATCTAATCAATCACAAGTAAGAGTATAGTATCGAAGGAATGTGTTTGACCAGAGGAGCTATGCCTTTTGGCCCAAAATCTCTCCTGTTTTAGCCACCTTAAGCCAACTCACGGGAGTCGAGTCCATGAAATATACCACAAGAACGTCGCCACCATCCTACTTCATTCTGGAAACTCCACCGCGTACACAGTTGTTAAAGTGGTTTTCGATATCGACAGAGAGTATGTCCATATCCTATCCCGGTCTCTTGAACAACCAAACGTTATTATAACCCGTAGTTATAATTTAAAAATCATAGTTTATACCTCAAAATAAAGTATCATTTCAAATTCAAATCTTTATCAAATAAAGATCTAATCATTTCCAAACCATTTCAATATATCAAAATATCAAAATATCATATCTTTCAAAATTCATTTCAAATCATTATTTGAATTCAAATCCAAATATACACATTTAAAAACCTTTTTAAATCAAAGATATCATTCATTTATTATCATTTCAAATCACCTTTTTAATAGTTTATATTTAAATCAAAATAATTCATTTAAACCATTTAAAAGTGAAGTCATTATATTTAAAATCAAATATTTAGTTTCCAAAATTTTAGACAAATTCTGAGCTCATTTATTTAAATCAAAACCTCAAACATTCATTTCAGCCTACCGCAACACTTATCAAGTGCTACCGTAGCCCTTTATTTAGTTTCAGATTTTAATTATCTTTCTGTTATCACAGCACTTACCAAGTGCTGTAATACCACTTAGTTATAATTTATACATAGTTCATTTGTATCAATCACAGCACTTACAAAGCGCTGTAATATCATTTACGTTAGAAATAATAGCATTTCATAATATTGTTAATTACATTTCCAATATTCAACATTATTTCATAAACCATTAAATCTTTATTTTTTATTTTTTTATTTTAATCATTTAAACTTATAAAATCATATAATTTCACCTTTAGAAACAATCATTTAAATATCATTATATTCAAGATTTCATAGGATTAAATATCCATTCAAAAATCAATAAATAATAATAATTCACTTATTAAATTCCAACATTCAAATTTAAATTCATTAAATTAAATTTTAACTTAATACTTAAGTTTAAATTTTCAAATATAACTTATTTTCATTTTTTTTACTTAACTTAAAATTTCACTTTTGAACAAAATTCACAAATTTCCAATTTAAGTTACATTTCAAAATTCAACTCAATATTCATTCATTTAACATTTTAACTTTATTCAAAAATCATTAATATATTATAAAAATATCATTTTAATTCAAAATATCATAAATTTATCATATTTTTATATTTAATTTAAATTCCATTTAGCACCAAATTATAATTTCCAAAATAACATACATTTCAAATTTTCTAACTTTACCATTAATTTATTTCACTTATAAATTTTCAGGAAATCAATAATACTTTACAAAAATCATTTTTAATTAAGTTGTAAATCAAAATATTATAATATTTACATTTCTAAAATATTTTAAATTTTTTAGAAAAACATATATTAACTACAGGTCTGTATACCCGCCGTTCGTAGCTCGGTTGGTTAGGTGGTTGGGAGATGGGAACCAAAGGACTGCGTCCGGGCAGGTTCGAATCCCAGCACCAAACCATCAGTGGGAGTTTCAACGTTACGCATCCGTGTGCGACGAATAAATAAAAGCGGGGTAGACACACGGCGTGGGGTTTACTTAAGTGAGTATCAATGAATACCATGATCTTAAGGTTCCCTATGATATCAAAAAAAAAACTACGGGTTTTTATATAATTTTCTAGCCTAAGTAAGGTGATACAGGTAATATATCATTTCAAACCGTAATTTACAAAGAAAACCCGGGTTTTATCATTTCAAACCCGCAGTCCCAAGTAAATGAAAAATAACTGAAAATCATTCAGGCCTATCATTTCAGCCCATAACGATTTTCCCCTATTCTAAAGTCCGTTCGAGTATGTATCATTTCAACCCATAATGATTCTAATCTAAAGGGAACTTGCAGTGGGATAAACTGATATAAATAACAGAACAACAAAATATAACAGTAACAGATGTTATAACAGGTGTATAGGCATGGATGAACATCATATGATCATAATATAGCAGATATAATATGGTGATGCATTTTACAGATTCAAATGAAATAAGTTCACAAGTCATATAAGTACAAAACTGTCTGGTGAGAACAACTCACTTGTATTAGCTGGAGATGACAAACAACTACATACAACAAAGATCTTCGAAGGCACGAAAGCATGAATATGATTTAAGAGTGGAGAGCTAAAGATTAATAGCCTTGGATACATACAAATAAAACAAATATATATAACATAAGTTTCAAACTCAAATATACATAAACAATGCTATGAATGAATACATAAAACAAAACAAAAGCTTTTGCACTTGCTTCCTACCACTTATGCTTCAGCCATAGATCTGAAATGCATGACCAAAACATGTATTTGGATCTGGTTTGGGTTTGAAATGGGTTGGCCTAGCGTAGCAAAAATGGTGTACAAAATATATAAGCATGAACTAACACTACAAGGCAAAACAACATGATTTCTAAGCAACATAAGGGCTCGGCCAAGGCATCATGGGCATGGCCAGGTCTAGAGAAGGCTGGAGGATGGCGTGGCAGTGGGTTCAGGTCAGGAATTTGCTGGTGGTGCTGGTGTAAGTGGCGGCCAAGGGGTGTGTTAGGTGATGGAACAATTGTAGCTAGGCTATGTTGGATATAGGTGGTGTTTGTGCATTTTTAGGTGGTTCTACATCATCAAGGGGCACGGCTATGACAGGGGGATGGGCTGGAGGAGGTGTTGTCCAGAGGTGGTGATGGTGGAGGCGGCCAAGGGGTTGGAGGAGAGAGGTCAAGCCAAAAAGAGATGAAGAAAGCAAGTGCAAAACTATGTAAATCAAGATAAAAACATGAAAAAGAAAAGAATTTTACCAAACTTTTGCAAGATAATGGTGGCTGTGACTTTTTGAGGGATGAGAAGATTTTTTTTGTGCGTGAGAAAGAAAAATAAATCGGCTGAAGATAGGATAAGGTCGGCTAAGAAAATGAATGCAAGAGTTAGGAAATGAAAAGGTGGGAAAACAAAGAGACTTAAGCAACTAAAGAGTCACAAAACCTTTCAAATTTCTTTTATTCATTTTGAAATTTATAAATACATATAACAACTAATAAATAAAGGTAAAAACTCATAAATGAAAATAAATATATAAAATAAATAATTAAATAGAATTTAAATTAAGAAAATGGCTTAAAATTGCAAACTTGGCTTTAAAAATTTAGAATAAATTCAATATGCTTTAGAAATTTTTTATAATCACTTTAAAAATATTTAAAAGTCAAAATATACATAATATAACATAAATATACAAATTATAACAAGATATATCATGTAAAAATAATATTTATATAAATTAAAACAAAGAATATTGTTAAATAACCCTATATACACACAATATTGTAAAGGGTAAAACTTTCACAATTTAAATCCAATTTCAATGAAACGAAAAGCAGTATTCATGATATTAAATCTATTTTTATAATAAAAGATAAAATTCAAGAATTTAAATATTTAAATTTAAAATTTAAAAGTCAAAGTTTGACCAGTTTTGACCACAAATCCATTTTTCAGGAAAATATTCAATTTATACCAGTTTGAAATTATAACTCATATAATAATCAAAATTTATATTTAAAAATGAATTGTTTGAAATAAAACAAGTTTAAAATAATTTCAAAATAAAATAAAGTCAAATTTAAATTATATGCAAAATAATCTAGGATTGTTACACTCTCCCCCACTCAAAACCTTTCGTCCCCGAAAAGGAATGAGATACGGGAAAGCGCAGAAAAAGATAAAGTGAAATAAGATTAAGACAAGATGACAAGAAGATTGAAATTATACCTGATAACTATTGCTGTAGGTAAGTTTAACAAGGTGGAGATTATCAAATATTATAGAAAGATTTCTAAACAGAAAAATTATAGAAAAATGCCTACACCAGCCTGAAGGAAGATAAGGAAAATAAGGACAACCAAAAGATAGTTTGAAAAACAAAATAAGATAATAAGTTGAAACCATGGAAATTTCAACTTAAATAGATAATTAATTTTTACACAAGTTAGATAAATCTTAAATATCTCAAATTTTATTATCTTATCTTCTAATCATCTTAAATTAACAATTTCAAAGATCATGGATTTGAAAAATAATCATACATTATACTCATAATGTACTAAATAAATTTAATTCTTGTAACATCCCGCCTTTTCGCACGCTTTAAATCGACACACGTGCCAATTCAAACCATACGGAAGGGCGGATTGTTATGGGGTAAATAAGAAAACCAAGAAAGAAATAAAACAAAACAGAATCTTGCAGTCGAACGATAAAATATAATAATCAAATATACAGTTCATGAAACTGTTTTTCAAAATATTTAATTATACTTACAATATATATCAGAGTTATACATACCATGGAATATCAATAATGCAGCGGAATACAATAGTGTAGTGGAATAATATAGTAGATAATAGTACTACAAATCTTCGTCCTCGTTCTCTAGAATAAAAATCTTCAAATCCTGAAACGCTCGGACTGACCCGAGCTTACTGAAAAGACAAAACACTCGAGTCAGAACTAAAAGATCTTGTGTAAGTTAAATCAACAGAAATAAACATGAGTGCAGTAACTCAAGAGATGCTCGGGATTTACATCTCCTAAGGATCCGTTAAACTATTTACTATGTAGTATATTTCGCTATTATAATAGTGTCTAATTGAAAAATAAACTTACTTTTAAATAGCGTTAAGGCTTTACATTTTCCACCATAACACATTAATGTGTTCCCATAGTCCATACAGTACCGTAATCTCCCCTGTACTGGGCGTCGTCAGAGGGCACCCCATAGGTATGGTACAAAACCAAAATTGTATAAAGCGCGCTAGGGTAGGTGACACGGCATAACTTGGCAATGCCAGGGTAGATATACCAATTGCTATCCGGACTGGTGGTAACGCATAGCCGCAGCTACCGCCCACCTCGAGCCACACCTCCAAATCAAAAATCAAAAATGGCCATCGAATAAATCCAAAAGTCAGAGTATAATATCGAAGGGATGTGTCCGATAAGAGGGGCTACCTCCTTGGCCCGAGAATTGCTGCTGTTTTAGCCACCATATGCCAACTCACGGGAGTCGGGTCCACGTATTTAGCTTAAAGGAAACACCGCCACCATCCTACTTCATTCTGGAATCTGCACCGCGTACACGGTTGTTAAAGTGGTTTTTGGAGTTGGCAGAGAGTATGACAACTTCCGATCCTGGTCACCAAACATTATTATAACACCGTGGTCTTTTCAAAATAGTTTATAATTTAAAACTAGAATAAAATATGCATTTCAAAACCATATAAATACGATACCATTTCTACTTTAAAACCCAAATCAATATGATATCATTTTTATTTCAAATATATCCTTTTCCAAAAATAATAGTACTTACAAATATATATACCTTAAACCCATAGCTTTCGAAACATAATTTCAATACTTAAATGGTTTAATAATAAATTACTTTATAAGGTGAATTAGCTTTTTAATTTCTCAAATCAATTCCAAATACAAATTTGAATTCCCAGATAAACCATTTAAATTTCCATATATTTCAAAGTTTTTAATATTCCACCATTTCAAAACTAAATTTTTAATTCATATATATGCGCCAAATTCCCTTTTACTATTATTTAGTTTTGAAATACTTACTTAATAATTCCATTATCCTTTAAATAAAACTTTCAAAATTCAATAATGAATGTTCCTTAATTTATTTAGGCTAGATATATTCACTTAAATCATCTTAAACCCGAATTTAGTTATAACACCATATTCTTTCAAATCTAAATTTCAATAAGATCTTAATTAAATAAAATCTCAAATCAATTTCAAAACTATCTTCTCAACTTTGATTTATAAAAATCAATATAAACCCTATATTAGAATATGATTTAAGTAACCACTTATCCATAATATATTTTAATAAAATCAACTTTATTATTAAACTTACTTCATACTTTAAACAATTTTATACATAGCTTAAAACCTAGAACTTAACTATATATAGAATAACCTTTATCAAATATCCAAATCAATATCTCAAAAATCAAATATATTATTACAAACCATAGATATCGTTTCAAAATATTATTATATATATACACCGTGGCGTCTGTATATAATTTTCTATCCTATGGTCAAGTGATACGGATATTTATCATTTCAATCCGCAATTTAAAAATAAAAATTATGGTTATATATCATTTCAAACCGTAACCCCGATAAGATAAGAATGCATAATAACTTGCAGTTTATACAATATAGAACACACAATCCATTCACCAAATATCAATCATCAACCATTTATTACAATCATCATCCAATTTAAGCAAAACATTAATGTTAACGTTAAAATTGAACGCTAACACCCCGGTGTAAGTAGAGATAAAGTGAAAGCACCACTCGTCAATACGGGAATTAGAAGTAAGTAGAAAAGTCACAGAAAAACAGTAAAAAGACAACAGTTTTATAGTGGTTCGACTTCAAGTTAAGCCTACGTCCACTTTAATCTCCTTTATTGCTGATTCAATTACAACTTATACAACAATCTCCGATTACAACACCACTTAGACAAATAACTAGAACTTCGATGTAAGAGAATTCTTCAAATTCATGTTAAATGTATTAGATCTCTTCTGGAAGTTCGTTGAAGTGTTTTTCGTGTTTGAAGTGTCGGATGAGTCGAGAAATCAGCAGAGTATAGGCATTCCAGAAATGAGCCGAAAAGTCCCCCTCTTCGGTGGAGTAGGCATGGTATTTATAGGGGATTCCTGGAGTTAGGTCGTAGGTCGTGGGTGACCTAGGAGTTTGGTTAGCTATGTTATAGGTCGTGGGCGACCTAAGGAGTAGCAAGAGAGGGAGTGGCGACCGAAGGAACTACGGCATAAGGAGGTTGTCTGGGTTTGTTAAGGTCGCGAGCGACCTAGTGGAAGATGCGGCATGTAGCTTAGGTCGGGAGCGACCTTATAGAAGAGGCGGCATGTAGCTTAGGTCGTGAGCGGCCTAATGGAAGAGGTCATGCTTGCTAGTATAAGGTGCTAGGTCGCAACTTGTTAGGTTGTCAGATCTTCAGGTCGTTAGGTCGTTAGACCTTTAGATCGTTAGGTCGCTGGACCTTTTGGTCACTAGGTCGCTATGCCATTAGATCGTTAGGTCGCTGGACCATTAGGTCGTTAGGTCGCTTGACCATTAGGTCGTTAGGTCGCTTTACCATTAGGTCGTTAGGTCGCTTGTGCGTTGATCCGTTAGGTCGCTTGGCTCCTTAACTAGTTAGGTCGCTAGGCTCTCCAACAGGTTAGGTCGCTATTCAGAATAGGGTTAACACTTGCCCCTCGAAGTATACGCCTATGTCATAGGTCGTATGCTTCGATCTAACTTCGCTAGGCCGTGAGCGACCTAAATAAGCTTGTTAACTCGCATGCTGATGCATCCATTGCTCTTTCCCCTATATAAGCCGTTAGCTCCATTCTTCTTCTTCACCGAATTGTTTGCCCCTGCCGCCATTGATACACCAGAGCTCAGAACCTTAGCACGAAATCTTCTCCTTTATTATCTCCCATCGTTAACTCCATCAGTGAATTTAGGTAATCTTGAGCATTTATTCGCCGCATTTGCCACCGATTCCCCATAATCATTCCCGTATGATTTTTATTGTTATGTTGCAAAATTGCACTCAGATTTGCCCTTCGGTTCTTGTCAAGTTGTTAGCAACTGCTGTAGAAACGAATCGGCCTAGGGTTTTATGGAGTTTCTGGAAATTTGGAGGAGATGATGAGGTTTTAGGTTAACGGGTTATTGGATTTTAGGTCATGTTCGGCACTTCTGATGAAGCGAGGGAGGTGGACACGTGGCAACGTGTGAGTGGGGAGCAGGGCATAAGGGTTTTGATGGGAGATGGCTTTTCATTGCCGAGTTGCTTCTTGCGACCTAACAGATTTACGATCTAACAAATTTGCGACCTAACAAATGTGCGACCTACCCCTTGCGACTTAAACCGTTTTCGACCTAACTTTTTAGGTCGCGAGCGACCTAGGACTTAGCCAGATTCGCACTGCTTTGACCTGAAGCTTTAACCTGTGTCATAACTTTTAACTGGTGGAAACATGATACTACTGAACTTTTTGACTTGAACAATGCAACTTTAAGAATCTTCGACCTATGCCAAGTCGTTTGAGCTTGACCACTTGTACAAATTGGACAACATTTAACTGAATTTTCAACTTGAACTGCTGAGATAAACTGCCTGAACTTGTTGCACTTCTTTACAGATTATATTAACTTTTAGTGCTAATAACCTGTCAACTTCAACATTTGCAGAAAACTAGGGCGAATATACTGCCACTGATTGCCTACATCGAATGACAAATTAGTCGATAAAGAACAATCAACTTAAAGAAATTATACGAATGAAGTGCTATGAATCAATAAATTCAAGTGAAGTATTAATGCAAAGCAAAATTAATCAACTAAAACTGATCTGTTTGCATCAACACTGCACTTGTACTTGGACCTAAAATAACAAGCCCTGAAACTTTATAATCGACAAATGCCTATTAGTTTAATTCCAGTTATATCCGCTTGTCATTTTATTAGTTTTGCACAACACTTCACACATTTAGGAAACGTGCACCTTTACATTTGAATATCCATTTCCTTGTGTAGAATGACTTCTCAAGAAGAGATAGTACAACAAGCCGAAGAAGTCTTCCCAATAGCTAACCCTTTGGATGATCCCCCGGAAAGAACTCTGACTACTCTGAATCAACGGGTGTTCAACCAATCATGTATTCAGTTTGGTATCGCTGAGGCAGACGCTTTGCTTCCTGGGGTTAATGATACTGCTGACAGGCCACCTCTTGGTTTCATCACAGTTAATTGTCAGATGTGCTTGAGTTGAGCTATTCCTCCTTTTAATGAGTTTCTTCGACAGCTCCTTCTCTGGTTGACTATCTCTCCCTTCCAATTGCACCCCAATGGCTACGCCATCTTGATGGGACTATGTGTACTGTTCAGGAGGACACTCGACCGTCTTCCAAGCTTTGAAGAAATTTGTTATTTATGCACATTTGCGAAGAATAAAGATCATCCTTCTATAATACTCGTGAGAGGCGCAAGGAATCGTAAATTGATCACCGATCTTCCCGAAAGCGCCCACGGGTTTCTGAACCAATTTTTCTTCGTTCGTTTTCCACTAGGATTTTACAACATTTGGAGAGTAGGAAGTAAGCTTGCTTATCTCCGTTCTTTCCGTTTCTGAACTTTCCAAAGTCCGAGTTGTTAAGTGCTAATTTCATTCTTTACTTTTACAGCACTTCCTCCTCCTTCTAAAGATTTCAGCCATAAGCCGACTTTTGAAAGACTAAATGCTGTGGCAGCTGAGGAGAGAAGCATCAAATTTTTGCTGAAGGACGAATTTTTGCATCAATTCGGACTTTTGCATTCTTCCCGATCTACTCAGATTCATGATGCCCCTGGTTCTCAAACAGAGACTCCAGATGCCCCAGTTTCCGCTGGAGAACTTACACCGAAGGAACCTACCGCCAAGGCTTCATTGGTGAAGTGTTCTGCTTTCGTTGACGTTGCGGGGTCGTCCGACAAATTTGTACTTCCCCCAGTTATCGAAGAAGAGGAAGCTTTTCAACATTCCGGGAAGGCTGCTGATGTAGGAGCTAAGAGAAAGAGTCCCGCTAGGCATGACGGTGACGACACTTTTGAGGGACTGAGTGACTTGATGGTTACTGTGACGATCGAGATTTTTTCGACACTCGAAAACCGACATTAATACGTCCACTGTATCAACTGCCGAATAATCGAAGGTCGGAAAACCGTACCGTTAGGGTTAAAGAAGAAGAAAAGATAGAAGAAGAGAGAAAGAAAAAGAAAACAACAGAAAGAAGCAACAGAACAATATTAGAATCTCACAATGGCAGCGGAACAACGTATAATAGATAAATGAATAATCTTTAAACAAAGAACTATATCAGTTTTTACATTTCATCATATTATATTACATTACATCATCAGAGTGTACAACAACAAACAACAACAAACAGCGGAAAAGAAATACTATATTCTAGTGAATATGCCATGCCATCCAACTTGCCTTCAGCAACTCCTGAATTCTAGAATATCCTGATAAACCTGACTCTTGACTGCCCGTGTGGAAATTGGTGGGCACCCAGAGTTTAGGAAGGAAAACAATAAACTCTGAGTCAGTCATGTGACTGGTGTGAGAACTAAAACAGTTTATTTTTTTTAAAACAAAGTACAGGATAATTTTTAAAATAGATTCACAATGCTTTTTAGAAAATGAGACTACCATAAGGCCTCCCGCACACACACATAATGCAAACGCAGAATCGGAGGAGATTTCTCCTTATGATAGTCAAAGATGCTTGATACGCATTAAAAAGAAACATTTGATATTATTACTAGTGCATAGTGTAGGAAAATTATTTCGAAAGTAAAGATATAAATCTTAGCCAGCATAGGCATTTTGCACTTATGCCTACTATAGCTACCATCCAAACAGTGGGGCGCCACCATAAGTGAATGATAGGTTCTACAACTAAAACCGTAAAAGATCCTATCGTTTCTTTGGATTTCCAACAAATGGTCAGGCCAAGGAACTTCCCATTGCCACATAGGTACGCCTCTGGAAAGACGACCCAAGAACCAAACCGGATCTCTGCCAACACAAGGCCGGGTTACCCCTAACTGGGTAACTACTGACACGAATATGTCATCCCCCGATCGTAACCGATCTATCCGAGGATCCTCGATTTCCAACAACCACAAAGCAATAAATTTGCAGCAACAACATAGTTTAAGTATCTGGCTCCATACCATGATACCACCTCTATCCAGAAGGAATGACATACACTAAAGGGGCGCTACCCCCTGATAACCTTGCTGCTTCCTTCCTGTTTTGACCATTTCCGGGGTGTGAGGTCCGACGAAGTCTCGTCCACAAAGCCACGCTTTATACAAAAGCTGTGCTTTGGGTCAACAAATGATCAAAGTAATGATCACAACGATAAATGATCAAATAATGATCATATCACAAATCATCAAACAATGATCATCCCACAGCAACACTCAGCATGCCACACTACCAAATTTGGAGTATATCGCTAATAACCTTCAACTACATAACCTCCGAGCTCGTACGTCTCAGAGAAGTGTGTTAAGCTAAGAGAATAAATTCTCAGCCATCCACAGAAATATATTTGAAAGAAATCAGCTTTATATCTCAATTTGTAAGGTCAGACATACAATCCATACAAGTCTCTTCCGGGCTTGAACAGAACCGAAGGCACTTACAAAGATGTCCTTGCATTTCGGATAATTTCTAATCACGTCCGGACTTCCCGTCACTAAGGGTGATAAAACCTCTATATCGGAGATCAGCCGATGCAGAGTAACTCAACGGTAATCCTTCCGTTTTCAAAATTATCCGGTCTTTAACACCGGTCATCGAATGCAATCCATTACGACGTATCACATATTCGGAATGGGTTATACGACCCCAAGGTCCTTTCTCGGCTAACCCGAATAGTGAGCGCTTATTCAGATATAAGTGTGGCATTCAAATTCAAGCAATCACAACAAATACCTATTTAAAGGTAAATATTGATAGTCGGTCATTTAACTATCAATAGGCGTGTTCGACATCACCAAATTCCAAATAATTTTCCAAATTATTTATTTTCCAAAATATCTTTACTAGATATATAATTTCCACACTTCAACCATTTGTAAACAAATTTTCAAATCACTTTTCACCTTTAACACTTTTGAAAATAAATTTCAATCATTTTCCTTACGCGGAATTTCTTTCATTTCAACATAGTTCATTTAAACCAATTAAATAAATCCTTAACGATTTACTTTATATTTACGTTCCAAATCCGTAAATTAATTTTCCATACTTGAAAAATAAATCAACATTTATTTTTAAACAAATTCCCCTGTCATTTATAAATTCCATAGTGAATTTACATTTCCAAATTATCTATGAATATACGATTTCCAAATTGATTTCTAATATTCATTTTCCATTATCTTTAAAAGATAAAATCTCAAAATATTCACTTCATATTGGAAAACACTTCCATACTTATTTAATAATAAGTAATTCACAAAATCATTTATTTTCAACACTTGGAAAATATTCAATATACTTAAATCGAAATTAAGTATATATTTCATTCTTTAAGAAATCATTCTCTTAAACACATTTGTTTGGGCCAAAACGAATGTTGCGTAAAACATCGTTACGACAACCCAAATCACTAGTATAGGGATTCGAAATTTAAATAGATATATAAATCCCAATACTATATAAAACATTTCCTTTCGGAAACCATTTACTATAACAACAATGTTATAGTCCACCATTTCCTTATTCCTCGAAAACGTCTATTTCACAATAAATGTTGAAATCTATGTATTCGATTCATAATACATTTTAAAACATCGTTCAAACGATTAACTTCATTTTATAATATTCATTTTCCCAAGCATATCCATTTTATTTGATAATATATTCACTGTCCAAAATTGTGAATATACTTCCTTAACCAATTTCAACTTTCAATTTATCAAATTCCATTGATTTCGAATTTATAAACAATGTCTATAAATTCCATTTCAATTTATAAGATTCGATTTATAAATCTCCTTTATTAATCCAATTTAATTTATATAACTCAATTATATACCAAAAGTCCATATTACAAGTTAAATGCTTATAATCCATTTATCTACAAAATCGTTCTTTTAAAACTTCACAAATTATAAATCTTATTACTTGTAAGATTTCATTTATAACCCTATGTTCAACATTAATAGAACTCCTTTTAAAATTCTATTATTTCGATTTATAAAATATATATTTTATAAATCTCAACTATAAACCATTTTTGCTTCATCAAAGATTTCAATTTAAATGCAAAAATCCGATTTATAAGTTAATTCCTTAAAATCTTTTGTCTTACAACATCTATTCATTTTATAACTTCACAATTCATAAATTTATAAATTTTCATTCACTTATGAAATCCATTTATACTTCATTTTAACACTTATAAAAACTCGTTTTATAATTCCAATATTTTTAGTTTTAAAATATCAAATTTATACATCTTTAATATAACCTGTTTTAAAATAATTCAAAAATCCCAATTTAACTATTTTATAAATTTATTAACTACTTATCTCAAAAATCACCTTTTGGTTATATTTCACAAAAATATTAATTTTTATAACATTAAATTTATGTGACGCCCCACCTCTATACCCACGCTAGCCAAGAACACTCCGGAGAAGTGCTGTCAACTAGCACGGAGAATAAGGCTGTTGAGGAGCGACCATCCATGTAATTGCTTATCACACGGTGGCTATAAATAATCTTCGGAAACAAACATAGAAATAATCATATCACAAATCAGTCACAGATATCCATATCACAAAGGCGGAAGAAGATATGAATATATAACTAACACATGAAAGTGTACATCAGAGTAGTGGTCAATAAGATCCACGATAATACAAAAGAATAGCAACACGTGCTATACAAAAGAATACAACTATGAGTCTATATCTCAAGTGTATACAACAAAAACTGCTAATCTAAACAGTTAGCCAAAAGTCAGAGTGATGAATCCCTGGGAAGAAGTCAAGCAGAAGCACCTGTAACATCTCGGTCTGATCGGAGTATTATTTAAGAAAATAATAAACGGATCAGTCTAGCTATAAATATCAGATGACATGATATAACATAAAAGATATGGCATAAACATAAACATCCATAACGACATACCACTATAAGTATGTAAATAATGATCAACAGAAGATCAATCAATAAGAGATAATCAATATCACAAGAATCTTCTCAAAGATTCGAAGGGGGCATCATACCCTAAACTTGTACTCATAACAAGTCAATGACATAAATTCCAGAAATCAACACGAGAAATCCAGAAATCATAAAAAGGGAAAGAGGCCTATCACATGACGGTCCGAAGACCATGGGGAGCTACCCCACATGTGTGAGTGGAATCACACAGAATGAGGTCAAGACTAACCAAAAAGCAGAAAGGTATGTGTGAATGGAATCACACAAGTGGTGTCTAGTCTAACCTTGCAATGAAAGAGACATCGCGCAATTGCTAGTCTAATTCATAAAGCGATCATCAAGATCAACGAGAAGTGTCAATTACACTAAGCTAGTAAATATAGAAGTTTAGCTTCATGTCCCATAACCACTTGCTTAACTTAAATATTTACGAACAAACTGTAAATCTTCACTAATAAAATTGTCACAAGAGGTTCAATCGAACAAGTCCAAGAATTAAACGACGAAGTGAACGCAAGCGTTTCATACCACTTGTTTTACTATGTCGTTTAATTAGATTTCTCATCCGAGTGAGGTAAAGGCTTGTATATACTAATAGATTGGAAAACGGTTTAAGAAAAGAGCTTTGTTATTAAAAATAGAGTTGAAATTGTTTGTTAAAAGAGTTTTGATATTTACTACTAGTATTGAAACCTTTATATTATAAAGTGACAAAACACATAAGCAAGTGTAGAAACAATCAGTCACAAAGATCGCATACGGAGATGCGAATAAAATCCAAGGAAATCAGCTCAATATTTTTCAGATAAGATCCCCTACCGAGGGGGGGTCCAGGGGGGGTGGCAACCCCCCAAGGTGGGGGTGCGGGGGCAACGCCACCGCTTACGGGGTTCGACCTGCCCGGTCAGGTCGCGGGGGTCCAGGGGGCAGCGCCCCCGGCAGGGTGCGGGGCAGCGCCCCGACCAAAACGGTACGACCTAGTGAAGACAAAATGAGGTCTAACGACCTAAGGGGAATAGGGTCGAGCGACCTAATGGTTGCGACCTAGGGGTCTAAGGAGTCAAGCGACCTAACTGGAGCAACTCTATGGTCATGCGACCTAACTGAAATGGCCAAGCGACCTAACAATAGCACAGGTCAAGCGACCTAACATTTTAAGGCCGAGCGACCTAATTAAACTCACGACTTAATGGTGTGAAAGGCGTGCGACCTAATGTGTTACGACCTAAGGGTCGAGCGACTTAGTGGAACAAGGTCATACGACCTAATACTTGTAGTAGGGTTGGGCGACCTAATGGAGTAAACGGTCGAGCGACCTAACAGGTTATAGGTCATGCGACCTAGTGGGTTAACGGCCTAACGACCTAACGACCTAAAAACCCGCGACCTAAGGGTCGAACGACCTAAATGGTCCAGCGACCTAGCACTAAACAAGGCCGAGCGACCTAATGGTACCCGCGACCTAGAGGTCAAGCGACCAAGGGATGAAATGGCCAGAGGATATAGGCGAGCTACCTACGACCCACCTACCCACGACCTACGACCTAAGCTCAAACGCGAGCTGCGAGCTACGAGCTAGCGACCTAGCGAAGTGAGAGAGACCGAGCGACCTACGACCTAAGGTCCATACGACCTATGGCCTAACACCGAACAAGCATTTAGATGGCCCAGCGACCTATGGTACTAACTCGCGAGCGACCTAAGTCCTAGGTCGTGAGCGACCTAACTGCGAGTGAGCAAAAATGGCCAGAGCCAAAGCAGAGCGACCTAACGGCCATACGACCTACGACCTAAGGTCCTGAGCGACCTAACTCCGAAAACACGAAAATGGCCAGAACGACCTAGGGGTTAACTCGTACGCGACCTACGACCTATGGTCCACACGACCTAACTCCGAGCGAGCTAAAAACGGCCAGAACGACCTAAATGCAGAAATTTCTCCCAAACACCAAAAATCGGAGTTTTTCGCCAATCCAATCCAAACCAAAAGCAAATATGCATGCTAAAGTGATAGGGAATCATTCCCAACAGTCCAATATAGTTATAGACTAGAATTGTGAGATAAAAATCTCACCTTTGCACTAAAATTTATGAAGATGAAGCTTGAAAGCAAGGAGAAGCAATCCAAAGCTTGAATCCAATATCTTCTACTTGAATTTGGAGTTGAATGATGGAGTTGCAATTGAATTTGAGCTTGGAGTTTTAATTTCCCATTCTCTTCACCATTAATGCTAAAGCTTGAGTTAGTTAGGAAATTTATGAAGAGTGAGGAGAAGAGGGTTGGAACTTGGGCTTAATAGGCTAAACTAACCCAAAGTCCAAAGCGGGAAAAGTTAGTGAAATTTCACTAACTCCAAACCTATCGATGTTTATACTTAAAAAGTTGTAAACGACATTTCGAACTCAATGGAAGTGGTCTCGAGTCCTAATTTGACCGTTTGCAAAAAGTAGTTTTTCGGACCAAAATTCGATTAACGATTTAATATTTAAATAAAAATATTTAAATGTAAACTCGATAAATATGCGGGTTGTTACAATTTATAACGTTTTAATTATTTAAAATAAATCAATTCAAAAATTTAATAAAACGTATACTTTAAAAAACCAATTTAAAAATTCTTTTAAAAACCAAAATCATTACTTTAAAACTTCATAAATGGATCCGATGATGCAACAGCACCAAATAGTCAATCACGACATCTAAATATCATATATCAATACGATAATCAACAAATATCACAATATTTGTAAATAATTCAATATAGTTGAGGAATCCAGTTGGATCCCTCCAACCTGTTTCCCTGCATCCAAAAATGTTAGCACAATACCAATTCCGTTCCAGTACGGAATTATCGCGGTATATGGGATTTATAAAAATATTATCCGCTTAATAGACGGCGTAATAGGGTCTCATCCTCTATATAATGCGGGAAATCAACTCTAAGTACATAAATAATACCAATTTCACTTTGCAGTGAATTATTCGCGGTATATGTTTTTAATAAATAACCTCCGCTTACTAACGGCGCATAATGCTTATTTTAACAATCAATAGATAACAATCATCATTCATGCATACAATCAATAATTTTAAATCTAACTATTTAAAATTTAAATCGAAACAATTCGATTGAGTGAGAAGTTCTTACCTTGATTTTAATTTCGTTTTCAGCTTTTATTTCGAATAAAATTAAACGCGCGTTTAATTTTACCCAAAATTTTCACTAGCTCTAAACGACTCCAATCCAGGTCCATCGCGTAGTGCTCGACAAAACGAAGCCAACGCAAAAAGTTTCGTCCGAAACGGACCTCGTATGGAAGAGATATGCATTTTTTAAACATTTGAACGAATTATAAATATAATAAACTACAATTTATTTTAGCCATCAGCTCACATCTGCCGTTCGTTTTCTTCATTAGGTCAAACACGCGCACGCGCCTATCTCCTTCCCAGATAAAAAAAATCGCGACAAAGAACCCAACATCATGTTCGAAGCTCTCCAGGTCGCGACCACTTCACTCGACGAGAACTCGATCGACTAGTGCCAAATGAAGCGCCACCCCACGCTACACCATCGCCAGGAGGAACGGCGAGCTTGGCTACAGTGTAACGTCGAAAAACGTGCCCAAAGGTCGCACGAACGGATGCGGTTATCCCCCTCTGTGGTCAACGAAACAAGATCTCAGCCGTATAGATCGATAGAGCTCGCGAAGCCCTATAATTCCCTAGTTGGAGATTTCTGGAGAAAGCTATTGGATTGAGAGAGAAAGGGGGAGGAACGAGAGTGATTTCTGGCCTTTGAAATGCAAGTGGCGGCCGGCCATGAATTTTGAAACCCTAGTTTTTTTTCTTTTTTTTGTGAAAGAAAAGGGTCTATTTATAGAAATTTATCGAAACACTATTCATACCGGGTTTTTCGAACTCCGATTTACGTGCGGTGACCGGCGTTTCTAGGGTTTATCTCGCGTTCCGTACACAATGAAATAGGTTTCGGAAGCTATTTCGATCATCTGTGCGAGATACGGCAATAAACGATCGATTTTAAATTAAACCGATTTAAATGAATTTCTAAGCGTTTTGGCTTGCACCGGACAAACGGTAAATCCGTTGAAATTTGAAACCATACAATAATATAAGATTACGGATCCGATGAAACTAGTTTCGTCGAAATCCGAGACTGTTTGAAAAATGACTATTTTAACTCGCCAAATAAATATTAAAATAATTTCGATGCGTTTCGAGCTGCCACGGTCAAACGAAAACTCCGATTGACACGAAAATTGAAATCCGATAATAACAAACTATTACGGACCCAATGGAACTAGTTTCTTCCAATTCTGAGACTGTTCGAAAATTGACTAATTTCACTAGTCGATTTAAATATTAAAATATTCAATTTTCACAAATTAACTTTTAATTCGATTTTAAAAGTTCTATAACATCTCTATAATTTCAATTAAATAAAATAAAATTTTAAAAATCATTCTCAATCATATTTAACCCAATATTCAATTATTTACATAATATCAACTATTAAATAATCGATTTAATTATTCAATTAAATCCAATATTCGAAAATAAATTATTCGACTTATAAATTCCACTTATTAATAATTAAAATTAATTAAATATTGAAATTTTAATTAATAGAAATTTTGGGTCGTTACAGACTTCCCCGTTTAAAAGAATTTCGTCCTCGAAATTACAAAGTAAGAAAGAGTTACAGAATTTATTAACTTTCCAAAACAAATCGTTCAAATTAGATTTTACAAATCTCTTAAGTGTTTAACTTTCCCAAAATCTATAGTAAACTTCTTTCAAAATCTTTACTAAGTTTCCAAATCCATACTTAGTTTTCAAAAATTTCCCAATTTTCTCTAAAATATTCTAAAGCCTTAAATTTTCGGAAAAATTCGCCATAGTCTCCTTTGCGCGGCTCGATCCAAAAAAAATGACAGTATATATATCACAAATATACATCTCATCAAGCGATGAGGCATCCCGCAGGGAAAAAAGTGTAAAAGTACGGTATGTAATCCGAGATATGTAACTTATATTTTTATTAACGAGCATATACGACTAATATAGCACGAAAGCGAGCTCCAAATGCGAAGCAAACGCGATCCGCACCTACTAAACACTCAACAAACAACATGAGAACATGTATATATGAAAATAATATCAATATACATCATATAGCAACATAACAACTACATAATATAGCAAATGCAACTAAAGCAACAAATGCAACCTCCAAATCAATATAATTTTACTTCTCATTAATATTCATTGAATTGGTTTTCCAATTGATTCATTAACACTGGAATTTTACTAACGTTCATTCATTCGATTTCAGTTAGTTTACATTCACTAATTTATTCACATTAATTCGCCTTCAATCCAAATCAAATCCAATTCTATTCAAATTTATTTACTTCCAATTTGGATTCAATCACATAGCTTTTAATTTTGCTAATTCAATTTCATTAACACTTAATGAATTATATACAATCAACTAACATTCACATGACAACCAATGTATATTCAACATAACCAAATTATTTAATTTACATTCAATTTGGTCCAACACATTTAATTCCAATTGGATCATATTAAATTGACTTCCATTCGATTTATTCAATTTCCAATAACATTAGCTTTTAATGAGTTAACACTTATATTCATTGTTTCATACTAATTATTTACATTCAATTGATTAATATTCCATTTATTAATTCAACTGTTAACTCCTTTAACAATATAAAGTTGAATTTCATTCATATAACTCAAGTTCAAATTCTTAATGACTTCATTTCATTAATTCACTTATTAATTTACTTTGACACCAAAAATCAACTTCATTCAACATCACTTAAGTTACATTCCATATATAAATCCAATTCAGATTCCAATTCCAATTTTATTTAACATTTACCAAAGCTAAATTTATTAACTCATATTATAAGTTCAAAACTTATTTCACTTATATTCATCATTTTATAAGTTATACAACTTATATTCAACAATTACCACTTGGATTTTTTTTATTGATTCACTTATACCTACTTTAATTTAACTCCATCCTTTAAGTTAAATTTATTCTATCAAAAGTCAAATTGTATGAGTTATCAACTCTTTTATCATTCCCATAAATATTTTAAATAGGATTCTAGAGTCTTTTCAACCTTTCAAAACCATTTTTGAAACCAATTCAATTATCCTTTGAATTTCAAAACCCAAACTCAAATTTTCCAAACAACTTTCTTTTAACAATTTGGCAGCAATCCCTCTTTTGGAAACCCGAAAATGAACACCGATGATGTCATGATCATCATCGGAATTATTTTCCAGCGACCAAAAAGAGTTTAGAGCTTTAATTTCTCCAAAACAATTTTTCAAAATATCAAATCCTTTCAAAACACTTCTCTGGAATTTTATTTTCAGATTATAAATCACATTTATAAATCTTTTACTTATATAATTTCACTTATTATATATAAGATTATTTCACACTTGTAAATAACATTAATTATAGTTCCATACTTATAATTCATTTGTTTATACAATTCATTCTTTTTCAACTGTTGTTTTTATTTAACTTATTCAACAACCAAACAATCAATTATATACTTTAGTAATTCTGAAAAATTATTCTTTTGTATATAGAATATAATCAAGGTAAAATTATTTCATTTACCCAATTTAAAACAATACCGTGTCGAATTGTTCTATTCAAGTGTTTAGAAACCCCTTCGATACAGTTGCGCAGACTGTGCCGACGAAGGTTCATATGCCACTCAACAAACCAATTATCACAATATAAACAATTTATATTCACTAACAAATACGCGCTCATATCTATTATTACACTCACACTCATTCTAGAGTACTACTGACTCTATCTCTAATGAGTAATGCCCAACAGAGCCGTAGTTGTCGCTTAACCCTATGCTCTGATACCAAATGTGACGATCGAGATTTTTTCGACGCTCAAAAACCGACATTAATACGTCCATTGTATCAACTGCCGAACAATCGAAGGTCGGAAAACCATACCGTTAGGGTTAAAGAAGAAGAAAAGATAGAAGAAGAGAGAAAGAAAAGAAAACAACAGAAAGAAGCAATAGAACAATATTAGAATCTCACAATCGCAGCGGAACAACATATAATAGATAAATGAATAATCTTTAAACAAAGAACTATATTAGTTTTTACATTTCATCATATTACATTACATTACATCATCAGAGTGTACAACAACAAACAACAACAAACAACGGAAAAGAAATAGTATATACCAGTGAATATGCCATGCCATCCAACTTGCCTCCAGCAACTCCTGAATTCCAGAATATCCTGATAAACCCGACTCTTGACTGCCCGTGTGGAAATTGGTGGGCACCCAGAGTTTAGGAAGGAAAACAATAAACTCCGAGTCAGTCATGTGACTGGTGTGAGAACTAAAACAGTTTATTTTTTTTGAAAACAAAGTACAGGATAATTTTTAAAATAGATTCGCAATGCTTTTTAGAAAATGAGACTACCATAAGGCCTCCCGCACACACACACAATGCAAACGTAGAATCGGAGGAGATTTCTCCTTATGACAGTCAAAGATGCTTGATACGCATTAAAAAGAAACATTTGATATTATTACTAGTGCATAGTGTAGAAAAATTATTTCGAAAGTAATGATATAAATCTTAGCCAGCATAGGCATTTCGCACTTATGCCTACTATAGCTACCATCCAAACAGTGGGGCGCCACCATAAGTGAATGATAGGTTCTACAAATAAAACCGTACAAGATCGTATTGTTTTTTGGATTTCCAACAAATGGTCAGGCCAAGGAACTTCCATTGCCACATAGGTACGCCTCTGGAAAGACGACCTGAGAACCAAACCGGATCTCTGCCAACACAAGGCCGGGTTACCCCTAACTGGGTAACTACTGACACGAATATGTCATCCCCCGATCGTAACCGATCTATCCTAGGATCCTCGATTTTCAACAACCACAAAGCAATAAATTTGCAGCAACAACATAGGTTAAGTATCTGGGCTCCATACCATGATACCACCTCTATCTAGAAGGAATGACATACACTAAAGGGGCGCTACCCCCTGATAACCTTGCTGCATCCTTCCTGTTTTGACCATTTCCGGGGTGTGAGGTCCGACGAAGTCTCGTCCACAAAGCCACGCTTTATACAAAAGCTGTGCTTTGGGTCAACAAATGATCAAAGTAATGATCACCAAGATAAATGATCAAACAATGATCATATCACAAATGATCAAATAATGATCATCCCACAGCAACACTCAGCATGCCACACTACCAAATTGGGAGTATATCGCTAATAACCTTCAACTACATAACCTCTGAGCTCCTACGTCTCATAGAAGGGTGTTAAGCTAAGAGAATAAATTCTCCGCCACCAACAGAAATATATTTGAAAGAAATCAGCTTTATATCTCAATTTGTAATGTCAGCCATACAATCCATACAAGTTTGTTCCGGGCTCGAACAGAACCGAAGGCACTTACAAAGAAGTCCTTGCATTCCAGATAATTTCTAATCACGTCTAGACTTCCCGTCACTAAGGGTGATAAAACCTCTATATCGGAGATCAGCCGATGCAGAGTAACTCAACAGTAATCCTTTCGTTTTCAAAAATATCCGGTCTTCAACACCGGTCATCGAATGCAATCCATTACGACGTATCATATATTCGGAATGGGTTATATGACCCCAAGGTCCTTTCTCGGCTAACCCGAATAGTGAGCGCTTATTCAAAAATAAGTGTGGCATTCAAATTCAAGCAATCACAACAAATACCCATTTAAAGGTAAATATTGATAGTCGGTTATTTGACTATCAATAGGCGTGTTCAACATCACCAAATTCCAAATAATTTTCCAAATTATTTATTTTCCAAAATATCTTTACTAGATATATAATTTCCACACTTCAACCATTTGTAAAAAAAATTTCAAATCACTTTTCACCTTTAACACTTTTGAAAATAAATTTCAATCATTTTCCTTACGCGGAATTTCTTTCATTTCAACATGGTTCATTTAAACCAATTAAATAAATCCTTAACGATTTACTTTATATTTACGTTCCAAATCCGTAAATTAATTTTCCACACTTGAAAAATAAATCAACGTTTATTTTTAAACAAATTCCCCTTTTCATTTATAAATTCCGTAGTGAATTTACATTTCCAAATTATCTGTGAATATACGATTTCCAAATTGATTTCTAATATTCATTTTCCATTATCTTTATAAGATAAAATCTCAAAATATTCACTTCATATTGGAAAACACTTCCATACTTATTTAATAATAAGTAATTCACAAAATCATTTATTTTCAACAGTTGGAAAATATTCAACATACCTAAATCGAAATTAAGTATATATTTCATTCTTTAAGAAATCATTCTCTTAAACACATTTGTTTGGGCCAAAACGAATGTTGCGTAAAACATCGTTACGACAACCCAAATCACTAGTATAGGGATTCGAAATTTAAATAGATATATAAATCCCAATACTATATAAAACATTTCCTTTCGGAAACCATTTACTATAACAACAGTGTTATCGTCCACCATTTCCCTATTCCTCGAAAACGTCTATTTCACAATAAATGTTGAAATCTATGTATTTGATTCATAATACATTTTAAAACATCGTTAAAACGATTAACTTCATTTTATAATATTCATTTTCCCAAGCATATCCATTTTATTTGATAATATATTCACTGTCCAAAATCGTGAATATACTTCCTTAACCAATTTCAACTTTCAATTTATCAAATTCCATTGATTTCGAATGTATAAACAATGCCTATAAATTCCATTTCTATTTATAAGCTTCGATTTATAAATCTCCTTTATTAATCCAATTTAATTTATATAACTCAGTTATATACCTAAAGGCCATATTATAAGTTAAATGCTTATAATCCATTTATTTACAAAATCGTTCTTTTAAAACTTCACAAATTATAAGTCTTATTACTTGTAAGATTTCATTTATAACCCTATGTTCAACATTAATAGAACTCCTTTTAAAATTCTATTATTTCGATTTATAAAATATATACTTTATAAATCTCAACTATAAACCATTTTTGCTTCATCAAAGATTTCAATTAAATGCGAAAATCCAATTTATAAGTTAATTCCTTAAAATCTTTTGTCTTATAACATCTATTCATTTTATAACTTCACAATTCATAAATTTATAAATTTTCATTCACTTATGAAATCCATTTATACTTCATTTTAACACTTATAAAAACTCGTTTTATAATTCCAATATTTTTAGTTTTAAAATATCAAATTTATACATCTTTCATATAACCCGTTTTAAAATAATTCAAAAATCCCAATTTAACTATTTTATAAATTTATTAACTACTTATCTCAGAAATTGCCTTTTGGTTATATTTCACAAAAATCTTAATTTTTATAACATTAAATCTATAACATTTTAATTATTTAAATAAATCAATTCAAAAATTTAATAAAACGTATACTTTTAAAAATCACTTTAAAAATTCTTTTAAAAACTAAAATCATTACTTTAAAACTTCAAAAATGGATCCGATGGTGCAACAGCACCAAATAGTCAATCACGACATCCTATATCAATATGATAATCAACAAATATCACAATATTTGTAAATAATTCAATATAGTTGAGGAGTCCAGTTGGATCCCTCCAACCTGTTTCCCTGCATCCAAAGATGTTAGTACAATACCAATTCCGTTCCAGTACGGAATTATCGCGGTATATGGGATTTATAAAAATATTATCCGCTTAATAGGCGGCGCAATAGGGTCTCATCCGCTACATAATGCTGAAAATCAACTCCAAGTACATAAATAATACCAATTTCACTTTGCAGTGAAATATTCGCGGTATATGTTTTTAATAACTAACCTCCGCTTACTAACGGTGCATAATGTCTATTTTAACAATCAATAGATAACAATCATCATTCATGCATACAATCAATAATTTTAAATCTAACTATTTAAAATTTAAATCGAAACAATTCGATTGAGTGAGAAGTTCTCACCTTGATTTTAATTTCGTTTTCAGCTTTTATTTCGAATAAAATTAAACGCGCATTTAATTTTACCCGAAATTTTCACTAGCTCCAAATGACTCCAATCCAGCTCCATCGCGTAATGCTCGACAAAACGAAGCCAACGCAAAAATTTTCGTCCGAAACGGACCTCGTATGAAAGAGATATGCATTTTTTAAACATTTGAACGAATTATAAATATAATAAACTACAATTTATTTTAGCCATCATCTTACATCTGCCGTTCGTTTTCTTCATTAGGTCAAACACGCGCGCGCGCCTATCTCCTTCCCAAATAAAAAAAATTGCGACAAAGAACCCAACATCACGTTCGAAGCTCCCCAGGTCGCGACCACTTCACTCAACGAGAACTCGATCGACTAGTGCCAAATGAAGCGCCACCCCAAGTACACCATCGCCAGGAGGAACGGCGAGCTCGGCTATAGTGTAACGTCTAAAAACGTGCCCAAAGGTCACACTAACGGATGCGGTTATCTCCCTCTATGGTCGACGAAACAAGATCTCAGCCGTATAGATCGATAGAGCCCGCAAAGCCCAATAATTCCCTAGTTGGAGATTTCTGGAGAAAGCTATTGGATTGAGAGAGAAAGAGGGAGGAACGAGAGTGATTTCTGGCCTTTGAAATGCAAGTGGTGGCCGGCCATGAATTTTGAAACCCTAGTTTTTTTTCTTTTTTTTGTGAAAGAAAAGGGTCTATTTATAGAAATTTATCGAAACACTATTCATCCCGGGTTTTTCGAACTTCGATTTACGCGCAGTGACCGACGTTTCTAGGGTTTATCCCGCATTCCGGACACAATGGAATAGGTTTTGGAAGCTAATTCGATCATCTGTGAGAGATACGACAATAAACGATCGATTTTAAATTAAACCGATTTAAATGAATTTTTAAGCGTTTTGGCTTGCACCGGACAAACGGTAAATCCGATTGAGTTGAAATTTGAAACCATACAATAATATAACATTACGGATTTGATGAAACTGGTTTCGTCGAAATCTGAGACTGTTTGAAAAATGACTATTTTAACTCGCCAAATAAATATTAAAACAATTTCGATGCGTTTCGAGCTGCCACGGTCAAACGGAAACTCCGATTGACACAAAAATCGAAATCCGATAATAACAAACTATTACGGACCCAACGGAACAAGTTTCGTCCAATTCTGAGACTGTTCGAAAATTGACTAATTTCACTAGTCGATTTAAATATTAAAATATTCAATTTTCACAAATTAACTTTTAATTCGATTTTAAAAGTTCTATAACATCTCTATAACTTCAATAAAATAAAATAAAATGTTACAAATCATTCTCAATCATATTTAACCCAATATTCAATTATTTACATAATATCAACTATTAAATAATCGATTTAATTATTCAATTAAATCCAATATTCGAAAATAAATTATTCGACTTATAAATTCCACTTATTAATAATTAAAATTAATTAAATATTCAAATTTTAATTAATAGAAATTCTTGGTCGTTACAGTTACTTCACATGAACTCTTCAACGATGATTCTACCGCTTCTAAACTTGCTTTTCAAGTAGTTGAAGTGACATCAGTTTTGCAAGAAACTCCATCAACCCAAGTGATAACTCTTAATTCGAAGAGTGGTTTGTAGTTTGACGCACGTAGTTCACACGCCACACACACTTAGAATTTTAGCAGCTTTGTGAACTTAACTTCTTTACTTTGAAGATTTCTGAACTTGTCTCTTCTTCATCTTCAGGTTCTCCAATGGGACGTAGCGGCTCTTACTATGACGATTTTCAGCGCTATGGAAGGCGCGACTCTTATGATCCCAAGCGGTGTCTTCCTACCCCGAGGGAAACTGATGAAGAAAGAGCCGCAAGAAAAGCTCGCGAGAGGCGGGCTTATGAAGAGCGTTATGGGAGAAGGGATGAACGACATGATTCTTCCCAGAGGGGTGACGATTCCCACAAAAGAAAATCTCATGATGAAAAAGGGAAAAGTCACATCGCTGAAGATCCAAGTAAACGGGCCAAGCTCAGTGGAAGGCCGGAGTCTGCAATTTCTTAAAAGCCAGCTGCTCCCATCTCTTTGGAAATCCCTTCCAGCTCTCCCGCCCCTCAAAGAGCTGATATCCAAACGATCATCATCAGTAGGCCTTCGTATCAAGTTGGACAGGGTCCGGCTACTCTTTAAAGCCAATTTCCGCACTGGTGCTTAAAAGGAGTGCGTTTTGATCTTGATTTGGTCCCAATCGACAAGCAAGCTATGTTGCGAAATCTAGAGGCCGTCAAACTCGATATTGAGAGAATGTCTGGTTGGCAAAAACTTGTTGACGAGCTTCAAAGAGTAAAGCACGCAAATCTTTAAGCCATGCTAACTATGGAAAATGATAAATCAGAGTGGCAGAAAACTCTCGACCAGCATGATGCAGAGATGAAGAGTATCGCCGCTTACAATGAGAAGCTTGAAGCGGAAATTGAGAAACTCAAAGAAGAGCTTGCCACTTCTTCCACTTCTTATTCTCAAAAAGAAGAAGTGCTTCAAAAACAGGTGAGAGATGCTCATGCCGGGCAAAGAGATGCTGAAGCTAAATTCGATGCACAGCAAAGAATTGTAGAAAGCTACTGAACTGACGTTGCTCAGTTACGAGAAAAAACCAGCTCCCAAAACTTGGAAATTGGAATGTTAAAAGCTCGACTTTCTGAAGTTGAAAAAGAGCGTGATGAAGCTATTGCCGGCAAAGCAGCAGCCGAAGAATCTCATGCAGCGACCAGGGCCAACATCAGCTCTACCTTATTCGAGTTTTACATATATAGTGTTTTTGGGTGCGGTAGCCTTTCGTTTTTGGGCCCGAAGTACGAGATCACTTTGGCCAAAGTGTGGGAGGCTGCAATTGATATTCTTGGAGGCGCTGGCTATGCTGAAGCAGACCTTGAGGCACACTATTTGGATGATGATGCACGTGCCGCCCTTGCCAAGGGGAAGGAGCAACTTGCTAAATAGCGAGCCGGAACGGCGGAAAGAGAACCTTTAGGGAAGGCACATTCGACCGACCTGACTCTTCCTTCGGTTTCGGCCGACATTGATATCATTGGCTCCAGTACCCATTCCTCGCCTCCTGCCAAAGCTGACATTGAAATTGTAATCGCTCATACTGGAGATGAGGCTCAGGAAAGCGCTGAAGCACAAGGCTTTGAAGTTGACGTTATAAAGCCAACTTCTCCAGGTAACTTCAACGTTGATTTAGCTCAAGTGGATTTCTTGTTCACTTATCATGAGCTTGATGAACTTTTTGATTATTACTTAAGCCTTGACGCGCCACTATCTCCTCTCTTTGCGGGAAATACTGACTTTAACTTCTCTTCTTCTGTAGTGAAAACGCCAAGTGCCACGCAGACTTCTCCTCTTCCAGCCGTTCCACCTCCGTCTCTTCAAATTACTCCTCCTTCTGCTTCTCAACCGGGGTCCCAAGAAGAATTGATAGAAGCTCTTCAAGGCTTGGACGACCCGGCTGCTTTGCAAGAGCAGAAGGCTGAGGAACTTGAAGAGGGTGAAAAGATTCCGGAGCAATTTCATGATGACACGAAACTATCTGCACTTATCACTCCAGGCAGCGAGTCTTCTTCAAGGAAGAAGGGGAAGCGTACAATTTCGAAGAGGAGAAGGAAAAACACTTCTCTTAGCAAAGAGAAGGCAGAAGTAGACCCAGCTACACCTCTATCTCCTTCTTTCCACCCGTCCAGGCCAGCTCCCAAAGTTAACCATTAGGCCAGGCGAGGGCTCTAAAGGTGGCGGGAAGAAGAAATAATGAGTCTCACTCTACTCTTCTTGTTTTGCTTTTTGCTTGTACATAAAGGCTTGTATTGACCGGAATTTATGCAGGCACCGGTCCCCGCTCTTTTGAAACCTGCATATGTACAAAATTTTTATAGTATGGAATGAAATGATTCTTTTTACTTGTACAATCTTTGACTGTATTTGTGAATGCATTTATTCCATATTTTCGCACAAGTTTCTTCACCGTGATATTGCAATAAGTTTGTTGTATGTTGCTTGAGCGTTGCTTTTATTAATATAACTATATTATATTATATTGCCTCCATACCACGGCTTATTGCAATTTCTTTCATTTGATAAAACTTTGGAGAACAGTTCTTCTACTTCAAGAAGACTTGTACTCTTAAGTTGGAGAACAAAACTTCTGTTTCGAGAAGATTTGCACTCTTAAGTTAGAGAACACTTCTTCCATTTTGAGAAGGCTTGCACTCTTTCTTTAGAGAATAATTTTTTATTTTGAGGAAATGTTACTCTGCTTTAGTAGAGTGTGCCTTGTATTGGAGAAGTCTTCTCTCTCTTTTGTTCGAAAAAGTTTTTACACTTCACTTTCGGAGATAGTCACTTTTATTTTTTGACAAGTGGATTCTCCTACGCGGTGAAGTGAGTTTCCAAAGAAGGCTTTGAATTGGCACTACAACTTCTAGGGAAGAATATATTCAAGATAGAGAACTTGGTCTTCCCTTGAGAGTTGCAGTGTGCCTCCGAAGAGGGCTTTTTTTTATTCTTCTTATGCCTTGTTGGAGGGCTTTATTGCTTCGTTCACTTGAAAGTGCTTTTCTTGGGACGTGCCTCCAAAGAGGTCTTGTGCCTCCGAAGAGGGCTTGTGCCTCCGAAGAGGTCTTGTGGTGCCTCGGGAGAGGGCTTCTGCCTCCAAAGAGGGCAGGTGTGCCTTTGGTGAAGGCGAGTGCCTCCGAACAGGTCTTATGGTGCCTCGGGAGAGGGCTTCTGCCTCCGAAGTGGGCAGGTGTGCCTTTGGTGAAGGCGAGTGCCTCAGAAGAGGGCTTGTGTTGCCTCGGGAGAGGGCTTCTGCCTCTGAAGAGTGCTTGTGGTGCCTCGGGAGAGGGCTTCTGCCTTCAAAGAGGGCAGGTGTGTGCCTTTGGTGAAGGCGAGTGCCTCCGAAGAGGGCTTGTGCCTCCGAAGAGGTCTTTATTTGATTGCTTGGAAGTTACTTTCTCATGGTTGAATGGATTCACGGGGCAGACACAAGTTACTTAATTGGATGTTCGTTTGCACAAACGATCGCTGCTAGTTAACAAGGGCCCTCGGTGATTCCACCAATCTTTTTTGGTTGAGAAGAGAACTTTCTTTTTCGTTGTGCCTCGTTAGAGGGCTTTATCCTCCAAAGAGTTGTGCCTCCGAAGAGGTCTTGTGCCTCCGAAGAGGTCTTTGGGGAGGTTAGCTTGCCATGAAGGTTGTGTCTCACGATTAAGTGGATCCACGGGGCGGACGCAAGCTATCCAACCGGATATTCATTTGCACAAACGATCGCAATCAGCTAGCAAGGGCCTGGTGACTTCGCTTTGGGAAGGTGCCCCTCCGGTGGTTCCACTAACCTTCTTGTCGAGGGAAGGATTCCTTTTTGGCTGTTTTCTGTCCGCTCGCCCATGTCTGTCGCCATTTGCTCATTAGCGATTCCCTATTATCATTTTCCAGGCACATGATCCTTTCTTTTGCAAATAGTCTGTCTTATCCAAAGAAGTGTACTTCATTGTTAAGCGAGTCCGACGGAATCACTAACTGTTTGCATGAAGCACTCCTTATATAGGATTTGGAATTTGGAATTTTTGTTTCTTGACGTTTGTTTATCGAGTGATTTCAGGGATCACTTGGCCTTGTGATGGGTAAGCTTTGTTTTAAGGGGATTGCAATGTTAAATCGACATTTTAGCAATACATTTAAAGTATTTACACATCGAAACAAAACAGGCATTTTGTAATAGTAGAGAACACAAGATTTATAGTGGTTCGGCCAAGATTTGGGCCTACATCCACTTTATAGTTCTTATTATTCATTCATACTGCTTTTACAATAGTTGGCAATACAAGAATCATACATCCATAATCATTTTACAAGTTTAAACAAAGCTTTTAAGTAAAATATGGGCGCAAGTGATTGTTGTTCCAAGCTCTTGGAATTGGATCCCCTTCGACAGTTGTCAGTTTGAAAGTGCCATCAAGAAGTTTTTTGCCTATGACATACGGCCCTTCCCAGTTTGGCGCAAACACTCCTGTTGCTGTCATGATCCTTTTCAAGACTAGATCCCCAATCTCAAAGCTGCGTTTGCGAACTTTGGAATTGAAGTGCCTGGCAATCTTTTGCTGATGAGCTGCGATTCTGAGCTGAGCCTCTTCCCTTTTTTCATCAAGGAAGTCAAGTGCTTCAAGTTGCAACTTTTCATTTTCAGTTTGGTTGAAATGAATTCTTCTCTGTGAAAGGACCTCTATTTCCACCGGAATCATTGCTTCTGATCCATATACTAATGAGAATGGAGTGTGACCAGTCGCAGTTTTGTGGGTAGTTCTGTATGCCCATAGTGCTAGTGGCAGCTTATCGACCCAACCACCTTTTGCCTTTTCCAGCTGTTTTTTAATGGTTGACTTGATAATTTTGTTTACTGCTTCCACTTTCCCATGTGCCTGCGGATTAGCCACTGCTGCGAAGCTTTTTTGGATCTTGAATTGCTTACAAAAATCCTGGAACTCTTCGCTTTCGAATTGGGTACCATTGTCTGTGATTATCTTTTGAAGCACATCATACATGCAAATGATATTCTTTGTCACAAAGTTTATCTTCTTTTTAGAGGTAATAGTGGCTAATGGTTCCGATTCAGCCCATTTAGTGAAATAATCAACAACGACAATAGCATATCTGATTCCGGACTTGGCAGTTGGTAAAGGACCGATGAGATCTATTCCCCAAATAGCAAATGGCCATGGACTGACCATCTGTGTTATCTCGGTGGAAGGTGCACTTGGGATTTTTGCAAATCTCTGGCATCGGTCACACTTTCGGGCGTAGCTAGCAGCATCATGATTAATATCTGGCCAAAAATACCCATAGCGGAGAATTTTCTTTGCTAGAGTTCGACCACCTGAATGATCCCCACATTCTCCTCCGTGCACTTCAGCTAAAATTGTCTTAGCCTCTTCCTTGGTTACACATTGGAGTAATGGCATTGAGAATCCCCGTCTGTACAACCGACCGTCTTGCATTACGTATCTTGAGGCTTTCCTTAACAGCTTCTGACGCTCTTTTGAATTTTCTAAAAGGAAGCCGTTAAGTAGATATTCCTTGATTGGAGTCATCCACGACTCTTGCTCTTGAGAAACAGTCATGATCCAGTCCATCTCCATTTCATCAATACTTGTGGATGACAAGACTTCTATAGGAACCAATCCCAGTAATTGAGCTTCGCCAGTGCTTGAATACTTTGCGAGAGAATCTGCCTTCATGTTCTCTTCCCGGGGTATTTGACTTATCGTATAATGATCGAAATCATCGAGAAGTTCCCAGGCCCTTGATAAGTAAGCAGGCAGATTTCCTCCTTTAGTTTGAAACTCTTTCTTGACTTGGCATACAATAAGCTGTGAATCACTGAAGATCTGCAACACTTTGATATTCAGTTCTTTAGCAATCTTTAAGCTGACAATAAGAGCTTCATATTTTGCTTCATTATTTGTCGAAGGAAATTCCAATCTTAATGCGTAGCACAATGATCGCCCTTCGGGGGTTTCAAGCACGACCCCAGCTCCGGAACAATAGTCGTTTCTCGCGCCATCAACATATAGTTTCCATCGAGTCGGGATGCCATTAGTAACTTCTTCCTCGCTGTCACCTTTATCTATGTATTCTGCAATGAAATCTGCTAAAGCTTGTCCATTGATTGCTCTTCGAGGATGGTAAGTGATATTATATTGGCTGAGTTCAATATTCCACTTCAGAAGACGACCTGAAGTCTCAGGGCGAAACAGGATTGCTTTAGAGGCTGGGCAGTGAGGACTTTGATAGGATGAGCTTGAAAATATGGCCTCAACTTTCTGGAAGCTATCAGTAGGAAATAGGCGAGCTTTTCTAGCTTTGAATAATTCATCTCTTCCCCAGTAAATCTCTTGCTGATGTAGTAGACCGAACGCTGCACTTTTGCATCTTCCCGTACTAATGATGCATTGAGAGCATGAGACGAAACCGCTAAATATATGAAAAGATCTTCACCGTTGCCGGGCTTAGAAAGTATTGGAGGCGCTTCCATGTGACGAATTAGTTCATCGAAAGCTTTCTGACATTCCGGAGTCCATTCAAAGTTTTTCTTTCCTTTCTTTAGAGCGTTAAAGAATGGAATGCATTTATCCGTGGCCTTGGAAATAAACCGACTCAAAGCAGCAACTTTCCCATTGAGGCTCTGTCTTCTTTGTCCTAGGGGATTTGACTTCTCTCAGAGCAGTGATTTGAGAAGGATTTGCTTCAATGCCCCTAGCACTCATAATGAAACCCAAGAATTTCCCGGACTCTACCCCGAATGAACATTTCAAAGGATTAAGTTTCATTCCATACTTTCGAAGAGCTGCGAACATTTCTGCTAAGTGATCCATATGGTGCACTGCCTTCTTTGATTTCACCAACATATCATCAACGTAAACTTCCATAGTTTTTCCAATCTGTGGTTTGAACATAGCATTAACAAGTCTTTGGTAAGTTGCCCCCGCATTCTTCAGTCCAAAGGGCATGACTCTGTAGCAGTAAAGACCGACATCGGTGATGAAGCTCGTGTCCTCCTGATCTGGCTCATGCATAATGATTTGGTTATATCCGGAGTAAGCATCCATGAAAGACAACAATTCATGCCCGGCTGTTCCATCCACCAACTGATCAATCCTGGGTAACGGGAAGCAGTCTTTGGAGCAAGCTTCGTTTAAATATGAAAAATCGATGCAAACTCTCCACTTTCCATTTTCTTTTTTAACCAGCACCGGATTAGAAACCCAATTCGGATAAGTGGACTCTCTGAAGAAGCCATTCTCCATGAGCCGATCTACTTCTTTCAATGCTGCTGACCTTTCTGGACCCTGGGTTCTTCTTTTCTGCTTTACAGGTGTAAATTTCGGATCAATATTCAGAGTGTGTACCGCGATTTCTGGAGATATTCCACACATACCGGGTTGATTATGAAACCGACGAAATCTCCCACTTTGAACAGCCTTTTTCCTAAGCTTTATCATAGGTGGTTTAGGATGTTCCACGGTATCTTTGGTAGCGAAAAAGATATTCTCCGAAGTATCATATAAAGGAGTGAAATCTGAAGGCTTTGAGAAGCGAGGTTTCTTCACATCCTTCTGCTTCCTCCCACTATTATTTTCCCTCTTCTGACTTTCGGATTCCTTTTTGGTAGGAGCAGTAGTGTTATTCTTAACTTCTGTCAATGCCACTTTCACCGGCAGGAAGGCTTTCCGAGCGCATAAAATCGTCAGCTTTCTTGTAGAATTTCTCAAGCGAGTTTGGTTCCTTCATCTTCAACCATTTCCCAAACTCACTCGATTTGTCGATAGCCCTCACTAAGTATGTCAAAACCATTCGTGGCTTTGCATTATCGACTTCAGCCAGGGCTATGTTGAAGTGGTTTAAGAAAGATCTAATAGATTATCCGGGATTCTGTTCCAGGCTGGACAATGACATAATATCCTTCGCCTTTGAAGCATACAACCTGAAAAGTTCTTTAAACTTCCGAGTTAAATCGGAGAACTGGTCTACAGATCGGACCGGTAGCTTTTAAACCAGAGTAGAGCCACTCCTTCCAAGTATACCGGAAAGTACCGGCATTTGGTCTCATCCGATGCCCTAACACCAGTCATGTGCCAGTCATACTTATATAGGAATTGGTTAGGGTCGCTTGTTCCCTTATAAGCCGGAATGGTGGGGGGAACAAACTTCCTTGGGAACTCCGCCTTCAGAATCCTTTCAGTGAATGGAGTTTTACTTGGAGCGAAACCCCACTCTTGTTCATCTTCTTCTCTTTGCATACTTTCTTTCATAATCTGTCGAACCATACCCGAAAGGTATTCCTCATCGTTTAAAGGCTCTGTGGGACATACTTCAGCCATTTTCTTGGAAGTTTGCCTGGACAAACGTTCACGGAGGGTTGGCTGTGGCCTTGATCCTCCGGCCTGGGGAGGTGCCTCTTCAGCGGGGCTAGCTGCCTTTTGAGGAATATTCCTCTCTTCAGGATTATGAACATGATCAGCAAAGTTTTCTTCATTATTCGCCAGTTGACGGTTAGCTCCGAGCAAAGCATTCAACCTATCAAGCATTAAAGCGTTCTGGGCTTCCATCTGCTGATATAGCCCAGACACTGCAGCATCCAACTCTGCCCGTGTAATTCCACCACTTGGAGCTGCTTGACTTAACGAAGGAGAAGTGGCAGTATTTTCATGGACATCACCGGGTCTAGTAGATCCGTGCTTTCTTCCAGGAGCCATAATCTCTGATAGGCTTTTGGTTTTGAGAGAGAATCTTTCAACAAACTTTTGCGAAGCAATGATGAAAACACCTGAGTTCGATGCTCTCAATGAAAGCACCAAAAATGTTAACGCTAAAATTGAACGCTAACACCCCGGTGTAAGTAGAGATAAAGTGAAAGCACCACCCGTCAATACGGGAATTAGAAGTAAGTAGAAAAGTCACAGAAAAACAGTAAAAAGACAACAGTTTTATAGTGGTTCGGCTTCAAGTTAAGCCTACGTCCACTTTAATCTCCTTTATTGCTGATTCAATTACAACTTATACAACAATCTCCGATTACAACACTACTTAGACAAATAACAAGAACTCCGATGTAAGAGAATTTTTCAAATTCATGTTGAATGTATTAGATCTCTTCTGGAAGTTTGTTGAAGTGTCATTCGTGTTTGAAGTGTCCGATGAGTCGAGAAATCAGCAGAGTATAGGCGTTCCAGAAATGAGCCAAAAAGTCCCCCTCTTCGGTGGAGTAGGCATGGTATTTATAAAGGATTCCTGGAGTTAGGTCGTAGGTCGTGGGTGACCTAGGAGTTTGGTTAGCTATGTTATAAGTCGTGGGTGACCTAAGAAGTAGGAGGAGAGGGAGTGGTGACCTAAGGAACTACGACATAAGGAGGTTGTCTGGGTTTGTTGAGGTCGCGAGCGACCTAGTGGAAGATGCGGCATGTAGCTTAGTGTGACAACCCGCAAATTCGTGCCCCTTGAGTCGACACTATTTTACCTCTGTTAACTCAAGTGATACGGAAATATGAACCGTTTGGGTTTAAGAAGAAGAGATAGAAGAAAAAGAAACTAAATAATATCAGAATCTCACAGTCGCAGCGGAATAAAATATAATAGTAAATAATAGATCTTTACACAAAATGAAAACTATATCAGTTTTATACATCACATGATCAGAGTATCTCATAGATCATCAATTACCAATCAGACATACCATACAATCACAGCAGCGGAATATGTATATAAGTACAGATAATACGTCACGGACTCCAGCTCCTCTTCTGTTCCATAGCAACCTATCCTGAACAAATAATACTCGGTCTGACCCGAGCATTATAATGAAATAACACCCGAGTCAGTCTGGAATACCAGCTAATAATAATGCATCCAAATTGATTATTAAAGTTTCAAAAATCCTTTGAAAACAAAGCATCTAGTAAGACCGCGCCACAAATAAACATGTCAGGTTTTTACCTTACGATAGCTAAAAAACATTTTATAGAAATCCTCTGATATTATAATAGGGTCTATTTACAAATACTTATAAAATAGCCGAAATTGTTACATCTATTAAATTCCAGCTACTAGCCACAAAAGTGGGCAATACAAACAAAACTCGTACAAGGCTCGTAGGGAGAATGGATTTCCAACAATGACTAGGCACTGGGGTTCCACCTGTCAAAGTACGGGGCCTAGATCACCGTACCGAGGACCACTCCCGATCCCCTGCAACACAAGGCCGGACCCATCCCTTACTGGACAGTTCCGAATAAGATCACCCCGCGGTTGGGATCAGCAACCGCACCACTAAGCCGAAATAAAAGGGACATCTAGACAGGGATGACCTTACTCTCCAATGGGGGCTACCCACGAAGCCTTGCTGCATATCCCCTGATTTTCACTCATTCCCATTTGATGAGGCTTGAGGCTAAGCGTTACCTTTTAGAACATTTCACTAAGAATGCCCATCGCCCACCTGACGATGTTCCGAAAGCATTCGTCCATACAAGTCCGTCCCGAGTTCGAACGGAACCGAAGGCACTACCCCTACTACATCCATTTTGGAAATATCCTCAGGATTAGTAGCGACTAGCCCTTTCACTTCACTGCTCCATCTTTGAATCCAAAATCGTTTTCACGAAACGTACAAACCGGATCGAAGTGGTTTTCGAGAAATAAATCTCGATCTCGGTCTCTTCGAAATGATCAACGCATTGTCCAATATTGATAGTCGGTTATTTAACTATCAATTAATATTCACAACATCCATCACACAATAAATAATATTCCATACTATTTATTTTTCTCCACTATCTTTAAAAGATATATTCCAAATTTTCAAAGCTCGTTTGAAAACAATTTCCCAAAGTTCATCCTTTACAAGGTAAATCCTTTACCATATATTCCCATTGGGATAACCAAGTTCAAAACATTTAAATTTAAAACAGTTAAAACATTTTATACTGAAATATACTTTAAAATATGTAAATTTACTTCTAATTACTTACTCAAAAATATATATTTAAAATAAGTGAAGTAAAACTATTTATTAAGATCTAAACTTGGTTTACATAAAAGTTTAGTTAAACTAAATTTGAAAGTAGAGTTTCAAAGGATTAGTAACATTTCAAATAACTTTGTTCAAAACTAGCCTTTAAATAAATCTATTGGTAAAAATAATTACTAAGGTATTCATAAAAATTTACTATTGCTAATTTATCAATAATTACTTTAAAATAATAATTTCCAAAACACTCATTTAAACAAGTTTGAATTTTTAAACTTTTTTATTTATAAAATCTGTTTAAAACTCGAACTTGGTTTTTTCGCAGGGAAACTCATTCCCACTCAAACAACCCAGAAAATCCATTTTATAAATTCTGTCGATTATATTTCAATTCAGATTTATGTTTAATAACATAAATTTCCTCCCCAGGTTTAAAATAATTTCTTACGAAGCTTAACCACATTTCCATTCCCGGAAATTCACTTCCAAAGTGTAAGTGTAAAGGTCTTTTTAAATAAACTATTATAAATTTATTTAATGAAAATCATACTTAAGGAATTGCTTAAATAAATACCTACTTAAATTTCAATGGTTTTAAATAGTATTTCTAAAACATTCTAATATGCAATTTACTGCTAATTTAATTTTAAAGGGTTTCTTTTGAAATCATACTTAATTTCCAGGAAACATTATTATCAAACTAAGCCCATCGTTATTTTTAACAATTTATAACGTCTTATCAAATTTATCACCACAAATCCATACCTTCACGTTTATCAACTAATAAATGTTCCACTTTATTTATATTTCCAAATTTACAAATTTTCATTTTTCACCCAACCCAGATTCCAAATTTTATTCCTTTAAATTCTTTATTTATCGATGTCTTTATTTCTTTAAAAATCCAATTTATTTAATTTTATTTCTAAAATTCTGTGTATATACTTATCCAGCAATATCACGGTACATTTTAATTCAGAGTTATCAATCACAATATATAAACATATTGCATCATAAATTATAAAAATGATTACTATATTGTGAGGAATCCAGTTGGATCCCTCCAACCTGTTTTCCCTGCATCCACAACTATTAGCACATCACATACATAAATTTCAATCCAGACTCATAGCAACAATTATATTCACCCAATCACACAGATATTTGAATATTAACTATTTAAATTGTCCGGCATCCAGATGTGAGTGAGAATAACTCACCTTGAGTTTCGGTGAACGTTCGAAATTTAAATTAAACCGAACGACGTTTGATTTAACTCAAATTTCTACTTGCCCGAAATGATTCCCGAATTGCACTATTGCGTAGTACGCATCTCTGCGATTCCTGCCGCAAATTTCGTTTGAATCTGATGTCATACGAAAAAGTTATTCAAATTTAAAGATTTGAATTTAAATTTAAAACAAATTTTTTTTAATATTATTTACCAAAACAACGGCCTTCTTCGTCAACGTAACCAAAACGCGCAAACTCCAGGAAGCACACAAACCCACTGCAGCTATCTAGGGCTTCGAACCGCACCTCACACGAACATCCAGAGGACGATCAGACGTTGTCGCCACCATCGCCTCCACCGCCTCTACCTCCGCCCGAGAGCACACGCAGCTCGGTCAACCTAAACACGCACGATACATGCTCGAACCCACAAGAACACGACACCAAAACTCCCCCAAACGATCACTTCACGCGACATCACCCGTTGGATCTATAGACCCCTCAACGATCTACAACTTTCATTTAGAAAACTTTCGAAATCGAAGCCTAGATCACGAGATTTTTGAGAAAAAATGAAATTGAGTTTCGGCCATTGAACCAAAAGGAACGACGACGGCTCCAATATAGTTAGGGTTAGAGAATAAAATAAGTTTAAATAATAATCTTATTAATATTATTTTAATATTGATTTTCAATCTTTAACGACTTATGCAAACAAACTCCAATTCTTACGTTCCAATAGGCGTTCCTAGGGATTTTCCACGTTCCGGACACAATGGAACAAGTTTCGTAAGCTAATTTGATCGTATATGCGAGTTACGGAATTAAACGATCAATTTAGAATTAAATCCGTTGAATCGATTTCTATGCGTTTCGAGCTGCTACGGTCAAACGACAACTCCGATTGCTACGAAAATTGAAATCCGATAATAACTAACTATTACGGATCCAATGGAACTAGTTTCGTCAAATTCCAAGACTGTGCCCTGGAAGACTATTTAACTCGTCTATCAAATCGAGCGATTTTCAAAATTGTCAAAAACGCTTAGAATTTCACTTTTAAAATTTTAGTACCTTAATAATAAATCATATAAAATATATAATCATATTACAAATCATTCTGGCTCATTCCGGACCCAAAATCTGATTAATTGCATTTTAATAATATTAAATCCATTATTAAATTAATATAAAATTCCAAATAATAACTTATTGACTTCTAATTCATCCAAGGGTCCAATATTAAAATTCAAACCCAATTAGACCTCAAATAAATTTTAGGATCTAACTTTTTTTTATATATCTATTTACACTCAGAATCACCAATTATTCCAATTCTAATATTAAATTATTATTATCCAAATTTCAATTTAATTCCCGTATTTGAAATTTTACTAATTCTATTAACTTAAACAAAATCTTTTAATTCCAAATTCAAATTATAATCCATATTCAACATTTAAAACGAATTAAATGTTCAAATTTAGCGACCCAAAATTCTGGGTCGTTACACTTAGGTCGGGAGCGACCTAATAGAAGAGACGACATGTAGCTTAGGTCGTGGGCGGCCTAATGGAAGAGGTCATGCTTGCTAGTAGAAGGTGTTAGGTCGCAACTTGTTAGGTCGTTAGGTCGTTAGACCTTTAGATCGTTAGGTCGCTGGACCTTTTGGTCACTAGGTCGCTATGCCTTTAGATCGTTAGGTCGCTGGACCATTAGGTCGTTAGGTCACTTGACCATTAGGTCGTTAGGTCGCTTTACCATTAGGTCATTAGGTCGCTTGTGTGTTGATCCGTTAGGTCGCTTGGCTCCTTAACTAGTTAGGTCGCTAGGCTCTCCAACAGGTTAGGTCGCTATTCAGAATAGGGTTAACAATCAATATAGAGCATATAAAATATAACAGGTATCAACAACAGTTTATATTCAATAATAAATTAATAACTGTTTAATTGGCAGTTTATGTGCAATAATAAATAAATTTAACTGGCAATTTATATGCAATAATAAAATTAAATAACAATTTAATTTAAGTAAATGCAATCTAACTAAGATGATGATTAAATATATGCCCAAACAATCATAGATAAATTTTGAATCTCATCAAAATTAATTTAACAAACATAAGAAATTTTAGAAGTTGTGAGTGGGTTAAAACACCCATCTTTGATTTTATCCCATAAAAATCCAAACAGAAGCGCAAGACTCAACAATCTCCAAATTCAACTAAATCAATTTCATGTTGTCTGGAATATAAATTTGAATCCAACAGAAGAAATAGCGCGTGAATCAAAGTTTATATGCAAAAGATATTCATGTTACAAGAAGTATTATTAAAATAAAAATTAGTACGCATTAAAAATATATATAAATAAACAAATTTAATTACTTACGTTTTCTTAAGACGAGGCTTCAGGAAAAGATTGAAGAACAACTGAGATGAGGATAGGAAGTGTACGAAAAATGAAAAAGAATCTTTTTTATAAAAGAACGCTTTTGGATTTGCAAGAATAAGAGCTTTTGAAGTGGTGTTAGGAGAAAGAAGAAATAAGATGTAGATTATTTATAATTAGGAAACGAATGCGGAGGGACAAAAATAAATGTCACGTTTTATTATTAAACTTCAGGTATTAATAATATATAAGGAAATGTAAGAAGGAATGGAAAAGTTTGCAATTGAAAGTAGAATTTTGTATATGTGAAAATGAGGTGGCAAGAATTAAATACAACCTAAAAGTGCTCAGGTATTAAACAGATGGAGAAATAAATGGATCAAGTATTAACAGTAAGGTAACTATTTTAAAACATTCGTGCAACAATTAAATAAAAAAATGAAGGGACCATGTACCTCGCACAACCTTTTGAAATTTAATTTTTTTATAACGTAACTAAATTAACTTCATTAACTCAAATAATATTCAAATTTGTACACATTTAGGTTTTTATATACGCATAATAAAATATTTATACTTACCTTAAAAATGAAAATGTTCAATTTTGTTTTCTCAAAATGATCTTTTATTTCCATTAAAACACCCTTTTTGTTTAACACAAAATGTGCGTTTTTTTTTTAAATCTTTTAATTGCAATCAACGTTTCATTTCATTTTAATTGAAACATTAGAATTACATAAATTGAAGTTACTTACAAAGTTAAATTTTAAAACAGATAACTAAAATGGACAAAAAAATATATAACAATTTTTTATTTAAACACGTTTATAAATTTATTGTTTATACACAAGAGTAATAAATATATTATTTTCCTATTCTTGTAATCAGTCTGTAAGCTAAAACACAGTTCAAATAAACATATATTTCTTTCTTTAAAATCAATCTTTCTATTCTTTATTTTAATGAAATCAAACCTACATTCACAGATGGTATCTTCATTTTGTTTAATGTAAATGTTTTTTTTCTTTCATTGAATCAAAACTTTCCTTATATTTTCACAAAACATATGCTGCTTTTAATTACACCTATTAATTTACAAATAGTATTCTCTCTCCTATTAATTAGAAATTTTCAATTACATTCATTTCGGTTGATTAAGTTTCAAAATGGACTAAATGAATGTAATGAGAAGTATAACAATTTTTCCTATCTAATAGTAATTTAAACATATTTACATTATTGGATACAAATAGTAATTACACATTTCTCACTAAATAATAGTTACTCATCTCTACAATCAATCTTTCGACTAACAAACATTTCAAATAAATAAACATATTTTATTCTTTTATTTTGATTTTCACTCCTTACTATTAAAGCAATCATTACATTATGAATACAATTAACATTTCTATTTCTTTTTATTACGTTCACACTACAATTATGGTTTTATTCCACATTAATGTAACATTTTGTTGACATTTATTTGAAATTGATCAGTTAAATTGGTAACAACACCAATTGTCACCATTATACATTTTGTAATATTTGTAAGTTAATTCTTTACAAATAATTATTACAACTCTCATTACATTACACTTATTCCATTTCTATCCATTACACATTATTTTCTTAATAAATCAACCTTTAAATTATCAATTGCCTTTTAAATCCTACTATAAATCAATGCACACATTTATTAAAATTTATACTCCTAATTTATTTATTCACCTTGATTTCATTCTTTTTATTAAATCCATTAGCACTCTATCAATAAAATTTACATTATTATCGCATATTACTCAAATTTACATTAACGTAATACCTAAATTTAAATTTACGTTATTACCACATATTACCTAAATTTACATTATTTCCACATATTACCTAAACTTACATTAACGTAATACCTAAATTTAAATTTACATTTACATTATTACCACAAATTACCTAAATTTACATTATTTCCACATATTACCTAAACTTACATTAGCGTAATACCTAAATTTAAATTTACATTATTACCACTTATTACCTAAATTTACATTATTACCACATATTACCACAAATTACATCATTTATTACTTTACAAAATACCCAACATTTCTATGCATCTTATTACATTTATATCTTGTAATTATTTTCGTAAACTCATAATTGTAATACCAAATTTTATTTTAAATTTCAATTGATTCCCATTCACAGCTTAATAGCCTAAGTAAACTGGTAACAAATAATAACGGTCACTATTTTCCCTAAATCACATTTATAGGTTTATAGTTTACAACAAATGTTGCAATGACTTATATGATATTGATTTTATCCAATCGCCATTTAATTTATACTAATTCATCAATTTGTACAATATATCTCTTGTTTCCTTAAAATAAATTTATGTTTCTATTAATTTTCGTTCACACTTCCATTACTATATTAATAATCATTGAAGTAGCGTTTATTAACAATAAAAACATTATAATTACTTGAAGAACACTGATTTTTCAATGACCATTTATTATAATTTGAATTCATTAATTTAATTCAATGCTTGCATTTTGTTTTCATATAATTAGTCGCAGCTACCGCCCACCTCGAGCCACACCTCCAAATCAAAAATCAAAAGTGGCCATCGAATAAATCCAAAAGTCAGAGTTTAATATCGAAGGGATGTGTCCAATAAGAGGGGCTACCTCCTTGGCCCAAGAATCGCTCCTATTTTAGCCACCTTATGCCAACTCATGGGAGTCGGGTCCACGTATTTACCTTAAGGGAAACGCCGCCACCATCCTACTTCATTCTGGAATATCCACCGCGTACATGGTTGTTAAAGTGGTTTTCGGAGTTGGCAGAGAGTATGACAACTTCTGATCCCGGTCTCTTCAACAAGCAAACGTTATTATAACACCGCAGGTCTTTTCAAAATAGTTTATACTTTAAAACCAGAATAAAATAACTATTTCAAAACCATATAAATACGAAATCATTTCTATTTTAAAATCCAAATCAATATGATATCATTTTTATTTCAAATATATCTTTTTCCAAAAATCATAGTACTTTCAAATATATATACCTTAAACCCATAGCTTCGAAACATAATTTTCAATACTTAAATGGCTTAATAATAAATTACTTTATAAAGTGAATTAGCTTTTTGATTTCTCAAATCAATTCCAAATACAAATTTGAATTCCCAGATAAACCATTTAAATTTCCATGTATTCAAAGTTTTTAATATTCCACCATTTCAAAACTAAATTTTTAATTCATATACATGCCCCAAATTCCCTTTTACTATTATTTAGCTTTGAAATACTTACTTAATAAATCCAGTATCCTTTAAATAAAAATTTCAAAATTCAATAATTGAATATTCCTCAATTTATTTAGGCTAGATATATTCACTTAAATCATCTTAAACCCGAATTTAGTTATAACACCATATTCTTCCAAATCTAAATTTCAATAAGTTCTTAATTAAATAAAATCTCAAATCAATTTCAAAATTATCTTCTCAACTTTGATTTATAAAAATCAATATAAACTCTATATTAGAATATGATTTAAGTAACCACTTATCCATAATATATTTTAATAAAATCAACTTTATTATTAGCTTACTTCATACTTTAAACAATTTTATACATATCTTAAAACCAAGAACTTAGCTATATATAAAATAACCTTTATCAAATATCCAAATCAATATCTCAAAAATCATATATATTCTTTACAAACCATATATATCATTTCAAAATATTATTATATATATGTATACCGTGGTGTCTGTATATAATTTTCTATCCTATGGTCAAGTTATACGGATATTTATCATTTCAATCCGCAATTTAAAAATAAAAATTACGATTATATATCATTTCAAACCGTAATCCCGATAAGATAAGAATGCATAATAACTTGCAGTTTATACAATATAGAACACATCATCCATTCACCAAATATCAATCATCAACTGTTTATTCAATCATCATCCAGTTTAAACAAAACATCAATATAGAGCATATGAAATAGAACAGGTATCAACGAATAGTTTATATTCAATAATAAATTAATAACTATTTAACTGGTAGTTTATATGCAATAATAAATAAATTTAACTGGAAATTTATATGCAATAATAAAATTAATTAACAATTTAATTTAAATAAATGCAATCTAACTGAAATGATGATTAAATATATGCCCAGACAATCATAGATAAATTTTAAATCTCATCAAAATAAATTTAACAAACATAAGAAATTTTAGAAGTTGTGAGTGGGTTAAAACACTCACCTTTGATTTTAGCCCATAAAAATCCAAACAGAAGCGCAAAACTCAACAATCTCCAAGTTCAACTAAATCAATTTCATGATGTTCGGAATATAAATTTGAATCCAACAGAAGAAATCGAGCGTGAATCAAAGTTTATATGCAAAAGATATTCATGTTACAAAAAGTATTATTAAATTAAAAATTAGCATGCGTTAAAAATATATATAAATAAACAAATTTTAATACTTACGTTTTCTCAAGATGAAGCTTCAGGAAAAGATTGAAGAATAACTGAGATGAGGATAGGAAGTGTACGAAAAACAAAAAAGAATCATTTTTATAAAAGAATGCTTTGGGATTTGCAAGAATAAGAGCTTTTGAATATGAGGTGTTAGGAGAAAGAAGAAATAAGGTGTGGGTTATTTATAATTAGGAAACAAATGTGGAGGGACAAAAATAAATGTCACGTTTTATTATTAAAGCTTCAGGTATTGAAAATATATAAGGAAATGTAAGTAGGAATGGAAAAGTTTGCAAACGAAAGTAGAATTTTGTATACGTGAAAATGAGGTGGCAAGAATTAAATACAACCTAAAAGTGCTCAGGTATTAAACAGATGGAAAAATAAACGGATCAAGTATTAATAGTAAGGTAACTATTTTAAAACGTTCGTGCAACCATTAAAAAAAATAAAGGTACTATGTACCTCGCACAACCTTTTGAAATTTAATTTATTTGTAACGTAACCAAATTAGCTTCATTAACTCAAATAATATTCAAATTTGTACGCATTTAGGTTTTTATCTATGCATAATAAAATATTTATACTTATCTTAAAAATGAAAACGTTCAATTTTGTTTTCTCAAAATGATCTTTTATTTCCATTAAAACACCCTTTTTGTTTAACACAAAACGTGCGTTTTTTTAAATCTATTAATTGCATTCAACGTTTCATTTCCTTTTAATTGAAATATTAGAATTACATTAATTGCAGTTACTTACAAAGTTAAATTTTAAAACAGACAACTAAAATGGATAAAAAATATATATAGAACAATTGTTTATTTAAACACGTTTGTAAATTTATTGTTTATACACAAGAGTAATAAATAAATTATATTTCTACTCGTGTAATCAGTCTGTAAGCTAAAACACAGTTCAAATAAACATATATTTCTTTCTTTAAAATCAATCTTTCTATTTTTTATTTTAATGAAATTAAACCTACATTCACAGATGAAACCTTCATTTTATTTGATGTAAATATTTTTTTTTCATTGAATCAAAACTTTCCTTATATTTTCACAAAACATACACTGCTTTTAATTACACCTACTAATTTACAAATAGTATTGTCTCTCCTATTAATTAGAAATTTTCAATTAAATTCATTTCAGTTGATTAGGTTTCAAAATGGACTAAATGAATGTAATGAAGTAAAACAATTTTTCCTATCTAATAATAATTTAAACATATTTACATTATTGGATACAAATAGTAATTACGCATTTCTCACTACATAATAGTCACTCATCTCTACAATCAATCTTTCAGCTAACAAACATTTCAAATAAATAAATATTTTTTTACTCTTTTACAAAACTTATTCATTTATATTCTTTTATTTTGATTTTCACTCCTTACTATTAAAGTAATCATTACATTATAAATACAATTAACATTTCTATTTCTTTTTATTACGTTCACACTACAATTATGGTTTTATTCCATATTAATGTAACATTTTGTTGACATTTATTTGAAATTGATCAGTTAAATTGGTAACAACACCAATTGTCACCATTATACATTTTGTAATATTTATAAGTTAATTCTTTACAAATAATTATTACAACAACTCTCATTACACTACACTTATTCCATTTCTATCCATTACACATTGTTTTCTTAATAAATCAACATTTAAATTATTAATTGCCTTTTAAATCCTACTATAAATCAATGCACACATTTATTAAAATTTATACTCCTAATTTATTTATTCATCTCGATTTCATTCTTTTTATTAAATCCATTAGCACTCTATGAATAAAATTTACATTATTACCGCATATTACCTAAATTTACATTAACGTAATACCTAAATTTAAATTTACATTATTACCACATATTACCTAAATTTACATTATTTCCACATATTACCTAAACTTACATTAACATAATACCTAAATTTAAATTTACATTATTATCACTTGTTACCTAAATTTACATTATTACCACATATTACCACAAGTTACATTATTTATTACTTTACAAATACCCAACATTTCTATGCATCTTATTACATTTATATCTTGTAATTATTTTCTTAAACTTATAATTGTAATACCAAATTTCATTTTAAATTTCAATTAATTCCCACTCACAGCTTAATGGTAACAAATAATAACAGTCACTATTTTCCCTAAATCACATTTATAGGTTTATAGTTTACCACAAATGTTGCAATGACTCATATGATATTGATTTTATCCAATTACCATTCAATTTATAATAATTCATCAATTTGTACAATATATCTCTTGTTTCCTTAAAATAAATTTATGTTTCTATTAAGTTTTCATTCACACTTCCGTTACTATATTAATAATCATTGAAGTAACGTTTATTATCAATAAAAACATTATAATTACTTGCAGAACACTGATTTTTCAATGACCATTTATTATAATTTGAATTCCTTAATTTAATTCAATGCTTACATTTTGTTTTCATATATTCAGTTTATTTCCAAATATTCCTATTTACAATCAACTTTAACCTAAGCAGTCATTTCAATCAATTTGAATTGCATTAAATTGGTTATTCATCAGTGCCATTAACATTACTCCTTAATTTACATACAGTTACTATTAATCAACGTATTATTCCATCGGTAAATTAAATGCCTACTTTTATTTACTTATATTTTAAATTTTATACCCAAATGCAACAAATTTACACTTTCCATTATTATATAAATTTGAATTCCATTCTAGTTAATATTTTTATTGGTAATTCACAAATTCAACATTCCCTTTTGTTTCTTATATTAAACTTATAACCAAGTATGACAATTTACACTATTTCAATTAGTTTCAACATAAATTTTAAATTGTTGATTTTAATTACAGTTGATACATCTAATTTCTACATTCGCTCCCATATAAATTATGAGATTTTTATTTTTTTGTAAATTTAAATTAAAAATCTTATTAATTTAATTCATTTTAAACATCGAATTTTACGGGTCGTTACAATTCTTCTTTATTCTTACTTAAAGTTAAATTTATTCCTCTCAATATATTTTATCATCTATGCCCATTATACTTACTCTTATTATAACTGCTTTAATTTATTGTTAGTTCCATTAACATCATTTTATATTGTAAATTATTCAATTAACCTTTTATTCTATTTACTCAGGTTAACCATTTTATAACTAAAATTTAAGTGTATAAATTTTATTTTAATCATTCAAATTTTATTTATAAAATCTTTTTATGTTGTATATTATCCAATTACATTGTTAACGTCTGTACAATTTGGGTAACTTATATTTAAATGCAATTGAATATTATACAAATAAAACTTTCTAATTCCCTCATCTCAAGTTTGAATCATTTATCTGAAATTTTGATTTTCTTTTTATGATTGAAATAATTCTTTAAGTTAAAGTTTAAGAATAAAATTTCCGATTCCTTCAAACCATTTAGAGATAAATAAATGTATATATATAATATTTCAAATCAAATTTAAGTCATATATCAATATTTATTATAAATCCAATCTTATTTTAGAAACTCAAATCAATTAAATTTCCCCAAAACAAAGCTGTAGCAAGACTATAGAACGGTCCCTTCACTTTGAAACTCGAAAATGAACGTCGATGATGCCACAGTCATCACCGAAGTTATTTTCTAGCGACAGAGAGAAGAGCACTAATTTTAAACTTTAAAATTTTTTGGAAACAAATTTCTGTTAGAAAATACTTAAAATAATATACCCCTTTTAAAACTTTAAACCCAAGGTTTGAAAACATCCAGAGATTAAATTCCCTAATTTCTTGTTTTAAACTCATTTCAGTTCCCAAATCAATTTATAAACAGCTATTTATAAATTCATTTATAGAACAATAAATGATAAATCAAGTATTATCATTTCAAATGATTAATTTAAATCAATTTATTTGTAACAACCAGGGGTTTTGCACCCATATATAATCGTCATTAAACGATTAAAATTGCTTGCTAGTTAATATTGGGAGATTTTAACTGGGCTGAAATTCTTTCAAAAATTTGTTAAGTGTATGTGGGCTTTAAGAAAAATATTGGGCCACGTTTTTTTGTGTTGTGTTATCAAAAAAGAACACCGGTCTTTCCCTTCATTCACATTCGGAAGCCTTACAAAACATACGAGAGAAAAAAATATGGCGGCTCGTTTTTTTTACGTTCCTCTTCTTCAAATTAGGGCTTTTGATTTTCGAAGAGAAAAATGGGGACTTTGGTTGATGGATCTGTGCTCGTCAAAAAGGTGAGTGATTTTTAATTACTCACATCTAATTCAATTTCATATATATGTGATTTTTTGATTTCCACGGCTTTGAATTCTGTGGTACTTTGACTTCGGTCATTTTTATTTTGTGACAGTATTTTGGCTTCGACCTTCTTGTGCTTTGCGAACTCAATTTAGAGTTTTCGTGTAATTGGTGGTAGCCGACTTTTTTTCGATCATTTCCTCTTGATATGCTTTCAGCTTCAACTCTAGACTGATCGATTTTCGGTCGTTACGGTTGCGAAATTTTTGGCAGTGCTTGTGCTTTTCGATGATAAGGTGAGTGTTTTTATCACTCACACCTTTAATTCAAGCCTAAGTTTATTTAGAGTTTGAATTCCTTGATTTTGTTAGTTCTTGTTGTCATCGACACTGATTTATTTTGAAATCTGCAAACTTAACTTTGTGAAAATATTTTAGATGGAAATTTACTTTGGCTTTGCAATTGGTTTCAGTGTTGACTTTGGCCTTTAATTAGGTTTGAAACTGTTGATCTATGATTTGTTGGAATTCGTCTGTGTATTTTGTTTCGGCCACAGTATTGCAGTCTTTTTGCTTCCTGCCTTAACTGTGTTCACTGTGTTCATAGTGTTGCTCTTTGTACTTGATTCAAACTGAGTTTGAATTGTGACTTCACTATGTTCGAGTTGTATACATACTTGTTGGTCTATAGCTCCATGTTGCATTGAACTCTGTTGACATGAATATTACATTTGAGTATTTTTCATTCACATTGCTACTTTATGGCTTCGACCATTATGCATTTGGTCATACTACATACATATGCAGTTCACTATTCGACTTATTAAACTTGGCCTTTGATCAAAACTGCATACGTGTAGTTGTCTGTTGCATACCTGCGCACCTTTTGATTTGATCTCATTGACTTTGAGTTGCCTTTGTTTCCAATTTTTGGTATACATGAATGCAGTTTTAATCCGCCTGGCCTGTATTTGCTAACCTGTCTTGTGCAGTTGCATTCTAGTCTGGCTTGCATTATGCATTTCTCTGTTGCCTACATGTTGATTTCGTATAATTTGCCACTCCTAGTCTTAGTGTTATTCATGCATCCTGATGAGCATTCTTACATGAAGTACATGTCGACTTTTCTTGCTGCCTGGTTGACATGAATGGACTGTATAGTCTTTGCTGTTTTGAGTTTCACTGCCTGGTTGTGATACCACTGCCTTTGTGCACTTCATAATTCGAGTTGAGTTGCTTTTGCAGTTGTGTTGAGTCTGGGACTTGACCTTTTGCATTTTGTTGTAGTTTGATTGGGTTGTAATTGCACCACTTTTGTCATGTTGAATGGAGTCACTGAAGCTTCACTTGTTGCCATTCACTTGAGTTCGAGTCATTTGTTTCAGATACTAAGTGTACACATACATCTGCGGTCATACATAAATATATGTATGTTGTTGCACCATTGTTGTTTCACTGCTTCACTGGTTACCATTTACTTGGTTTGTGTTTCACTGTGCAGCCCTGTTTATTTGATACCCTGTTGCATTTGGGTTGGTTGCTGCATTAACTTGTTTTCATGAGTGACTTGAACTTGATTTATATTTTCTTTGAGCATACTACTGGTTTGATGTGCATTGCACCTTGAGTGTGCTTGCATCTGAGTTTTTGTTACAGTCTTGCCTTGTGATCTTGTGGTGGCTGCAGTTTCATTTTGTCTGCAGTTGTGTTGAGTCATGACAGCCGTGACTTGACCTTTGCAGTTTCGACTTGTTGTAAATATTTGGAGTTGTGATGACATCATATACTGTAGTGGCGAGGCAGTGCACGTGAGCGTGTACTGCAGCCACACGGTATTGATTTTATTGATATTTCTTTTGCATTTTCAATCATTGGGCTTTTGTGTAATTCATCACTGTAGTGGCGAGGCAGTGTACGCGAGCGTGTACTGCAGCCAAAAAAGTATTGACTTTTTAAGTGATATTTCAATTGTTTGAATTGTTTTGTGTGTCCAATTCAATGTTTTGAAATTGTATTTTGATTTGGTTTGATTTGATCATTTTGTTATTGTCTAATTATCTATTTGATAATTATGTTATGAGCTTCTAATTATTTATTTAATAATTATATTTTGTTGTTAATTGCCGTTTAGGCAATTCTGTTGTTTTCAAAATTTATTTGTTGATAATACTTCTATTTATCTTTGTTGATGATTTGGATTTGATGTACAATGCTGTTCCGTGTTATATCTACCGTTATCCGATTTTCTTATTAAAGGATTGGATAGACAAGATTTCTGTGACTGTCGTCTATTTGTTAATTAATTATTATTGCTTCCGTGCATTAATAATCGAGTTTTAATTAGACTGACCCGCGTATTATTTGCTTTTGAATTTAATACTCGGGTCAGACCGAGTTATTTCAGGTTGTTGATATCTTGCTTTGGGTTGCTTCTTGAGCTATGAAGTCACTTTATATCTTTTGGGGTAGTCGTTGTCATAGTATAGGATGATATGTATTCGTGTATATTATTGTCAATAATGTACTTGTATATATAACTTCCTGTGTCGACGGTTGTAGTTATATCATATGTATCATATCACGTGTATTGTAACCGACTTCAGTTATATATATATACATACATACATATATACATATATATATATATATATATATATATATATATATATATATATATATATGAGATTTTATATTATCTATCTTCCGCATTTACCTTATTTGTGTTATTATTATATATGTTGTCCTAAACTATTATGAACCATCGTAGTTCGTTTTATATTAGAACTGGATATGTCAATGGGAGTAAACAAATGAGAGATGGAAAATAAATATACCACTCCTATCGAGATAACCAATACTAGTGTAAGGCCTAACTATGGATGGTCGCTCCTATCCATCCTTATTCTTCGTAATAACAGACAATATTTCTTTAATACTCTATGTTATTGTGAGCATAGAGGTGGGGCGTCCCTGTTGGTATTAGAGCGAGGGGTTTATGGACATATTATAAAACATAACTTAGATGGAACATGTGTTACAACTATTTATTGATGTTTTTATTTGTGCCTTGAGTCAAAACTAAAGTTTTGAAATTATGATGAAATTTTTAAATATCTTTATTTAAAAATAAAAGTGAAATTGTGTTTTGATGATTGAGTAATTTGTGTTCTGTTTATCAGAGTGCGCAGCGGAAACAGTGAGACTGCCTTCGTTAAATACAGCTGATAACCTTTTGATTTAAAAATCCAAATATGAAAATGAAATAAATTTCATTATGTTGTTACATAGATGTGTTTATTTTTGTTTTCTTTGAAAATTTCGAATCCGATTTGAGGATCCGAAGCAATTGCAATTATGTGATTTTGTTTAGATTTTTGTTGTTTTAAAGTATTTTCATTGAAGATATATTCGAGTGATTTCTTTTTTCATTTTGTAGTATACGTGCAAAATTTGAGTTGCACGTTACTACATTATTTTTATGTGAATCGGTGTTTGGTTTTAAACGTATTTTGTTGCCGTTATTTTTATAACGGGATTTTTACACCGGTGCTAAATTTTTGAAGCACGATGTTTTGTTGACATTTTAATGAATGAGAATTCACTGGTATTATATTTTGATGCGAATTATTTTGATGAGATTTTTATGTATAAAAATTACTGTCGCTTTGACTTCAGTAACCATCAAATTTAAAGTGAATTTTCAAGCGGTTATCCCGCAATGCTGATTTTGAGATCCGTTTTTACGGCGTTTTGAGAAGTGCAATTTTCTTATCGAATTTGCTACAGATGTTGCTGTTTTAATCACGTGATTAAAAATTGTTTTAAAATAATTTTTTTTTCAAAATTTCTATAGTTTGTGCTTTCAAAAGAATGAGGAGGCGATTTAAAAGCTTCAGCAAAATTGAGGACTATGAACCCTTACTTTTTCGGATTCGCTTAATTCCAGACTTGTCCGTTTGAGAACGTAAAATGTTAATTTATTTAAAATACACAATTTTTCACTTTCAAGGAAACGATGAAGAGAATTAAACGATTTAGTAAAACTCGTGGTATGGGACATGTGCGTTTGCTATTTCGATTAATTCCAGACTTGTTAATTGAAATATTTGTTGTTTGATGATTTTGTGTGCTTTCGAGCCACTATGATGGACCTTCGGGTCATATTTGGACCTTCGGGTCATATGATGGACCTTCGGCTCAATACTAGTACTAGACCTTCGGGTCATTTGTTGGACCTTCGGGCCATTTGTTAGGCGTCAAAAGCAGCGTAGCTAAAACTCGCCATTTGTTGGGATCGATCCACCTTTTATGTTGATTTTCTAGTCATCTTAATTGATTTCAAGATATTTGTTGTTTCCAATTATCTGCAGGCAATTGGATATTTGTTGTTTCTGATTATCGTTTTTGATAATTAGATATTTGGTTATTTGAGATTTCTGATTATCGTTTTTAATAATTAGATATTTGTTGATTTGAGTTCTATTTATCGTTATTGATAATTAGATATTTGTTGGTTTGAGATTTCTGATTGTCGTTTTTGATAATTAGATATTTGTTGATTTGAGATTTCTAATTGTCGTTTTTGATAATTAGATATTTGTTGATTTGAGTTCTAATTATCGTTTTTGATAATTAGATATTTGTTAATTTGAGATTTCTAGTTATCGTTTTTGATAATTAGATATTTGTTGATTTGAGATTTCTGATTATCGTTTTTGATTATTATATATTTGTTGATTTGAGATTTCTGATTATCGTTTTTGATAATTAGATATTTGGTGATTTGAGTTCTGATTATCGTTTTTGATAATTAGATATTCTTGATTAGTGTTCTAATTATTGTTTTTGATAATTAGATATTTGTTGATTTGAGATTTCTGATTATCGTTTTTGATTATTATATATTTGTTGATTTGAGATTTCTAATTATCGTTTTTGATAATTAGATATTTGTTGATTTGAGTTCTAATTATCCTTTTTGATAATTAGATATTTGTTGATTTGAGATTTCTAATTATCGTTTTTGATAATTAGATATTTGTTGACTTGAGATTTCTGATTATCGTTTTGATAATTAGATATTTGTTGATTGAGTTCTAATTATCGTTTTTGATAATTTCGTGTTTGTTGATTTGAGTTCTAATTATCGTTTTTGATAATTATATATTTGTTGATTTCATCTTTCTGGTTATCGTTTTTGATAATTAGATATTGTTGATTTGAGATTTCTAATTATCGTTTTTGATAATTAGATATTTGTTTATTTGAGATTTCTGATTATCGTTTTTGATAATTAGATATTTTTTGATTTGAGTTCTAATTATCGTTTTTGATAATTACATATTTGTTGATTTGAGATTTCTGATTATCGTTTTTGATAATTAGATATTCGTTGATTTGAGTTCTGATTATCGTTTTTGATAATTAGATATTTGTTGATTTGAGTTCTGATTATCGTTTTTGATAATTAGATATTTGTTGATTTGAGATTTCTGATTATCGTTTTTGATAATTAGATATTTGTTGATTTGAGATTTCTTATTATCGTTTTTGATAATTAGATATTTGTTGATTTGAGATTTCTTATTGTCGTTTTTGATAATTGGATATTTGCTAATTTTGCCGATTATGAGATTTTCTAGTCTCTAATTGATTCTAGATTATGTTGATTATATGGAATTGCTATTTTCTATCTATCTATGTTGATAGTTAGAGTTTGCTGATTATAAAGTTCGTGTTTTCTAATTATCTGTTGGATAACTAGATATTTGCGGTTTTGCGATATGTGATTTGTGTTTTCTAATTGTCTTTGTTGATGATTAGATTTTGCAGTTTTCTAAATATCGTATCGATAATTAGATATTGCTATTTTGTGATTTCTGTATTCTATTTATCTAATTGATAATTAAATTTTGCTGATAATTGTAATTATTCAGTTTGCTGTTTTCTGATTATCTACTTGATAATTAGATTTTGTTGAGAATTTGTGAATTTCTTTTATGGAATTAAAAGATTTCTTAGGCATTTATGTTCTTTACCTTTATTTTTCTAGCTTAACTAGTTTAAGTTAGAAAAATAATTGTTATTGACGACTTTAATTATGAAAAATACGGGGACACAATTTTTATAAGGAGGGGGGTCTGTAACAACCCGGGGTTTTGCACCTATATATAATCGTCATTAAACGATTAAAATTGCTTGCTAATTAATATTGGTAGATTTTAACAGGGCTGAAATTCTTTTCCAAAATTTGTTAAGTGTATGTGGGCTTTAAGAAAATTATTGGGCCATGTTTTTTGTGTTGTGTTATCAAATACGAACACAGGTCTCTCCCTTCATTCACATTCACAAGCCCTAACAAAACGTACGAGAGAAAAAAAATACGGCGGCTCGCTTTTTTTCATTCCTCTTCTTCAAATTAGGGCTTTTGATTTTCGAAGAGAAAAATGGGGATTTCGGTTGATGGATCTATGCTCGTCAAAAAGGTGAGTGATTTTTAATTACTCACGTCTAATTCAATTTCATATATATGTGATTTTGTGATTTCCACGGCTTTGAATTCTCTGGTACTTTGACTTTGGTCATTTTGATTTTGTGATAGTATTTTGGCTTCAGCCTTCTGGTGCTTTGCGAGCTCAATTTAGGGTTTTCGTGTAATTGGTGGTAGCCGACTTTTGTTCGATCGTTGCCTCTTGATATGTTTTCGGCTTCAACTCCGGACTGATCGATTTTTGGTCATTACGGTTGCGAAATTTCTGGCATCGCTTGTGCTTTTCGATGATAAGGTGAGTGTTTTTATCCCTCACATCTTTAATTCAAGTTTAAGTTTATTTAGAGTTTGAATTCCTTGATTTTGTTCGTTCTTGTTGTCTTCGGCACTGATTTATTTTGAAATCTGCAAACTTAATTTTGTGAAAATATTTTAGATGAGAATTTACTTTGGCTTTGCAATTGCTTTTGGTGTTGACTTCGGCCTTTAATTGGGTTTGAAACTGTTGATCTACGATTTGTTGGAATTCGTCTGTGTATTTTGTTTCGGCCACAGTATTGCAGTCTTTTTGCTTGCTGCCTTAACTGTGTTCACTTTGTTCAAAGTGTTGCTCTTTGTACTTGATTCAAACTGAGTTTGAATTGTGACTTCACTGTGTTCGAGTTGTATACATACTTGTTGGTCTGTAGCTCCATGTTGCATTGAACTCTGTTGACATGAATATTACATTTGAGTATTTTTCATTCACATTGCTACTTTATGGCTTCGACCATTATGCATTTGGTGACACTACATACATATGCAGTTCACTGTTCGACTTAGTATACTTGGTCTTTGATCAAAACTGCATACATGTAGTTGTCTGTTGCATACCCGCGCACCTTTTTATTTGGTATCATTGACTTTGAGTTGCCTTTGTTTCCAATTTTTGGTATACACGAATGCATTTTTAATCTGCCTGGCCTCTATTTGCGAACCTGTCTTGTGCAGTTGCATTCTGGTCTGGCTTGCATTATGCATTTCTCTGTTGCCTACATGTTGATTTCGTATAATTTGCCACTCCAAGTCTGATTGTTATTCATACATCCCGATGAGCATTCGTACATGAAGTATATGTCGATTTTGCTTGCTGCCTGGTTGACATGAATGGACTGTATAGTCTTTGCTGTTTTGAGCTTCACTACCTCGTTGTGATACCACTGCCTTTGTGCACTTGGTCATTCGAGTTGAGTTGCTTTTGCAGTTGTGTTGAGTCTTGGACTTGACCTTTTGCATTTTGTTGTAGTTTGATTGGGTTGTAATTGCACCACTTTTGTCATGTTGAATGGAGTCACTAAAGCATCACTTGTTGCCATTCACTTGAGTTCGAGTCATTTGTTTCAGATACTAAATGTATACATACATCTGCGATCATACATAAATACATGTATGTTGTTGCACCATTGTTTTTTCACTCTTCACTAGTTACCATTTACTTGGTTTGTGTTTCACTGTGCAACCCTGTTTATTTGATACCCTGTTGCATTTGGGTTGGTTGCTGCATTAACTTGTTTTCATGAGTGACTTGAACTTGATTTATATTTTCTTTGAGCATACTATTGGTTTGATGTGCATTGCGCCTTGAGTGTGCTTGCATCGGAATTTTTGTTGCAGTCTTGCCTTGTGATCTTGTGGTGGCTGCAGTTTCATTTTGTTTGCAGTTGTGTTGAGTCATGACAGCCGTGACTTGACCTTTGCAGTTTTGACTTGCTATAAATATTTGGAGTTGTGATGACATCATATACTGTTGTGGCGAGGCAATGCATGCGAGCGCGTACTGCAGCCACGCAGTATTGATTTTATTGACATTTCTTTTGCATTTTGAATCATTGGGCTTTTGTGTAATTCATCACTGTAGTGGCGAGGCAGTGCACGCGAGCGTGTACTACAGTCAAAACAGTATTGACTTTTTAAGTGATATTTCAATTGTTTGAATTGTTTTGTGTGTCCAATTCAATGTTTTGAAATTGTATTTTTATTTGGTTTGATTCGATCATTTTGTTGTAGTCTAATTATCTATTTGATAATTAGATTATGAGCTTCTAATTATTTATTTAATAATTAGATTTTGTTGTTAATTGTCGTTTAGGCAATTCTGTTGTTTTCAAAAATTATTTGTTGATAATACTATTTATCTGTGTTGATGATTTGGATTTGCTGTATAATGCTGTTCCGTGTTATATCTACCGTTATCCGATTTTCTTATTAAAGGATTGGATAGATGTGATTTCTGTGACTGTCATCTATTTGTTAATTAATTATTATTGCTTTGGTGCATTAATAACCGAGTTTGAATTAGACTGACCCGCGTATTATTTTCTTTTGAATTTAATACTCTGGTCAGACCGAGTGATTTCAGGTTGTTCATATCTTGCTTTGGGTTGCTGTTTGAGCTATGAAGTCACTTCATATCTTTTGGAGTAGTCATTGTCATAGTATAGGATGATATGTATTCGTGTATATTATTGTCAATAATGTATGTTGGGCGAATCCTCACCACTGATCCAAGGTCCCACCGAACCAGGCCTCGCCTCGCTACTTGCCGAATCGGCCCTAAGACCAACCCTGCAGAACCAAAAGCGCTCACCAACAACTGCCGAACCAACCAAGACCGGACCAACCCTCACCACAACTGCCGAACCAAACCAAGACCGGACCAACCCTCTACACACCACCGAATCAAACTCCACCAAGCTACGACCGAACCAAGCTTCGCCGAACCAAGCTCTGCCGAACCAGATGTGCTAGGCCAGATTGCTTCAGCCCAGGACCACCAGCAGCTATATACATCCAAGACCCCTGCCCCCAGCCTCACTCTATAAATAGAGGGTCAGGGGTACAACAATGGCGGACAATTTTGAGAGCTCAAGCACGGAAGGAACTTTCAAACAACTTTCATATACTTATATACAAAGCTTTGTACTTGTAATCTGAAAGAAAAAGGAGAATAACATATAAAGTGGACGTAGGCACGTTCTGGCCGAACCACTATAAATCTGTGTGTCTTTTACAGTTTAGTCCATCTATTTCGTATATTTGCATAAATCACCCAAACCATCCAGATCAACATATAATCAACTAAATCATACGACTAGGAGGCGTTTGCCCAATTTTTGTGCAAACATTTTTGGTGCTTTCACCGAGAAGGAAGGGAGCTCGAAGCTTTAGCTTCTCCCACTCAACCCTTTTCCTATCAACATCGTTCATCGCTTGGAAAATATAGCTCTCGGACGGAAGAAAGATGCTAACAAAGGAAAGGACGTCACAACTGGCAGTATCCCAGATCCAGTGATCAGGGACCAAGACAATCATCCAGTTCCAACAGCAAATTTAAATCAGGCAAATCCGACAGCCCCTGCTACGGAACAACCAATTACAAGGGCGGATCTGGATAGGATTGTGGCTGAAGTAACTAACCGCTTCGCATCTCAACAAGAAGCCTTGGTGGACCAACTCATGTCACGCTAAAGGGATGCTGAAGAATCCAACCGTAACACTGAATCATGGGGTGAGCCCCGGTCTGGAGGATCTGGGAGACGACAAAGGTCTTTCTTCTTCGAAGAGGCTAACAACAGAAACAGCCATGGTAGGAGCCGATCCCGGACTCAGCCCGAATTCCGACCCGAGGAAACACTTGGAACCGAACCCAACGGGGGAGGTGCCAGGCAGGGGTCGGATGTAGCTGAGCCTGTCATGCTACCCAACCATGAAAACACCAGTAGACGAGGCCGAGCTGGTGTCCGGCCCGAAATTGGACCTGAGGAAGTGCCGAGAACAGAACCCAGCAGGGGAAGATCAAGGCAAGCGCCAACTGTGGCTGAACCCAGCATGCCCCCGGAAGACCAGAGGCAGCCATTGGAGAATGTCAGGAGAGATAAACGATACCATCCTTATAGGTCATCTGGACGGAATTAATCCCGCAAGGAAGAATCAAACTCATTTTTATCCACTCCAAGTTCTGATGAAAGAATGCCGCGATTGTTCCGGTAGTGCGTCCAACGGGAGCAAAGGGATCGAGGGATAGGTGTTAGGGTAACCAGCCCCTTCACCCGCAAGATTGAAACTGCCATCACCCCCCGGGAATGGAAAATGCCAACAATGGAACCTTACAAGGGAACCTCTGACCCCATCGTACACTTACAGAGATACACCCAGCATATGCTCATGAGCGGAGCAACGGAGGGAGTATTGTGTAAATGCTTCCCCCTCTTCTTGGCAGACTTAGCTACCTCCTGGTTCTACCACCTACCCCAAGGGTCCATCAGCTCATGGGAAATGTTGAAAGAAAATTTCATCAGCCAGTTCCGCATTCATGTGGAACAACCCAAGGACGCTTATTCCTTATCTAATATCAAGCAGAAACCCGGAGAGACAGTGCAGCAATATCTCACCCGATTCAACGCTGCGGCGGCAGCGGTCCAAGATGCCGACGAGAAACTTATCCTAATGGCTCTCTGCGGTGGTGTACACCCGAATACTAAATTTGCTAGAAGACTAACCAAGCAAAAGCCAGCTACTTTACTTGATTTCTTCCATGTAGCTGGAAAGTATATGAGACTTGAAGACGCTGCCACTGAGAGGCAGTCAGGGCAACAGGTTAAAATAGCCACAGACAGGGTTTCCGCTGCAACAAAGGATGTTCAGAGAAATGACTCTAGAGACAATGCTGGGGGCAAGAAAGGGGAAAAGCGCCTATATCAACCTGGACCAAGATTTGACTCCTACACTCCTTTGAATGATACGATCGAAAACATCTTCCTAGCCACTCAAGACGAAGTTAGATGCAAACGCCCCCCGCACAAGAAGGAGTCAGATAACGCACTCAAATCTGGAAAGTTCTGCCGCTTCCACGAATCCCACGGACATGACACCAATGAATGCCACCATCTTCGGGACTTGATTGAAGAACACATTATAAGGAGGAGACTGGAACGCTATGTAAAAAGCCAGAGCAGGACTCCAGCTCCCGCCAATGAAAACCCAGGGTTACCCCTCCCAGAGGTAGGCAGAGGAAATCGCAACACTAGCGGCTCTAGTCAAGAGAAAATAGTAGTCCATACCATATCAGGAGGACCACACATCGCCGACAGAAGCTGGGCAGAGATGGAAAGATACGGTAAGTCACATAGAAACGCTGAAGGCTACGTTAATTCTGTTGTGGAAGAACGCCACCCGAAACGGAAAGAGAGTGACGACATCACATTCAGTAGGCGTGATCTAGAGGGAAGACAGTACCCGCACATGGATCCTATGGTCATCTCTGCCTGGTTCGGTCCAGCCAAAGTTTTCCGAATTTTAGTAGACACGGGAAGCTCAGTGAATATCCTATTCAAGCATGCATTCGACAAAATGAAGCTGTCAATGAAGGATGTGTCTCCCTGCAACAAACCACTACAAGGTTTCACTGGAGATGCGAAAGTGCCCCTCGGGCAACTGGACCTTTTTGTTGAAATAGGAAGTCATCCCCGCTCCGCTGTGCGAAAACAAACATTTGTACTAATAGAGAACCATTCGGCCTACAACGCCTTTTTGGGAAGACCTGCCTTGTCTGACTTCCAAATTGTCCTAGCCCCTTGGTGCCTGAAGATGAAATTCCCAACAGATAACGGAGTAGGGGAAATAGAGGGAGATCAAGACGCCACCCGAGATTGCTATGTAACCGAGCTTCGCAATAACCGTAGGAAGGATAAAGGAAAGGATGCAGAGACTTCTCTCTGCAAGGAAATCCTGGAAGCATAGCAATTAAAGGAAGCCCCTCCTCTTCGATATACCAGCGATCCTTTCAACGAATTAGACCCCAGGGACAAAGAGGAGGAGGCCACCACCGAGCCGGCAGAGGCTATGGAATTTGCAGCTATAGACAAACACGAACCAAGTAGACTGCTGAGAGTCGGGTCTCAGTTAAGAGCGGAGTTGAAAGATCAACTCGTCGATTTTCTTCGCCACAGCATGGATGTATTTGCATGGACGCACGCCGACATGACAGGAATCTCTCCAAACGTAGCATGCCACATACTGAACATCGACCCCACCAAGGTGCCAGTGAAGCAGAAAAAGAGGAGCATGGGGGCAGAACGATCAGCAGCCCTCGAGGAAGAAGTGAAGAACTTTCTTGCCAATGACTTCATACGAGAAGCCATCTACCCAGAATGGATCGCCAACCCGGTACTGGTAAAGAAAGCTAATGGAAAGTGGAGAACATGCATCGATTTCTCCAACTTAAATGACGCTTGCCCGAAAGACTGCTTCCCACTCCCCCGAATCGACCAGCTCGTGGACAGCACAGCTGGACACGAACTCTTATCCTTTATGGACGCATACTCAGGATATAACCAGATCCCTATGCACGCCCCCGATCAATACCACACTAGTTTCATCACTGACCGGGGATTGTACTGCTACAAAGTAATGCCTTTTGGAATTAAAAACGCCGGAGCTACTTATCAGCGCCTCGTCAACAAGATGTTTGCGAAATTAATAGGGCGAACTATGGAAGTTTATGTGGATGACATGCTAGTAAAATCAAGGAAAGCCAACGATCATATAAACAACCTGAATGAGATGTTTCAAGTACTTCGCCAATATGGAATGAAACCGAATCCTCTAAAGTGCCTCTTTGGAGTATCGTCGGGAAAGTTCTTAGGATTCATCGTCCATGCTAGGGGGATTGATGCGAACCCCGAACAAGTCCGGGCATTGCAAGATATCAAGATACCATCCACTCGAAGAGAGATGCAAAGCCTAAACGGGAAGGTGGCTGCCCTAAGCAGGTTCATCTCTAAAGCAACCGACAAATGCATCCCTTTCTTCGAAGCCCTTAAGAAAGACAAAGGAAAGTTCGAATGGACTGACGAATGCTCGACAGCCTTCCTTAACTTAATCGAACACCTCCGAAGACCACCAGTACTCTCAACTCCAAATGAAGGCGAGGAACTATACCTATACCTTGCTGTATCGTCCCATGCTTTAAGCGCCGCTTTAGTGAGGGAGGACAACCACGCACAGCGACCCGTATACTTTGTAAGCAAGAGATTCACAGGGGCAGAAGCCAGATACCCTAAACTTGAAAAGCTAGCATACTGTTTACTAATCACATCACGGAAACTACGACACTATTTCCAATCTCATTCCATCAGAGTTTTAACCGATCAACCGCTAAGGCAGGTACTACATCGCCCCGACACCTCTGGGCGACTACTTAAGTGGTGCATTGAACTGAGTCAATATGATATTACCTACCATCCTCGCACCGCTATCAAGGGACAAGCCATGGCTGATTTCATTGCCGAATTCACTACTAACGAAGGTAAGGAGCAATCTGAAGTAACGAAAAATATCAAGTGGAATCTCTTCGTTGATGGAGCATCAAATGAGCAAGGCTCGGAGGCAGGTGTTGTGATAATCACCCCCAAGGGAAGGAAGCTGCACTACGCCCTAAGGTTGGAGTTCGCTGCCACCAACAATGACGCAGAATACGAAGCAGTGATAGCCGGTTTAGAACTTGCCCTGGAGATTGGAGTCGGTTCTTTATGTCTCCATAGTGATTCTCAACTTATTGTAAATCAAATACTGGGAGAATTCCAAACTCGAGGAGATTGACTCACAGCATATCTAAAGAAGACCAAGTTGCTGCACAATTAGTTGGATCACTATTTAATCAGACACATTCCTCGAGAGAAGAATCAGGAGGCCGACGAACTGGCAAAGCAAGCTAGCATGAAGGACGACACCTCTTCCCGAACAATAACCATCTCGCAGCAACTAACCCCGAGTTACGAGACAATGAATATGATAGCTGCAATCGAAAAGGAAACTTGGATGACTCCTATCCGAAAATATTTACAAGATGGCACCCTGCCCGACGGGGGTAACGAAGTCAAGAAAATCTTGAGGAAAGCTTCCCGCTACACGATACAAGAAGGCATCCTCTATCGACGCGGCTTCTCTAATCCCTTATTAAAGTGCGTCGCTGGAAGGGAAGCCAAGGAGATCTTATCCAACATACATCGAGGAAGTTGCGGAGATCACACTGGTGGGCAGACTCTGGCAAAGAAGATACTCCGATATGGATATTATTGGCCCACCTTAAACAAAGACGCCCTAGACTTCGTCAAAAGATGTGACAGATGTCAGAAATTTGCTAAAATTCCTCGACTACCAACAAACGAGATTACTCAAATGACCAGCCCTTGGCCCTTTGCAATATGGGGAATTGACTTGATTGGCGAACTGCCAGTGGGCCGAGGCGGAGCCAAATATGCTATAGTAGCAGTTGACTATTTCACAAAATGGGTGGAAGCGGAGCCTCTAAATAAAATATCTTCGGCAAAAGTTATTAACTTCTTGATCAAAAATGTTTTATGCATGTATGGGGTTCCACTCAAAATCATATGGACAATGGACTTCAATTTGATAGCGAGGAATTCGCCGACTCGTGCCAAGAGCACGGAATTCACAAAAGCTTCTCATTTGTAGCTTACCCCCAGGCAAACGGACAAGTCGAAGCTGTCAACAAAATCCTCAAAACCATAATCAAGAAGAAACTTGAGAAGTCAAAAGGCGCTTGGGTGGATGAACTTTCTACGGCACTTTGGGCCTACCACACATCTTACAGAACATCAACAGGGCATACTCCTTTCTCTTTGGCATACGGGTCGGAGGCCATGCTCCCAGTTAAAACTATAGTGCCTTCCCACCGTAGGATCCACTACAACCCAGAAGAGAATGAAGAACTCCTACACATGTCTTTGGATCTAATTGAAGAACGAAGAAATGATGCAGCACTTAAAGCGGCAGCTCACAAGCAAAAAGTAGCAGCACAATACAACTCTAAAGTCAAGCACCGCAGCTTTCAGGAAGGAGATCTTGTCCTCAAGCGGATCTTCCCGCGCCCTGGAGCGCTAGATCCAATCTGGGACGGACCCTATGTAATTCATAAAGATCTCCACAACGGAGCTTATATTTTGTCAACAGTGGACGGAGAGGTGTTCCAGAGGGCATGGAACATCCAACACCTCCGTCGATACTTCTCTTAACTTGTACTGCCCATATGAATTGAATTAACAAAGAGAATCAGTGGATGTAGGCATTTTCGTGCCGAACCACTTTAAAAACTTGTCTCTTTTTAACTTGTTCCTTTATATCTTGGCTGCTTGTTAAGATTTATCCTTTTCTGTTAAACAAAATCGTGTATAACGACATTTCCATACTGGAACTTCACGGCGCAAACTCACCTGACAAGACTCAACAGGTACTATGCGATTCTATGTACTCGCCAATGAGACACTTTCGCTCCAGCATCCCTCTGCTGCGGGTTAACTCATTGCTCACGACTGCCCTCAAGGCCAACTGTAATGAGCTGATTATAAGCCATCAAGAAGGCCGACTATAGCCGATGGCAGCTCATTACGGCGTTTGGCTCGCCGACAACTGTGAACCTACTTTAAGCCCCAACATAAGGTGTGGCCAGCCAGGGGTAGTTCACGGTTGACGATCGGCACCCACGCTAGCCGGCCACAGTAAATCGAATAATACCCACGATTACGGGCCATAATGGCTCGGGTAGTTACTGTGCGCGATCTCGGCTACGATATGTCTTAAGTGCGGCTGTGGTAAAAAAGATAAACTCCCCGCGGAGGCGTAAGATGGGTGAAAAATGTCTCCAAGACCCACAGCTAGGGAAAGTGACTACAAAACCCGTTTGCCACGAACTTAAGCATATCGACGGCCTTCCGTGACTGAAAGTTTTACTTTTCCTATATTTCCATTCCATTTAAATACTTTTCTTGTATCCTTCATAACGGTCCCCAAAGTAGAGGACATTAAATAGGAGGCATTCGCTCACGAGAATCTGAGCCCGCAAACTGGGTGACAAGGCACTCTGCCGCATCCATGGTCAATTACACAAGATGTCCAAAGCTACCCCCTGCAACCAGAACATGAAGGGCGGTACTTTTTCTCTTGTACATAATCATGTAGCTATGACTTATTCGTAACATTGCAAAACATGAGATTATATTTCAAGAAAAAGCTTAACATCGAACACAATTAAATCACAAGCATATGCATAACTATGTTTTTTATACAGCACTTCAAAATAATAACAGCATTCAAAGTATAACAAAATCAGCTTACGTTATAAGCTTACATAAAGACGTTCAATAGGATAATTACAACTTGAGAGTACATTAATGTTTTGAACTAGCATGTACAGGAATGTCAAGCAGGCCAAATAAAATAACCATCTGCACCAGTGCTCCGCCCTCGTCCTACCAGCTCTTCGAATCTACTTGACTGCAGGATCGGAGCTCCCATCATGATGACCAGAGGCCCCACCTGTCCAATTCAGGAAAAGAGTCCATTAAACCGACAACGAACGATCAAGTTATGAAAAGATAAAATGGGAAAACTCACCAACACCAGCTCCTTGGTCCTTATCCCCCAACTGCACACCGGCTTCCTCCGCAGCAAGTAGCCGCATCCCCTCCTTCACCGCTACCTTCTCCTCCTTTGAGAACTGGGCGGTAACCACGTCCATCCTGAATGCCGCTCCACCTTCCTTATCCGCATCAGCTTTGGCCTCCTCCAAAGCCCGGAGATATATCCTAGCCATGATCCGGGATAGTCATCCATCCAGGATAGATTACCCTGCTTCCAAGTACGGAAGTACATATCCTGCAACATCTCATCCATCATCCCCTCATTCTCCTCAAACTCCCTCACCCGGACCTCGGAGGACAGCAACTTAGCGATGGCAACATCCCTCTCCGATCGATATCTGAAGCGGTCAGCCTGGAGAGACCTCCTCATTTCCTCCATCTCTTCCTTTAGCCTGGCCTGAGCAAGCTCTGCGGCCTCAAGCTCCCAGACAACTCCTCTACCTGCTCGAGATCCGCCCTCCGAACCTCGTCCTCCATAGCAATGGCTATGTCAATCCGCTCCTTGCAGGCGGCCTCCATCTTTCGTAGTTCTGCCCTACTAGCCTCTTCCATAGTCTCCTTCAACCGCCTGGAGGCTGCCTCGTGTTGAGAAATCTGAATGGCCTGATCGGCGAGCTGCTTGGCTTGATCAGAAACCATTAACCGTAGTCGGATGTTGGCACTCCCAATCTCCTCTCCAGCCTTAACCAGTCGGGCATGATGATCCATCAACTTCCTGGTCTCCTCCGCAACACGGTCAATATTAGCCTTGGCTTCGTCCCCCATGGTAACATCCGAGTAGTAAGCAAATCAAGGTCTAGGGACTTGTCCTCATCAAGCACCCGTACCATGGGGTTGCGGGGAAGAAGGTGCTCACCCGTGGCCTCGTCAAATAAAATATCCTGAGAACTCGGGTCCAGATCGGGGTGACCGGCAAATGGGTTGCGTGCCAAACCAGGGCGATCTATCGGGGTGACAGTTGGATTTTCCGACAAATGTGGGGAAGGCATAAACCCAGTATCTTACTCAGTAATATCGTGAATAGGCTGGACGGGGGGTTGAGGACCAGGTGGAGAACCAAGCAAAGAACGTCTCCTCTTCTGAATGTCTTCTTCGATAACTCCGAGAAGGGGGCGATAGCCAACTACGTCTCCAGGACGGTTAGTAGGAGGCTTGGGCTTGGCAAAGGCTTTGAGAAGTCTGTATTGTTCGAGGCGGTGTCGAACGCCCGAGGTCTTTGCCACCCCGCCTGCCCCTGGAGTTAAGAACAAGTGTTACGAACATACAATGTAACAACCCTGAATTTTGAATAATTTAAATTGAAAATATTTAATAAATTTTAAATATTTGAATAATGGTTTAAATTGAATTCCCAATATAATTATGAATTTGGCGATTAAATTTTAAAAATTTAATCTATTGAAAGTTGAATAAAATTTGAATTTGACTTTTGAGTTGAAATTGAATATTAAATTTGTATATAAAATTCGAACCAATGACTTAGAAAAATAATTTCGAATTAAAAAAAAAGTATTACTTATGTAAATTAATAAATTGATGGTTAGTTTTAATAACATTTTTCTTTAACTTAAATAAAATGGAATAAAATTTTATCAATACAAAATACAAGTATAAAATCTAATTGTAAAACATGTTAATATAAAATAATATTTCTTAGTTGAACTTCAAAACGTTTATATACCTATGAAGCTTACTAAAGAAGATAATGAAACAAAAAAAATATAAGCATACAAAAGAAATAACAAAAGCAATAAAAAAAAAAAATATGATACCAGATCTCTAGTACACTATTATATATCACCTCTGCAAAATCGTGTACCTATCAGCCACCCTACCCTGTACGCTCAAACATCACGTACTTTGTCTTCCCTCAGAAGCTAATGCCTTCATTTTTTAACCGAGCCTCTCCTTCTCTTTCAATAATCCATCGGTAAAGAAAGAAAAAAAATATGGCGGCCACGATCGTTCGTTCCTTTTCGTTCGTCCCTCAAAAATTAGGGTTTTGAGTGTTTAGTTGATGCCGATTTCAATGGCTCGAGTCGAAGGCGATTTGCTGTTCGAAGGGTCGCTCGTCTCTGAGATGCTCGGCAGCTTCTAATTGGTCGAGTTCGCCTTGGCTTCGCTTTGCAAAGGTGAGTGGTTTCTCATCACTCACATTTGATTCAAATTCTGATGGTTACTGATTTCTTCAATTTGTATAAATTGCTTGCTTGTCACGGCTTGATTTCTTGGCTATCAGTGGTTCTGATTTCTAGCATTTTTAGTTTCGTGAATTTTCTGATGACTTTGATTTTTACTTGAAACTTCATTGGCTTGTACATTGCTGTTGCTTAACCGCGTGCTATTGAGCTTTGCTCGAACGTGCTACCACTGTTATGATTCTATGACATTTTGTAACTATATCATTTTCTCTGTTGGCTTCGGCATGACCATGTTTCTGAGTTTAGTTGAAATCTGCAGACAGGATTTGTGAAAACATTTTTTGAGAAGAATTTATTTTGACTTTGTAATTGCTTTAAAGTAATATCTTTTATTTGTTGCACTGGCTCGATCCATTTCAATGTTGATTGGCCTTTGCATTTTTTGCGTCTGCACTGTGCCTTGTTCTTGGTAGTAGCTGGTCTTGTTTCCTTGATCATATCGACTAACCTGATTTTGTGACGTCTGTTTCGTTGAGCTTGATGTTGTACTTCACTGTGTATGTACATTTGCTTCTAGTCTGAGTTAGTTGGCATTTTTTTTTACAACATCAAGCCTCTGACAGTGTTATGAAACACTGTTTTCTTATGATATTTGAACCCTATTTTGTTATAAAATTTCACATCTTTTCTTCCTGCTTTCGCACTACAACTTCACACGGTGGTTACAAACTGCACTTGAGTGATAGTATATGTATATTTACATGCTTAAGTTGAAGTTTTCAAGTATGTCCTCACTACAGTTTGATGATGTACATGTTGATTCCCTGTCCTATGCCGTTATAACTTCATGCATCCCTCTGTAACCTGAATTAGTTTTGTATAAATATGCAAGGCATGCAGACATGTGTACTTGTTATTGCATAAGGCATGTAGAAACATTGTCAGGCATTCACATATATTTCATAATTCATAGATTCAAGGTTTGAGTGGCTGCATACATTCGAAAGTCTTGCATCTTAAATAAATGGTGGAAAAAAAAATGCAGGCCATAAGTGTACACTTCTCATTTTATAATCACTAGTTGAATGGTGCATGCAATTGAATACAGAACAAACATTCATTTATGTTGGGTATTATTTAGGTTGTGCACTCCGGCTATATTGTTCCTTATGCAGGTATAATGCGTGCTCATATTGTAAGTGTACTTATATGTTATAGGTTGATACTTTAGTGATTCATTTACGTGTCTGTGCCAAACAAATTTAGCTCAGGTTGTGTTATTTATTTACAAATTATACACGTGAGTGTATAAATAACATACCTACGTTGTTTAATTAAAGTTTATGGTGGTCAACACTATGTATCTTATGTTGCCAGTTTAGTTTAAAGCTTGTTTTTCTGTGGTTTCGAAAAGTAAACGTGCATTGGCATTTTCGCTGCATTTAAGCTTGCTGCCTGGTCATCATTGTACGAGGTCACTGCCCTTGTATTATGCTACTTGCAGCTGCACAATCTTTTTGTTGCTCCTTAATATCCTGGTTTCCACTATATGCTGCACCATTCGAGCCAGTTGGCATTTTGTTTCATATATGTTGCTACCTAGCCCGGTTCATCTTGTTGTCTCATTCATTGACTGGATTTTGATGCACTTACGTGTTTCCCAGACCTGTCGCATTATATTGTTGAGGCTGTAGCATTGATTTTTGGAATCTTCACTTTTCTTCATTAGTGAGATTATACTTTCATTTGATTTATTTTCTACTTGCTGTTAGTTTTGGTTTGGTTTTTGCGGTTGTGTTGAGTCATGATAGTCGTGACTTGACCTCTACAGTATTGATTTGCCGTCAATAATGGGAGCTATGATGACATCTTATGCTGTTGTGGCGAGGCAGTGCACGCTTGCGTGTACTGCAGCCACACATTTTAATGGTGGCGAGGCCGTACACGCGTGGGTGTACTGCAGCCACTTAGTATTGATTTTAATTGATATTTCTTTTGCTTTTGATCCATTGATCCTTTGCGTATTTCATATGCCGTATTGGCGAGGCAGTGCACGCGTGCGTGTACTGCAGGCAATCGGTTTTGATGTTTTCAAGTAACATTTCAATTATTTAAATTGATTTGATTTAAATTGGTGATTTTGTTGTTAATTGCCGTTTAGGCAATATTGATGTTTTTTTCCCTAAATTACCTTCACAAATAATCCCTTCATCTATCTTCGTTGATAATCTGAATCTGCTGATTTATTGTTTAACACTGTTGAGCGTTATATTTACCATTATCCGATTTCTTTGTTAAAAGGGTCGGATAGGTGAATTTATCTGTGACTGTCATCTAATTGCTATTTAATTATTATTGCTTCTATGCACTAATAACTGAGTTTGAATTAGACTGACCCGTGTATTATTTCTTTTGAGTGTAATACTCGGGTCAGACGAGTATTTTACAGCTTGAAGATTATCAAGCAGCGAAGTTAGAGAGAGAGGGGGAAAATGCTTCACTTTAGCTTTTCAGGATTTTGTACTTAAAAGAGATTTTCCGCTGTATAAAAATTTAAATGCATTGTATAAACTCTGATATTTTTATATAAAAGAAAAATTCATTTATGTGAAATGTTATTATTATTCTGTGATTTTGTGGCTGATTCTGTTTAAATTCTATAAACTAAATAACAATCCGTCATTTTGAACGTTTCAAGTTGGTTTAATTGCCGACTGGGGGCGGTCAAAACGGCGGGATGTTACAAAGTGGTATCAGAGCTTTGGTTTACACAAAGCTTAGTTTATGGCATTTAATATGAATAGTTACTAGAATCACTTTAAAGAAAGCGTTTTTCAAATCTAAAGAAGTATAAAATTGTTTTTTTAAATAAAAGGTATTTTGAAAATTCAAATCTTTTCGACAATCCCCCTCTCTTTTGTAGCTCTCTAAATTTAGATTTGCGATAGTTTCTCTTCTGTAAGGTCTCCTTAGATTTGAGTCCTGATCATTCGAAAACCCATTATCGAATTGCTGAGATTAATGAAAAATGAAATATATAAGTTAAGTGAATTAATGAATTGGTAAACCAAATATTTTGAATATCTCCAAAATAATAATTGGAAAATAAAACAACATGTTAATTTGGCTATAGCCAAGGGGATCATTAAATTATAATTTGGGAATTTGATTCTGAATTCTTTTGAAAATTGATTTCAAATGTTTTGAAGAATGATTTAGTAAATAAATGGATTATAAGTACTTAACTTATAAATGGACTTTTGGTATATAACTAAGTTATATAAATTGAATTGAATTAATAAAGGAGATTTATAAATCGAAGTTTTATAAATAGAAATGGAATTTATAAAGATTGTTTATAAATTCAAAACCAATTGAATTTGATAAATGAAACATAGAAGTTATTAAAGGAGATATATTCGTGATTTTGGACAGCGAATTATCCTTTAAGTTAAATATTGTGATGATAAAAGTTGGTTAGAAATTTTATCCACGATTTTGGAGAGTGGATAATCTTTTAAATAAATGTGTAGAAACATTGAATTGAATAAATAAGTATATTCACGATTTTGGACAGTGAATATATTATTAAATAAAACAGATATGTTTTAGGCAAGTGATATTATGAAATGAAGTTAATGATTTTAAAGATGTTTTAAAATGTGTTAAGAATCGAAACCATAGATTTCAACATTCATTGTCGAAATAGACGTTTTCGAGAGAAATAAAAGGAAATGGTGGACTATAACACTGTTGTTATTGTAAATGGTTTCCGAAAGGAAATGTTTTATATAGTATTGGGATTTATATATCTATCTTAAATTCGAACCCCTATACTAGTGATTTTGGGTCGTCGTAACAATGTTTTACGCAACATTCGTTTTGACCCAAATAAAAGTGTTTAAAAGATTGCTTTCCTTAAAGAATGAAATATATACTTGATTATGATTTAAGTATATTGAATGTTTTCCAAGTGTTGAAAATAAATGGATTTGTGAATTACTTATTATTAAATAAGTATGGAAATGTTTTCCAACATGAAGTGAATGTTCTGAGATTTTATCTTTTAAAGATAAATTGATAATGAATATTAGAAATCGATTTGAAAATCATATATTCATAGATATTTTGGAAATGTATATTCACTATGGAATTTATAAAAGAAAGGGAAGTGTTTCCGTTTAAGGAAATTGCTTTGAAATTTGTTTTCAAAGATTGAAAGGTGAAAAAATGATTTGAAGTTTGTTTTCAAATGGTTAAGTGTGGAAAATTATATATATCTTGTGAAAATATTTTTGGGAAATTTGAACAATTAGTTCACTTTGAGTTTTTTTTCAAAAAGATTGAATCTTGAGTTAAATTGAGTTTAACTTTGACCCCAAAAACAATATAAGTTGAGTTTTGAATTTTGGAAGGTCGATTGGGATTGTATATCTAACATTGTGAATTGACGACATAGCAATTGATCTCTATTAAATATATATCTGTTTGGTGGCGGACAATTTATTCTCTTAGCTTAACACCCTTCTCTGAGACGTACGAGCTCTGAGGTTATATATCGGTAGACATCAATTATGTGTTGAGAATTGCCGATGTAACGTAAAATCCAAATCGAGTGTGAAGTCGATAATGAATTGAATTATGAATGTGAATTGGGTTTGAGATAACCTTAAAATTCCAAATCGACTTAAAGGAAAATTTTAAATCGGTAATGAGATGGAAAACTCATGAATCCTCTATTTGTTATGGGTATGAGATATTGTGGTTTTCGAAACTTATATATGAGATGGTAGTGAATTCGAAAACCATCAGTTTGGAAAGTAATTGTTATGGAAAACTTATGTAGGTTTACATAGGTATGATATGTACGAAATGTGAAATGAAGTACTATCTATGTATGATATTATGTTTTCTAAACTGAGGATATGGACAAGTACCTTCCATTTAAAATTTGTGAAGGTTGTTGGAACTCGATATGAGTGTCCATTTGAAAATCGTAGCTACGTAGAATTTTCATAAGTTGGTGTGTCCATTTGGACTAGAATCCCTCGCGATAGATCATCGTGATAGGATCATATTGGTTTTGATGTATGCTAGCGTAATTCGAGGGGCGAGATGCCTATGGTTACAAGCGATTCCATTAGGATAGTGGCGTAACCGCCGTGTAAACCGCGATCTAGATATACTGGGGTGATAGCGTAATTTGAGGGGCGAGATGCCTACAGTTACAAGCGATTCCACTGGGATAGTGGCGCAACCGTCGAGTAAACTGCAATCTAGATGCCAAAGCGTAATACGAGGGGCAAGATGCCTACGGTTACGAGCGACTCTACTGGGATAGTTGCGATCTATGGCCACAACCATGGCGAAATTCAAGAGAGATGAGAAATCAACTGTTACAAGCGATTCTACTGGGATAATAGCGTAACCGCCGGGTAATTGTGATCCATAGGGGAACGTGCTTTCCATATCCATTTTTAAAAGAATTTTTAAAAGTATTTTCACTGGGAATTGAAGCAAGTATATTTAGTACTTGGAGATTTTTAGTCTTGCGCCTGGCCAGCGTATGCCTAATGTCTTTAAGAACGACGACAGACTTGTTAAATTTCGAGTTAGCAAGTATTTTCCAACTTTAAATAGTAAATCAATAGTCTGAAATTAAAATTAGATAATTCCAACCTAATAAACTAAGGAAGAGGATTTTTGAAATATTTTGAAAAGTCCACAGCTTTGAAAAAAATATAATATGCAAATCTCTAACGTGAAGAATTTTAAGTTAAATCTGAGTTTCGTAAGTCGAAAATTTTAGTAAAAGATCTTTACGTCTTGATTGTAGAAATTAATGAACAAGAGATAATGAACATAGCTATTGAGATAAAACAAATGGAACTAATTTATTTTTAATAAGTTTCAAACTTGGTAAAATTGTGTAGGATATAAATATCGGTGAGATTTTAACAATCATTTTTTCCTAACTTGTAATTTCGGGACGAAATTCTTTTAAGGGGGAATATTGTAACGACCCTGAATTTTGAATAATTTAAATTGAAAATATTTAATAAAATTTAAATATTTGAATGATGGTTTAAATTGAATTCCCAATATAACTATGAATTTGGCGATTAAATTTTAAAAATTTAATCTATTGAAAGTTGAATAAAATTTGAATTTGACTTTTGAGTTGAAATTGAATATTAACTTTGTATATACAATTCGAACCGATGACTTAGAAAAATAATTTTGATTTTAAAAAAAAGTATTACTTATGTAAATTAATAAATTGATGGTTAGTTTTAATAACATTTTTCTTTAACTTAAATAAAATGGAATAAAATTTTATCAATACAAAATACAAGTATAAAATCTAATTGTAAAACATGTTAATATAAAATAATATTTCGTAGTTGAACTTCAAAACGTTTATATACCTATGAAGTTTACTAAAGAAGATAATGAAACAAAAAAAATATAAGCATACAAAAGAAATAACAAAAGTAATAAATAAAAAAAATATGATACCAGATCTCTAGTACACTATTATATATCACCTCTGCAAAATCGCGTACCTATCAGCCACCCTACCCTGTACGCTCAAACATCACGTACTTTGTCTTCCCTCAGAAGCTAATGCCTTCATTTTTTAACCGAGCCTCTCCTTCTCTTTCAATATCCATCGGCAAAGAAAGAAAAAAAATATGGCGGCCACGATCGTCCGTTCCTTTTCGTTCGTCCCTCAAAAATTAGGGTTTTGAGTGTTTAGTTGATGCCGATTTCAATGGCTCGAGTCGAAGGCGATTTGCTGTTCGAAGGGTCGCTCGTCTCTGAGATGCTCGGTGGCTTCTAATTGGTCGAGTTCGCCTCAGCTTCGCTTTGCAAATGTGAGTGGTTTCTCATCACTCACATTTGATTCAAATTCTGATGGTTACTGATTTCTTCAATTTGTATAAATTGCTTGCTTGTCACGGCTTGATTTCTTGGCTATCAGTGGTTCTGATTTCTAGCATTTTTAGTTTCGTGAATTTTCTGATGACTTTGATTTTTACTTGAAACTTCATTGGCTTGTACATTGTTGTTGCTTAACCGCGTGCTATTGAGCTTTGCTCGAACATGCTACCACTGTTATGATTCTATGACATTTTGTAACTATATCATTTTCTCTGTTGGCTTCGGCATGACCATGTTTCTGAGTTTAGTCGAAATCTGCAGATAGGATTTGTGAAAACATTTTTTGAGAAGAATTTATTTTGACTTTGTAATTGCTTTAAAGCAATATCCTTTATTTGTTGCACTTGCTCGATCCATTTCAATGTTGATTGGCCTTTGCCTTTTTTGCGTCTGCACTGTGCCTTGTTCTTGGTAGTAGCTGGTCTTGTTTCCTTGATCATATCGACTAACTTGATTTTGTGATGTCTGTTTCGTTGAGCTTGATGTTGTACTTCACTGTGTATGTACATTTGCTTCTAGTCTGAGTTAGTTGGCATTTTTTTTACGACATTAAGCCTCTGACAGTGTTATGAAACACTGTTTTCTTATGATTTTTGAACCCTATTTTGTTATAAAATTTCACATCTTTGCTTCCTGCTTTCGCACTACAACTTCACACGGTGGTTACAAACTGCACTTGAGTGATAGTATATGTATATTTACATGCTTAAGTTGAAGTTTTCAAGTATGTCCTCACTACAGTTTGATGATGTACATGTTGATTCCCTGTCCTATGCCGTTATAACTTCATGCATCCCTCTGTAACCTGAATTAGTTTTGTATAAATATGCAAGGCATGCAGACATGTGTACTTGTTATTGCATAAGGCATGTAGAAACATTGTCAGGCATTAACATATATTTCATAATTCATAGATTCAAGGTTTGAGTGGCTGCATACATTCGAAAGTCTTGCATCTTAAATAAATGGTGGAAAAAAAAATGCAGGCCTTATGTGTACACTTCTCATTTTATAATTACTAGTTGAATGGTGCATGCAATTGAATATAGAACACACATTCATTTATGTTGGGTATTATTGAGGTTGTGCACTCAGGCTATATTCCTCCTTATGCAGGTGTAATGCGTGCTCATATTGTAAGTGTACTTATATGTTACAGGTTGATACTTTAGTGATTCATTTACGTGTCTGTGCCAAACAAATTTAGCTCAGGTTGTGTTATTTATTTACAAATTATACACGTGAGTGTATAAATAGCATACCTACGTTGTTTAATTAAATTTTATGGTGGTCAACACTATGTATCTTATGTTGCCAGTTTAGTTTAAAGCTTGTTTTTCTGTGGTTTCGAAAAGTAAGTGTGCATTGGCATTTTCGTTGCATTTAAGCTTGCTGCTTGGTCATCATTGTACGAGGTCACTGCCCTTGTATTATGCTACTTGCAGCTGCACAATCTTTTTGTTGCTCCTTAATATCCCGGTTTCCACTATATGCTGCACCATTCGAGCCAGTTGGCATTTTGTTTCATATATGATGCTACCTGGCCCGGTTCATCTTGTTGTCTCATTCATTGACTGGATTTTGATGCCCCTACGTGTTTCCCAGACCTGTCGCATTATATTGTTGAGGCTGTAGCATTGATTTTTGGAATCTTCACTTCTCTTCATTAGTAAGATTATACTTTCATTTGCTGCATTTTGCAGTTGCTGTTAGTTTTGTTTTGGTTTTTGCGGTTGTGTTGAGTCATGATAGTCGTGACTTGACCTCTACAGTATTGATTTGTCGTCAATAGTGGGAGTTATGATGACATCTTATGCTGTTGTGGCGACGCAGTGCACGCTTGCGTGTACTGCAGCCACACATTTTAATGGTGGCGAGGCCGTACACGCGTGCGTGTACTGCAACCACTCAGTATTGATTTTAATTGATATTTCTTTTGCTTTTGATCCATTGATCCTTTGCGTATTTCATATGCCGTATTGGCGAGGCAGTGCACGCGTGCGTGCACTGCAGCCAATCGGTTTTGATGTTTTCAAGTAACATTTCAACTATTTAAATTGATTTGATTTAAATTGATGATTTTGTTGTTAATTGCCGTTTAGGCAATATTGATGTTTTTTTTCCTAAATTACCTTCATAAATAATCCCTTCATCTGTCTTCGTTGATAATCTGAATCTGCTGATTTATTGTTTAACACTGTTGAGCGTTATATTTACCATTATCCGATTTCTTTGTTAAAAGGGCCGGATAGGTGAATTTATCTGTGACTGTCATCTAATTGCTATTTAATTATTATTGCTTCTATGCACTAATAACTGAGTTTGAATTAGACTGACCCGTGTATTATTTTCTTTTGAATGTAATACTCGGGTCAGACCGAGTATTTTACAGCTTGAAGATTATCAAGCAGCGAAGTTAGAGAGAGAGGGGGAAAATGCTTCACTTTAGCTTTTCAAGATTTTGTACTTAAAAGAGATTTTCCACTGCATAAAAATTTAAATGCATTGTATAAACTCTGATATTTGTATATAAAAGAAAAATTCATTTATGTGAAATGCTATTATTATTCTGTGATTCTGTGGTTGATTCTGTTTAAATTCTATAAACTAAATAACAATCCGTCATTTTGAAAGTTTCAAGTTGGTTTAATTGCCGACTGGGGGCGGTCAAAACGGCGGGATGTTACATACAATGATCCATATTTCAAGAAATATGTTAAGTTAAAAGGGGTGAGAAGGCACATCTATTATACAAACCCTGCGGAGGAGTAGGATACTGCAATAAGTCCTGAATCTCATTCCAGGACGGGAGCGAACCATAAGATATTCCTAAGTCCCTATTGTAAATGGAGTCTGCAGAAGTCAAAAGTTCACCTCAAATCGCCGGAGTCGCCTTAGCTGAAGAGCTCTTAGAGGATGGATCGGCACCAGACCCAGCCTTGTCAGCCTCCTTTGCCTTCTCAACCAAAGCCGATCCTCCCTCCGACTCCCCGAAAGCTTGACGGAAAGCATCATCCGTCCACTCATGAATCTCTCCCGCTTGCCCGAAGGTTAAGGCACCAACGCCACTACCGCTCTGTCCATCGCCTCCTTCACCCTCACCTATATCCTCCTCCACATCTTCCTCCCCCGGAGCAATTGGGCAAGTGCTAGGAGAGGGGCCGTCAGACTTCTTGAGCTTCTTCCCTCCGACATCTGGAGGCTTTGTGAAAGGTTCCCTCTTGCCGCTTTTCAACATGGCCCCTTCCTTGGCTTTGGCGGCCTTCTCCTCAGCCGTATCTCTCTGCTTAACCACGGACTGGTGTGGCAGGATCAAGTTGTGCTCCAGGAGAGTAGCGTTCCTGATCAGGTAAGAAGCGGACCGATCCCGTCCTGGAATAGCCCTTATTTCCACAGCCATCCGAACCAAGGAATCATTCTCCACGACTGCAAAGCCACCTGTCGCTAGCAAGAAATAAAAGCATATAAGGAGGAGCATTGCAGCCGAGACAAAGAAACTACAAATGGAGTTAACTTACAGCCATAAGTGAAAAGGCGGAAGGAAACGGAGTCATCCTTGATAAAAAACCATTCTTTCTTAAACATACCGAGCTTCGAATACAGGTCTAGGACCGGTTTAAAGGGAACGGCCGCTTCCAAGCTAATGTACGAAGACCCCTTCTTATAACCTCTTAAGTTATATAAATATTGAATATCCCGGTTGGAAGGGGGCGCCCGTACTTTCTCTGGAAAATAACGAATAGACACACTAAGATGGCGTAGGAGTTGGGTTGAAGCTGAAAAGGAGCCACTTTCAGGTAAGTAATGAAGCTGACTATCCACGCGTTGATCGGAGGAATGGCCCCACACATGCAATGGTACCTACTGAATGCAAAATATCCTTCAGGGGGATTGTACGGCATCACTCCGTCCCCCGGCAACAGCATGAGTGCTCTATCAATCCCAAAGGAGCGGGATATAACGTCAAGCTGCTCCTCTCGGAGGGAGCTAGGAAAACAGTCAGGAGGGGAGTTCAAGAGCTCCTGAGGACCATATCCATCCACTAGCGATCTCAGGGTAGGCCCCTGTCGTCCCGGTCCTGATTGGGCTGGGGGCACTGCGGAGGACTCTCCCTCGCCCTTGGATTTTCTCTTATCTGATCGAGTTTCCACTTTGTGAGACATTTATCTGCAACACGAGAAAGTACGTCGTTAAAACACATAAACTATGTAATCTAGAGTTTCACTAATAGTTCAAGTATAAAAGTCCATTCGGTAAGGGATTCATTCAACACTCGGAATTCCCAAGCTCATTCAGTAGTACAGCCCAGAGCTCATTCGGCAGTACACATTCGGCATTAAACGTCTCTTAACCCATCCGGTATTAGGTGATTCGGTAATCAGCATCACCAAGGTCATTCGGCGTTCACACTCCCAATACCATTCGGTAGTTTAAAAATACAGGGATCATCCGACAATTACCTGGTCCGGTTGTCAAAAGGTTTCAGCAATATAAGTTGATTCGGCAGAAATCTGGTTCGGTTCTCTCGATTCAGTAAGGAATAATGAAGGGGTGTAGCCCCTACTTATAGGCAGATATAGGATACCGAACTAAATGGATCGGCACTCGGGGACCGAATGGAAACATCCTAGCTAAAACAAAGCGGGACACATACAGGCATGTGCCCCACTTTGGGGGGCAAATGTTGGGCGAATCCTCACCACCGATCCAAGGTCCCACCGAACCAGGCCTCGCCTCGCTACTTGCCGAATCGGCCCTAAGACCAACCATGCCGAACCAAAATCGCTCACCAACAACTGCCGAACCAACCAAGACTGGACCAACCCTCACCACAACTGCCGAACCAAACCAAGACCGGACCAACCCTCTATACACCACCGAATCAAACTCCACCAAGCTACGACCGAACCAAGCTTCGCCGAACCAAGCTCTGCCGAACCAGATGTGCCAGGCCAGATTGCTTCAGCCCAGGACCACCAACAGCTATATACATCCAAGACCCCTGCCCCCAGCCTCACTCTATAAATAGAGGGGCAGGGGTACAACAATGGCGGACAATTTTGAGAGCTCAAGCACGGAAGGAACTTTCAAACAACTTTCATATACTTATATACAAAGCTTTGTACTTGTAATCTGAAAGAAAAAGGAGAATAACATATAAAGTGGACGTAGGCACGTTCTGGCCGAACCACTATAAATCTGTGTGTCTTTTACAGTTTAGTCCATCTATTTCGTATATTTTCATAAATCACCCAAACCATCCAGATCAACATATAATCAACTAAATCATATGACTAGGAGGTGTTTGCCCAATTTTTGTGCAAACAATGTACTTGTATATATAACTTCCTATTTCGACGGTTGTAGTTGTATCATATGTATTGTATCACATGTGTTGTAACTGACTTCAAATATATATATATATATATATATACGCGAGATTTTATATTATCTGTGTTCCACATTTACCTTATCTGTGTTATTATTATATATGTTGTCCAAAACTATTATGAGTCATCAAAGTTCGTTTTATACTGGAACTGGATATGTCGATGGGAGTAAACAAATGAGAGATGGAAAAATGATATACCACTCCTATCGAGATAACCAATACTAGTGTAAGGCCTAACTACGGATGGCCGCTCCTATCCAGCCTTATTCTTCGTAATAACAGACAGTATTTCTTTAATACTCTATGTTATTGTGAGCATAAAGGTGGGGCGTCACATCATTAAGTTCCATAAATTTACTTATATCAAAATTTATTTCATCAACCAAATTTTAAAATAATATTGTGTCAGTTTGTTCTGTCAAAGTGTTTTAGAAATCCTATCGATAGCGTTGATCAAACGAATCAATCGGAAACCCAAATCAACATCAACAACTCAAACAACACAATATAAAACAAAACATTAATATTGATTTACAAGTACAATTCAAAATGTTTGGAAGATAGATTGGAAACAAAAACAAGATGATTGAATAACAAAATAGGAAGGTGGATAAGCTTAAATAAATCGCGGGCAACCTTGACCGGGTCAACCGTGACTTAAAGAATAAGATCGACGTGGATTTTCTAGGGCAAATCTACATTCGATCTTAATAGATAGAGTTTGGAATAACAAAAGATATTAGCATCTAAACCAAGGATAGATATAAATCTCTAGAGAATCGATGCTAATTGTAAAGGAGTTTCCCCCATTACAAATGAATTTTTGAGATTGGCGGGACCGCCGGTTCACTATAAAGCTCATTCGAAGTGGAGTTATGGGATACTCCAGAATCAAAAGGAGATGAATAGTGAGGGACACAAATGAATTTTGGAACCGCAGGGAACGTTCCAAAATTCAAATGAAATTTGAATCAAAGAGGAAGAGATTCAAGTTTGGATGAAAGTGACTCTGTAACTAAATTTACCTTATATTCTAAGTTTTGCCTCAAAGCCAAAGCTCTCATACCAAATGTAACGGGCCGTGCTAGTGGGGTAACGCCCACCGTAGCATACATTAGTGCATGTGTTCTGCCTTTATGGCCAGCCTCTCGACTGCACCACCAACCCCCAAGGGGACATGTAGGAGTAAGAGTCAACCGCTCGCTACCAAATCAGGAAGCGAGAACCCCCTATCATGCTGCACCCTCCAAGTGCAATGGCATACACACATGTCGGACTTGAATTGCTCAAAATACCACGTTGTAAATAAAATTTGGCAAATCTCAGAACATACAGTAAATAATAATCATAGAACACAGACACATAGTAAGAAATGCAGCGGAAGTAAAAGACATAGTAGTTCATGAAGGTACTACGTAAATATATCAGAGTTAAATAACACACAATAGAATAAATAAAATACAACAGAAGTCTCAAGATGATAACTAAGTGCAAGATGAATAGAACAACGGAACTGTAATAGATAAAACTAGATAAGCAGATAATCTCCAGCGATTCCAATCTCCAATTGGAATCCAAATATGTGAATAACTCAGGCTGACCCAAACGTAAATAAAAATACAAACACTCGAGTCAGGACATACATACTTATACAACGTAAACCAACTCAAGTGAACTGCAGTAAAAGTACAATTAACTTAGAAGATGCTTGGGACCGCCCATCCTCTAAGGATCCGTTAAACTATTTACTAAGTCGTAATATTGCGCTATTATAATAACGTCTACTTTAAAATAAACTTACTTTTAAATAGCATTCCGGGCTACCCATATCACCCTTCACACATAATAGTCCCAGTTGTCCATCCAGTATCAGCATATCTCCAGATCGGGAGACTACCCTATATACTCCATGGGCTACGGAAGAAAAACAAACTCGTAGTAAAGGCTCGGTATGGTAGGTGACACGGCACACAAGGCAATGCCAGGGTAGATATATCAATAACGCACATAGGCTGGTGGTAATGCAGCAGCCACATATGCCCACCTCAGAACACACTCCCATATCAAAACCGGAGGATGGCCATCTAATCAATCACAAGTAAGAGTATAGTATCGAAGGATTGTGTCCGATCAGAGGAGCTACCCCTTTTGGCACGAGATCGCTCCTGTTTTAGCCACCTTAAGCCAACTCACGGGAGTCGGGTCCACGTAATATACCTCAAGAACGTCGCCACCATCCTACTTCATTCTGGAAACTCCACCGCATACATGGTTGTTAAAGTGGTTTTCAGTATCGACAGAGAGTATGTCCATATCCGATCCCGGTTTCTTTAACAATCATTCGTTATTATAACCCATAGTTATAATTTAAAAATCATAGTTTATACCTCAAAATAAAGTATCATCTCAAATTCAAATCTTTATCAAAATAAAATCTAATCATTTCCAAACCATTTCAATATATCAAAATATCATATCTTCCAAAATTCATTTCAAATCATTATTTGAATTCAACTCCAAATATACACATTTAAATACCTTTTTAATTCAAAGATATCATTCATTTATTATCATTTCACATCACCTTTTTAATAGTTTATATTTAAATCAAAATAATTCATTTAAACCATTTAAAAGTGAAGTCATTATATTTAAAATCAAATATTTATTCCCAAAATTTTAGACAAATTCTGAGCTCATTTATTTAAATCAAAACCTCAAACATTCATTTCAGCCTACCGCAACACTATCAAGTGCTACTGTAGCCCTTTATTTAGTTTCAGATTTTAATTATCTTTCTGTTATCACAGCACTTACCAAGTGCTGTAATACCACTTAGTTATAATTTATACATAGTTCATTTGTATCAACCACAGCACTTACAAAGCGCTGTAATATTATTTACGTTAAAATAATAGCATTTTAAAATACTGTTAATTACATTTCCAATATTCAACATTATTTCATAGACCATTAAATCATTTTTTATTTTAATCATTTAAACATATAAAATCATATAATTTCACCTTTAGAAACAATAATTTAAATATCATTATATTCAAGATTTCATAAGATTAGTTTCCATTCAAAAATCAATAAATAATAATAATTCACTTATTAAATTCCAATATTTAAATTTAAATTCATTAAATTAAATTTTAACTAGCACTTAAGTTTAAATTTTCAAATATAACTTATTTTCATTTTTTTTACTTAACTTAAAATTTCACTTTTAAATAAATTCACAAATTTCCAATTTAAGTTACATTTCAAAATTCAACTCAATATTCATTCATTTAACATTTTAACTTTATTCAAAAACCATTAATATATTATAAAAATATCATTTTAAATTCATTTTAATTCAAAATATCATAAATTTATCATATTTTTATATTTAATTTAAATTCCATTTATCACCAAATTATAATTTCCAACATAACATACATTTCAAATTTTCTAACTTTACCATTAATTTATTTCACTTATAAATTTTCAGAAAATCAATAATACTTTACAAAAATCATTTTTGCTAAAGTTGAAAGTCAGAATATTCTAATATTTACATTTCTAAAACATTTTAATTTTTTTGGAAAAACATATATTAACTATGGGTCTGTATATAATTTTCTAGCCTAAGTAAAGTGATACGGGTAATATATCATTTCAACCATTAATTTACAAAGAAAACCCGGGTTTTATCATTTCAAACCAGCAGTCCCAAGTAAATAGAAAATAACTGAAAATCATTCAGGCCTATCATTTTAGCCCATAACGATTTTCCCCTATTCTAAAGTCCGTTCGGGTATGTATCATTTCAACCCATAGTGATTCTAATCTAAAGGGAACTTGCAGTGAGATAAACTGATATAAATAATAGAACAACATAATATAACAGTAACAGATGTTATAGAAGGTGTATAAGCATGGGTGAACGTCATATGATCATAATATAGCAGATATAATATGGTGATGCATTTTACAGATTCAAATGAAATCAGTTCACAAGTCATATAAGTACAAAACTGTCTGGTGAGAATAACTCACTTGTATTAGTTGGAGATGACAAACAACTACACATAACAAAGATCTTCGAAGGCACGAAAGCATGAATATGATTTGAGAGTGGAGAGCCAAAGATTAATAGCCTTGGATACATACAAACAAAACAAATATATATATAACATAAGTTTCAAACTCAAATATGCACAAACAATGCTAGGAGTGAATGCATAAAACAAAACCAAAGCTTTTGCACTTGTTTCCTACCACCTATGCTTCAGCCATAGATTTGAAATGCACGACCAAAACATGTATTTGGATCTGGTTTGGGTTTGAAATGGGTTGGCCTAGCATAGCAAAAATGGTGTACAAAATATATAAGCATGAACTAACACTACAAGGAAAAACAACATGATTTCTAAGCAACATAAGGGCTCGGCCAAGGCATCATGGGCACGGCCAGGTCTGCAGAATGTTGGAGGATGGCGTGGCAGTGGGTTCAGGTCAGGAATTTGCTACTGGTGGTGGTGTAAGCGGCGGCCAAGGGGTGTGTGAGGTGATGGAACAATTGTAGCTAATATGTTGGATATAAGTGGTGTTTGTGCATTTTTAGGTGGATCTACATCATCAAGGGGCACGGCTATGGCATGGGGATGAGTTAGAGGAGGTGTTGTCTAGAGGTGGTGATGGTGGAGGCAGCTAAGGGGTTGGAGGAGAGAGGTCAAGCCAAAAAGAGATGAAGAAAGCAAGTGCAAAACTATGTGAATTAAGATAAAAAAATGAAAAAGAAAAGAGTTTTACCTAACTTTTGCAAGATGATGGTGGCCGTGACTTTTTGAGGGATGAGAAGATTTTGTTTGTGCATGAGAAGGAAAAAGAAATCGACTGAAGAGAGGATAAGGTCGGCTAAGAAAATGAATGCAAGGGTTAGGAAATGAAAAGGTGGGAAAACAAAGAGACTTAAGCAAGAGTCACAAAACCTTTCAAATTTCTTCTATTCATTTTGAAATTTATAAATACGTATAAAAACTGATAAATAAAGATAACAACTCAGAAATGAAAATAAATATATAAATAAATAATTAAATTTTAATTAAATAGAATTTTAATTAAGAAAATGGCTTAAAATTGCAAACTAGGCTTTAAATATTTGGAATAAATTCAATAAGCTTCAGAATTTTTTTATAACCACTTTAAAAATATTTTAAATTCAAAATATACATAATATAACATATATATACAAATTAGAATAAGATATATCAAGTAAAAATATCATTTATATAAATTAAAACATAGAATATTGTTAAATAACCCTATACACACATAATATTGTAAAGGGTATGACTTTCACAATTTAAATCCAATTTCAATGAAACGAAAAGCAGTATTAATGATATTAAATCTATTTTGATAATGAAAGATAAAATTAAAGAATTCATATATTTAAATTTAAAATTTAAAAGTCAAAGTTTGACCAGTTTTGACCACAAATCCATTTTTCAGGAAAATATTCAATTTATACCAGTTTGAAATTATAATTCATATAATAATCAAAATTTATATTTAAAAATGAAATGTTTGAAATAAAACAAGTTTAAAATAATTTCAAAATAAAATAAAGTCAAATTTAAATTATTTGCAAAAAAATCTAGGGTTGTTACAGAAGCTTTCAAAATAAAACGTGACATTTATTTTTTGTCTCTCCACCTTCATTTCATAATTATTAAATAACATGCAGCTTATTTCTTTCATTTGCAGTTTATATTTGTTTTATTTTTTTTGCTAAGTCTTATTGGGTTTGTTTTGGACTAATGAGCTCCTTAGTAAACCAAGAGACCCTAGAAACTCTAAGAGACTTTGAACCCTTTCTTTTTCCACCCCTTGACCTTCTATTTCCTATCTAACTAAAACCAAGTACGTATAGAAATTCCTCATTTGTTAAACTTTCTGCGTGCTCTTCTCCATCGTCTTGCCAAATCTACAGAAAACTCTCCTAAATCTTCAAATCAAATTCCATCCTTCCTCCTTTAAAACCCTAGCCTATCTCCCTCCTCTTGCCGCAACCCACCTATATCACCACCCATAACCCACGACAGTAACCCATTGCCAAAGCCCCACCTTCCCTCTCATTTTCCATCTCCTTTTCCCTTCTTTTTCTCTTCCCTTTTTCCCTCTTTCTTTCCCTTATTTCCATGGCTTATATATCCCAACAAACTACTCCAAACCAAATAATTTTTTTATGAAACAGTGTATAATTTCAATGGGAACAACTTTTTTGTTGAAACCTTCTTTCCATCCTGAACATTTCTATATCAAAAACTCCATTTTTCAAGTCTTTTCTCGGGTCCAGTTTTGGTCGAAAATACCCCATCTTGTATTAATCATATCTCCTTCAGGAATGAATCAAATTATGTGATTTTATTTTTAAAATTATTTAATTTTCTAGTGGATTCAACTTTCTTCTAGATTAGCTCTTCAAATTCTTTAATTTGCTATGCCAAAAACTCAAATATTTTCGAAGTATTTTTGAACTCAGATTTTAAACTCAAAACACCTCTGTTTGTTTTGACCATAACTTCTTCAAGGAAGAAGCATTTAAAGTGATTCTTGTTTTGAAAGTAGAGAGAAAATAATTTTCAACAACTTCTAGTTAGTAATTTTTACAGATCAAGTAATATTCTGGTCCGAATATTTTCTTAAAGATGACGTTGTTTCAGGTTTGTCTGTAGTTTGGATTTTGGGTTGTTTGAAAGTTGGAAGTACTTGAAACTTGTTTCTTGATTCGTGTTCGTGTCTAAGCTTTGTTGGATTTTCTTTGCATTTGAATCTTTGCTAGGATTCTCCATATTGCTCCATTTTTTTCATCACCTTCATAGCCCGAAAGGTGAGTAACACTCACAACTTCTATATTTTCTTTTGTTAGTTAAAATGAATTTATGATGTGATTAGAAATTGATTGGTTGATGTTTAGTATATTTTAATTTGTCAATCAAGTTAAATCTAACTTTTATTGAATTTAATTTCCATTTAATTTAATATTGAAATTTAAATGAATTTAACACTAACAACTACTAGATTCTTTTTTATTAGTTAAAATGAATTTATGATGTGATTAGAAATTGATTGGTTGCTGTTTAGTATATTTTAATTTGTCATTCGATTTAATTCTTACTTTTATCGAATTTAATTACCATTTAATTTAATATTGAAATTTAAATTTCCAGTTAAATACCTATTAATGATAACCAGCAAATTGTTGGTTGTTATTGATTAATTTCAAAGATAAGTGTGATGTATGTTCAATTGTTGATATTTTGGACGATTGGATGGAAATTATTGGTAGACATTTTGGATGATTGGATGATATTTATGTCTATATCTCCATTATCACCATGGATTAAAATGATACATACCCAAATGATCTTATAGATTAAGGAAAAATCGTTATGGGTTGAAATGATAAACCAGAGCGGTTTCATTAATTTGGAAATGTTGATTTTTGATACTACTTGAAATGACGTATACCCGTATAATTTCTTGAATTTGGACTTATATTTGGAATTGAATTATTTGAAGGGTTTTAAGTTAATTCAAACTTCGGATTTTTTTAATTAGATGGTTAAGATTAATATTTTGAATTATTTGAAACCCTTTAAATGATTATATTCATGTTGTAAACTTGATAGGAGATGAAATCCTGTAACATCTACGAAACCATTGCACTAATATTTATATTTTACTTGTTTTCATTTGACTTACTTTAGATCCTTTAGTTCTGACTTGCTTTTCATTACGCTCGGGTCAGTCCGAGCTTTTTAGTGTATTGAAGACTATTTTCTAGAGGAAGACGAAGATTCAGTATATTATTGCAACTTATTATTCCACTGCATTCTGTGTTCCACTGCATTACTTATTTATTTCTGATGTATGTATAACTTTGGTTTGAATTATAAAAGTGTAATCAAATGTTATTTGTAAAACAGCTTCAAGAACTATTTATTTGGTTATTATATTTTGTCATTTCACTACGAGATTCAGTGTTTTGTTTTTATTTTATTTTTTGTTCTTATTTAGCCCATTAACAATCCTTCCTTTTGAAAGGTTTGATTCTGACATGTATGGTTTATTGTCAATTTGAACAATCCAAAATGGTGGGTCGTTATAGTCAGTATCAGTGCTTTGGTTTTGACATACCTTTGACTGTTGGGGTTAACTCATTAGCGATAGGGTAGTAATACCCTAGAATGAGTTGTCTGAGTGTATATGCGAGAGCGCATATTTGTTAGTGTTATAAAAATATTTTATATAGGTTTTGTAATGAAATTACTTTTACTAATATTATATGATATGTATAAAGGAATAAATTTTTATGACTAATATAGTTATCTGTAATGTGTTTAATTTATGAAATGGTAACATTTAGTTATTAACATTTATCATTGATTAGTTGAGTTTTTGACAGTTTATAAGCATTGGCTAATTATTGTTGATTGAATTAATGGAATAAACACTTGTTTAATAATAGTGCTTTAATGAGAATAAAATGAATAACTAGGATATTTGTTTATGGAATTGAAAAGTTTTGTTGTGAAACTTGTTGTTTGTTGATTGGTAGTTTCAACTATTGAAATAAAATGGAATATCTGGATATTTTGGATAATCGAAACCCTCTGAATTAATATATGAGTTGAAACTTAGAAATTGTGTTGAATTATGCAGTTGAATTTGATAACCTTAATTTTAAAGCAAGTGAAACAAGATTTATTTTGTTATATCTATGTCTAGTAAATGAATAAAATTGTTGTATACATTCTTGGAATGTAATGTAATAATATACAAGTTGTGAACTTTAAGCCTTGGGATGTTTAAATTGAAATTATGATTAAGGAAATATTGTAAATGAGATTAAATTGAAAAAAAATAGGTTTATAAACTTAATTAACATTTATGGAATGTGTCATAAATAAATTGAAAGGTAAAGGTGAAACTAAATGGGATAAGCAAATATGAATTAAAAGTGAAATGATTATAAATAGAGCCATAACTTCTAAATTGTTATGAAATAAATGGATGTTGCAATAATGGTTATAAATAAAGTTGTGATAACTTTTAACTCGAACAATGTCTTATAAAAATGAATTAAGCTTTTATAAATTGGTTTTGAACTTAATAAAATTGCTTATGAAATGATTTGCAAAAAATGTAGTATTAAATGAGAAATATTACATGTGAAATGAATGCAATTTAAATTATAATGGAATATAAGCAATATTATGAGAATGAATATATTAATGTTTTATATTAAATGGAGAAATTCTGTGAAATAAATATTGAAGTATGAAGTGATATATGTGTTAATCAATGAGATTAAATATTAATTGAAATGTAATTGTGATGAAACAAATTGGATTAATTACGTAAGTTGTATGTATATTATTTTATTCATATAATTAATTTGATACGGATTTGAGTGCACAAGTTCTATGTGAATTACACCACTTCATGTTATTTCATTCGATTCTTGATGGCGAATATTTGATATAGACTTTTGGTTTGATTCTAGAATTCTCCATCAAAGTATATGGCTATGCAAGGAGAATGATGGCTTCAAGTCAAGAAACCTTATCGAAGTTCACATTAGGGTACTCGAATGAAAAATACTAGTCTGAAAGCGAACTTGTGTAATCAAGGAAGCGATCGAATGAGATTTTGCGAAATGATGACATACGTACATCTTATGTTCTAATATTATTGATATGCTTTGACGCTGAAATTAAAAATGGTTAGGTTGTATATTTTTGTAATTTAAATTGGAATTTTTCTTGCATGCAAAACTACTATTAATCTAAAATCGTTTTACAAAACTCTTTTCTTTTCTTTTTCTTATACAAACTATCTTATTCTATTTTATTTTCAAAACTATTTTACAAACTATTTTATTTACAAAACTATTTTACAAACTATTTTATTTACAAACTACTTTATTTACAATCTAGTTTACAAAACTATTTTATATACAAAACTATTTCACAAAACGATTCTATATACAAAACTATTCTAAATTCAAAACCTTTTATAAAGAAAAGATGTTCAATTTCTGATGCAGCGCAATCTGAAAACTCTGAAAACTCTGAAATTTCTCAAGATATAGGTCGCTCACGACCTAAGGAAGGTCGGCCACGACCTAACGACTCACGAGGTGAGAAGCAACGACCTAACAGGTCGTGTGGAAAAGAGCAACGACCTAACAAAAGCCTAAGTCGTTCGGGTTCTTTAGGTCGTATGAAGGAAGACTTGGATTTAGGTCGGCCACGACCTAAGAGAGGCATTTTAGGTCGACTACGACTTAGTAGGTATGCTGAAGGAGAAAGATCACGACCTAAGATAAGTCGCGTGGAACGACCTAACGAGATAACACAAAAGGAAGCAAATATGGGTCACGAACGACCTAACATGTCCAATAAGTCGCTCCAGCGACCTTATGCTGAAAGTGAGCTGAAATTAGGTCGCGTGAAGGAAGATTGGTCGCGTGATTCTTTGTTGACGCATCTTTTAGGTCGCGAACGACCTAACTCATATAGGTCGCAAGAAGATTGCTGATGCCGCTCCTTTAGGTCGCGAACGACCTTGTTTAAGTCGCTATGTGCTGTATGTATGTGTGTTAGGTCGTTAACGACCTTTGTAAGTCGTAGGTCGTATGTTTTTGTTTGTACTGTGTTGTACCTATGTCATAAGTCGCTGAGTTGCTCCTATGTTTGTTTGTTAGGTCGGTCTGTGTTAGGTCGGGCTATTTTAGGTCGCTGACGACCTATGGTAGGTCGGCCGTGAATTCTGTGTTGTAAATTTTAGGTCGCGGGTTTGTTGAGACATGAACGACCTAAGTGTTGTCGGTTTTATGTGTTGTAAATGCCTATAAATATGGGGGCCGGTCATTTTGTAAGTTGTTGATTCTTGAATAAAATTCTCTTTTGTTAGCTTTGTGCTTTCATACAAATTGGTAGTTGAGTGTGATCTCCTATCTCCTCTTTCGGTTAATCGAGCGCGCTCGATTCAACGATCGTAGAAGCCGATTCACGGTATCTAGTGCGCTAGATCAACGTACGAAGAATCGTAGATCTTCTTTCTCGGTATCGTGCGCGATCAACGAGACGAAGATAGCTAGAATCCGGTATCTTTGGATCAACGGATTTGGGCCTTGCAGTATTCTCAACTCACCGATTGCTACATTCCATCGATTGAAGTTTGTTTCGATTTATCCGCTGCGTCAGTTTGGTATCGGAGCCAGGTTAGCCAATCATAGCTAAGTTGATTCTTGGAGCCAAGTATTTGAAGTTTGAAGTTGTGTTCATTTGTTCTTATTGAAGTTGCAACAAGTTTGGAGTATTTGATCCATTGCTTTTTGGATCAAAGTAAGCAAAGGAGTTTGAATTTGGAGTTTGTTGAAGTGTTTGGGTTGAAGGCCGTGTATACTGGGGAAGTAGCCGAGCCTAGTGAAGGGTTTTGAAGTTTAAAGCCGTGACTTTTTGTTGTTTTGTTGAAGTGTTTGTAAAGTTTTTTCAATCATGCCACCAAGGAGAGCTAATCGTCATCAAAACGTTGAAGCTTTGTATCGAAGAGAAGAAGCCGAGCTTATGGAACAACGTATTAATGAAAAGTTTGATGAAGGCATTGGAAAATTGGAGAAATTGATGAATGATTTGAATCAAAGGAGGAGATCACCAAACTCGAACCATGGAGGAAACCGAGTTTCGCCATCGGTTACGGAAGCGAGGAGGGTATCACCACATTCTTGTAGATATAGAAGAGAAACATCAATTTCATCACGAAGAGATCATCATGACTATGCACATGAAGAGAGAAGAAGTCGACGTGAATTTGACAATGAAGCATATAGAGATGAAGAGAGACATAGTCAAAGAAGCATGCATGAACGAAGGGATGATAATGGTCGAGATCGATGTAGGCGTACTTTTGATTTTGATGAAGAGGGTGATGGAGCTAGTATTCATTATCGAGATCGAGACGAAGTTCGAAATTCTTACCGTAATATTGAAGATGATCGACGATGGGAATCGGGTATGAAGATAGAAATTCCAGAATTTAAAGGAGGAATGGTAGCAGAAGAATTTCTCGATTGGATTTCTAATGTTGAAGAGATCTTTGATTTCAAAGAGGTTCCTGAACATAGGAGAGTGAAGTTGGTTGCTACTAGGTTGAGGGGGAGAGCTTTGGCGTGGTGGCAGCAAACTAAACTTACAAGGGAGAGAATGGGGAAGTCAAAGATAGAATCGTGGGATAAGATGAAGAAGTTGATGAGATCTACTTTCTTACCTTACAATTATCAGTCACTTATGTACCAAAGGTTGCAGAATCTGAGGCAAGGGACGAAGTCTGTTAGTGATTATGCTGATGAATTTTACCAACTCATTGCCAGAAATGATATTATGGAAACGGAAGAACATCTAACTGCTAGATTCATTGGGGGATTGAGAATGCAGATCCAGGATATGGTTAATATGTTCGATCCTAGATCAGTTGTAGAGGCACATCAGAAAGCATTAGCTTGGGAGAAGCAAGGAAGGCGTGGAGGTGGTGTGTTTACTAATTCCAATAATCAAGCGAAGGGTGTTAGTGGAAGTTCTAGTGTTCCTAAACCTGTTACAGAACCAGTGGTGAAGGAGGCTGAGAAGGCGAAGGTTAGCAGTGGGTTCAAATGTTATAACTGTCAGGAGTTGGGTCACAAAAGCAACGAATGTCCGAAGCCGAAGAAGAGAACCATGGATGCATAAGTTGTGGAGGATGATGGTGAGGAGGCAGAATGTTCAAATGCACCTTATGTTGAGGAGGAGGAAGAATTGTTTGGAGATGAAGGTTGTAATCTTATGATGAGGAGGTCATGTCTTACACCAAAGCAAGAGGAGGATTGTAGTTGGTTGAGAAGCAATATTTTTCAGTCGACATGCACTATTCTTGGAAGAGTTTGTAAATTCGTTATTGATGCTGGAAGTTGCGATAATATTATTTCTACAGAAGCAGTAAAGAAGTTGAACTTGAAGACTGAGAAACATCCTAAACCGTACAAGCTAGCATGGTTAAGGAAGGGTGGTGAAGTGAAGGTGTGTCGAAGGGCTTGTGTTAAATTTTCTATTGGGAAGAAGTATAAAGATGAAATTTGGTGTGACGTTGTAGACATGGACGTGTGTCATCTGTTGTTGGGCAGACCGTGGCAGTTTGATAGAGCAGTTCAACATGATGGTCGTGCCAATAGCTACAGTTTCATGTTCGAGGGTACTAAAATCACTTTGGTTCCCAAGAAACAGCAACAGAAGGAGAGCAAGTTAGAGGAGATCGAGGAATTGAAAACTCTGTTGACTTTGAAGGAGTTTGTTAAGGAAGTGGAGGAAGAACCTGAGGTGTTTTTGTTGATTGGGAGAGAGAGTAGTGAAGAAGTTCAGATTCCAGAAGAAGCAAAGCCAATTTTGAAAGAATTTGAAGATGTCTTTCCAGAAGAGTTGCCTAAGGAGTTACCACCACTGAGAGACATCCAACATCAAATTGATCTTGTTCCGGGAGCAGTGTTACCACATCGACCACATTATCGAATGAGTCCGAAGGAACATGAGGAGTTACGAAGGCAGGTGGAAGAGTTGTTGGAACAGGGACGTGTTCAGGAAAGCTTGAGTCCTTGTGCCGTGCCAGCATTGTTAGTACCAAAGAAGGATGGAACATGGAGAATGTGCACAGATAGTAGAGCTTTGAACAAGATTATTGTTCGTTACAGATTTCCTATGCCGAGGTTGGATGACTTGCTGGATCAGTTGAGTGGGGCAACTATCTTTTCGAAGATTGATTTGAAGAGTGGTTACCACCAGATTCGGATTAGACCTGGAGACGAATGGAAGACAACGTTCAAGACGAGAGAGGGGTTATACGAATGGTTGGTTATGCCATTTGGTTTATCAAATGCACCTAGTACATTCATGCGGGTGATGAATCAAATTTTTAGACCATTCATTGGGAAGTTCGTGGTAGTTTATTTCGATGATATTCTGATATATAGCAGAAGTATGGAGGAGCATGTTCTACATTTGAGGGAAGTGTTGATTATTCTTCGCGAGGAACAATTTTATGCTGCTACGAAGAAATGTGTGTTCATGGCAAAAAGTGTTTTATTTCTGGGGTATATTGTGTCGGAAGCAGGAATTCAAGTTGACCAGAATAAAGTGGAAGCAGTCAGGAATTGGCCACAGCCAAAGACAATTACGGAAGTGAGAAGTTTTCATGGGCTAGCGTCATTCTACCGAAGATTCATTCCACACTTCAGTAGTGTGATGGCTCCAGTTACTGATTGCATGAAGGGTAAACAGTTTTCGTGGACAGAAGAAGCCGGGATTGCTTTTGAACGAATCAAAGAACTGTTGACGACAACACCAATTCTTGTTTTACCTAATTTCCAGTTGTTGTTTGAGCTACACACTGATGCATCAAAGGTTGGAATTGGAGAAGTGTTGAGTCAGCTGGGGAGACCTATTGCATATTTCAGTGAAAAGTTGTCAGGGGCAAAGATGAGATACAATACATATGACGTTGAATTTTTTGCTGTTGTACAAGCTGTTAAGCATTGGAGACACTATCTATTTCAGAAAGAATTTGTTCTGTACACTGATCATGAAGCATTGAAGCATTTACAGGGGCAGGACAAGATTTCAGCGAGACATGCATCATGGATTGCTTATTTACAGTAGTTTACTTTTGCCGTTAAGCACAAATCAGGGGTGACGAATCGGGTAGCTGATGCCTTGAGTAGGAGGAGTCATTTATTAACGACAATGAAGGTTGAAGTGACAGGGTTTGAAATGTTGCCAGAATTGTTTGGGGAGGATCCTTACTTTGCAAAGTTTGTTGAGAAAGTTAAGGATGGAAGTTCGGATGAATTTGTGATGGTTGATGGATTCTTGTTCAAGGGAAATCAATTATGTATTCCAGATTTTAGTTTGAGATTGAAAATTATCAAGGAGTTGCACGAGGAAGGGCATGTGGGCCGTGATCGTACTTTGCAATTGATTTCACAGTCTTACTTTTGGCCGTCGATGAGGAAAGAAGTGGGAAGGTTTGTGGAGCGATGTCATATTTGCCAAGTTTCGAAAGGAACCGCGACCAATGCTGGGTTGTATATGCCGTTGCCTGTACCGGCTAAACCATGGGTTGATGTGAGTATGGACTTTGTATTGGGATTGCCGAGAACGCAGCGTGGTAATGATTCTATATATGTAGTGGTTGACAGGTTTTCTAAAATGGCACATTTTATCGCTTGCAAGAAGACGACAGATGCTGTTCGTGTTGCTCAGTTATTTTTCAAGGAGATCTATCGACTTCATGGATTGCCAGAATCTATTGTGTCAGATAGAGATACTCGTTTTCTGAGTCACTTTTGGTTAAGTTTGTGGAAGATGGTGGGAACGAAGTTGAATTTCAGCAGTGCTTATCATCCACAAACAGACGGACAGACCGAAGTTGTTAACAGATCGTTGGGAAATTTGTTGCGATGTCTTGTAAAGGACAATCTGAAGAGTTGGGACATGAAGTTATGCCAGGCAGAATTTGCTCATAATCATGCAGTGAATCGTAGCACGGGATTCAGTCCATTTCAGATTGTATATTCAAATTTACCCAGGGGACCGTTGGATTTAGCGATGGTACCACAACCGAAGGGGAAGGTTAAACGAGCTGTAGATTTTGTTGATGGATTGAATGAATGTCATAAAATCGTTCAGGAACGATTGGAGAAATCAAATGAGAAGTATAAGCGGGCTACTGATTTGAAACGACGGAGTGTTGAATTTAAGGAAGGTGACTTGGTCTATGCTGTATTGACGAAGGATCGCTTTCCAGTGGGTGCTTATAACAAGTTGAAAGCGCGAAAAATTGGTCCAGTTGATGTTTTGAAGAAAATCAATGAAAATGCTTATCGATTAAAGTTACCAGATGATGTCTATACTACTGATGTTTTTAACGTCAAACATTTAATTCCATATCATGGAGGTGAGATTGTTGAGGAAGAATTTACAAATTCGAGGTCGAATTTTTCTCAACCAGGGGAGGATGATGCAGCGCAATCTGAAAACTCTGAAAACTCTGAAATTTCTCAAGATATAGGTCGCTCACGACCTAAGGAAGGTCGGCCACGACCTAACGGCTCAAGAGGTGAGAAGCAACGACCTAACAGGTCGTGTGGAAAAGAGCAACGACCTAACAAAAGCCTAAGTCGTTCGGGTTCTTTAGGTCGTATGAAGGAAGACTTGGATTTAGGTCGGCCACGACCTAAAAGAGGCATTTTAGGTCGACTACGACTTAGTGGGTATGCTGAAGGAGAAAGATCACGACCTAAGATAAGTCGCGTGGAACGACCTAACGAGATAACACAAAAGGAAGCAAATATGGGTCACGAACGACCTAACATGTCCAGTAAGTCGCTCCAGCGACCTTATGCTGAAAGTGAGCTGAAATTAGGTCACGTGAAGGAAGATAGGTCGCGTGATTCTTTGTTGACGCATCTTTTAGGTCGCGAACGACCTAACTCATACAGGTCGCAAGAAGATTGCTGATGCCGCTCCTTTAGGTCGCGAACGACCTTGTTTAAGTCGCTATGTGCTGTATGTATGTGTGTTAGGTCGTTAACGACCTTTGTAAGTCGTAGGTCGTATGTTTTTGTTTGTACTGTGTTGTACCTATGTCATAAGTCGCTGAGTTGCTCCTATGTTTGTTTGTTAGGTCGGTCTGTGTTAGGTCGGGCTATTTTAGGTCGCTGACGACCTATGGTAGGTCGGCCGTGAATTCTGTGTTGTAAATTTTAGGTCGCGGGTTTGTTGAGACATGAACGACCTAAGTGTTATCGGTTTTATGTGTTGTAAATGCCTATAAATATGGGGGCCGGTCATTTTGTAAGTTGTTGATTCTTGAATAAAATTCTCTTTTGTTAGCTTTGTGCTTTCATACAAATTGGTAGTTGAGTGTGATCTCCTATCTCCTCTTTCGGTTAATCGAGCGCGCTCGATTCAACGATCGTAGAAGCCGATTCACGGTATCTAGTGCGCTAGATCAACGTACGAAGAATCGTAGATCTTCTTTCTCGGTATCGTGCGCGATCAACGAGACGAAGATAGCTAGAATCCGGTATCTTTGGATCAACGGATTTGGGCCTTGCAGTATTCTCAACTCACCGATTGCTACATTCCATCGATTGAAGTTTGTTTCGATTTATCCGCTGCGTCAATTTCATATGGATTTTCATATAGCGAAATTGATTTTGGAAAATTTTTTATTCTTGTAAAAGACCGACTTTATATAAGTATAAGGTGATTTTGAAAACTGTTGATTTTGGAAGGTATACGTTCTGAAGAGATAAATCTTATATATAACGGAATTTATGTAAAAATGATTTGATATATTCGAGATTATTGATTTTGGAAAGTATTTTATCTGAAAATGAAATCTTATGTATAATGGAATTTATATAAGTGCGATATTTGAAGCTATGATTTTGAAAGGGTACTATATATGGTATGTTATATTTTGAAGTAAGAGGTATGGGGAATTACCCTCCATGAAGAAGTATAGTATGATATGCTTCGACCCAGATGGACTTGGGGAATCCAGGAATGAATTCGACCGATAAACCCTAATATACTTGGGTGAATTCAGAAATGGATTCGACCCTACTCATGAGTTCCTCGATTTTTTTCAAGGTAGCTGGTTTTTTAGTTTACCCAAAGGAGGCACTTTAAATCATAGGATCTGTTGTTTATGGATCTTCCAGGAAGGAAGTGCATCCTTTGCGTAAATCATTGAATCAGCAGTTACCACTACAGCACGGGTCGATGGTCCCTTGTTTACGAAATGGCTACGATATTTTTAGGGAATCTGGAAGGTGGAAGGATCTTCTTGAAATGTTGTGTCCATTGCGTAAATACTGGATCAGCAACGAGCCACTACTATTGTAATATCGTCGTTTGACATCAGATTTTGAGCAGTACTTCTCATATCCATTTTTAAGTATTTTTCATTAGGTGTTGAAATAGGTCTACTGAGTATTTGGAGATTTCTAGTCTTACGGCTGATCAACGTACCACCAGAGTCTGCAAGAACGAAGATAAACTTGTTAAAACATCGAGTTATAAAAGTATCTTAATAAAGTATTATATAAAAGATATTTTGGTCACTTTTTCCTTTCTAAATACATTAAAATGTTTAAAATATTGTTTATTATGTACAACATGGTTTAATAGTAAATTATTAGTGTTGTAAATATTGTAAGAAGTCATTAATTAAATAAAACATATTTAATGTTATTGATTATTGAATTATTATTGATGTTTAAAAGAATTTTGTGAATTAAAACTAATAAAATTTATAAATAATGGATTTAAGGTTTTCAATAACTTCTTTTTAAATATATGTAGCGATGTAAATAATTGTTTTCAAATAGTTTACATGTATGTATAAAGATGTTATTTAAAATTTTTAAACGTTATTTGTAAATGAAGCAAGAAATTTTACAAATGAAATTTTCCGTAAAGTATTAAAGATGATTGATTTGCAAATGTTGTTTTCAAATGAATTATAACGATCCTGACTTGGCCTTAGAAAAATCGTTACGTCACCTATATTCAAATGTCGCAGATTCAAACGCCGAATCTGGGTCGCCGTAGCTTATAACACCAGTAAGTACAACACAGCGGAAGAAAAAGAATATCATATACAACTCCAATGAATAGAATATCCAGTGATATACAATAATGATATCAATATGATACAAGAATATCAGAGATAATAAACAACAGCGAAAAACAATATAGCAGCAGAAAGAATATGTCTTCAATGCAAAACTCCAAATAATCTATCTCCAATCCAGAACTAGCTCGAACAGCCATCAAGATGCAATAAGCAAACAAGATAACTCCAGAATGAAGCAAATGTGATTGCCAAGATCCAAAGGCTTCAAAGATATTGAATCTACTCCTACTATTTGAAAAAAAACCAAACTCTAGACTGCCCATGTGGAAAATTATGGGCATCCAGAGTTTAGGAAGGAACAATAAACTCCAGGTTAGTCATGGGACTGGTATGAGTAACAAAAACAGTTTTAATCTTTTTTAGATAAAACAAGATTTATAAAAGAAAATCCGATATGCTTTTGGAAAATGAAACTACCATAAGACATCTCGCCACACACACCATGCAATCGCAGAACTGGAGGAGATTTCTTCTTATGATAGTAAAACATGCTTGATACGCGAATTTCTTTGATATTATCATTATAAGTGCAAAGTGCAGAAAACATTTCGAAAGTATAATATTAGTCTTAGCCAACATACGACCATTATCGTATGCCTACTATTGCTACCATGTTCAATAGCAAGTTACGCCACATTCCATGGCAGGTTATACAACTAAAACTGTACAAGGCGCGTATTGTTTTGTTTGGATTTCCAACAAATGGTCAGGCTAAGGAACTTCCTATTGCCACATGGGAACGCATCTAGCGGGACGCCCTGAGAACTTACCCAGCTCTCTGCCAAACAAGGCCGGCTACCCCCTTCCCAGGGAATAAAACCTCAGATATGCCACCCCGGTCCTTTGGGACCTTTATCCGAGAGCTCTCAACACCAAAAACATCACACAGTAATAAAATGCAGTGTCCACATGAGTAAGTATCTGGGCTTCATACCATGATACTACCCTTTTCCAGAAGGAATGGTCACACCCTAGGGGAGCTACCCTTGAAACCTTGTTGCCACGATTCCTGTTTCGACCATTACCGGGTTGTTAGGCTCGACGAAGTCTCGTCCACAAAGCTACTCTTTTCACAAAGCCATGCTTTGATCACAAATGATCAACAAATGATCATTAACACACATCAACACTTAGCATGCCACACTACCAAATTGGGAGTACAGCACTGATAACCTTCAACTACATAACCTCTGAGCTCGTACGTCTCATAGAAGGGTGTTAAGCTAAGAGAATAAATTCTTCGCTACCAACAGATATGTATTTGAAAGAAATCTGCTTTATATCTCAAAGTGTAGTGTCAGACATACGACCATACGAAGTCTGTTCCGGGTTCGAATTGAACCGAAGGCACTTCCAAAGAAGCCCTTGCAATTCGGGTATTCACAATCCCGATCGGACTTTCCATCACTTAGGGAATCTCTATACCGGAGCCATGATGCAGAGAAAATCGACAGGTCATCCTATCATTCACGCAAATACCCGGTCTTCACCACCTGTATTCGATGCTATCCCTATACGTCGTATCGCTATTCGGAATGGGTTATATGACACAAAGGTCCTCTCCCGGCAAAACCGAATAACGAGCGCAATATTAAAAATCATACAGATACTGGGGTCTCAGTTAAATCATAGCTTAAAGCACAAAATCTTTAATTCGAATGGTTAAAACAAATTACCATTTCCAATCTTTTGAACAAAAAGATTCATTTCGACAACCTTAATGGTTTAAACAATTTCCACACTTTTAATCTTTTAAACAAAAAAAGAATTAATTCACAAAGTTCACCCCATTCACAAAGATCCATTCATGGATTTCAAAACAATTTCCATTTTAATTAACTTGTTAAATCTTTAAATCAAGATTTAACTTATAGCTTTCAAAATTCGTTTCCAAAAATTCATTTATAGCCTTTCGAAACAATTCCAATTCAAGTTAGATTAACTCACCCGGTCTTTGAATCAAAGACTCATTTTATAGCTTTCAAAACATTCCAATTCCATTTCAAACTTGATATCTTTCAACACAATTTGGAAATCCTTTCCCTAAATGAAAGCTATTATTATTTGAAAACGAGTAGTTTTCGTTTCAGGGAAATCTGATTACTTTTGCTCAAGTTAAAACCCTTCAAGTATAAAACTTAGGTTGAATTCAAATTCTCAAAACAATATGTTTTAAAATGGTTTAAATTCCATATAAACACAATATAACTTTGTATAATATTTTTAAAACATAATTTCCAAACACAGATTTCAAATTCAAATCTTGAAATAAAATTTAAATCAAATTATTTAAATTTCAAAACTTCATCAAGTTATTCAAAATAACTTTTATCCTCAAAAACACCTTTTCAAAAGCGTTTCACATTTAAACCCATTCCATTTCCAAACCTTTTGAATTTAAAAAAAAATTCAAATTCAAAATTATTTTCAAAAATTTGTGACTTAACCGATTTCCTCGTGAAATTCGTGTTTGTGTGTGTATAGTGTAGTCCAGGGGTTTCACACAATAGTGCAACATTATCAATCATCACTGATTCAATCAATGTCGGTAAGCGCTATAACCCATAACGCTTATCTTCATTCATAGTTTCACAGATAAAATAAATTTATCAACCACAAAGATTCATCATTATAATTCGATGTGGTTTCGGATAAATAACTGGAATCTGATTCCCTGTCGCATCGAAATTTGAATACCGTTTTACGGGCAAAGTGATTTTCATATATACACAGAAATAAATCACAAATCACAGTTTAGCATAAAACAACTCACATTACCCGGTATCACAATCATATACAGAAATATCAGTTCAATACACAATATCTGATGATAGTCAATCATTTTCAATTTAAGGTAAGGTGATTAACAGAATGAGATTGGAGCTACCACACAGGTAAATATCTGGGTTCCATACCATGACGTTACCTTTTTCCAGAAGGAAATGACATACCCTAAAGGGCGCGACCCTCATAACCTTGCCGCATCTTTCCTGCTTCGACCATTTCCGGGTTGTGAGGTCCAATGAGGTCTCGTTCACCAAGCTATGCTTTACACAAAAGCTTTGCTTTGATCACAAATGATCAACTAATGATCATCAACACACAACAACACTTAGCATGCCACACTACCAATTTGGGAATATATCGCCGATAACCTTCAATTACATAACCTCTGAGCTCGTACGTCTCAGAGAAGGGTGTTAAGCTAAGAGAATAAATTCTCTGCCACCAACAGATATGTATTTGAAAGAAATCGGCTTTATATTTCAAAGTGCAGTGTCAGACACACGACCATACAAGTCTGTTCCGGTTTCGAACAGAACCGAAGGCACTTCGTCCAATAAAGGAAGAAGCCCTTGCAAATTCGGGTATCCATAATCCCGATCGGACTTCCCATCATTTAGGAATCTCTATACCGGAGCAACTCAGTGCAGAGACAATCGATAGGTTATCCTATCGTTTTCGAAGACACCCGGTCTTCACCACCGGTCTTCAAATGCTATCCATTTCGACGTATCACTATTCGGAATGGGTTATATGACACAAAGGTCCTCTCCCGGCTAAACCGGATAGTGAGCGCTCAATTTTTAAAACACGTGGATATATCAATCACAAATATTCACATTCAGGGTTCGATGTGGGTTTCGAATAACAAACTAAAATCCGACTCCTTGTCGCATCGAAGTTTACATGTTTTTTTTACGGCAAAGGGTTTTCACATCAATACAGAACAAACCACAATCACAGTACAGTACATGACAATTTATCTCACACAGTATCATAATCAGAACAGAAGTATCAATATAGAGTACAACAATAGTTACTTATTTTCCCATATGGTTTAAATAAATTTATCACACAATTATTTGTAGTGATGTTTAATCAATGATTAAAATTTGGATAAATAATTAAATCTTGATTAACTCGATTTATTGTTTCATAATTAGTTATATTTAAATTAACTGCCAAATTTATTAATTAACTTAATTTATCTAATTAACAAATTCTTAATTATAATTTTTTTTAAAATACCTAATTGTTTAATGATCAATTTTAATTTTCAAATTGTATATCATTTTTAATTTCTTTCAAAATCATTAAATAATAAAAATTATTTACCTCAATTATCATTTAAAAATCTTCTTTATGGTTTTAAAAACCAATTTATTATTCCATCGAAAGTTTTTATGTAAATTAACTCAAATTCTTAATTTAAATTTAATTATTTAATTAAAGGGTTAATTTGAATTTTAGCATAATTCAAAATTATGGTAAGTTTTTTTTTCCACTCAACATAATTTAACAGTGGTTAACCTATAAATATAGAAATTAACTTAACTATGTACTTTGGAATTTTTTTTTTGGTGGGCCTACCCATTATAAAGCACCCGAGTAAATCATTCTTTTCCCCCGGGCCAATTCGCGTTCTTCTCGTCTTCTCCCCCGAGTCTCTTCACTTCTCCCCTCGTCCCAGTTCTTCTTCTCCCTGTTTTTTTTCCAGTTCTAAGTTTCTGCAAGAGAATACTCGCGTACGCGGGTTTACCCCGAAGCCAAATACGCTTTTGCTCGAGTTTCGCTCGAGCTCCCAATCGACGAACTCGCTAACACTAGAAACACGTCGTGCACGTGCACGACGTGGCGCCGCACCTCCGATGATCGTCACGATCATCGGCAGATCGAAAAACCCACGCCAACGCGAAATCGAGCCTAAATTTGGCCAAAGAAATTCGAAATCAAAATTTCACTACTTCGTCGAACTGTAAACTCAAACGTCTCAGAGAACTCGCCTCGCCGCCGCTCCTCATATCACCAGAGTCACCGCGACTTTGGCCACGGCACACCAACCTCCCACACTACCATTTCCCATCACCTCGTACCACTCGATGCTTCTGAAGTGATGAAATCACCTCTTTACTGAGCACACTCAAAACTCGGGTTGTAACCCTAATTCGAACTCAACACCACAATTTATTCAATAGAAAAATTTTTCAACAATTTTCCAGGACTCTACGATGATCAAACCCGCTTCAACCAAAAATCTTAGCTTTCAACGTTGATTCGATCAAGAGAAAATGATCAAAATACTGATTTCGTTCAATTTCAAACTGTCCTTGAAATACTCAACTAAAAATCATAACTATTGTTTTAAAAATCTTATTTTCATATGCGCATTCAAATTATAAGATCAAATCAAGTCTTTAAGATACTTGAATCTATCGAAAAAATTTATTTTTACTGTAATATTTAAGCTACAAAGTCAAAATTTCCATTTCAAGCTAAAAACAAAATTTTAAACTGTGATGCAAGTTTAAACAACTTATTTTTGTTTTAAAAATCCTAAGCTAAAGGGTTTATATGAAGTTTTATTTGATTTTTCTTTCTTTCTTTCACTTTGCCCTGAAACCAAAGATAGGAAGAACAGGCTATTTAAACTACACAGTGCAACATCTATAAATCCAGAACCAATAAATTAAAAATATACACAAAGTTATTCATAAATCCATCCACAGATTTAAGACTTAAAAGTTGAATGTCTACTCACCCTGAAAGATTGAAACAGAGAGCACTTTTCTTGTTTTGAAAAATTGCAGTTGATCCTCTTTTGAACCTTGTTTTGTTTGATTTTTTTTTCTTTGAACTTGAAAATATGGTGATGTTTATCTTTTTTTTTCCTTGGTTTGTTGTGTGTTTTTGTTTAAATGAAACAAAGCAAATATGCATGTATAGTTATATAGAGAAGTTTGGGACAGGTAAGTGATAACTGGTTCAAGAAAGTTCTTTTGATCAGATATATTATTATTTTTTTGTTGATTAAGCCAAAATAAATTCGGCTGATATGATTTTGTTTATGTGCTGAGGTTGAAAGCATTTAATGCATGTGTTCCCATTTTAGTTTACATATATATGCTGTTGATTTTTTTTTTATAAGTACAATTTTGTTTTGTTTTGAAAAGATTTATCTTCTTGCATAAGCTTCATGTATTTTTATATGTTGTTTATATCTCGCTAATTTATTCCTATATTCTACATATCAACATATGGTTTTGAATTTTTATGTATGTCTTATTTTTAAAATTTATCCTATGTGTTGGGTTTTATTTCTAACTTATATGTATATTCATTCTACTTATGTAAATTGCATAACTTCTAGTGTTGAACAATACATATACATTTTGTTTGTATCTTTTTTTCTTTCTTTCTTTACTTAAATTTCAAATTCAGTATATATATATATATAAGATGTTAAATCCAAGTGTTTTAAATTCAAAAGAATTTGGAGTTTTATTCATTTAAATCAACACATATGTTTATTTATTTAAAACCTTCCAAATTAGATTTCAAAAATTCAAATAAGTTATCAAATTCAAATTAATAAATTCTGGGATGTTACAATATCCCCTCCTTAAGAAAATTTCCCTCGAAATTGAAAGAGAGAGAAAAGTAAACAAAGAATATATGAATTCAGAAAAATAAGGAAATGACTTACCGTTTAAGCCGAAATGTCTACTCTACAATTGGGATATGTTTTCTTCATGTTATCCTCAGTTTCCCAAGTACAGTCCTTTGGATCACCACTCCATTGAACTTTAACCAATTTCACTACTTTGTTTCGCAATCGCTTTTCATCACGATCAATAATCTTTATTGGTTCCCTCCTTACAGCCAAGTTGGGAGTGATCTCAAGGTCCTGCTGAGCTGCCTCCTCAATAATACTATCCGGGTCGTGCACATACTTCCGAGGACTAGAAATGTGAAATACATCATGTACGCCAGACAACCAGTTGGGTAGCTGTACTCGATATGCTAGAGGACCGATCCTTGCCAGAATAGGAAAAGGACCAATATAACGCGGTGCTAGCTTTCTAGTTTTCCTGAATCTCAATACACCTCGCATCGGAGATACTTTCAGAAATACAGAATCTCCGACTTGAAATTCCAAATCTCTCCTTCGGAGGTCATAATAGCTTTTCTGACGGCTCTGAGCAGTTAATAACTTCTTCCGAATAAAATCAACCTTTTCAGTGGCTTCTTTAATCATGTCTGGACCAAGGACAAGTCTATCACCTGATTCGATCCAACATGTAGGTGATCGACACAGACGACCATATAGAGCTTCGAAAGGAGCCATTTCGATACTAGCCTGATAACCGTTGTTATAAGAGAATTCAACCAAATGCAAATAGTCCTCCCAAGAACCACAAAGTCAAGAATGCAAGCGTGCAATAGGTCTTCTAAAATTCGGTTAATTCTCTCAGTCTGCCCATCAGATTGTGGGTGATAAGCAGTGCTGAGATTCAATTTTGTTCCCAAAGCAGCTTGGAATGCCTCCCAAAATCTACTAGTGAAGATCGGATCACGATCACTCACTATACTGCTGGGAATACCATGGAGATGAACAATTTCCTTTATATATATACCTGCTAAGCTTGCTGTAGTCCGAGTGGATTTCACTGGAATGAAGTGAGCGGTTTTGGTTAGACGGTCCACTATAACTCAAATCGCTTCATTTCCCCTCCTGGTTCGTGGCAATCCATCGATGAAATCCGTCGATACTTGATCCCATTTCCATTTCGGTACTTCCAAAGGCTGAAGTAAACCGGCCACTTTCTTTTGGTCGCTTTTGATTTGCTGACAAGTAGCACAGCGTCTCACATAAATAGAGATATCTCTCTTCATCGTCTTCCACCAGAAAGTTCTTTTGATATCTCGATACATTTTATTGACTCCGGGATGGATGCACAGTTTGGACTTGTGGCATTCGTTCAAAACTTCACGTTTCAGATCAGGGAAGTCTGGAACACAAATCCTGCCCCTTTAATCTTATAACTCCTCTATTATCCATCTCAAAACTAGTGTCCTCTCCTTGGCAAATCCTTTTATAGATTCCTCGAAGAAACTCATCTTCATATTGCTTGCTCGCGATCTTCTTAAGAAAAGTAGGAGTGATAACAAGATATGCGAGAACAGCATGTCTTCTACTCAAAGCATCGGCAACCACATTGGCTTTTCCCGGCGTATACAGAATATCTAAGTCATAAGATGCTAGAAATTCCAACCAACGTTGTTGTCGCAAATTCAGATCCTTCTGGGTAAAGAGATATTTAAAAGATTTATGGTCGGTGAATAATTCAAAATTTTCACCTAGAGAATGAGAGCTCATTAAGTATATTGTTTAAGTTAAGTTAATTTCGTAAATTATTAAGAAAGCTGAGAAGATTCTTACCCAGAAGATAATGTCGCCATATCTTCAAAGCGAAGATAACAGCTAAGAGTTCCAAATCATGGGTGGGGTAATTTCTTTCATGAGGACGTAATTGTCTACTCGCGTAGGCAATCACCTTCCCATTCTGCATTAATACTGCACCCAAACCACCACCGCAAGCATCGGTATAAACAGATAAACCCTGGTTACCGTTGATAATAGTGAGAACAGGAGCAGTAGTCAATCTCTTTTTCAACTCTTGAAAAGCTTCATCACATTTCGGAGTCCAATTGAATTTTACATCTTTCATTGTTAGCTTCGTCAAAGGACTAGCTATCTTCGAAAAGTCTTGAACAAATTTCCGATAATAGCCTACTAAACCCAAAAAGCTTGGAACTTCCTTTGGTGTAGTGGGTTTTCTCCAATCAAGAATGGCGGAAATTTTGCTAGGATCAACCGAAATTCCTTCTTCATTAACAATATGGCCGAGAAATTTGACTTCTCTGACCCAGAAGTGGCATTTGGAAAATTTTGCATACAGAACATTTCTCCTCAAAATCTCCAAAATGATTCTAAGCTGTTCGGCATGCTCTTCTTCTGTCTTGGAATAGATCAAGATATCATCAATAAATACGAGCACAAATTTATTCAAAGCTTCCCGAAACACCCGAGTCATAAGATCTACGAAGTATGTTAGAGCATTGGTTAGCCCAAAAGGCATGACTAACCATTCGTAGAACATATTAGGAACCCCGAAAGCAGTTAAATGTATACAATCTTCGGCGATTCGTAGTTGATGGAATCCCTGGGCTAGATCCATCTTTGAAAAGAAACAAGCGCCGCATAGTTGATCAAATAGATCATCAATTCTAGGTAGTGGAAATTTATTCTTGAGAGTCTGCTTATTGAGATCGCGGTAATCCACACACAACCTCAAAGATCCATCCGATTTAGCAACAAACACAACGGCTGAGCCCCATTCAGAAACACTGGGTAGAATCAATCCTTTTGCTTGTAGATCCCTGGTCTGCTCGACTAATTCAACCCTTTCCCTGGGTGCCATCCTGTGACTTGCGTGAACTACAAGACGAGCATTAGGTACAAGGTCGATTCTGAATTCTATTTTCGATGTGGAGTTAGAGATTTCACTTCTCCGAACACATCTGGAAAATCTCTAACAATGGGTATGGACTCTAAACTGGGTTCAGGATAACCCAAGTTATACATCAACCCTTCTCTTTTAGGACTAGGGTCCTCACAAGAAATTTCGATGAAATCTCCAAAATCGGTTTTAATCGAAGTCAATCGATTGTTGCAATCTAATTTGGCTTCATATTTCGCTAGCCAATCCATTCCGAGTAGGACTTCAAACTCGTTAAAATCTAGAACGAAGAGACCAGTAGGGAATTGATAACAAGAGTATGAGATAGGAACATCTCTACAACGAAGACAAAGGTTCGCGGGACCTCCTACTGGATTTCTTACGCATATAGGCTCATAAACAAAATCGGGTTCAAGATTTAATTCATTAATGGCTTGCTGAGAGATAAAGTTATGTGTAGCACCCGTGTCAAATAGAACTCTAACAATACTATCATAGATGGTAAGATTACCTTCCAGAACTCCTTTTCCTTTCTCTGCCTTGGAAGATGCAGGTTGGTCTTTGACTGCGTACACTTTTGCTGTTTGGGCTTGCTTCATAGTTGGCATGCCCCACTTTCTAACAGTAATAGCACTTCCTAGGCTTTGCTTGAGCAGATTGGTCTCTCTTTGGCTTCTTGCAGCTGTTTGCGTGGTGGCCTTTTTCTAAACAATTATAACAAGTGACATTCTCAGCTGTACTACCCTGAATGCTCTTCTTTTTCTCCTTGCTTTGCCATGGTTTCTTGCCTCCAAATTTCAGTTTCTTCCAATTTGGATTGCCGGAATTTCCCTTTTCTGACGGGGCTTCTTGCATATCAAGTGTGGCATATCGGTACCCCATATCAACTAAATCTGAAAAGACTCCTTAATGTGGGCCGTCATTCTTTCGTGGAATTTCTTATTCATCCCGCGAATGAATCGTTCATTCTTCTTTAAAGGCGTATTCACCAATTCGGGACCAAAACGAGACAATTCATTAAATTTATTCAGATATTCCTCGAATGATAAATTTCCCTGCTACAGGTCCATAAATTCCTGGTATATCCGTGAAATTCCAGCTGATGGCAAATATCACTTCTCAAACACTTCTTTGAATTTCTCCCAAGAAAACTCATCTTCTGGCTTATCTATCGTGATTGTCTCCCACCAAGCCGAGGCTTCATCCTGAAGTTTCCAAGAAGCTATAAGTCGCTTCTTATCGTCTTGCAATTTCAGCCCTTTAAAGATTTTCTCACATGATCTAATCCATGCTTGAGCCTCAATAATTGACTCCTTGCCGCTGAACGGCTTACCACCAAGCTTTGCGAATTTCTTATATAAATCAGCCAAGTCCGGCTGATGCTAGATAGGTGCTGCTGTTACCACTGTTGGGGGAACTTGATTTGGTGCTGTGGCACTTCCTTGACCCCTAACTCTTCCTCTGCGCCTGCTCATTCTTACTATCTGAGATTAGTAAGAAAATTGATTTAGATATACGGACGAAATATCTTAAGGAATATCAGCAGTAAAAAGAAATAGACTAAGAAATTTTGGAGTTCCAGTCTTGTTTATACTCATTCTAGGGTATACTTCACCCTATCTCTAATGAGCCATCTGATGTGTTATACTCCGTAGCTAAAATTCTTACTCAACCTTTAGCTCTGATACCACTTGTGACGACCCAAACTCGATATCCGATAAATGACATCTAATTCGTATCGCCGGAGCTTATAATAACATCAGATGAATATAAAACAGCGGAACAAAATGAATATCATGCATACATCACAGGTACAATATCATAATATCCAACAATACATCAGATTATTTAATACATACACCACAACTCCAAATAACATCAGGATAATACATCGATGATCATATATCCAAAAGTCGTCATAGGAATGAAAGGATAACAATCCCCCAAAAACGCTAACCACCAGAGATCCAAAAAGCTTCTAGAATATCTCCAAAGTAAAAGCTCCAAAATACCGCTAACTCCAAAATATGAAAACCTGCTACTAGGCTGCCCGTGTAGAAATTATGGGCACGCAGAGTTTAAAAAAAGAAACAATAAACTCCGGGTCAGTCATGGGAGTGGTATGAGTAAACAAAAAAATAGTTTCTTTTAAATAAACTAGATTTATAAAAGAAAATTCGTTATGCTTTTGGAAAATGAAACTACCATAAGACCTCCCGCCACACACACAATGCAATCGCAGAATTGGAGGAGATTTCTTCTTATGATAGTAAAATATGCTTGATACGAGAAAATTTCTTTGATATTATTACTAATGCATAGTGTAGAAAGCATTTCGAAAATAGAATATTAATCTTAGCCAGCATAGACATTTCGTACTATGCCTACTAAAGCTACCATCTAAACAATGGTGACCACCATAAGTAAATGGCAGGTTCTACAACTAAAACCGTACATGATTTCGTATTGGGAATTGGATTTCCAACAAATAGTCAGGCTAAGGAACTTCCTACTACCACATGGGTACGCCTCTGGCGGGACGTCCCGAGAACCTACCCGGCTCTCTGCCAACACAAGGCCGGTTTACCTCTGTAACTAGGTAACTACCACTCGAGTATGCCACTCCCGGGTCCTTTGGGACCTTTATCCGAGGGCCCTCTGTCACAAAGCAACAACCACACAGTAAATGAGATTGGAGCTACCACACAGGTAAATATCTGGGTTCCATACCATGACGTTACCTTTTTCCAAAAGGAAATGACATACCCTAAAGGGCGTGACCCTCATAACCTTGCCGCATCTTTCCTGTTTCGACCATTTCCGGGTTGTGAGGTCCGATGAGGTCTCGTTCACCAAGCTATGCTTTACACGAAAGCTTTGCTTTGATCACAAATGATCAACTAATGATCATCAACACACAACAACACTTTGCATGCCACACTACCAATTTGGGAATATATCGCCGATAACCTTCAATTACATAACCTCTGAGCTCGTACGTCTCAGAGAAGGGTGTTAAGCTAAGAGAATAAATTCTCTGCTACCAACAGATATGTATTTGAAAGAAATCGGCTTTATATTTCAAAGTGTAGTGTCAGACACACGACCATACAAGTCTGTTCCGGGTTCGAACAGAACCGAAGGCACTTCGTCCAATAAAGGAAGAAGCCCTTGCAAATCCGGGTATCCACAATCCCGATCGGACTTCCCATCACTTAGGAAATCTCTATACCGGAGCAACTCAGTGCAGAGACAATCGATAGGTTATCCTATCGTTTTCGAAGACACCCGGTCTTCACCACCGGTCTTCAAATGCTATCCATTTCGACGTATCACTATTCGGAATGGGTTATATGACACAAAGGTCCTCTCCCGGCTAAACCGGATAGTGAGCGCTCAATTTTTAAAACACGTGGATATATCAATTACAAATATTCACATTCAGGGTTCGATGTGGGTTTCGAATAACAAACTGAAATCCGAATCCCCATCGCATCGAAGTTTACATGTTTTTTTTTACGGCAAAGGGTTTTCACATCAATACAGAACAAACCACAATCACAGTACAGTACATGACAATTTATCTTATACAGTATCATAATCAGAACAGAAATATCAATATAGAGTACAACAATAGTTACTTATTTTCCCATATGATTTAAATAAATTTATCACACAATTATTTGTAGTGATGTTTAAATCAATGATTAAAATTTGAATAAATAATTAAATCTTGATTAACTCGATTTATTGTTTCATAATTAGTTATATTTAAATTAACTGCCAATTTTATTAATTAACTTAATTTATCTAATAAACAAATTCTTAATTATAATTTTTTTTAAATACTTAACTGTTTATTGATCAATTTTAATTTTCAAATTGTATATCATTTTTAATTTCTTTCAAAATCATTAATTAATAAAAATTATTTACCTCAATTATCATTTAAAAACCTTCTTTATGGTTTTAAAAACCAATTTATTGTTCCATCGAAAGTTTTTATGTAAATTAACTCAAATTCTTAATTTAAATTTAATTATTTAATTAAAGGGTTAATTTGAATTTTAGCATAATTCAAACTTATGGTAAGTTTTTTTTTCCACTCAACATAATTTAACAGTGGTTAACCTATAAATATAGAAATTAACTTAACTATGTACTTTGGAATTTTTTTTTTGGTGGGCCTACCCATTATAAAGCACCCGAGTAAATCATTCTTTTCCCCCGGGCCAATTCGCGTTCTTCTCGTCTTCTCCCCCGAGTCTCTTCACTTCTCCCCTCGTCCCAGTTCTTCTTCTCCCTGTTTTTTTTCCAGTTCTAAGTTTCTGCATGAGAATACTCGCGTACGCGAGTTTACCGCGGTGCCAAATACGCTTTTGCTCGAGTTTCGCTCGAGCTCCCAATCGACGAACTCGCTGACACTTGAAACACGTCGTGCACGTGCACGATGTGGCGCCGCACCTCCGATGATCATCACGATCATCGGCAGGTCGAAAATCCCACGCCAACGCGAAATCGAGCCTAAATTTGACCAAAGAAATTCGAAATCAAAATTTCACTACTTCGTCGAACTGTAAACTCGAACGTCCCAGAGAACTCGCCTCGCCGCTGCTCCTCATATCACCACAGTCACCGCGACTTTGGCCACAGCACACCAACCTCCCACACTACCATTTCCCATCACCTCGTACCACTCGATGCTTCTGAAGTGATGAAATCACCTCTCTACTGAGCACACTCAAAACTCGGGTTGTAACCCTAATTCGAACTCAACACCACAATTTACGCAATAGAAATTTTTTTCAATAATTTTCCAGAGCTATACGATGATCAAACCTGCTTCAACCAACAATCTTAGCATTCAACGTTGATTCGATCAAGAGAAAGTGATCAAAATATTGATTTCGTTCAATTTCAAACTGTCCTTGAAATACTCAACTACAAATCATAACTATTGTTTTAAAATCTTATTTTCATATGTGCATTCAAATTATAAAATCAAATCAAGGCTTTAAGATACTTGAATCTATCGAAAAAATTTAATTTTACTGTAATATTTAAGCTACACAGTCAAAATTTCCATTTCAAGCTAAAAACAAAATTTTAAACTGTGATGCAAGTTTAAACAAGTTATTTTTGTTTTAAAAATCCTAAGCTAAAGGGTTTATATGAAGTTTTATTTGATTTTTCTTTCTTTCTTTCACTTTGCCCTGAAACTAAAGACAGGAAGAACAGGCTACTTAACTACACAGTGCAACATCTATAAAACCAATAAATTAAAAATATACACAAAGTTATTCATAAATCCATCCACAGATTTAAGACTTGAAAGTTGAATGTCTACTCACCTAGAAAGATTGAAACAAAGAGCACTTTTCTTGTTTTGAAAAACTGCAGTTGATCCTCTTTTGAACCCTGTTTTGTTTGATTTTTTTTTTCTTTGAACTTGAAAATATGGTGATGTTTATCTTTTTTTTCCTTGGTTTGCTGCGTGTTTTTGTTTAAATGAAACAAAGCAAATATGCATGTATAGTTATATAGAGAAGTTTGGGACATGTAAGTGATAACTGGTTGAAGCAAGTTCTTTTGATCAGATATTTTTTTTCTTGTTCATTAAGCCAAAATAAATTCGGCTGATATGATTTTGTTTATGTGCTAAGGTTGAAAGAATTTAATGCATGTGTTCCCATCTTAATTTACATATATATGCTGTTGATTTTTGTTTTATAAGTACAATTTTGTTTTGTTTTGAAAAGATTTATCTTCTTGCATAAGCTTCATTGATTTTTATATGTTGTTTATATCTAGCTAATTTATTCCTATGTTCTACATATCAACATATGGTTTTGAATTTTTATGTATGTCTTATTTTTAAAATTTATCCTATGTGTTGGGTTTTATTTCTAACTTATATGTATATTCATTCTACTTATGTAAATTGCATAACTTCTAGTGTTGAACAATACATATACATTTTGTTTTTATTTTTTTTTCTTTACTTAAATTTTAAATTCAATATATATATATATATATATATTGTTTAACCCCTATTTCTGAAGCGACCTAAAACTTACGCGACTCAACGACCTTAGAGGTACTAACGACCTAAGAGTGCTAATGACCTAAAATTGAGCGACCTAACTACAGCAGCGACCCACGACCTATAGGAAGTTGCAACTTAACGACTCAATTAGTAAGCGACCTATCAAGCTCAATGGTCTAGTTCACGACTTAACAGTTCATAACAGGCTACGACCTAACGAGACAAACAGGCGAACGACCTAGCTATGGAAAGGTTCTAGCGACCTAACTACCTGCCGACCTAAGTGGAAAAATGACCTAACGACTTAAGGAGTTAGCGACCTAACGACTTAAGGAGTCAGCGATCTAACGACCTCAAGCATATGCGACCTAAGCAATGCCACAGCCTACCGACCTAAGAGCGAAGTGGTCTCAGCGACCTAAATCTCAGTTGACTCACGACCTATGATAGGTCGCACGCGACCTATTAATTTGCTCAGAAGAGAACCAAATGCAATCAAGATAAGTCAGATCCCATCTCTTAGGTCGCTGCCGACCTAATAACTTATTCAGGGCAAGTTCCAATATAGCTGGTATAGGTGATCCCTATGTCGTCGCCGACCTATGACCTACGACCTACCTTAGGTCGTATGCGACCTAGCACTTGGTGATAAAATTCTGCCCAGAGTATTCCCTATGAATACAGCCCTAACTCCAACTAGCAAAGGACTTTTGGCCGATCACTTCAAGCGCTGATACTCTGCTGAATTCTCGACTCACTCAACACTTCAAGTACTCCAAATACCAAGGACACTACTACGATGTCTAAGAGAAAATCTACATCATTCAACATGAATTCGGAAGATTATTCTCCATCAAAGTTCTAGTTGTTTGTCTCATCAGAATTGTAATTGTAGATTACTGTAAAGTTGTAATCAAATTCAGTAATAAAGAGAGTTAAAGTGGACGTAGGCTTACCCTAAGCCGAACCACTATAAAAACTGTTGTCTTGTTCGCTTTTTCTGTGATTTCTCTACTTGTTCTTTAGTTCCCTGTTCACGGGTGGTGCTTTTGCTCAACTTCAATCTACACCGGGGGTTAGCGTCTGATTTTTACGTTAAAATTTTTGGTGCTTTCACTGAGAACATGAACACAGTAAATTTACACTATTGCTTCGCAAAGGATTGTTGAAAGAATTTCTTTAAAAACCAGAAGTTTATTGGAAATAATGGCTCCTAGGAGAAAACGAAGTTCTGTAAGATCTGACAATGTTCAAGAGAATACTGCCACCTCTCCTCCTTCAAGTCAAGCAGCTCCAACTGTTGGAGTTACACGAGCAGAATTGGACGCTGTAGTTTTGGGATTGAATCAGCAATTAAATTCTCAGAATGCGCAATTGGAGGCCCAGAATGCCCTGATCTTGAGTAAACTGAATGATCTACTTGGGGCAAACCGTCAACCGGGTAATAATGATGGGAACCCTAATGCGGGAGTTTAGGATGTTGAAGGAAACATTTCTCAAAGAGCCACAGACCCTGTAGAAAGGACTCCTCTTCAACCTGGAGGATCAGGGCCACAGCCGACTCTTCGTGAACGGTTGTCAAGACAGAATTCAGAAAGAGTGGCTGATGTGTGCCCTCCAGAGCCTCTAAATGACGAAGAGTATTTTTCGGGTATGGTTCGTCAAATCATGAAAGAAAGTATGCGAAGAGATGAAGACGAGAAAGAGTGGGTTTTGCTCCAAGCAAAACGCCATTTACTGAAAAGATCTTGAAGGCGGAGTTCCCAAGGAAATTCGTTCCTCCTACTATTCCGGCTTACAAGGGGACGAGTGATGCTAACGAGTTTCTCTTTAAGTACGACTGGCATATGACTGGTACCAGGGCGTCTGATGGAACTAAATGCCGATACTTCCCGGTTTATCTAGAAGGTGTAGCTCTATTATGGTTTACAAAGCTGCCGGTAAGGTCCATAGATCAATTCTCCGATTTGACCAGGAAGTTCAAGGAGCAATTTCGATTGTATGCTTCTAAAGCAAAGGATATAATGTCGCTATCAAGTCTAGAGCAAAATCCGGGAGAATCCATCATATCATTTTTGAATCGCTTTAACATAGCATTGGCTGAGGTGGATAATGCTGAGCCACGCATGGTCTTGACAATACTTGATGAGGGCAATTGATAAGTCAAGCGAATTTGGAAAATGGTTGAAAATGAAAGAACCAAACTCACTTGACAAATTTTACAAGAAAGCAGATGAATTCATGCGCTTGGAGAGCCTCCAAACACCGGCTAAGGTGGTATCAGTGGAAGCCGGGAACAATGGCACTGCTTCGAATAAGAAAAAACCTAACACTCAGAAAAGGGGAAACGATGGTGGGAAGAAACAGGGAGACCCTAAGAGAGGCCGTTCTTTCAATTTCACACCCTTGACCGATACCCCTGAAAACATCTTCTTTGCGACCAAAGATGATATCAATTATCCGGCACCACCTAAATTGAGAGTTGCGATTAAGATGGAAAAATATGGAAGGTTCTGTCGGTTCCACAACCAGCCCGGCCACGACACCAACGAATGCCGTCAGTTGAAAGAGGTAATTGAACAACTCTTGACGGAAAACAAACTCCAGCAGTATGTGAAAAGGAACAGAAATGCCCCAGCTTCCTCAACTCAAGGGCAGCAAGTTCCCGCTCACCGTCCTGCCTCAAGTGAGAAGGCCGTAAAGCAGGAATCGGAAAGACCTGTTATCAATATAATAACTGGAGGACCTCACCCAGCAGGAAGAAGCTGCGGAGAGATGGAAAGGTATGCCCAAGCCTTGAGGCATGTACCAGCTGAAGAGAATGTTTTTGTCTTAGAGAATGATGCACCTTTAAAGCAACAAAAGACTTCCACAGATGATATCGTGTTCAGTGCCAGGGATTCTTTGGGTATTGAGGCTCCGACCATAGATCCTTTGGTCATATCCGCTGGTATTGGGCCGGCAACTGTGAGAAGAGTTCTAGTTGATTGTGGAGCTTCATGCAACATCCTTTTCAAGAAGACCTTCGATCAAATGAAAATCCCGATGGCTGACGTTCAAGCTTCATCACTTAAGATCGCTGGGTTCGCTGGAGAACCCAAACAGCCGATTGGGACCATTGATTTGTTTGTAGAACTTGGAAAGGGACCAAGGAAGGTGGCTCGAAAGCAAACTTTTATAATTGTTGAAGAATTCTCTGCCTACAATGCCTTTTTGGGCCGACCAATTCTTGCTGCATTCAAAGCTGTTCTTGCCCCATGGTGTCTGACTCTAAAATTCCCCATAGATAATGGAGTTGGTGTGATTAAGGGAGACCAAGATGCGGGGCGAGAATGTTACTTTGCAGAGTTACGAGAATCAAGGAAAAGAGAAATGGGAAAAGGTGCGGCGGCTCCAGTCCGCACCAAGGAACCGACCTTGTAGCAATTATAGGATGGACCCTGCACTGGCGAATGTAGTGGCGCACGAAGAGAAATGGATCCAAGGAAAGCCAGTGCAGGGGAGAATAGGGTAGTACCGGTAGAGGTAACAGTGCCGGTGCCCGTTGATCCAAAGGACCCAAACAAAGTGCTTAATGTGGGTTCACAACTCAGTACAACAATTCAGAATGTTCTGATTTCATTTTTGAAGGCTAATTTGGATGTATTCGCTTGGACTCATGCTGACATGTGCGGAATATCCCCAGAGATTGCAGTACATACTCTGAACATTGATCCAAAGTTTACACCTGTGAAACAGAAGAGAAGGACTCAGGGTCCTGAAAGAACGACAGCGTTAAAAGAAGAAGTGGATCGGCTCATGGAGAACGGGTTCATTAGAGAATCTACTTATCCAAATTGGGTCTCAAATCCAGTACTGGTTAAGAAAGCTAAAGGAAAGTGGAGAGTGTGCATTGATTTTTGAGATCTGAACAAAGCCTGCACCAAAGACTGTTTCCCGCTGCCCAGGATCGTTCAGTTGGTGGATGGGACGGCATGTCATGAATTGTTATCTTTTATGGATGCATACTCTGGATATAACCAGATTATGATGCATGAGCCGGATCAAGAGGATACAAGCTTCATCACAGATGTTGGACTCTACTGCTACAAGGTCATGCCTTTCGGACTCAAGAATGCAGGGGCAACTTACCAGAGGCTTGTTAACGCCATGTTTAAACCACAGATTGGCAAGACAGTGGAAGTTTATATTGATGATATGCTAGTAAAATCTAAGAAAGCAGTGGACCACATGGATCAATTGGCAGAGATGTTTGCAGTACTCCGAAAGTATAGAATGAAGCTTAATCCCCTGAAATGTTCATTTGGAGTGGAGTCCGGAAAGTTTTTGGGTTTCATTGTGAGCGCTAGGGGCATTGAAGCCAATCCAGCTCAAATCACTGCCCTGAGAGAGGTCAAGGCTCCTAGAACGAAGAAGGAATTGCAAAGTCTCAATGGAAAGGTTGCTGCTCTGAGTCGGTTCATTTCCAAAGCCACTGACAAATGCATTCCATTCTTTGATGCTCTGAAGAAAGGAAAGAAAAACTTTGAGTGGACTCCTGAATGTCAGAAAGCATTTGATGAGTTGATTCGTCATATGGAAGTGCCTCCGATACTTCCAAAGCCTGATAGTGGTGAAGATCTCTTCATATATTTGGCAATTTCGTCTCATGCTCTCAGTGCAGTATTGGTATGGGAAGACGCAAGGATTCAACGCCCAGTCTATTATATCAGCAAAAGATTCACTGGGGCAGAGATGAACTATTCAAGGTTGGTAAAGCTCGCCTATTGTTTGTTGATTGCATCAAGAAAATTGAGGCCGTATTTCCAAGCTCATCCCATCAAATTCCTCACTGATCAGCCTCTAAAGCAAGTCCTATTCCGTCCTGAGACTTCGGGCCGTCTTTTGAAATGGAATATTGAACTCAGTCAATATGACATCACCTACCATCCCCGAAAAGCAATCAATGGACAAGCTTTGGCAGATTTCATTGCGGAATGCACGGATAAGGGTGATAGTGAGGAGGAACTACTAATAGCGTTCCAATCCAATGGAAATTGTACATCGATGGCGCAAGGAATGATTACTGTTCTGGAGCAAGGGTTGTCCTTGAAACCCCAGAGGGCCGATCGCTGTGTTATGCGCTGAGACTAGAATTCCCTTCGACAAACAATGAAGCTGAATATGAAGCTCTCATCGCTGGTTTAAGGATCGCTAAAGAACTAAACAACAAGGCATTGCATATCTTCAGTGATTCTCAACTTATTGTTTGTCAAGTCAAGAAGGAATTTCAAGCTAAAGGAGGGAATTTACCAGCCTATTTATCAAAAGCCTGGGAGCTCCTTCAAGATTTGGACCTTTATTCAATAAACCATATCCCCCGAGAAGAAAATATGAAGGCGGATTCTCTTGCGAAGTATTCAAGTACGGGTGAAGCTCAACTATTGGGTTTAGTTCCCGTCGAAGTCTTGTTAGCTCCAAGCACAGATGAAATGGATGTTGATTGGATTATGAATGTATCCCAAGAGCAAAAATCATGGATGACTCCGATACTTGAATATCTACTCAATGGTTCTCTGCCAGAAAATTCAAAAGAGAGACAAAAGCAGATGAGGAAAGCCTCCAGATATATAGTTCAAGATGGTCGTTTGTACAGACGAGGATTTTCAATGCCATTACTCCGATGTGTGACAAAGGAAAAAGCTAAGACAATTCTAACTGAAGTACACGGAGGGGAATGTGGGGATCATACATGTGGTCAAACTTTAGCAAAGAAAATCCTCCGTTATGGATACTTTTGGCCAGAAATTAATCTGGATGCTGTTGACTATTCCCGAAAGTGTGATAAATGCCAGAGATTCGCTAAAATTCCTAGAGCACCTGCCACGGAGCTAACACAAATGGTCAGTCCATGGCCGTTTGCCATCTGGGGAATAGATCTCATTGGGCCTTTGCCGACTGCCAAATCAGGGATTAAATATGCTATCGTTGCTGTTGATTTCTTTACTAAATGGGCTGAGGCCGAATCATTGGCCGCTATTACCTCTAAGAAAATGATAAGTTTTGTGACTAAAAATATCATTTGCAGGTATGGTGTGCCTCAGAAGATAATTACAAACAATGGTACTCAGTTTGAAAGTGAGGAGTTCCAAGATTTTTTCAAATGATTCAAGACCCGAAAAAGCTTCCCAGTAGTGGCTCACCCGTAGGCAAACGGGCAAGTGGAAGCGGTAAACAAAATCATCAAATCAACCATCAAAAAGCAGCTGGAAAAAGCAAAAGGTGGTTGGGTCGATAAGTTACCACTTGCACTATGGGCATACAGGACCGCTCACAAAACTGCGACTGGGCATACTCCATTTTCATTGGCATATGGATCAGAAGCGATGATTCCAGTGGAAACTGAAGTCCCCTCACACAGAAGGATCCATTTTGATCAAAGTGAGAATGAAAAATTGCAACTGGAAGCACTTGACCTTCTCGATGAAAGAAGAGAAGAGACAAGGCTTAGAATTGCAGCTCACCAGCAAAGAATAGCCAGGCACTTCAATTCCAAAGTTCGTCAGCGTATCTTTGAAGTTGGAGACTTAGTCCTAAAGAGAATTATGACAGCCATAGGTGTGTTTGGGCCAAACTGGGAAGGACCATATGTTATTGGCGCAAAGCTTCTTGATGGCACATTCAAACTCACAACTGTCGAAGGAGAACCAATCCCAAGAGCTTGGAACAGCAATCATTTGCGTCCCTATTTTACTTGAAAACATTGCTGAAATGTTGTAAAAGAATTATGAATATATGATTCTTGTATTGAAAGCAATTGTAAAGCAAGTGAATAATGAAAAGCTATAAAGTGGATGTAGGCCCAACTTTTGGCCGAACCACTATAAATCTTGTGTTCTCTACTATTATAAACTGCTTTGTTTTATTTCGACATATAAAATACATTAATTGTGTCATTAAAATGTCGATTTAATAATGCAGGTCATAAAAGCAAAGCTTACCCATCGCAAGACCAAGCGATCCCCGACATCATTCAGCAAGCGAACACTAAACCATTCAAAATTTCCGTACTCAAATCCTACAAAAGAAGTGCTTCAAACAAAAGTTAGCAATGTGGATGGAAGTGGACCATTTCTAACTAACTACCAGTTAAATAGACTGTGTCTACCACCACCAACTCACTTAACTATGAAGTATATTTCTTCGGATAAGGGAAATTATTGGCAACTAAAAAGTGAAAACACTTCCAAAAGACAACGGGGATCGCCAACATGAATCGATGGCAAAGAGACATTGGCGAGCAAGCATCAATCAGCAAAAGACCTCGAGCGGGCCTAGCCAGAAAAAGAGAGATCTTTCTCGATACAAAGTTGCGGAATGATCGGTCGATACACTCCCGTGAATCCGTCCAACCGAGAGAAAGAAACTCCAAACTTCCACTGCAAAAGCCCTACTTAGAGGCACATGTTTCACCGAGATTGAAATAAAACTTCCAGGTGTTGAAACATGAAAAGCTCTCTTCGGAGGCCCATTTCACCACAGTTGAAATGATAAAAGACCTCGAGCGGGCCAACCCGAAAAAGAGAGATCTTTCTCGATACAAAGTTGCGGAATGATCGGTCGATACACTCCCGTGAATCCGTCCAACCGAGAGAAAGAAACTCCAAACTTCCAGGCAGTAACCCTACTCAGAGGCACACATTTCATCATGATCGGTCGATACACTCCCGTGAAATGAAATGTGAAAAGCCCTCTTCGGAGGCCCGCTTCCCAGCGAACAGGGAAAAATAAAAGCCTCTCCCAAGGGGCAGAAACAAAAAAGACCTCTTCCCAGAGGCACAACAAAAAAAAAAGACCTCTTCCCAGAGGCAGAAACAAAAAAGGCCTCTTCCCAGAGGCAGAAATGAAAAGACCTCCTCCCGGAGGCACAATCGAACAGAAAGACCTCTTCGGAGGCACACATTTCACCGAGATTGAAATAAAACTTCAAGGTGTTGAAACGTGAAAAAGCCCTCCTCGGAGGCACAACTCTTCGGAGGCACACATTTCACCGAGATTGAAATAGAACTTCCAAGTGTTGAAACGTGAAAAAGCCCTCCTTAGAGGTGCAACTTTTCAAAGAAGAAAAAATTAGAAAGCCCTTTACTGTGGCATAATAAAAAAAGCCCTCTTCAAAGGCACACTTTAACTCTCAAAGGAAGAATGATTCACCTATTCTGGAAAATACTCTTCCTCAAAAACAAGTTAAAGTACCATTCAGAGGCCCGCTTTACCACATAGAAGAATTCACTTGGTAAAATGTGTATATGCACAAAAGAAAAAGTGATATCTTCGAAGGATGAAGCGTAAAAACTTATATGGAGGGAGTTGTACTCTATTTTTAACGAAATAATATTCCTCCAAGTATGGAATAATTATTCTCCAGAAAATAAAAGTACAAGTCCCCTCAAAATATAAAATATTGCAACAAGCTTATGGTATAGGGGCAACATGGTATAGCTACATACAACATGGTATAACTATATTGGTAAAATTACGCTCGAACAACATACCACAAGCTCGCTGCAATATCCAGTAAAGAAACTTGTACGAAAATGAATAATAAATGCATTCTTAGATACAGACAGAAGTTTGTACAAAGAAAAAGAATCATTCTATTCAACACTGTTAAAATTTTGTACAGATACAGGTTTCAAAAGAAAAAGAAAAAGAAAAGCGGAGGCCGGTACCCGCACAATCTCCGGACAGTACATGCAAAAAGCAAAAAAGTGATATAAAAAGCACAGGACCAAAGCCATCATTTCTTCTTCCTTCCGCCTTTTGAGCCCGCGCCTGGCCGAATGGTTAACTTCTTAGGCCGGCTTGTAAGAGTAGGAGAGGAAGGGGAAAGGGATACAATAGGTTCTTCTCCCGCTTGTGTCTTGCTAGAAGAAGCCTCCTTCTTCTTCTTAGAAACTCCATGCTTCCCTCTCTTCCTGGAAGAAGACCCACTACCTGGAGAGAAAAGTGTAATTAATGGTTCAACATCGGAACCAGTTGGTTCTGGAGTCTTCTCACTCCCTTCAGTTTCTTCTCCCCTGTGTTCTTGTGAAGCAATGGGATCGTCCAAGTCTTGGAGAGCTTCTATTTGCTCCTCTTGTGATCCTGGTTGCGAGGCAGAAGGAGGAGTGACCTGAAGAGACGGAGGAGGAATAATTGGAGGAGGGGAAGTTTGGACAATGCTCGATGCTTTCTCTACAGAAGAAAAGAAGTTAAAGTCAGTAAAGAGAGGAGATAAAGACTCGCTGAGGTTCAGGAAATAGTCAAGAAGCTCATCAAGCTCGTAAGAAACAGATGAGCAGTCTACTTGGGCAAGATTAACAGTAGAGTTACCTAGAGAAGTCGGCTTCCTGATATCAACCTCATAAGCCTGTGCTTCGGCACTCTCTTCACCTTCATCTCCGCCCTGTATACTTGTGAACTTAGTTGTAGCTTTGGCCAGGGATGGAGAATGAGAGCTGGAGCCAATAATGTCGATTTCGGCCGAAGGAGAAGGCTGGATTGGAATAGTTGAAGTAGTTTTTCCTAACTGTTCCCCTTCTGCCATTCCAGCTCTTAATTTTGCAAGTTGTTCCTTTCCTTTGGCAAGAGCAGCGCGAGCATCATCATCCAAGTAATGCTCCTCAAGAGCTGATTCGGCATAGCAAGCGCCTTTACCGCCAAGCATGTCATGTGCAGCCTCCCACACTTCAGCCAGTGTAACTTCATATTTGGGGCCTAGGAAGGCGAGACTGCCGTGCCCCAAGATGCTGTGCAAGTAAAAGTCAAACAATGTCGAGCTGATGTTGGTCTTCGTTGCCTCGTGAGATTCTTCAGCTGCAATTTTACCGGCAACGGCCTCATCGCGCTCTCTTTCAGTCTTGGAAAGTTGAAGCTTTAGCATTTGAATTTCCGCCTCCTGAGAGTTGACTTTCTCCTGTAACTCTGTAACCTCAGCACGATACCTTCCCGTTGTTTTCTGCTCAGCTTCAAGTTATGCCTCGGCATGTCGCTGAGCTGCGTGAGCATCGCGAACTTGCTTCTGAAGTACTTCTTCTTTTTGAGTATATGTAGTAGAAGAAGTAGCAAGCTCTTGTTTAAGTTCCTCAACTTTCGCCTCAAGCTCCTCATTGTAAGTAGTGATGCTCCTCATTTCGGTATCGTGCTGCTCGAGAACCTTCTGCCATTCAGCCTTATCATTCTCCATAGTAAGCATGTCCTCTATATTCGCACGGTTGACCCTTTGAAGCTCGTCAACAAGCTTTTGCCAGTTCGACATCCTTTCAATATCAAGCCTGACGGCGTCGAGATATCGCATTATGGCAGGCTTGTCGATAGGGATCAAGTCAAGATCGAACCACACTCCCTTCAGGCACCAGTGCGGGAACCGGCTTTGTAGAGTAGCCGGGCCTGATCCAACTTGGAATTTAGGCCTGCTGATTATTGTTTGAATGTCTGTCTTCCCGAGAGTGGGAGAGCCAGAAGGAATGTCAAGTGAGACGGGGGAAGTGACCTTTTCAGGGGTTGTAGAAGCATTCTTATCACCGTGTCGAGCACGCTTACTTGGGTCCTCAACCATATGACTTTTTCCCCGGTCATCATGGGCTTTTCTCTTGTAGGAATCGTCACCTTTATGGGAAGAATCATGGTGCTCCTCCCTTTCTTTTCTCTCATAACGCTCTTCTTGAGCCCTTCTCTCCTGAGCCTTTCGAGCGTCTTTCTCTTCATCGGTTTCTCTGTGAGCGGGAAGGCAGCGCCTATAATCATATTGACTACGCCTCCCGTAGCGCTGAAAGTTGTCATAGTAAGAGCTGCTACGTCCCATCGGAGAATCTGAAATAAAAAAGAAGAGACAAGTCTTAAAAGTTTTCAGAGAAAAGAAGTGTAACTTTAGAATCTTCAAAGTACAGAGAGTTAGGAGTATAAAAGTGCCGAAAGATTCTAAGTGTGTGTGATGTGCAAGCTACGCGCATCAAACTATGAACCGCTCTTTGATTGCGGAGTAATCGTAGGAGTAGTAGTTAACGTCAACTCTTGAGTCGACGGAGTCTGTTGCAGAGTAGAAGTCGCCTCAACTACTGATGAAGAAACCTTGGTGGTGACGGGGTCGTCTTTAAAGAGCTCCTGTGAAGTGACAAACAGGTCGCTCAACCCTTCGAAAGTGTCATCTCCACTCTGTTTGACAGGACTTGTTTTCCCAGCTTCTTCATCACCAGACTTCTTCGAATGTGGAGGAGATTCCTGAAGCTCTTTTCCTTCAGTGACCGGGGCAAGTTTGTCGGATGACCCCGCGACATCAACAGAAGTGGAGCACTTCACTAGAGAAGCCTCAGAGGCAGGTTCTTTCGGTATGGGCGCATCGGTAGAAACTGGGGCATCCAATGCTTGGGTTAGGGAGTCTGGGACTTCATGAGGGTGTGTAGAGCGAGAGGTATGCAAAAGTCCGTACTGATGCAAAAATTCGTCTTTCAACAGAAATTGAACGCTTCTCTCCTCAACTGGCACGGCCATAAGCCTCTCAAAAGTTGGTTTATGACTAGAATCCCTAGAAGGAGGAGGAAGCGCTGAAAAGTAAAAGGCTTAGTTAACGTTTGACAAATCAGGCTATGAAAAACTCAGAGAAAAAAATCAGGAACAAAGATAAATGCTCTTACTTCCTACTCTCCAGGTAGCATAGAATCCTGGAGGACAACGAACGAAGAAAAATTGACTTAGAAAACCGTGAGCACTTTCGGGAAGGCCGATTATTAGTTTACGGTTCCTAGCGCTTCTCACAAGAATGATGGAGGGATGGTCTTTATTTTTGGCAAACATGCAAAAATAGCAAACTTCATCAAAACTCGGAAGGCGATCCAGCGTCGTTCCGAATAGCACGCATAACCCCATCAGAATAGCATAGCCATTGGGGTGCAGCTGGAAGGGGGAGATAGCTAGTCAGAGAAGAAGCCATTGAAGAAAGTCGTTAAAAGGAGGGATAGCTCGACTCGTGCACATTTGACGATTAACTGCTACAAAACCAGAAGGTGGTATATCGGCAGTATCGCTTCTCTCAGGAAGAATGGCATCTGCTTCAGCAATGCCAAACAGAGCGCACAGTTGGCGAAAAACTTTGTATGTTAGTGTGGTTGAAATTCTCTCTGGAGGATTAACCAATGGAGTAGCAATTGGGAAAGTCTCTTCAACCGATTCTGTTTCTCCTTGTTGAGAAGTCATTCTATACAAGGAACTAGACATTCAAATAAGAAGGTGCACGTTTCCTAAAAAGTGTGAAGTGTTGTGCAGAACTAACAAAAACAGAAATCAAACATAACTGAAATTAAGCTAGTTGACAATTCGTTGACTATGAGATTTCAGGACTTGTTAATATAAAATTCAAGTGTAGTGTTAATGCAAACGAATCGGCTTTAATTGGATATTTTAGTTTTGCTTTAATACTTCACTTGAATTCTTTAGTTCGCAGCATTTCGTTCACACAGTTCATTTAAGTTGATTATTATTTGTCGACTAATCTGTCATTCGATGTGGGCGGTCAATGACAGTATATTCGTCCCATTTTTCTGCAAATGTTGTATTTAACAGGTTGACAGCTTTAAAAGTTAAAATAATCTGCAAAGGAGTACAACAAAATTCAAGTTCAAACAATTCAGCCAAGTCTTCTCAGAATTTCACAAGTCTTAGGTCGTCCAGCGACCTAACATAGGTCAGAGCTTCCTTAGGTCGCACTGTGCAAGTTAAAAGGTTCAAGGCAATGCAGATTTGTCAAAGTCCTAACTCGGCCGCGACCTACAGCCTATGCCGCAAAAAAAGATTAGGTCGTTCATTTGTTAAGTCGTCCTGCTTGGAATTCATGTGCAAATTTGTTAAGTCCTAGGTCGTTTGAATCCCAGCGCGACCTAAAAGCTAAGTCGCAGATTCGAAGGATCCTTAGGTCGCGAGAATTTGTTAGGTCGGCCAGGTTTCTTAGGTCGTGAGTTATCTTGGAACGCTCAGATCCACTAAATCGCTGACTTCCTATCCACGCAAAAACTCACCAGACCCGATAACCCGTAAACGCCGACACCACGAAATCCGTCATCCTCTTCGTGAATTTAATCATCACCGCATACAACCAAATCACCCAAAAAATCGATTCCAAATACCTTCGATCCTTTATAGATATTACCGTGCCTTCTTGAATCACAATAACGACATATCAAACGGTGATCAAAAGTCGATCATAATAATCATTCAAAATAAAGCACGACACATGAATTGGACTTGATTCGGAAAACATGGATTCACGATTGGATGGCAATTATGGTGGGAAAGAGATTGAATTCACTTACGTAGTATGTTGGTAAAGATGAATCGACAACTAAATGAGTTGAATTTGCCTTTGGAAGCTTGAAGATCTATCAATGGCAGTGGGAGATCAGAGCAGTAGAGTGAGGAAGGGTTAGCGACCTAACAAATTTATATGGGACAAAAAGGGCAAGACGAATAGGCACGCGACTTAATATAAGTTCGCTCACGACCTAGCTAAGTCAGATCGAAGCACACGACCTATGGCATAGGCATGAACTTCGAGGGGCAAGTGTTTAACCCCTATTTCTGAAGCGACTTAAAACTTACGCGACTCAACGACCTAAGAGGTACTAACGGCCTAAGAGTGCTAATGACCTAAAAGTGAGCGACCTAACTACAACAGCGACCCACGACCTATAGGAAGTTGCAATCTAACGACTCAATTAGTAAGCGACCTATCAAGCTCAACGATCTAGTTCACGACTTAACAGTTCATAACAGGCTACGACCTAACGAGACAAACAAGCGAACGACCTAGCTATGGAAAGGTTCTAGCGACCTAACTACCTGCCGACCTAAGTGGAAAAATGACCTAACGACTTAAGGAGTTAGCGACCTAACGACTTAAGGAGTTAGCGACCTAACGACTTAAGGAGTCAGCGATCTAACGACCTCAAGCATATGCGACCTAAGCAATGCCACAACCTACCGACCTAAGAGCGAAGTGGTCTCAGCGACCTAAATCTCAGTTGACTCATGACCTATGATAGGTCGCACGCGACCTATTAATTTGCTCAGAAGAGAACCAAATGCAATTAAGATAAGTCAGATCCCATCTCTTAGGTCGCTGCCGACCTAATAACTTATTCAGGGGAAGTTCCAATATAGCTGGTATAGGTGATCCCCTATGTCGTCGCCGACCTATGACCTACGACCTACCTTAGGTCGTTTGCGACCTAGCACTTGGTGATAAAATTCTGCCCAGAGTATTCCCTATAAATACAGCCCTAACTCCAACTAGCAAAAGACTTTTGGCCGATCACTTCAAGCGCCGATACTCTGTTGAATTCTCGACTCACTCAACACTTCAAGTACTCCAAACACCAAGGACACTACTACGATCTCCAAGAGAAAATCTACATCATTCAACATGAATTCGGAAGATTATTCTCCATCAAAGTTCTAGTTGTTTGTGTCATCAGAATTGTAATTGAAGATGGTTGTAAAGTTGTAATCAAATTCAGTAATAAAGAGGGTTAAAGTGGACGTAGGCTTACCCTAAGCCGAACCACTATAAAAACTGTTGTCTTTTCTGCTTTTTCTGTGATTTCTCTACTTGTTCTTTAGTTCCCGTGTTCACGGGTGGTGCTTTCGCTCAACTTCAATCTACACTGGGGTGTTAGCGTCTGATTTTTACGTTAACATATATAAGATGTTAAATCCAAGTGTTTTAAATTCAAAAGAATTTGGAGTTTTATTCATTTAAATCAACACATATGTTTATTTATTTAAAACCTTCCAAATTAAGTTACAAAAATTCAAATAAGTTATCAAATTCAAATTCATAAATTCTGGGATGTTACAACAGGTTTTGTTTTAAAAGCTGTACAGGTTTTCTACCCGAGTCAGACCACTTCCTGCTTCGAGTCCAGCACCTAAAAACTTCGAGTAACACTCGAAAAAAATCTCGTGAACAAACCCTGCTTCCATTTCCAACAAAACAACAAAAATCTCCAGATCACCAGACAGTATGCTCCGTGCATGTGCACGGCTCCGCCGAACATCTCCAATCGACGTCTCATCGTCGAGCAGGTCGACGTTCACCCAAGCATTCATTCCCAACCTTCAGAACCGCCGTCATGCTCTCGAAGTTGAATTCAAGTTCAATATCCCAAACCTGGACACATCAATTGCATCACTCATCCGACCTGGGAATCGCCTCGTTCTCCACATTCCGATCACCAGAAAATCTGGACCTCCGGCCAAACCTTCGTCCACACTCCCTCTACCATCACCCAAGAACAAGCAACACTCGATCAAACAGATAAGTCGCGGTGATCGATTTTATCTAGCCTAGTTGAACTAGGATTCCAGATTTAGAATGCTTGTCGCCGCCACCATCATCAACCACCCACCATCTCCCTATTTTTCCTAGCACCTCCGTTCGTCCCTCCATCACCAGCAAAGGTCTCGACTCCCACGAACCCATAGATCATCATAAAATCACCAAACAATGAAACACCAACATACCCAAACAGCTCCTTCACCTCTCATCTAAAAATTATGGTACATGCTTTAAAAATCAAGATTAAGTGTAAGAATTTAGTTTGCATACCTGAATTCATAATTTAAGAAGTTCGAATTTTTTTACTAATTTAAAGTTGGTTCTAATTTCTTGATTTCCAGAGTCATTTATAATATATTTTAACTTAAGTAGAATCCTAAACTAAAGTTTTAAATGAAATAAACAAATTTCATTTAAACTTAAGTCTAAACAAATATTAAATTAAAAGGTTTTGAATTTAAATCAAAACATGAACAAAAACTGGAAACAGAGAAGTTACAATTATTCAAATGCCTGCATACATCATACTTCAGAAATTCGCAAACATACTTTACAATACAATATTGATCACAGCAATAACATTCAAACTAATTTATACTTTAAATTTTAAAGGTGGAGTTACTTATAGTAATTAAGAAGAAAGAACAGAGCTTCCACTTTTTAGCACAGGCTTTGAAATCTACAGGCTGAACTTCTTTTTTTTCCTCTGCTTTGAGTTTTTTTGTTTTAATTGAATCTTGTTTAAGTTGTAGTCAATATTACTTCAGTGTTTTCTCAACTTAGAATGGACGAAACTGAAGTGAGGAAGATGATAATATAGTAGAAAAGTTTACAGGGTAAGCCTTTGTACAAGGTGATATTATATTTTGTTTGTACAATATGGTGATTTTTTTTCTTTTTAGTACAAATAGGATCAGAGATTTTATATTTTTTGTTGACTAAGAAAAAATTCATTTCGGCTGATGAGATAATATTTTGGTGGCTGATGGATATACTTTGTGTGCTAAGGACATTTGCATTTATTACTTAAGTCCTTTGATCTTCTGCCAGGTTTTGTTTTGGTGGCTAATATGCTGTTTGTGTGCTAGATATTTTTAGTATTACTTGCTATTGTCTTAATACCCAAGCCTACATACTTATACTCATATATTGTTCATATTTGAATAAATGTATTAATGTCTTCTTTTGCAAGTGTACATATTTATATTTTCTTTCTCTTGCAATACTTCATATATATGTTTACTTTATATTTTATAATTTACCATACATATACCTATTTCTATTTCTAATTTAAATATGTATTTTAACTTTAGTATTTAATGCCTTATTTTACATTTGCATACATTCATTATTTTCACAACTTTTAAAAATCCATTTTATTAAATTCAAATATCATTACATAATTTGTAAATCCCAATTTAAATTCAACTCAAATACTGTGATATCCCGAAAATTTTGGCAATATAAATTTAATAATATGTGTAAAAATTAAATTGATTTGATAATATTTATTAATAAGATTTAAATTGATTTAATAATCTTCTTCTAAATAAATGTTTAACTGATTTTTTTTTTTAAAAGCTAGTAAATTGTTTTCTAATAATAAATATATGTAACTATATATATTTGTATATAATCTAAAGATCTGTTTTAAAATTTAATAAATAAGGATTTGTTTCAAATTCTAATGTTTTGGTAATTTGCAATTTGATTTAAAATATAGCTATTAAATAGATAATAATTTGGCCTTAAATATACTAAAAAATTAAGTTAAAATTTATTTAGATGATTTTAGCTAAAAATTAACTTTAACAAAGTTCGTTTGTTCATTTCTAAATATAGCTTAATGAAAATAAGTAATTAAGTAATAATTTCTTCTATAAATTATTTTAATTTAATAATGAGCTATATTAATAATGTGATGTCTTTACAAATGGATTTTTATAGAAATTGTTATTTTGAATTTATTTATATAAATAGCTATAATTTGAAAGACTAAAAGCAAGTCTTTTAAAAAAAGTTAAATTAAAATAAACCTTATTAGTACTAACACAAGTATAAAAATAATAAATAAATTTAGTATTTGATAGTTATGTTAAAATAAAAGAGAGCTTAAATACTTAAGTTAAAAGGCTATAACAATAACTAAAACAACTGGATAATATACATGAAGTGTAGGAAACATGCTCAGGCAAGTGAAAAGAAAAAAATTTGTTGCTTGTAAGGAAAAGAAATGCAAAAGGTAGGTGTAAACAAAACTTAAGCTAAAAAAATTTATATCAATAACTAAAGTAACTTTTTATATGCACCTGAGGTAAGTACAAACCAGGGTTGTATATACGAAGCCTGTAGAGTTTTGAAATGCAAAGCCATAAGAAAGTGTAGACAGCCTGTAAGAAATTTAGGAAAAAAAATAGAAGCAAAAGAAACAAGATAAAAAAAATAGGCAGGTAAGAAAAATGTACAATGCAAAAATATCAAAACATAGCAAGCATTTTTACAACTGAAGCATCATTCATTTGAACCAAAGCAAGAAGATTTAAGGTAAAAAAAAAATAAGATGCAGGCAAGAGAAAATATCTTAATACATACAAAATAAGACATGTATACAACATGACGGACATTTCATTTAATACTAGCACACCATTTGGTCTACTAGAGATGTATAAAAATCATTTCAGCCGAAATGTATAAACTCAATTCAGCCTCCAAAATAAAATAATCTTGCCTGATAAAACAAAAGTAAAAAAAAGATCTCTGAACAAATATATGTTGTACCAGCTAATACTTATCTCCAGCAAACACTCATTTCTATATAAATATATATATATTCTTACTTCATTCGTTCATCACAACTAAGCAAACCAGATAGAACCCGAATTTTTCTTTGTAAACCGCGGATTGAAATGATATATATCCGTATCACTTGACCTAGTTTAGAAAACTATATACAGGCCCGTGGTTATTTTATAAAGTGTTTTAGATATTTTAAGTATTTTAAAATATAAATTTATGAAATTTTATTTAAATAGATTTTTGAAATGTTTTAAAATAAAGAAATTATGATTTTTCTATGAGTTAAAAATGTAATTAATGAATGGTTAAATAGGATTATTGAAATATAACTTAAGTTTGGAAATTTGGATTTTTGGTTAAAAATGATATTTAAGTTATGTAAATGTAATGGAAATTCATTCTTATTTGGAAAATGAAAAATACGATAATTTGATTTAAATTTGAATTTAAATGATTTAAATAAAATATTATTGACTTTTCTATGAATTAAAATGGTTAAGTAAATGAATGCTTAAAAGTGAAATTTCAAAATACAACTTGATTTGGAAATGTGGAATTTGGTTTTGTTTAAAGGATTAAGTTAATTTAATAAATTGGAAATTTAGTTTAATTTGTGAAATGGAAATTTGAAAATGTAAGTGTTATTAAGGTGTCAAATGTAAAAATAGGAAAATTGTACAATTGAATTTGTTAAGTGAAATTATTGAAAAATTTGGATTTTTTGTAAAGGTTTGCTTTGTAAAATCATAAATTAAAAGAGTATTTTAATGAACATATTTGAGTGTTAAAATATGATTTTTATAATGTTTAAATGGTTTAAATTGAAATGTTTTCAAATACAACTTACAGCAGCTTTTTTTGAATGCTGTGAAAGGTTGAAATTTTCAATGTTTATGGTTTTGACTTAGTAAATGAACTCAGAATGGTTTAAACTTTAGAAATTGAATACTTGATTTGAAAGTATATAAGCTTCACTTTTAAATGGTTTAAATGAATTATTTTGATTGAAATATAAGTTATTTAAAAGGTGATTTGAAAGGATAATAAATGAATGTTATCTTGAATTTAGAAGATATTTAAAGTTGAATATTTGGATTTGAACTTATAAGATGATTTGAAAATAAAGTTCTAAAAGATATGATATTTTGAAATTGAAAATGATTTGAAAATAAAGTTCTGAAAGATATTATATTTTGAAATTAAAAATGATTTGAAAATGAAGTTTTGAAAGATATGATATTTTTATATCGAAATGATTTGAAAATGAAGTTATGAAAGATATGATATTTTGAAATTGAAAATGATTTGAAAATAAAGGTTTGAAAGATATGATATTTTGATATTAAATTTATTTGAAATGATGTTTTGAAAGATATGATATTTTGATGTTAAAATGATTTGAAAATAAAGTTTTGAAAGATATGATATTTTGATATTAAAATGATTCGAAAATGAAGTTCTAAACGATATGATATTTCAATGTATTAAAATGTTTTGAAAGGAAATTTTGAAAGGATATGATAATTTAATATATTGAAATGGTTGGAAATGACTTGATATTTATTTTGATAAATATTTCAATTTGAAAGATATGTTATGTTGATATATTGAAATGGTTTGGAAGTGATTTAATCTTTACTTTGATAAAGGTTTGGATTGAAAGGATATTTTATTTTGAAGTATAAAATATTATTTTAAAGTTATAACCATGGGTTATAATAACGATTGTTTGGCAAAGAGACTGGGGTCGGATATAGGCATACTCTCTGTCGTACTGAAAACCACTTTGAAAACCGTGTACGCGGTAGAGATTCGAGAATGAAGTAGGATGGTGGCGACGTTGTTGTGGTATATTACGTGGACCCAACTCCCGTGAGTTGGCATAAGGTGGCTAAAACAGGAGCGATCTCGGGCCAAAACGGGTAGCACCTTTGGTTGGACACATTTCTTCGATACCATTCTATTGCTTTTGTGATTGTTTGGGTGCCCTTCCGATCTTGGGAATGTGTTCTGAGGTGGTATATCTACCCTGGCATTGCCTTGTGTGCCATGTCACCTACCATATCAAGCCTTTACTACGAGTTTCTATTTGTGTCATATCTAGACAGTACATTCTCGTAGTCTCCCGATCAGGAGATATGCAGGTACTGTATAGACTGTTAGCATTATTTGTGTTAAGGGGAATACTGGGTCACTCCTTGACGCTATTTAAAAGTAAGTTCATTTTACTATTAGACATTATTATAATAGCGCGATATTACTACATAGTAAATAGTTTGACTGATCCTTAGAGGATGGGCGGTCCCAAGCATCCTTTAAGTTACCTGTACTTTTACTACAGTTCACTTGAGTTGGTTTACATCATATAAGTATGTATGTCCTGACTCGAATGTTTGTATTTTTATTTACGCTCGGGTCAGCCTGAGTATTCACAGATTGGGATTCCACTTTTTGGTGATTTGGAATCGCTGGAGATTATCTACTTGTCTAGTTTTATCTATTTCACTTCCAGTTATCCTGTTGATCCCGGTATTGTATTCATTTTGTACTTGGTTATCATCCCTAGACTTCTTTTGTACTTATTTCTTCTGTTGTATCTTATGTAACTCTGATATATTGACATAGTAGCTTCATGAACTACTATTTCTTTTACTTCCACTACATTATTATTACTTCGTGTCTGTGATCTGTGATTTTTATTATTGTATATTCTGAGAATTGCCAAATTTTATTTACAACGCGGTATTTTGAGCAATTCAAGTCTGACATGTGCGGATGCGAATAGTTGAAAATACCTTGTTGTTACAATAAATATACAATAAATAGCTTACATCGGGCCATCCATTTGACGCTTAGTGTAACAACCCAGAATTTTTGACAGCATATTTTAATGAATATTTAATCTAATTTAAATTAAATACAAGCTTTTAAATTTTTAAAATGGTGAGATCTTTGACATTTAACAATTGTATGTGTTTGTAAAAGAAAGTTTTGATTTGAAAATTTAAAATAGAATGCTTCAAACCCATTTTAGAACAAAAATCTGTCTTATTCAATAAAATCAAATGGAGACTCTATATTTTTATTATTTGATAATATACGTATGGATATCTAATTATAAACTTTAAATAAATATGTTTAAAAATAACCTATCATATGAATATTAAAACATGGAAATTTAAAACTTAAGTATAAAACTATATAAATATTATAAACATAAACATACCAAACAAGTATAAATCATAATTATAAACATAAGTATAAACCATAATTATAAAATATAAATGTAACTAAAAATATAAATATACCAATATAAGTTATAACTTGAAATATAAAAATACAAACCAAATACTAAGAATCAAAGGCTTGTAAAGTCTGAAATACAAATAGAATACAAGTAATGTAGTCACAGAATAACCTGTAAACAATTGCAATGATAAGAAAGATAAGTTAAACATACATATGCAAATAAGTCAGCTGCACTACAAAATGCTAAGTACAAAGAAAACAAAGCAAACTATATACATATGTTCTCACAAACCAAGTTAGGCTGCTGCTAGTATAATATAATAGATGAGTGCAAGGTCATAAATTACAAAAGAAACAAAGTTGTTCACTTCAGTAAAATAAAAACAGGTCTGTGTTTTGTACAAAATAAACAAAAATCTGGAAACATTAATTACATGCTATCCTAAATAAAAGCAAAAGCACTAATTAGCATAACATTTTGTTCATGTAAGTAATACAGCCGAAATCTCTTTATCACTTCCTACTGCAGTGTATAATACTTAGCCAATAGAAGGGAAAAAAATGATGACAATACAAATATTAACTGCCTAGATACAACCTGTTATTCAGTAGCTTCTATATATATCCACCATACTTTTATATTCGTTTATAAAACTTAACTAAACTTAAAGACAAACCTGAGAAAACATTGTTTTGCTTTGCAAACATATATTAATTCAAAGCAGGAAACAAAAGAAGGTTTCAGGAAAATTCTTCTGCAGTTCTTTAACACCTTGCCTTCTGTTCAAAGTTGTTCTTGTGAGTGAACTAATTTTTTTTTAAAAAGTTTTAAGTTAATTTAAATAGTTCAAATTTTTTTGATGAACTGATTTGTATATGCTTCAGTTTGTATGTGTTGAGATGCACTGTGTTTTCTGTAAATTGATACAGGGAAATACTTTGTTCAATACTCAAAGATATCTATTGCAAATACATGTTAAGTTTTAAATTTTTAAATCAAACAAGGTAGTTAAACCAAAACTAAGAATTTTCAAACTGTTTAAAACATCTACGTAAAGTATGATACTGTAACATAGTTTCATAGGAAATCAAGAAATTTATTGATAAATTCATGTGTTATAAGATGCTGATTCAAGATTATATTTTGAATCCATAATGGAATTGATGATTTTTAAACCGAAAATAAAGATTTTTAGGTTTGTAATTAAGGTGCAGTTTGGTTTCGAACAAAGATTGCATTTTTGTCAATTTCAGGCTATCAAACCAACTTAAGATGTTGGAATTTGAATTGAAGTAAGGATTTACATCGTGGATCATGAGAAAATTATCAGAGAATTTTTCGAATGTATAAATTAATCAAATGAACACAATTTAGGTTTTTATTTCAAAGTTTCCTGTACCCTGTAAATTTTTAATTTCGGCTTCATAGTGTGATCGAGCTTTCCGAGCTTCGAGGAGGGAGTTGTTGAGGGGCAGGACTTGGAGTGGGTGGCGTGGCTTAGCTTCTAGCGATGTGGGCTTGCCGGACTGAGTGGTTTTCGGTGAGGAGCTGGTGTTTAAGTTCAACTTTCAGGTGATATTTTGATTTCGACCTATTGTCGAAATTCTGGGTTTCGATCTTGGGTGAGGAACCAAATTTTGGTTTGTGGACGCTGGCGGGTGCCGCTGGAGGTGTGGCTAACCACCGTGCACATACACGGTGGCGTTGGAGTGGGGTTTGCGTGTCAGAGTATGGCTGTCTCCTTACTCGGGTCGTGCTCGTGAATAATTGGGATCTGCTTCAAGTTTTTATCCACAGCGAGATAGGTGGCCTGTTGCTTTTCATCATTGTTTAATTGAAGTTTAAACTTTTAGAAATCTTACTGTACAAAAGAAGAAAAAAAATTTAAAAGAGGAAGGAGGAGAAGTTTCAGGGGAGGACTCGGGTAAACTTGCGTGAAAACCCGGAGTTACACTCGAGTATAGCAGGGAGGTCTCGGGTATTTGTAACTGCGGAAATGAATTTTCAAGATGAAGCAAAGTGTGGATTAGTTTGTTCATCTAGATCAATACTGAAATCTAAGTATCTTCTAAATAGTTTTAAGATTAGAAGCTGGTTACATGTTTTAATTATTTTTCGTTAATACTTAACGATGTTTTAAGCCTTAATTATTATTATTTTAATCAAGTAGTTACAGTATAAGTTAATTAATAACTTTAAGCTAGAAGTGCAACCGATTAACATTTAAGTTTGCAGTTAGTAGTAATTTGAGTTTCAAAATTTTTAAAGAAATTCTTCTAATTACTTACAGGAAGTAATTAAGAATGTTTAAGTGATTGATAAATGAATAATTAACTACTTAAGTTAATAAATGAATGATTAATAGATAACTAATCAAATAATTTAATTATGAATAAATAGTTAATTAATTAACTAATTAAGAATTAAAGATTTATAATTGATTAATTAAGTAATTAATAGTTGAATAGTTAAGTAATTAAGTTTCATAAATTAATAATTAAGGTTATCAATTAATGAACAAGGAATAGTGATTAAAGATAAACAACTTGATTATAAAGTAACTAATTAAATAAATGAAATAAATAATTAATTGAATAATTAATATTTAATAGTTGATTAAGAAATCATTAATTAGATGATTTGAAATGAAATAGGTAATTAATTATTAATTAATGATTAATTAAATAGAGTTAAGTGATTAACTCTCAAGTAATTAATTCTAAATTGAATTAATTACAAATAAGACTTGAAGGTGACTGCTTATGGACTGTTGTGATTGAATATCTGATTTGGATATTTATGTGATGATATCCTATGTTACTCTGTGATATGTTGTGTTATATCTATGATGCTTGTATATGTTTTATATGTGATAAATGCTATGTTAATTCAATTGTTGAATTTAAATTATTTAAACTGTTAAGTTAATTAGACAACTTGGCCCTTAAAATGGCATTTGGATTCGATGAGACCGAGATCGGAAGAATCAAATTTGATTCTCCGAAAACCACATCGATCCAATTTAAACGTTAGGTCGTGAATCCTGAAATGAGGATCGAGATGGTGTTTTTAGAATGCAAGGGTTATCGTCGTTGACTCTGAGGGTGATTCCAAAACGAGTGTAACGAGATAATGCCTTCGGTTTCGTTCGAACCCGGAACGAACTCGTATGGATGAATGCTTTCAGCACATCGTCAGGCCGACGATGAGCATTCTGAGTGATATGTCCTATAAAGGTAATTGCAGCCTCAAGCCTCATCAAACGGGAATGGCTAAAACAGAGGAGATGCAGCAAGGTTAGGTGGGTCATGCCCAAGCAGGACAAGATATTTCCCCTGTCTAGATGTCCCTTTTTATTTCGGATGTGTGGGCGGTTGCTAGCTACAACCGCGGGTGTTAACGCGGAAAATCGAACGCTAACACCCCGGTGTAGATTAAGTTTGAGTGAAAGCACCATCCGTGAACACGGGAACTAAAAAAGTAGAAAATTCACAGAGAAAGTAGAAAAGACAACAGTTTTTATAGTGGTTCGGCTTCAGGTAAACCTACGTCCACTTTAATTCTCTTTATTGCTGAATCAATTACAACTTTACAACAATCTTCAATTACAATTCTGATGAGACAAACAACTAGAACTTTGATGCAGAAGAATTCTTTGAATCCATGTAGGTTGTGTTAGATTTCCTCTTGAAGTTAGTTGAGATGCCTTTCGAATTTGAAGTGTCGAGTGAGTCGAGAATTCAGCAGAGTATCAGTGCTTAAAGAGATCAGCCAAAAGTCCTCCTCATGTTTGAGGTAGGTTGGTATTTATAGGAAAATTTTCCCCTTGGGTCGTAAGTCATGACCGACCTATGACAGGTCGTGGCCGACTTATCTGGCCAAACCCCACGGTCTCACATAGGCTCACTTGTATAAGTCCCAGGTCGCCCCCGAGTCAACACAACCTTGTATTAGTAATGCGGCATCGGGCTTACATTTAGTAGCTTTAGGTCATGGACGACTCAAGCTAGGTCGTGAGTCGTGAACGAGTTAACTGGCAAGTCGCAAGTCACGGCTTTTGGTAAGTCCTGGATCGTGTATGAGTTAAGAGGCCACTGCGCCAAGTAGCTGCATTGAACTTGTCTCCCTTTGCCCGGGTCGTGAACGACCTAGCATAGGTCATAGGTCGGTTGCGACTTAGGTATAGTTCATGATCTTGTCCCTGACTTGAGCAGTTAGAGCGACAAACTTTCTGGATAGTTAGGTCGGCTTCTTAGGTCGGTAGCTATCTTAGGTCGGTAGCTATCTTAGGTTGGTAGCTATCTTAGGTCGGCATCTTGTTTTAGGCAGTTGGGTCGGCGTTCTTGTTAAGCATTAAGTCGGCAACCTTGTTAAAGCATTAGGTCGGCAACTGTTCAGCCTTAAGTCGGTATCCCTCTTAGGCCTTAGGTCGGCATCCCTCTCAAGCCTGTTAGGTCGGTATCCTTTTGGGTCGGTAATCTTTCTAGTCGTTGAGTCATGGCCGGGGCGGAGTTAACAATTGCCCCTCGAAATATGCGCCTACTGGTTAGGTCATATGCTTCGACATTCTCTAACCCGTCCACTTTCTAGGTCGGTAGGTCGTGTACGACCTAATAGTTAGGTCACACGCGCCGCTTCAGGTCTCTCTGCTATAAGTCGTATATCCTCTCCTTTCTTCTCATTACTTGCCTCTTCATTTGTTTTTGCTGTTAACTCTTTCCCGAGCTTCCAAAGGCGATTTCGATTCAATCAATCACCGATTAATCTTGAGATTACATTGTGTAAGTGATCTTGTTTTCTTCTCCTGACCCTTTACCATCTCTGATTCATGAATTCCATTTCTCCATCCTAACCCACCTCTCCACGCAATGCGTCATCGTGAATTTTCCATAGCTGGCGAACTCTAGTTGGTTTGATTTAGGTTTAAACGTTTGATTGGTGGGCTTCAATGCTTCAAGCTAATCGATTTTCGAATTGCGTTAGGATTGCAAGGTGTTGAACTTGCAGTGGTTTCGAACTGGCTTACTAGATGATCCAACAGCATGAATGGAATGAGGGTTTTTTGTGGATGGAGCGGCTAACGGGTTAACGGGTTGAGTGGAGCGAGATATTGATTTGGACGCGACCCAGTGATTTTGGGTGACTTAACTTTTGGCCGACCTAATCCTTAAACCGTGGCCGAGTTAACCCTTAAACCGTGGCCGAGTTAACCCTTAAACCGTGGCCGAGTTAACCCTTGGGGAATTTCACACCACTTTTTGAACCAGAGCCTTCCTCCTTACTACTCCTCACGACCTAAAGAACTGCCGATTTAAGGAACCAGAAACCTAATCTTAACTCGCGAGAGATTCCTTGGGTGCAGCCGAGTTAACACTAGGATGCCCAGCTCGAATTCTTACTTAAAAGCATAACTCCAATTTGAATTCTTAACTCGATCTACTGGACCGAACTACTTATATCCTGGATTGTTTTAACTCTGCTGCCTTTTTTTTTCACAGACCACATTAACTTATAGGCTAACAACCTGCTGAAAACAACAATCGCAAAAATCCAAGGCAAATATACTGCCATTGACTGCCCACATCAAATGACAGATTAGTCGACATAAAGTAATCAACTTAAATACACTGTATGAAATGTTGTGAACCAATCTACTAAAGTGAAGTATTAATGCAAAGTATTGCTAACTTGAACTGATTTGCTTGCATCAACATTACACTTGCATATTAAAACAACGATCCCTGGACTTTATAACTGACAAATACTTGCTAGTTTTTATTCCGGTCACATTTGCTTATTGTTTGATTAATTTTACACAACACTCCACACACTTTTGGAAACGTGAACCTTCATGTTTGAACATCCAGTTGTTTGTGTTGAATGACTTCCCACCAAGAAGAAGAAGGGGTAGCTCAAGCTGAAGAGACCTTTCCGATAGCTATTCCCGTAGAGAATCCTCCAGAGAGAACTTCGACTATCCTAACTCCGAGAGCGTTCATTCAGCTACGTACTCTGTTTGGTTTTGCTGAAAATGATGCTCTACTTCCCGGACCAAATGATATAGCCGACAGTCCTCCCCACGGTTTTGTCGCAGTCAATCGTCAGATGTGCCTCAGCGGGGCAATTCCTCCCTTTAATGACTTCCTTCGAACCCTTCTCCTCCGGTTGACAATCTCTCCGTTCCAACTTCATCCTAATGGCTACGCCATCTTGATGGGGTTGTGTGTTTTGTTTAGGAGAACTCTTGATCGCTTGCCGAGTTTTGAAGAAATTCGCTACTTATGCTCATTTGCAAAGAGTAAAGACCATCCTTCTCTTATTATTATGAGAAGCGCTAGAAACCGCAAGATTATTTCTGATCTTACCGAAAGTGTTCATGGATTTTTGAACCAGTTTTTCCTTGCTCGCTGCCCCCAGGGTTTTATGCCATCTGGAGAGTAGGAAGTAAGATTACCTGTTTCTATTTTCTCCATTTCCAAACTTTTCGAGATCTGAATTACCAATTGCTAATTTCATTCTTTTCACTTTTCAGCACTTCCTCTCCCTTCTAAAGATCCAAGCCATAAGCAAATTTTTGAAAGATTGAGCGTCGTTGCCGCGGAAGAGAGAAGTATGAAATTTTTGTTGAGGGATGAATTTTTGCATCAGTATGGGCTTTTACACATTTCTCGTTCTACACACCCTCATGAGGTCCCAGACTCCCCGGCTAAAGCATTAGATGCCCCAGTCTCTTCTGACGCACCCATACCAAAAGAAGCTGCCCCTGAGGCTTCTCTAGTGAAGTGCTCTACTGTTGTCGATGTTGCGGGATCGTCTGGCAAATCCGCACTTGCCCCAGTCATTGAGGAAGAAGAGCCTCAGGGATCTCCCCAACGTTCACAGAAGTATGGCGAAGAAGCCGGGAAAACAAGCCCCGTCAGGCAGAGCGGGGACAACACTTTCGAAGGGTTGAGCGACCTCTTTGCCACCTCACAGGAGATCTTTAAAGACGACCCTGTCACTACTAGGGTTTCTTCTTCAGTAGTGGAAGCGACTTCTTCTTTGCAACAAGCTCCGTCGACCCAAGAGTTGACGTTAACTACTACCCCCATGATTACTCCGCAATCAAAGAGTGGTTCGTAGTTTGATGCGCGTAGTTTGCACATCACACACACTTAGAATCTTTCGGCACTTTTATACTCCTAACTCTTTATACTTTGAAGATTCTAAAGTTATGCTTCTTTTCTCTGAAGACTTTAAGGCTTGCTTTTTTTTATTTCAGATTCTCCGATGGGATGCAGCGGCTCTTACTATGACAACTTTCAGCGCTACGGGAGGCGTAGTCAATATGATTATAGGCGCTACCTTCCCGTTCACAGAGAAACCGATGAAGACAGAGCCGCTCGAAAGGCCCAGGAGAGAAGGGCTCAAGAAGAGCGTTATGAGAGAAAAGAAAGGGAGGAGCACCATGATTCTTCCCAGAGAGGTGACGATTCTCACAAGAGAAAGTCGCATGATGATCGGGGAAAAAGCCATATAGTTGAGGACCCAAGCAAGCGTGACCGGCACGGTGAAAAGCATGCTTCTACAACTCCTGAAAAGGTCACTGCCCCCGTCTCACTTGACATTCCTTCTGGCTCTCCTGCTCTCGGGAAGACGGACATTCAGACAATAATCAGCAGGCCTAAATTCCAAGTTGGATCAGGCCCGGCTACTCTGCAAAGACAGTTCCCGCAATGGTGCCTAAAGGGAGTGCGTTTTGATCTTGACTTGGTCCCTATTGACAAGCCTGCCATGCTGCGAAATCTCGATGCCGTCAGGCTTGATATTGAAAGGATGTCGAACTGGCAAAAGCTTGTTGACGAGGTTCAAAGGGTAAACCGTGCGAATCTCGAGGCCATGCTTACTATGGAGAATGACAAAGCTGAATGGCAGAAAGTTCTTGAGCAGCATGATACCGAGATGTGGAGTATCACTACTTATAATGAAGAGCTTGAGGCGAAGGTCGAGAAACTTAAAGAAGAACTCGCCACTTCTTCTACTTCTTGCACTCAAAAAGAAGAGGTGCTTCAGAAACAAGTAAGAGATGCTCATGCCGGCCAAAAATATGCCGAAGACAAGCTCGAAGTGCAAAAAAGAATCAATGAGGGCTATATTGCTGATTTTGCAGAGCTTCGGAAGAAAACCGACTCTCAAGAGGCGGAGATCGAAATGCTTAAGCTTCAACTCTCCAAAGCTGAAAGAGAGCGTGATGAGGCCGTTGTCGGTAAAATTGCAGCTGAGGAATCTCATGAGGCAACGAAGAACAGCGTCAGTTCGACACTATTTGACTTCTACCTGCATAGCATCTTGGGGCGCGGTAGTCTCGCCTTTCTAGGTCCCAAATATGAAGTTACTCTGGCTGAAGTGTGGGAGGCCGCACTTGACATGCTTGGCGGTAAAGGTGTTGGCTATGCTGAATCAGCTCTTGAGGAGCATTACTTGGATGACGACGCTCGCGCCGCTCTTGCCAAGGGAAAAGAACAACTTGCAAAATTAAGAGCCGAGATGGCCGAAGGGGAACTTTTACGAAAAACTACTTCAACTATTCCAATCCAGCCTTCGCCTTCGGCCGAAATCGACATTGTCGGCTCCAGTTCTCATTCTCCATCCCTGGTCAAAGTTACAATTGAGATTACAAGTACACATGGTGGAGATGAAGGCGAAGAGAGCGCCGAAGCACAGGCTTATGAGGTTGATATCAGGAAGCCGACTTCTCCAGGTAACTCTACTATTAATCTTGCCCAAGTAGACTGCTCATTTGCTTCTTATGAGTTCGATGAGCTTCTCGACTATTTCCTGAACCTCTATGAGCCTTTATCTCCTCTTTTTACTGACTTTAACTTCTTTTCTTCTGTAGAAAAAGTGTCGAGCATCGTTCAGACTCCTCCTCCTTCAATTATTCCTCCTCCGCCTCTCCAGGTCACTCCTCCATCCTCCTCTCAACTCGGGTCGCAAAAGGAGCAAATAGAAGCTCTTCATGGCTTAGATGATCCTATTGCTTCTCAAGAACACGGGGGAGAAGGGCTTGGAGAAGGCAATGAGTCTCCGGAGCGAACCACTTCTGATAACATAAAATTATCTGCTCTTGTTACTCCGGGAAGTGAGTCTTCTTCAAGGAAAAGGAGGAAGCGTGTCACTTCTAAGAAGAGAAGGAAAGACATTCTTGTTTCTGAAGAGGAAACGAAAATTGATCCGGCAGTAACCCTCTCTCCTTCATCCCCGACTCTCCCAAGCCGTCCTGAAAAGCTGCCTATTAGGTCAGGTGAAGGCTCTAAGGGTGGTGGCAGGAAGAAGTAAGGGGTCCTGCTTCGATTTATTTTTACTTTTTGCTTTTTGCATGTACTGGCCGGAGATTGTGCGGGTACCGGCCTCCGCTTTTCTTTTTCTTTTTATTTTGAAACCTGTACCTGTACAAAATTTTGATAGTATTGAATAAAATGATTCTTTTTGTTTGTACAAACTTCTGTCTATATTTGAGAATGCATTTACTATTTATTTTTGTACAAGTTTCTTTATATGATATTGCAGTGAGCTTGTGGTATGTTGTTTGAGCGTAATTTTTACCAATGTAGCTATACCATGTTGCCCCTATACCATAAGCTCGTTGCAATATTTTATACTTTGAGGTGACTTGCACTCTTATTTTCCGGAGAATAATTATTCCGTACTTGGAGGAATACTATTCTGCTCAAAATAGAGTACAGCTTACTCCATATGAGTTTCTACGCTTCATCCTTCGAAGATATCACTTTTTCTTTTGTGCTTTCACACATTTTTACCAAGTAAATTCTCCTATGTGGTAAAGCGGGCCTCTGAAGGGCACTTTAACTTCTTTTTGAGGAAGAGTATTTTCAAGAATAGAAGAACCAGTCTTCCTTTGAAAGCTAAAGTGTGCCTTTGAAGAGGGCTTCTTCTCTTTTTTTTATTGCGCCTCGGTGGAGGGCTTTTGATCTTTGCTTTGCATTTCTGGTGAAATGCTTCTTTGAAAAGTTGTACCTCTGAGGAGAGCTTTTTCACGTTTCAACACTTGGAAGTTTTATTTCAATCTCGATGAAACGTGTGCCTCCGAAGAGTTGTGCCTCCGAGGAGGGCTTTCCACGATTCAACACTTGGAAATTTTATTTCAATCTCGGTGAAACGTGTGCCTCCGAAGAGGTTTTTCTGTTTGATTGCACCTATGGGAAGAGGTTTTTCTGTTTGATTGTGCCCCTGGGAAGGGGTCTTTCTGTTTGATTGTGCCCTTGGGAAGGGGTCTTTCTGTTTGATTGTGCCCTTGGGAAGGGGTCTTTTTTTTCTGCCCCTTGGGAGAGGCTTTTATTTTTCCCTGTTCGCCGGGAAGTGGGCCTCCGAAGTGGGCTTTTCACATTTCATCTCACGGGAGTGTATCACCGATCACAGTGAAATGTGTGCCTCTGAGTAGGGCTTTTTCCTGGAAGTTTGGAGTTTCTTTCTCTCGGTTGGACGGATTCACTGGAGTGTATCAACCGATCAGTCCGTAACTTTGTATCGAGAAAGATCTCTCTTTTTCTGGTTAAGCCCGCTCGAGGTCTTTTAGCATTTCAACTGTGGTGAAATGGGCCTCCGAAGAGGGATTTTCACGTTTCAACACTTGGAAGTTTTATTTCAATTTCGGTGAAACGTGTGCCTCTGAGTAGGACTTTTGCCTGGAAGTTTGGAGTTTCTTTCTCTCAGTTGGATGGATTCACGGGAGTGTATCAACCGATCAGTCCACAACTTTGTATCGAGAAAGATCTCTCTTTTTCTGGTTAAGCCCGCTCGAGGTCTTTATCCTCGGAAGAGTTATGCCTCTGAAGAGGGCTTGTGCCTCCGAAGAGGTCTTTTGCTGTTTGATGCTTGCTCGCCCATGTCTCTTTGCCATCTATTCATGTCGGCGATCGCCGTTATCTTTCGCAAGTGTCTTCCTTTTTTAGTTGCCAATAATTTTCCTTATCCAAAGAAATATACTTCATGGTTAAGCGAGTTGGTGGTGGCAGACACAGGCTATTTAACTAGTTGTTTGTTTGTTCAAACATTTGCAGTTAGTTAGAAATGGTCCACTTCCATCGACATTGCTAACTTTTTTCGAAGCACTTCTTTTGTAGGATTTGAGTATGGAAATTTTAAATGGTTTAGCGGTTGCTTGCTGGGTGATGTCGGAGATCGCTTGGTCTTGTGACGGGTAAGCTTTGTTTTTACGGCCTGCATTATTAAATCGACATTTTAGTAACACAATTAACGTATTTTATATGTCGAAATAAAACAAAGCAGTTTATAATAGTAGAGAACACAAGATTTATAGTGGTTCGGCCAAAAGCTGGGCCTACATCCACTTTATAGCTTTTCATTATTCACTTGCTTTACAATTGCTTTCAATACAAGAATCATATATTCGTAATTCTTTTACAACATTTCAGCAAAGCTTTTAAGTAAAATATGGACGCAAATGATTGCTGTTCCAAGCTCTTGGGATTAGTTCTCCTTCGACAGTTGTGAGTTTGAATGTGCCATCAAGAAGTTTCACGCCTATAACATATGGCCCTTCCCAGTTTGGCACAAACACACCTATGGCTGTCATAATTCTCTTCAGGACTAAGTCTCCAACTTCAAAGCTGCGCTGACGAACTTTGGAATTGAAGTGCCTGGCTATTCTTTGCAGGTGAGCTGCAATTCTAAGCCTAGCCTCTTCTCTTTTTTCATCGAGGAGGTCAAGTGCTTCCAATTGCAATTTTTCATTCTCATTTTGATCAAAATGGATCCATCTGTGTGAGGGGACTTCAGTTTCCACTGGAATCATCGCTTCTGATCCGTATGCCAATGAAAATGGAGTATGCCCAGTCGTAGTTTTGTGGGTGGTTCTGTATGCCCATAGTGCAAGTGGTAACTTATCGACCCAACCACCTTTTGATTTTTCCAGCTGCTTTTTGATGGTTGATTTGATGATTTTGTTTACTGCTTCCACTTGCCCGTTTGCCTGCGGATGAGCCACTGCTGAGAAGCTTTTTCGGATCTTGAATCGTTTGCAGAAATCTTGGAACTCCTCACTTTCAAACTGAGTACCATTGTCTGTGATTATCTTCTGAGGCACACCATACCTGCAAATGATATTTTTAGTCACAAAACTTATCATTTTCTTAGAGGTAATAGTAGCCAATGGTTTGGCTTCATCCCATTTAGTGAAGTAATCAACAGCAACGATAGCATATTTAACCCCCGATTTGGCAGTCGGCAAAGGCGCAATGAGATCTATTCCCCAGATAGCAAACGACCATGGACTGACCATTTGTGTTAATTCATTGGAAGGTGCTCTAGGAATTTTAGCGAATCTCTGGCATTTATCACACTTTCGAGAATAGTCAGCAGCATCCTGATTAATTTCTGGCCAAAAGTATCCATAACGGAGGATTTTCTTTGCTAATGTTTGACCACCTGTATGATCCCCACATTCCCCTCCGTGTACTTCAGTCAGAATTGTCTTTGCTTCTTCCTTTGTCATGCATCGGAGTAATGACATTGAAAATCCTCGTCTGTACAAACGACCATCTTGAACTATATATCTGGAGGCTTTCCTCATCAGCTTTTTGTTGAATATGCGCTTATATGATTTTTGTTTGATGATAATAAACATATATTCATTTGTTTAAATGTATTTGATAATATACTATTTTATTTTTCACAGATTAAATAAATATTTGCCGAATAAAATAAATAACACAGAATTTGAATTCAAACGAATATTTTATTCAAAAAAATATTTATTACAATTTTGAATAGTATACAAATTCAAGCTCTCACTATTCACTATACAACTTTGATACAAATTCAATTACATCGCTATTTTACATCAGCACCTCACTACATATCACTCACACTCGTATTTATCTTCAACTGCATTCAAGTTTGAATCCAGCATCTGAGCTATCTGCAAAAATATAAACTAACGCAGTAAAATTGAAAATAAAATATTTTTGCGATATAAAATAAAACGTGAATTTTGAAAATGATATTTGCCTCAGTTATTTGGGTTGTTCATCATCATTTAAATTTGAATTCATCATACACGAACAACTTGTGACATACACAGTATATTACTGTATATGCCACAAGGCCGTGCACGCCGATATATACACTTGATTGATTTACAGGGACAAGCAAGCACAGGTCAAACCCAAATGAAAAACTGAGTTCAACTCACGTGCAATATATTCAAAATCACGACACGAGCACAAGGTCAAACCCAAGTTTTGAAACTGGGTTCAACACAAGGCAACGTCAAGTCCAGACAATACAGTATGAACAAGCCAAAATGAAGTTGTACAAGTACAGTCAAGAAAGCAGCTCAAGTCATCAAGTTCAAGTCAGACCACTGTAATAAGGCAGTAGAGTACATAAATACAGCTACAATGGCCAGACCAACCAGAAAAGGTGTAATGCAAATATGCAGTGCATACAAGTAACCCAAGTAATACAAGAACAGTGCATAGAACAATGTGCACAGATACAAGTTCAAGTGCTCAGTGCAGACCACAGAATGCCACAGCAAATACATCATGAAAGACCAGAGTAGTTCAGTCCAGCAAGTGCACAACAATCAACACAGTGAAGTATACCAGTGATACATCAGTGAATTCAACATGACAGTGTACAACACCAACATAAGCAACAACATGAACCAACTGTGCATATATGAAGCACACTCAAGGCCCAGAAACAGTACAAGGCATGTCAACAAGCAATGTAATCAATATGAGTATCACAGGAACTCGACAGTGGACAGACCAAGTGTAACAGATTCGAAGAACCAAAGTCAGTGGCAAGCTACAGGAATGATCAGACCAACAACAGTGCACAACGACACTGTGGCAACATGCTCGAAGACTACACAAATAACCAAGTACAGGTGAAGTAAATCATGTCAAAGAAAATGCATGAAAGCTACAAACTGCAACATGCTTGAAGATGGTTACCAACACAAGACTGCAACCAAAAGGTCAGAGATACACAAGTTTACATGTGTGCCAATACCAAATGCATCAGTAGCCAAACACTACAAACTGCAACATGGCAAAGACTACAAGAACATGACAGCAAACAGAAGTGCACAGCAACAGGAAGTGCAATTCCAAGTGAAGAACCAGACTCAAGTTAGTGCACAGTGCATATATGATGCATACAAGTACAGGCCACAACATGTGAATGCAACTTCACAGCAATCATAACACAAGCCAGAGTGAATGCAGACAAGCACATGAATACATAAAGCTACAAGTGATGCAGCATCAATCAAAAAGTGATATGGTGAAGCACTGACTCAAATACAACTACAAGGCATGAAACCATAGTGAAACATCACAATGAACACCACTGACCAGTGAATACAACATCAAGTTGCAGACTCCAAGTTACAAACTAAAATGTGCAAATCAGTGAAAATATACAATGCACCAGAAACATGCAAGTGTCAAAGTACAGGTGCAAGTGTACATAAGAGAAGTACAAAATGACCAAACAGCAACAGTGAATGGGACAAAGCACAAAAGTGCAACAGCAAATGCAATGACCATGTACAGGTATGAAATGGTCAGGGTGTCAACAAGCCAACGCCATGGTTGTCGAAGTCAAAGTCAGAGACCTCAACCAAGCAACAAATATATTCAATTATGAACAAGTCAAGGCCGAAGCTGTAGCAATCAAGAAGCCATAGTCAACAACGTGATGATCACGAAATAAATCAAAATCGTAGCCATCAAGCAATGAAATATACGATTATGAACTAGTCAGAATCAATCATCAAACGTTCAATTTAAATCAAGTGGCCGAGAAGAATTTTTGACAAATTCAAACATATTTTATACGAACGAGAATATAGGAATTCGATTCCTATTTAAACAATTCATCATCGGCAAATTTGAGCATCGAATTCCAGAAAGCATAAAATCAGAAAAGCACAAGCAAATAATTACATACCGAATCGAAGAAGGAATTCGATCAAAGAAGTAGCCGAAGTGAGCATCAATCAATCAAGGATACACGCAAGAGATCATAGAATCAATCTACATACTATCGGCACTTCAAAAGCCCTAAATCTGGAAAAGGAATGAAGCCCTAAGTTTGCAAGAGGAACGACCACCATTATACACGCAAACGAACGGAGTAAAGCAAAAGGAGACGGGTCAAAATAATAAAAGGGGTCGGCCTATATATTTTAAGGGTTTTTAATCATATTAGGGTTATTTATTTTAATTTGTTTTTAACTTCGTATTTTTCTTTTAAACCGTTTAATTTTCTAGTCGTGTGACTAGGGTACAAACTACGGTGTGTAGTTTGGGAATTCGCAACTCGGTGGTTGAGTTGTGGTCAGGGTTTTGAGCGTAGAGTTAGATTAGTCAATAGCGGGTATAGCGAGTTTACGTGTGTAAGCGAGGGACTATCTAATTTCTAGTAGAAACCTTGGGGGCAGCACGTAGGCAGGGTTTTGCCGAAGCTGGGTAAATTCTGTGTTGTTCTGTTTTATTCTGTTATTTATATTCTGCGATATCTGTGCTGTTATTCTGTGATCCGTGTTAAAAATTAATTAGCTTCTGCAATTAATTTTTATAATTTACACTATCACCCTATTCACCCCCCCTCTAGGGTGAAATCGATCCTACAAGTGGTATCAGAGCGAGGAACAAAAGCCATTTTTGTTTTAAAATTTTGATTTTACAAAAACCAATTTTTAATTTAAAAATTCGTGTTTCAAAAATCAATTTTTGTTTTAAAAATTCGTGTTTCAAAAATCAATTTTTGTTTTAAAAATTCGTGTTTCAAAAATCGGTTTTTGTTTTAAAAATTTGAATTTTTTTAAAATGGCTTCTTTTAATAATGCTTTTGCAGAAGGACAATCCATAGTTAGACCACCAATGTTCAATGGTGAATATGCTTACTGGAAAAATAGAATGCAAATTTTTCTGAAAACCATTGACGCTTGGAATATTGTTGAGACAGGTTATAGTATACCAACTATAACTGTAGATAATCAGGAAATAGAGAAACCAAAGGAACAATGGACAGAACTAGAAAATAAATTACAGAATACTAATGCCAAAGCTATGAATTCTATTATTTGTTCATTGGATCAATTTGAATTTAATCGTGTCTCACATTGTCTAACTGCGCAGGAAATATGGCACATACTAGAAGTGACTCACGAAGGAACATCTCAAGTCAAAGAATCTCGCCTTGCAATGCTAAGCAGCGAATACGAGAACTTCAAAATGGCGAAGGAAGAAAATGTCAAAGAGATGTACGGACGACTGTCCAATACCGTATACAAATCAAAAGCTCTCGGAAAAACATACACCGAATTAGAAATAGTCCGGAAAATCCTCAGAGTCCTTCCACGAAGCATTGAAGCAAAAGTTACTGCCATACAAGAATCAAAAGATTTAAAACAACTTAAAGTTGAAGAACTCATCGGAAATCTCACCACTTATGAGCTAGAAATGAAATTCAAAGAAGAGCGTGAAGGAGGTGACACTCAAAAGAAATCAATAGCTCTCAAAGGAACAACCGAAAGTGATGATGATAACGATGAAGATGATGGAGCAGCAGAATTGGAGCTGTTAATAAGGAAATTCAAAAAATGGAATCAAAAACATGGAAATTCAGCTCGAATTCAAAAAGCAAAAAGCAGAATAGCCAAAGCACTAGACTACTCGGAAGAACAAAAGTTTATTTGTTATAATTGCAACAAACCCGGCCATATCAAGCCCGATTGTCCACAAATTAAATCCAGCCACGGAAAGAAACAGAAAAAGAAAAGTTTTGCAGCCACTTGGGATGAAATAGACGAGAATGATCAAAGCACTGGCAGTGAAAGCGAAAAGGCAGAATTGTGTCTTCGAGGTGATACAACTGACAGTGACGATGACGAGCCAAGTGAGGTATCAAAACTTACCCATTCTGAGTTGCTTATATATTTTCATGAAGTAAATGGTTGTTTTGAACGACTTAGGGAAAAATACGCCAAACTTGAATCTCAAAAAGATACTTTGATAGAATGTAATAAACAACTTGATCAATTAGTTAAAACCTATCAAAGTAGGATCCCTAAGTGTGATAAGTGTCCAACATTTGATGAAGAAATTAAAAAATCAGAAACTAAAATAAAATCGCTTGAAAATGAAATTCTGATTTTAAAGGAGAATGAAAATACTAGGAGAGAGAATTCTATTAAAAAGTGCACACAGTTGTTAAACTAAAATGAATCTCTCAAATCACAAGTCCAACATTTGTCAACGACTTTAGATAAATTTTCCAAAAGTGAAAAATCGTTGAATATGCTATTAGGAAAGCAAACTGTTAATACGGTTAGACAAGGACTTGGATATAATAATTCGAAAATTGTTGAAAACAAGATTAATCAAGAAAATTCAATGTGCACGATTTGTAGAAAATTTGGACACGATCACAATAATTGTTGGTATAGACCCAAACATGTGAGAACTATACCGATTTGGGTTCCAAAAGGCACAAATATAAAATCTCTCAAAGTTAAACAAATTTGGGTGCCAAAGGGAACAATTATAAATAGTTTTGGGTCTCCACAAAATTGTTGTTCAAAATTTTCTGCCACTAACAATCATGGACCTATAAAAACAAATAGGTCACATAAATCTTTCATCGTGTAGGTGTGGTGGCAGGCTAAGGAACAACAACAGTGTTCTTTGGATTTTGGCTGTTCCAGAAACATAACGGGCGACAAAGCTAAGTTCCTTAGCCTTGTATAAAGGTGACAGAATCACAACGGACAACAACGAAAAATATCGTAAAGGTAAAACAGGTATGGTATGTTTTTAAACGATATATTAATTGTGATAATCTGCACCGTATTTTGAATTAATTCAGCCAATATTGAGATGAATAAAAGATGATGATTTTGATTCTGATTTTTTCAAAATTGTTGGCCAATTATGCTTTTATGCCAAAAACACTACAATCCTTGAAATACTTTATATCGATTAATTTGGATTGCTGATGGTGCTTTTATTGATTGACGATAATATTTTTGGCTAAATCTATATTCACGGTTTCTTCTATTTACATGGCTTCAACTTAAAATCCTAATGAATTCTATTTAAAAAATTGTAAAAAGGATTTTAAGAAATTTTTGACTTGTTTTTATTTATGACATTGATTTGTGCTTAAATGATGACCAATCAGATTTTCAACATTGAACTAATCCATATAAATTTGTTCGGCCAAATGATGGTATTTGATTACTCATGCTACACGTAGATATATTGGTTTTGACATTTTTGTCACTGCTTATAAATTTGCACGATTTCAAATTTCATGTGAAAGATGTTAAAAAGTTTTTTTTTGAGAAATTGTTGAAACTTCAAGAATTTGTTTAAAGAATAATGATGTTGATTGACTGTTGATTACTCATGAATATAACTGTTTATCCTAAGGTTTCTGAAATTAACACTATGATATTTGTTTGAGTGATAACATGGCTTCATTTCAAATTTCATTTAAAAATTGTTGAAAACAATTATGAGATAATTTGTTGAAATTTCACAATCTGGTCTTTGACATTCAACGAGTGAATATTGAGTGAAATTTAAATTCAGATGCAGATTACACTGGTAATATAGTTGATAGAAAAATTATTAGTGTAACGTGATTAATTTTTGAAACATTCATTTGCTGCATCATTTTTCAAAGAAAATATCTGCATATTTTTCACTTGAAATAATTTTCAAATAGCAGAAAATTTTCTTATAAAACCCCCTCGAGAAAATCATGTTTGACCATATTTACAGATTAGTCATTTTTGAAAAATTAATTTTATAATTTTTGGATTTGATTTTAAATGACTATTTTGACTAATCTAACTCCCTAATGATTATCGAAAAGATCAATAAGTGATTGAAAAAGTGATGAGTGTCGATATTTGTCATACATTACTCAAGACAATATATTTAGAAAAATTTCTTTAGAATTTCATAACAAAAGTTATAAAAACTTTTTGTTGGGTATAAATTCCATGATCATTTCTATTTCTATCATCTTTCTATCGACCATCACTCATCAAAATTCTATATAGTTTGTCAATATGTGGTACTTTAAACAGGAATCGTTCGTTTTTTCGTTTTTCACATTTTTTTTAAAAAAAAAGGTAACAATAACAATAATAAATACCAAAGTATTCACTCTCATTTAAAAGTCCTCACGGTTATGCATGGGTGAATTACTTGGAATTTGTTATGTGCTTCCATGCTCATTTAAAAGTCCTCACGGTTATGCATGAATGGAACGCATATCAAAAGTTGATTTTTAAAATAAACAAGTTGATTCTAATCCCATTTAAAAGTCCTCACGGTTATGCGTGGTTAGAAGATACTTGAATTCATTTTTCTAAAATAAATTTGGAATACTACTAATCTCATTTAAAAGTCCTAACGGTTATGCATGATTAGTAGATATTCAAATTCCTGATATAAAAATACCACAAACAGACACAATTGTATGGTTTTATATGATGACATCATCTCCATCATTCTAAAAGTTTAATATGCGCCTAACAAAAATTTTATGATTTTTGTTTGATTTTTTTATTGAAATTTGATATTTATATTCAATTGAGTTTTAATGTTGGATTGATATCGATTACTTTATCTCTATTTTCTCTAACACTATTATTCTTTTGCTGATAACAAAAGGGGGAGAGAAAAGTTAAGATTTTGTCAAATAGAATCAAGCAAAGGTCAAATAATTTTCCATTTGCATATAGGCTCATTTATATATTTCTATTTGTATGCATATATGTAGGGGGAGCTTTGTGTAGAGAGGAAGCATTTAAATAGGGGGAGCAATTAGGATATATCACTGATCAAATACATTTAACATATTCAAAATCTTAAATATATGTTTGTTATCATCAAAAGGGGGAGATTGTTGAATATGCGCTTATATGATTTTTGTTTGATGATAATAAACATATATTCATTTGTTTAAATGTATTTGATAATATACTATTTTATTTTTCACAGATTAAATAAATATTTGCTGAATAAAATAAATAACACAGAATTTGAATTCAAACGAATATTTTATTCAAACAAATATTTATTACAATTTTGAATAGTATACAAATTCAAGCTCTCACTATTCACTATACAACTTTGATACAAATTCAATTACATCACTATTTTACATCAGCACCTCACTACATATCACTCACACTCGTATTTATCTTCAACTGCATTCAAGTTTGAATCCAGCATCTGAGCTATCTGCAAAAATATAAACTAACGCAGTAAAATTGAAAATAAAATATTTTTGCGATATAAAATAAAACATGAATTTTGAAAATGATATTTGCCTCAGTTATTTGGGTTGTTCGTCATCATTTAAATTTGAATTCATCATACACGAACAACTTGTGACATACACAGTATATTACTGTATATGCCACAAGGCCGTGCACGCCGATATATACACTTGATTGATTTACAGGGACAGGCAAGCACAGGTCAAACCCAAATGAAAAACCGAGTTCAACACACGTGCAATATATTCAAAATCACGACACGAGCACAAGGTCAAACCCAAGTTTTGAAACTGGGTTCAACACAAGGCAACGTCAAGTCCAGACAATACAGTATGAACAAGCCAAAATGAAGTTGTACAAGTACAGTCAAGAAAGCAGCTCAAGTCATCAAGTTCAAGTCAGACCACTGTAATAAGGCAGTAGAGTACATAAATACAGCTACAATGGCCAGACCAACCAGAAAAGGTGCAATGCAAATATGCAGTGCATACAAGTAACCCAAGTAATACAAGAATAGTGCATAGAACAATGTGCACAGATACAAGTTCAAGTGCTCAGTGCAGACCACAGAATGCCACAGCAAATACATCATGAAAGACCAGAGTAGTTCAGTCCAGCAAGTGCACAACAATCAACACAGTGAAGTATACCAGTGATACATCAGTGAATTCAACATGACAGTGTACAACACCAACATAAGCAACAACATGAACCAACTGTGCATATATGAAGCACACTCAAGGCCCAGAAACAGTACAAGGCATGTCAACAAGCAATGTAATCAATATGAGTATCACAGGAACTCGACAGTGGACAGACCAAGTGTAACAGATTCGAAGAACCAAAGTCAGTGGCAAGCTACAGGAATGATCAGACCAACAACAGTGCACAACGACACAGTGGCAACATGCTCGAAGACTACACAAATAACCAAGTACAGGTGAAGTAAATCATGTCAAAGAAAATGCATGAAAGCTACAAACTGCAACATGCTTGAAGATGGTTACCAACACAAGACTGCAACCAAAAGGTCAGAGATACACAAGTTTACATGTGTGCCAATACCAAATGCATCAGTAACCAAACACTACAAACTGCAACATAGCAAAGACTACAAGAACATGACAGCAAACAGAAGTGCACAGCAACAGGAAGTGCAATTCCAAGTGAAGAACCAGACTCAAGTTAGTGCACAGTGCATATATGATGCATACAAGTACAGGCCACAACATGTCAATGCAACTTCACAACAATCATAACACAAGCCAGAGTGAATGCAGACAAGCACATGAATACATAAAGCTACAAGTGATGCAGCATCAATCAAAAAGTGATATGGTGAAGCACTGACTCAAATACAACTACAAGGCATGAAACCATAGTGAAACATCACAATGAACACCACTGACCAGTGAATACAACATCAAGTTGCAGACTCCAAGTTACAAACTAAAATGTGCAAATCAGTGAAAATATACAATGCACCAGAAACATGCAAGTGTCAAAGTACAGGTGCAAGTGTACATAAGAGAAGTACAAAATGACCAAACAGCAACAGTGAATGGGACAAAGCACAAAAGTGCAACAGCAAATGCAATGACCATGTACAGGTATGAAATGGTCAGGGTGTCAACAAGTCAAAGCCATGGTTGTCGAAGTCAAAGTCAGAGACCTCAACCAAGCAACAAATATATTCAATTATGAACAAGTCAAGGCCGAAGCTGTAGCAATCAAGAAGCCATAGTCAACAACGTGATGATCACGAAATAAATCAAAATCGTAACCATCAAGCAATGAAATATACGATTATGAACTAGTCAGAATCAATCATCAAACGTTCAATTTAAATCAAGTGGCCGAGAAGAATTTTTGACAAATTCAAACATATTTTATACGAACGAGAATATAGGAATTCGATTCCTATTTAAACAATTCATCATCGGCAAATTTGAGCATCGAATTCCAGAAAGCATAAAATCAGAAAAGCACAAGCAAATAATTACATACCGAATCGAAGAAGGAATTCGATCAAAGAAGTAGCCGAAGTGAGCATCAATCAATCAAGGATACACGCAAGAGATCATAGAATCAATCTACATACTATCGGCACTTCAAAAGCCCTAAATCTGGAAAAGGAATGAAGCCCTAAGTTTGCAAGAGGAACGGCCACCATTATACACGCAAACGAACGGAGTAAAGCAAAAGGAGATGGGTCAAAATAATAAAAGGGGCCGGCCTATATATTTTAAGGGATTTTAATCATATTAGGGTTATTTATTTTAATTTGTTTTTAACTTCGTATTTTTCTTTTAAACCGTTTTAATTTTCTAGTCGTGTGACTAGGGTACAAACTACGGTGTGTAGTTTGGGAATTCGCAACTCGGTGGTTGAGTTGTGGTCAGGGTTTTGAGCGTAGAGTTAGATTAGTCAATAGCGGGTATAGCGAGTTTACGTGTGTAAGCGAGGGACTATCTAATTTCTAGTAGAAACCTTGGGGGCAGCACGTAGGCAGGGTTTTGCCGAAGCTGGGTAAATTCTGTGTTGTTCTGTTTTATTCTGTTATTTATATTCTGCGATATCTGTGCTGTTATTCTGTGATCCGTGTTAAAAATTAATTAGCTTCTGCAATTAATTTTTATAATTTACACTATCACCCTATTCACCCCCCCTCTAGGGTGAAATCGATCCTACACTTTTGTCGTTCTTTTGAACTTTCTGGCAAAGAACCATTGAGCAAATATTCAAGTATCGGAGTCATCCACGATTCTTGACCTTGGGATACATTCATATCCAATCAACATCCATTTCATCTATGCTTGGAGCTGACAAGACTTCGACGGGAACTAATCCCAATAGTTGAGCTTCACCAGTACTTGAATACTTTGTGAGAGAATCCGCCTTCATGTTCTCTTGTCGGGGTATATGGTTTATTGAATAACGGTCAAAATCTTGAAGGAGCTCCCAGGCTTTTGATAAATAGACGGGTAGATTCCCTCCTTTAGCTTGAAATTCCTTCTTGACTTGGCAAACAATAAGTTGAGAATCACTGAAGATCTGCAATGCCTTGATGTTTAGATCTTTAGCGATCCTTAAACCAGCGATGAGAGCTTCATAATCGGCTTCATTGTTTGTCGAAGGGAATTCTAGTCTCAGCGCATAACATAGAGATCGCCCTTCTGGGGTTTCAAGGACAACCCCTGCTCCGAAACAGTAATCATTCCGTGCGCCATCGACATACAATTTCCATTGGATTGGGACGCTATCTGTGACTTCTTCCTCACTATCACCTTTATCCGTACATTCTACGATGAAATCTGCCAAAGCTTGTCCATTGATTGCTTTTCGAGGATGGTAAGTGATGTCATATTGGCTGAGTTCAATATTCCATTTCAAAAGACGGCCCGAAGTCTCAGGACGGAATAGGACTTGCTTTAGAGGTTGATCTGTGAGGACTTTGATGGGATGAGCTTGGAAATACGGCCTCAATTTTCTTGATGCGATCAACGAACAATAGGCGAGCTTTTCTAATCTTGAATAGTTCATCTCTGCCCCAGTGAATCTTATGCTGATATAATAGACTGGGTGTTGAATCCTTGCGTCTTCCCGTACCAACACTGCATTGAGGGCATGAGACGAAATCGCCAAATATATGAAGAGATCTTCACCACTGTCAGGCTTTGAAAGTATCGGAGGCACTTCCATATGACGAACCAACTCATCAAATGCTTTCTGACATTCAGGAGTCCACTCAAAGTTTTTTCTTCCTTTCTTCAGAGCATCAAAGAATGGAATGCATTTGTTAGTAGCTTTGGAAATGAACCGACTTAAAGAAGCAACCTTTCCATTGAGACTTTGCAATTCCTTCTTCGTTCTAGGAGCCTTGACCTCTCTCAGGGCAGTGATCTGAGCTGGATTGGCTTCAATACCTCTAGAGCTCACAATGAAACCCAAAAACTTTCCGGACTCCACTCCAAATGAACATTTTAGGGGATTAAGCTTCATTCTGTACTTACGGAGTACTGCAAACATCTCTGCCAAGTGATCCATGTGGTCCACTGCTTTCTTAGACTTTACTAGCATATCATCAACATAAACTTCCATTGTCTTGCCAATCTGTGGTTTAAACATGGCATTAACAAGCCTTTGGTAAGTTGCCCCTGCATTCTTGAGTCCGAAAGGCATGACCTTTTAGCAGTAGAGTCCAACATCTGTGATGAAGCTCGTATCCTCTTGATCTGGCTCATGCATCATAATCTTGTTATAACCGGAGTATGCATCCATAAAGGATAACAATTCATGTCCTGCCGTCCCATCCACCAACTGATCGATCCTGGGCAACGGGAAACAGTCTTTGGGGCAGGCTTTGTTCAAATCTGAAAAGTCAATGCATACTCTCCACTTTCCGTTAGCCTTTTTCACCAGCATTGGATTTGATACCAAATTTGGATAAGTAGATTCTCTGATGAAACCATTCTCCATGAGCCGATCCACTTCTTCCTTTACTGCCGTTCTCTCAGGACCCTGCGTTCTTCTCTTCTGTTTCACAGGTGTAAACTTTGGATCAATGTTCAGAGTGTGTACTACAATCTCTGGGGATATTCCACACATGTCAGCATGAGTCCAAGCGAATACATCCAAATTTGCCTTCAAAAATGAAATCAGAACATTCTGCACCATTGTTGAGTTGTGAACCCATATTCAGCACTTTGTTCGGGTCCTTTGGGTCAACAGATACCGGCACTGTTACCTCCACCGGTACTACCCTATTCTCCCCTGCACTGGCTTTCCTTGGATCCATCTCTCTTTGTGCGACACTACATTCACCAGTGCAGGGTCCACCCTGTAATTGCTACAAGGCTTGTTCTTTGGTGCGGACTGGAGTCGCCGCACCTTTTCCCATTTCTCTTTTCCTTGATTCTCGCAACTCTGCAAAGTAACATTCTCGCCCCGCATCTTGGTCTCCCTTAATCACACCAACTCCGTTATCTGTGGGGAATTTTAGAGTTAGACACCATGGGGCAAGAACAGCTTTGAATGCAGCAAGAGTTGGTCGGCCTAAAAAGGCATTATAGGCAGAGAATTCTTTAACAATTATAAAGGTTTGCTTTCGAGCCACCTTCCTCAATCCCTTTTCGAGTTCTACAAACAAATCTATGGTCCCAATCGGCTGTTTGGGTTCTCCAGCAAACCCAACAATCTTAAGTGATGAAGCTTGAACGTCAGCCATTGGAATCTTCATTTGATCAAAGGTTTTCTTGAAGAGAATGTTACATGAAGCTCCGCAATCAACTAGAACTCTTCTCACAGTAGCCGGCCCAATACCAGCGGATATGACCAGAGGATCTGTGGTAGGAGCCTCGATACCCAAAGAATCTCTGGCACTGAATACAATATCATCTGTGGAAGTCTTTTGTTGCTTTAAAGGCGCATCATTCTCTAAAACAAAAACATTCTCTTCAGCTGGTACATGCCTCAAGGCCCGGGCATACCTTTCCATCTCGCCCCAGCTTTTGCCTACTGGGTCAGGTCCTCCAGTTATTATATTGATGACAGGCCTTTCTGATTCATGTTCTACGGCCTTCTCACTTGAGCCAGGACGGTGAGCGGGAACTTGCTGTCCTTGAGTCGACGAGGTTGGGGCATTTCTACTACTTTTCACATACCGCTGGAGCTTGTTCTCTTTCAAAAGTTGTTCAATTACCCCTTTCAACTGACGACATTCGTTGGTGTCATGGCCGGGTTGGTTGTGGAACAAACAGAACCTTCCACTTTTTTCCATCCTAATCCCAACTCTCATTTTAGGTGGTGTCGGATAATTGACATCATCCTTGGTCGCAAAAAAGATGTTCTCAGGGGTATCGGTCAAGGGTGTGAAATTGAAAGGACGGCCTTTCTTAGCATTTCCCTGTTTCTTTCCACCATCATTTCCCCTTTTCTGAGTGTTAGGTTCTTTCTTGTTCGAAGCAGCACCATTGTTCCCGGCTTCCGCTGATACCACCTTAGCCGGTGTTTGGAGGCTCTCCAAGCGCATGAATTCATCCGCTTTCTTGTAGAATTTATCAAGTGAGTTTGGTTCCTTCATTTTCAACCATTTTCCAAATTCACTCGATTTGTCAATCGCCCTCATCAAGTATGTTAGGACCATGCGTGGCTCAGCATTATCTACCTCTGCCAAAGCTATGTTAAAACGATTCAAAAATGACCTGATGGATTCTCCCGGATTTTGCTCTAGACTTGACAGTGACATTATATCCTTTGCTTTAGAAGCATACAATCGAAATTGCTCCTTGAATTTCCTGGTCAAATCGGAGAACTGATCGATGGACCTGACCGGCAGCTTTGTAAACCACAATAGAGCCACACCTTCGAGATATACCGGGAATATCGACATTTAATTTCATCAGACGCCTTGGAACTAGTCATATGGAAGTCGTACTTATACAGAAATTCGTTAGGATCACTCGTCCTCTTGTAAGCCGGAATAGTAGGGGGAACGAATTTCCTTGGGAACTCTGCCTTCAAGATCTTTTCAGTAAATGGAGTTTTGCTTGGAGCAAAACCCCACTCTTTCTCATCTTCATCTCTTCGCATATTTTCCTTCATGATTTGACGAACCATACCCGAAAAATACTCTTCATCATTTAGATGCTCTGGAGGGCACACATCAGCCACTCTCTCTGAATTCTGCCTTGCCAATCGTTCAAGGAGGGTCGGCTGCGGCCCTGATCCTCCAGCTTGAGGAGGAGTCCTTTCTACAGGGTCTGCGGCTCTTTGAGAAATGTTCCCTTCAACATCCTGAACTCCCACAGTAGGGTTCCCATCATTATAAACCGGTTGACGATTTGCCCCTAGCAGATCATTCAACTTACTCAAGATCAGGGCATTCTGGGCATTCTGGGCTTCCAACTGCGCATTCTGAGAATTCAATTGTTGATTCATCCCCAAAACTACGGCGTCCAATTCTGCTCGCGTAACTCCAACAGTTGGAGCTGCTTGACTTGAAGGAGGAGAGGTAGCAGTATTCTCTTGGACATTGTCGGATCTTACAGAACTTCGTTTTCTCCCAGGAGCCATTAGGAGCCATTATTTCCAATAAACTTCTGGTTTTAAAAGAAATCCTTTCAGCAGACCTTTGCGGAGCAATGGTGGAAGTTTCCTGAGTTGGGTTCTCAGTGAAAGTACCAAAAATGTTAACGCGGAAAATCGAACGCTAACACCCCGGTGTAGATTAAGTTTGAGTGAAAGCACCACCCGTGAACACGGGAGCTAAAAAAGTAGAAAATTCACAGAGAAAGTAGAAAAGACAACAGTTTTTATAGTGGTTCGGCTTCAAGTAAGCCTACGTCCACTTTAATTCTCTTTATTGCTGAATCAATTACAACTTTACAACAATCTTCAATTACAATTCTGATGAGACAAACAACTAGAACTTTGATGCAGAAGAATTCTTTGAATCCATGTAGATTGCATTAGATTTCCTCTCGAAGTTAGTTGAGATGCCTTTCGAACTTGAAGTGTCGAGTGAGTCGAGAATTCAGCAGAGTATCAGTGCTTAAAGAGATCAGCAAAAAGTCCTCTTCATATTTGAGGTAGGTTGGTATTTATAGGAAAATTTTCCCCTTGGGTTGTAAGTCATGACCGACCTATGACAGGTCGTGGCCGACTTATCTGGCCAAACCCCACGGTCTCACATAGGTTCACTTGTATAAGTCCCAGGTCGCCCCCGAGTCAACACAACCTTGTATCAGTAATACGGCATCGGGCTTACATTTAGTAGCTTTAGGTCGTGGACGATTCAAGCTAGGTCGTGAGTCGTGAACGAGTTAACTGGAAAGTCGCAAGTCACGGCTTTTGGTAAGTCCTGGATCGTGTACGAGTTAAGAGGCCACTGCGCCAAGTAGCTGCATTGAACTTGTCTCCCTTTGCTCGGGTCGTGAACGACCTAACATAGGTCATAGGTCGGTTGCGACTTAGGTATAGTTCATGATCTTGTCCCTGTCTTGAGCAGTTAGAGCGACAAACTTTCTGGATAGTTAGGTAGGCTTCTTAGGTCGGTAGCTATTTAGGTCGGTAGCTATCTTAGGTCGGTAGCTATCTTAGGTCGGCATCTTGTTTTAGGCAGTTGGGTCGGCGTTCTTGTTAAGCATTAAGTCGGCAACCTTGTTAAAGCATTAGGTCGGCAACTGTTCATCCTTAATTCGGTATCCCTCTTAGGCCTTAGGTCGGCATCCCTCTCAAGCCTGTTAGGTCGGTATCCTTTTGGGTCGGTAATCTTTCTAGTCGTTGAGTCATGGCCGGGGCGGAGTTAACAGCGGGGTTTATCTTGTTCGGGACTGTTCAGTAAAGAATGGTTCCGGCCTTGTGTTGTAGGGGGTCGGGAGTGATCCTCGGTACGGTGATCTAGGCCCCGTACTGGGACAGGCGGTACCCTAGTGGCCCTGCCATTGTTGGAAATCCATTTTCCCTACGAGACCCTACGGTTTTGATTTGTACTACCCACTTTCGTGGCTAGTAGCTGGAATTTAATAGATGTAATAATTTCGGCTATTTTCTATTTACTTGAAAACCCTAGACACTATTATAATATCGCTGGATTTCCTATGAAATGTTTTGGTTAGCGTAAGGTAAAAACTTACCCGTATTTATTCGTGGGAGTCTTACGTGATACATTTATTTTCAAATGTTTTCAAAAGCTAAACAACCTTAAACCGTTTACTCATAGCAAACCCATGTCTGATCCGGAGTTTATATTTTGTTTTTCATAAACTCTTGGGTACTCAAATTTTTATGAGTAGCCAAGTGATAGGTATTGGACTTTGATTTCTGGAGAGCTTGAAGCAGGAGTTCCAGACGTATGTAGCTATCTATCTAGTTCCGCTATGTCAGTAGTGGATGTATGATGTACCTTTGACGTATATTGTGATAGATGTATGTATGGTTGTCATATGTAATGATATTATATAACTCTGATATATGTAAAAACTATGTAACAGTTATATGATGTATTATATTTTGTTCCGTTCCGCTGTGAGATTCTGATGTTGTTGTTCTTTCTTTCTTTCTTTTCTATTTCTATCCCTTTCTTTCAATATGATGATACGTCTTTTTGGTAGTAGAAGGGCGGGTCGTCACAGTTGGTATCAGAGCATTGGTTGGTGATAACCTTGGCTCTGGTAGGAACTACTCATAGAATAGAGTTTGTAAAACTCTAAAATGAGTTTGAGTGTACAAAAAGATATGAGCGCGTATTTGTTAGTGAATATAAAATTGTTTTTATATTGTGTTGATGTATCTGTTGAGTGTTTATGGATTCTGGTCGATGTGTGGGACGCCATTTCATCGATAGGGATTCCTAAACTCTTAAACAAGATTGACCGACACAGTATTGTTTTTAAAAGTAGGGTAAATGAAATAATTTTACCCAAAATTATATTCTGATATAAAAGAAATATTTTTCTGAATTATTATATATTTGGATGATGGGTTGTTAATACTAAATTGAATAAAAATTTAAAATTTGAGTGGTTTACAACCAAATAAAATTGTCTAAGTATGATTTTAAATAAAAAGGGTAACAACTAAAATTTAATTAAAGCAGAATTTAAGTCCCGGAAATTTGAAGGCGTTTAAGTAAATTTAAACAAAAGGATTTGGGAATTTGAAATCTTGGGAATGTTTGAGATGTTTTTTCCAAAGATTTGAAGGCAATTATGGAATATTGTTTTGGGAAAAATATTGTTGAATGGAAATTGATTTGGGAAGAATTTGTGGAAGTAAGAAAGCATTGAACTCACTTCAATCGCTGGAAAATAATCCTGATGATGATGGCCACATCATCAGCATTCATTTTCGAGTTTCTAAAGTGATGGATTACTACCAGGGTAGTTGGTCATGATATTGTTTGGGCTTGTTCGGTATACAAGTTGTTTTAGAAACTTCAAAGGGAAAATTTGTTTTGGTGAAAACAAGTGTTTGGAATTTGAAAGCGGGTAAGTGTAGTTATCCTTTCAAAATGGTTTTGGAAATGAAAACCGGGCAATTGAGTTCTAAGAATTCTACTTAATAATGTGAAAGGTTTGAATAAATCATCTATCGAACTTATAAAGTAAAGTTGATATTAATAAGAAGAAACTGGGAATTTTTATCCCGAAATTAAAATTTAACTTAAGTAAATGAAAAAATATATATATTGGAGTTAACTTGAGATAATTTAAATGGAATTGTAGTTCAAAATGAACTTAATTGGATATAAAATTTGAAGGTAAAATATTTGTAATTGTAAGGTGGAAATTTATACCTTAAGATGGTAAGTGTTATATATGTAATCTGAAATTGTGGTTATAAGATGAAATGGCTCAATGAGCAATATAAGCTTTTAACTAGATAAATAAGTTTTGAACTCAAATATTGAGAAATAAATTTAAAGAATGGTAAGTAGCTAAATTTAACTGAAGTTGAGTGGAAATAAAATTGAATTTAAATGAGTTCAATCGAGTTATGGATAATATTGAATGAAATAAAATTCTTAAGTAAATAAGTAAGCCTTGAATTTGGATAAAATAGAATTGGTGTGAATTGTAAACAAATCTAATTCAAGCATAAACTAAATGACTTTATTATAAACTCAATAATAAATTGTTCATGTAAATTTAAGAAAGGATAAAAGAATAAACTAATCAGTAAATAGTTGGGATATGATTAAAAGAAAATCAAATCAAAGATTTAAATGGAAATTGGTGGAATAGAATAAACTTAAGTTATTGAGTGGAACAGTTTTAGGAAAATAAATGAATTAAGTAAATTGTGAAACGATTATTTAAAATATTGGTTGTCGAGTTTAATAAAATGGTTTGGAATCAAACCTGTTGAAATGAAAGAAATGCAATGAAAGGATTGTGAATAAATTAATTGTGGTGGAATCAAGTGTAAACTGAGTTGAAATCAATTTAAAATTGTTATAAGGCTTAAGTGATTATTTATTCACAATAATATTGTTGAATTGCATAAGCTAATGGGATGTTTGAAGTAAATGAGATTGAATAAAATTTTATGAATTACTGGAAGCAAAATAGGATGATTTTGAATATGAGTGTTTTGCTTAGGCATGTAAGTTGTAAATCACTTAAAACTATAGGGAATGGTTTGAGAGTTGGTTTGAAGAAATTGTACTAAGTGTCAAAACCTTACATATGTGCTTGTGAAAATATGTAATGCTAAATAAAAGAAATTAAACTTTAGCAACAAAACAATTTCAAATTGGAAATTAAACGTAAATTAGTGGATGAAAATTAATTAAAAATAATAATAGAAATTAGTTATAAAATGGAGGATGATCAATAAAAATTCAATATTCAGAGTTAAAGATAAAGTTGAATTCACATGGAATTGGAAATTCAGATTTAAATAAAAAGATATAAGAGGATATAAAGGCTAAAGTGGCAGAGTAATAAATATAATAATATATATAATGTTTATAATAAACTTAAGAAATGAATGGTGAAATTCTTAAGTAAAATTTGATATTGGGAAAATTTATTCCAAGTGGATGGAATCAAAATAATGTCAATAAAAGAAAATTTATATAGTTGATAATCAATGGATATAAATACATAGGATGTACATATATTATTTTATTCGCATGACAATTCGATCCAGATTTGAGCATAGAATTTCGAGATAGTTATATATCAATCCGAGTTAGGATTTTTCACTCGATTTTCGACGACGAAACATGGATATGGATTTTGATTGATTCTGCGAATTCTCTATCATAGTTGTGACTATGCAAGGAGAAAGACAGTTTCTGATTAAGAAACCAGTTCTGGTCCGTACTAGGAAGTTAGGTGGACGATACTAGTTCGGAAATGAAATTGTGTGATCGAGTGAGCGTTCGGATTTGATATTGCTACTAATAGTATATGTACTCGTACGGACTTGATTGAATAGATATTGAAATTCTATAGAGGGTAAATAAAATTTAGAAAAAAATAATACTGTAAATTTCAGAATTGAATTTCCAGAATGGATGTCTGGAATTCATTGTGTATTCCATATGTCCTATCTTGGAGATTGTTCATGATTCATCATTGTTGTTAAACCAGTAATTTAGGATTTTGGAAGTTGAAACCAATTTAACTGTGGTCAGAAATCCAGTTCATATCGTGGATCAAGACGAGAAGCAACTCAGGAACAAAGTGGTGAAACTCGTCAAGGTGCAATGGAGTGAGGATCCCAAAGATTTTACCTGGGAAACTCTCAATAGTTTTAAGAATGCTTATCCGGATTTATGTTCGGATAGCTAGTGATGTTTGTTAGAATAGACTGTTTGTCTGTTTGCTATTGTATGAATGATATGTATGTTTGGATTGTTAATATAAAAGATTTTGAATTAATTGTTGTTTTAAATTTCGGGGACGAAATTCTTTTAAGGGGGGAGGAATGTAACAACCCAGAATTTTTGACAGTATATTTTAATGAATATTTAATCTAATTTAAATTCAATACAAGCTTTTAAATTTTTAACATGATGAGATCTTTGATATTTAACAATTATATGTGTTTGTAAAAGAAAGTTTTGATTTGAAAATTTAAAATAGAATGCTTCAAACCCATTTTAAAACAAAAATCTGTCTTATTCAATAAAATCAAATGGAGATTGCATATTTTTATTATTTGATAATATACGTATGGATATCTAATTATAAACTTCAAATAATAATGTTTAAAAATAACCTATCATATGAATATTAAAAAATGGAAATTTAAAACTTAAGTATAAAACAATATAAATGATTATAAACATAAACATACCAAACAAGTATAAATCATAATTATAAACATAAGTATAAACCATAATTATAAAATATAAATGTAACTAAAAATATAAATATACCAATATAAGTTATAACTTGAAATATAAAAATACAAACCAAATACTATGAATCAAAGGCTTGTAAAGTCTGAAATACAAATAGAATACAAGTAATGTAGTCACACAATAACCTGTAAACAATTGCAATGATTAGAAAGGTAAGTTAAACATACATATGCAAATAAGTCAGCTGCACTACAAAATGCTACAAAGAAAACAAAGCAAACTATATACATGTGTTCTCACAAACCAAGTTAGGCTGCTGCTAGTATAATATAATAGATGAGTGCAAGGTCATAAATCACAAAAGAAACAAAGTTGTTCACTTCAGTAAAATAAAAACAGGTCTGTGTCTTGTACAAAATAAACAAAAATATGGAAACATTAATTACATGTTATCCTAAATAAAAGCAAAAGCATTAATTAGCACAACATTTTTTTCATGTATGTACTACAGCCGAAATCTCTTTATCACTTCCTACTGCAGTGTATAATACTTAGCCAATAGAAGGGAAAAAAATGACGACAATACAAATATTAGCTGCCTAGATACAACCTGTTATTCAGTAGTTTCTATATATATATCCACCATACTTTTATATTCGTTTATAAAACTTAACTAAACTTAAAGACAAACCTGAGAAAACATTGTTTTGCTTTGCAAACATATATTAATTCAAAGCAGGAAACAAAAGAAGGTTTCAGGAAAATTCTTCTGCAGTTCTTTAACACCATTCCTTCTGTTCAAAGTTGTTCTGGTGAGTAAACTAATTTTTTTTTAAGTTTTAAGTTAATTTAAATAGTTCAAATTTATCTGATGAATTGATTTGTATATGCTTCAGTTTGTATATGTTGAGATGCACTGTGTTTTCTGTAAATTGATACAGGGAAATACTTTGTTCAATACTCAAAAATATCTACTGCAAATACATGTTAAGTTTTAAATTTTTAAATCAAACAAGGTAGTTAAACCAAAACTAAGAATTTTCAAACTGTTTAAAACATCTACGTAAAGTATGATACTGTAACATAGTTTCATAGGAAATCAAGAAATTTATTGATAAATTCATGTGTTATAAGATGCTGATTCAAGATTATATTTCGAATCCTTAATGGATTGATGATTTTTAAACCGAAAATAAAGATTTTTAGGTTTGTAATTAAGGTGCAATTTGGTTATGAACAAAGATTGCAATTTTGTCAATTTCAGGCTATCAAACCAATTTAAGATGTTGGAATTTGAATTGAAGTAAGGATTTACATCGTGGATAATGAGAAAATTATCAGAGGATTTTTCGAATGTATAAATTAATCAAATGAACACAATTTAGGGTTTTAGTTCAAAGTTTCCTGTACCCTGTAAAATTTTGATTTCGGCTTCTCAGTGTGATCAAGCTTTCCGAGCTTCGAGGAGGGAGTTGCTGAGGGGCAGGACTTGGAGTGGGTGGCGTGGCTTAGCCTCGAGCGATGTGGGGTTGCCGGACTGAGTGGTTTTCGGTGACGAGCTGGTGTTTAAGTTCAACTTTCAGGTGATATTTTGATTTCGACCCATTGTCGAAATTCTAGGTTTCGATCTTGGGTGAGGAACGAAATTTTGGTTTGTGGACGCTGGCGAGTGCCGCTGGAGGTGCGGCTAACAACCGTGCACGTGCACGGTGGCGTTGGAGTGGGGTTTGCGTGTCATAGTATGGTTGTCTCCTTACTCGGGTCGTGCTCGTGAATAATTGGGATCTGCTTCGAGTTTTTATCGAGAGCGAGATGGGTGGCTTGTTGCTTTTCATCATTGTTTAATTGAAGTTTAAGCTTTTAGAAATCTTACAGTAAAAGAAAAAAGTAAAAAAAATTAAAAGAAGAAGGAGGAGAAGTTTCAGGGGAGGACTCGGGTAAACTTGCGTGAAAACCCGGAGTTACACTCGAGTATAGCAGGGAGGTCTCGGGTATTTGTAACTGCGGAAATGAATTTTCAAGATGAAACAAAGTGTAGATTATTTTGTTCATCTAGATCAATACTGAAATCTAAATATCTTCTAAGTAGATTTAAGATTAGAAGCTGGTTACATGTTTTAATTATTTTTCGTTAATACTTAACGATGATTTAAGCCTTAATTATTATTATTTTAATCAAGTAATTACAGTATAAGTTAAGTAATAACTTTAAGCTAGAAGTGTAACCGATTAACATTTAAGTTTGCAATTAGTAGCAATTTGTGTTTCAAAATTTTTAAAGAAATTCTTCTAATTACATACAGGAAGTAATTAAGAATGTTTAAGTGATTGATAAATGAATAATTAACTACTTAAGTCAATAAATGAATGATTGATAGATAACTAATCAAATAATTTAATTATGAATAAATAGTTAATTAATTAAGTGATTAAGAATTAAGGATTTATAATTGATTAATTAAGTAATTAATAGTTGAATAGTTAATAATTAAGTTTCATTAATTAATAATTAAGGTTATCAATTAATGAACAAGGATAGTAATTAAAGATAAACAACTTGATTATAAAGTAACTAATTAAATAAATTAAATAAATAATTAATTGAATAATTAAGATTTAATAGTTGATTAAGAAATCATTAATTAGATGATTTGAAATGAAATAGGTAATTAATTATTAATTAATGATTAATTAAATAGAGTTAAGTGATTAACTCTCAAGTAATTAATTCTAAATTGAATTAATTACAAATAAGACTTGAAGGTGACTACTTATGGACTTTTGTGATTGAATATCCGATTTGGATATTTATGTGATGATATCCTATGTTACTCTGTGATATGCTGTGTTATATCTATGATGCTTGTATATGTTTTATCTGTGATAAATGCTATGTTAATTCAATTGTTGAATTTAAATTATTTAAACTGTTAAGTTAATTAGACAACTTGGCCCTTAAAATGGCGTTTGGATTCGATGAGACCGGGATCGGAAGAATCAAATTTGATTCTCCGAAAACCACATCGATCCAATTTAAACGTTAGGTCGTGAATCCTGAAATGAGGATCGAGATAGTGTTTTCAGAATGCAAGGGCTATCGTCGTTGACTCTGAGGGTGATTCCAAAACGAGTGTAACGAGATAATGCCTTCGGTTTCGTTTGAACCCATAACGAACTTGTATGGATGAATGCTTTCAGTACATCGTCGGGCGGACGATGAGCATTCTAAGTGATATGTCCTAAAAAGGTAATCGCAGCCTCAAGCCTCATCAACCGGGAAGGGCTAAAACAGGGGAGATGCAGCAAGGTTAGGTGGGTCATGCCCAAGCAGGACAAGATATTTCCCCTGTCTAGATGTCCCTTTTTATTTCGGCTGTGTGGGCGGTTGCTAGCTACAACCGCGGGGTTTATCTTTTTCAGGACTGTTCAGTAAGGAATGGTTCCGGCCTTGTGTTGTAGGGGGTCGGGAGTGATCCTCGGTACGGTGATCTAGGCCCCGTACTGTGAAGGGCGGTACCCCAGTAGCCCTGCCATTGTTGGAAATCCATTTTCCCTACGAGACCCTACGATTTTGATTTGTATTACCCACTTTCGTGGCTAGTAGCTGGAATTTAATAGATGTAACAATTTCGGCTATTTTCTGTTTACTTGAAAACCATAGACACTATTATAATATCACTGGATTTCCTATGAAATGTTTTGTTTAGCGTAAGGTAAAAACTTACCCGTATTTATTCATGGGGAGTCTTACGTGATACCTTTATTTTCAAATGTTTTCAAAAGTTAAACAATCTTAAACCGTTTACTCATACCAGATCCATGTCTAATCCGAAGTTTATATTTTGTTTTTCATAAACTCTTGGGTACTCAAATTTTTATGAGTAGCCAAGTGATAGGTATTGGACTTTGATTTCTGGAGAGCTTGAAGCAGGAGTTCCAGACGTATGTAGGTATCTATCTAGTTCCGTTGTGTTAGTAGTGGATGTATGATGTACCTCTGACGTATATAGTGATAGATGTATGTATGGTTGTCATATGTATTGATATTGTATAACTCTGATATATGTAAAAACTATATAATAGTTATATGATGTATTATATTTTGTTCCGTTTCGTTGTGAGATTCTGATGTTGTTGTTCTTTCTTCCTTTCTTTTCTATTTCTATCCCTTTCTTTCAATATGATGATACGCCTTTCTGGTAGTAGAAGGGCGGGTCGTCACACTTAGGATGGCCATAAATTATTCAAAAGCACCGAGGTGATCCTCGAGATTAGTAGATCTATAACGATCCTGACTCGACCTTCGAAAATCGGCACCGAGTACGATACTCGTATTTAAATGCCGTAGATCCAAACGTCGAATCTGCTTCGTCGGAGCTTGTAACACAATTAAGTAAACAACACAACAGAAGAAAAAGAAATGAGTATCAAATACAACTCCAACGAATACAATATCCAATTATGATACAACACTGATACAATATGATACAAGAATATCAGAGACAATAAACAGCAGCGGAAAACAAATAGCCAAGGGATAACTCCAATCCAATGCTCCAAATCCTAAACTCCAAACCACAAGCTCGAATCACCATCAAGTTCACCAAGCTAAGCAAGGTCAGCCGTGAAATCTGAAGTGTAGAAAATGTGATCCACAGATCTAAGAGGCTTTGAAGGCTATCTAATTAATTCCTACTATTCGATTATATGAAAAACCCAACTCTAGACTGCCCATGTGGAAAATTGTGGGCACCTAGAGTTTAGGAAAGAAAGAATAAACTCCAGGTCAGTCATGAGACTTTTATGGGCAAACAAAAATAGTTTATCTTTAAAACAAACAACAAAAGAATTTAAAATAAATCCACAATGCTTTTTGAAAAATAAAACTACCATAAGGCCTCCCGCCACATACACAATGCAAGCGCAAACTTGGAGGAGATTTCTCCTTATGACAGTCAAAAATGCTTGATATGCGAAAACCATTTTGATAGTATTATTAGTGCATAGTGCAGAAAACCTTTTGAAAATATAATATTAATCTTAGCCAACATAGGTATCATTATATTATGCGGGCTATAGCTACCATTTTAAATGGCAGGTTCTATAACTAAAACCGTACAGGGCTCGTATTGTTTGATTGGATTTCCAACAAATGGTCGGCAAAGGAACTTTCCACATAAAATGGAACGCCTCTGGAGGGACGTCCCCGAGAACCCAACCGGATCTCTGCTCCACAAGGCCGGGTTACCTCTGTAACTAGGTAGCAACTGGCATGAGTATGCCATCCATCCCTTGGTCGTTACCGACCTTTATTCGAAGGCCCTCAATCCAGCAACCACACAGTAAAGTATCTGGGCTCCATACTATGATACCAAATTTTATAAATCAACATAAGTAAATATCTTGGCTCCCTACCATGATTTCACCTTTTATCCAAAAAGAAACGGTCATACCCTCAGGACGAGGTACCTCCAAATAATCTTGCTGCCACCATTCCTGTTTCGACCATTACCGGGTTGTAAGGCTCGACGAGGTCTCGTCCACCAAAGCTACGCTTTTTCACAAAGCCATGCTTCGATCACAAATGATCATCAACACACAGCAGCACTTAGCATGCCACACTACCACATTGGGAGTATATCACTGATAACCTTCAACTACATAACTTCTGAGCTCGTACGTCTCAGAGAAGAGTGTTAAGCTAAGAGAATAAATTCTCCACCCCCAACAAATATGTATTTAAAAGAAATCAACTTTATATCTCAAGGGGTAGTGTCAGACATACAACCATATAAGTCTGTTCTGGGTTCGAACAGAACCGAAGGCACTTCCGAAGAAGCCCTTGCAAATCCGGGTATTCACAGTCTCGATCGTACTTCCCATCACTTAGGGAATCTCTATACCATAGCTACTCAGTGCATAGACAATCGATAGGTCATCCTATCATTCTCGCAAATACTTGGTCTTCACCACCGGTCTTCAAATGCTATCGATAACATCGTATCATTATTCGAAATGGGTTATATGACACAAGGTCCTCTTCCGGCTAAACCGAGTAATGAGCGCAATACTTAAAATATATGGATATGGGATTTCAGTTAAGTCACAACTTTAAAATTCAACTTCCTTTCAAATGGTTTAAACCAATTACCATTTCAAATCTTTTAAAAAAAAGATTTGTTTCACAAAGTTCACCCAGTTTCACAAAGAGCCATGCACGGATTTCAAAACAATTCCCATTTCAATTGGATTAACTCATTAAATCTTTAGTTACAAAGATTTAACTTATAGCTTTCAAACCCGTTTTTAAAGATTTGTTCATTACTTGGAAAACTATTTTCATTTCAAACTTGAAATTCCTTTAACACAAATTGAAAGTCCATTTCTTATACGAAAACTTTTATTATTTGAAAACAAACAGTTTTTATTTTGGAAAAATCCAATTTTATTTGCACGAGTTAAAGCCCTTGAATTAAATTCAAATTCCCAAATCAATACATTCAAAATGGTTTAACCCATATATAACTTGTATAACATCTTTAAGCCCTAGTTTCAAATCATAGAATTCAGTTTCAAATTTTGCACTTAAATTTAAATCAAATTATTTAAACTTCAAGGCGTAATCAACTTATTCAAAAAAAATTATCTTTGAAATTCCTTGTCAACAACTTTTTACCTTAATTCCAATCCATTTCCAAAACTATTTGGATTCAAAATTCAAAACTATTTTAAAAATCTGCGACTTAACCAATTTCCACGTGTACTCCATATTTGTGTGTGTATGGTGTAGTCTAGGGGTTTCACACAATAGTGCAACATCATCAATCATCACAGATTCAATCATACCAATCTCGACAAGCGGTATAATCCATAACGCTTATCTTCATTCACAGATTCACAGATAAAGTAAATTTATCAATCACAAAGATTCACCATTACGATTCGATGTGGGTTTCGGATAACCAATTGAAATCCGACTCCATATCGCATCGAAATTTGATTGTTGTTTTATGGGCAAAAAGGTTTTCACATCAATACAGAGACAAATCACAAATTATAGTTTAGGACAAAACAATTCACGTCACACATCATCATAATCACAATAGAAATACCAATTCTGTGCACAACAATAGTTAATTATTTCCAATCATTGTGAATGTGATTTAAATGAATTAATCACACAACTATTTTTATTGATTATTTTAAATCAATGATTAATTTTGATAAATTGATTAAATCTAAATTAACTTGATTAATTTTTTGTTAATTAATTATTTTAATTAACTACTAATTATAGTTAATCAACTTAAACTATCTAATTAACAATCCTTAATTTACAAATTAACTAGATACTTAATTTTTAATTTACAAATCTATAATTACAGCTAGATATTAATCATTCTTAATTAATTTCCAAAAAATTAACTACTAGTAATTATTTACCTTAATTAACATTTCAAATCTTCCTTGCATTTTAAAAATCAATTTATTACAATTATAAAGCGCTTTAATGTTAATTAACCTTAATACTTATCTTAAATTAAATTATTTAGCTAAAGCATTAATTAGATTTTAAAACATTATTAAGTATTTGCTGGGTTAATTAAAACTTGAAACAAATTCTTACTTAAATTAGTCAACATTATTTATTCCATAAATACTAAAATTTACTTAGTATTAAAACTTGAAATTTATTGGGCTAAACCTATTTTTTAAACAAACCCGAGCATAATCCCTGATTACTCGAGTATTCACTCGGGTTTCCTCCTTCTTTTCCCGAGTCATCTTCTTTCCCCCTCGTACTCTCTGCTTCTTCTTCTTTTTCCTTTTTTTATCTAGCTTATGTTTTTAAACTTAAATAACTGCAGAAACAACTCCACTCGACCACGAGAGAACTCGAGCTAACCCCTCTCCAACTCGAGCATTCCTTCGAGTTTCTCCCAGGCCCAAAATTTCCTGACACAAGATCGACGTCGTGCACGTGCACGGTGTCGCACTCCCCTCTGGCGAACTCCAATGACTTCGAAAAGTCGCAAACATTCCCTATACTCGAAATCGAAACACTATTTAACGCCGAACACTCGAAATTAAAATCTAGCAGTTTGCTCGAAAAAATGCAATCGACACAACCAACAAAAAATGACTCGCCGCCGCATCTTAGACCACCAAGGATGCCACAACTTCGGCCACATCACTTCAACACCCCCTACTACCATCCCCCATCATCTCGTGTAACTCGATGCCTCCGAGGTGATGAAATCGCCTTGTTTACAGACACGAAAACAAAACTCGAATACAACCCTAAATTGAACTCGAACCTTCAATCTATACAATAGAAAATTATTTGATAATTTTCCTGGGATCGTTGATCAATAAAATCGCTTCAAACCAAATTCCATCAACTAATATTTGATCGATCATCAGAAAATGGAAAAAATAACAAAATTTTTTCAACCGTGGACTGCTCTTGAAATACTCAGTTAAAATTTATCATATTAATTTTAAAAATCATAACTTTGTATGTTCATTCAAATTATATAATCAAATCAATGTTTTAAAATACTTAAATTTATCATAAAAAAAATTTTTACTGTAAAATTTAGGTTACAAAGTCAACCTCGTCATGATCAAGTTCAAAACAATGTTTAGGCTGTGATTCAAGTTTAAACAACTTATTTTTTTAAGAATCTTAAGCCTAAAATTATTGGTATGAAGATGTTTTGATTTGCTTCAACTTTACCCTGCCCCGAAACTAAAGATACAGGAAAACCAAATTTCTCAGTGCACAGAATCATACAAAACTTCATATTTGAAATATACAACAACATAAGTTATTCATGAATCAAACATACAAATTCAAATTTTGAAACGGTTGTTTACTCACCTGAAATTTTCTTTGAAACAGAGAACTGTCTTTTGTTTTGGAAAAACTGCAGTTTGATATTTTTCTTTCCTTTGTTTTCTTTTCAACAGATTGTATTTAAGCTTGAAAATAAAGTGATGTTTATATTTTTCCTTTCCTTCCTGGCTTTGCTATTTTTTTATTTTGAACGACCAGGTATGGATGTAAATATATATAAAGAGAAACAAGTTTCTGGTGCAAGATTTCTTTTGGTCAGAATTTTTTTATTGACCAGAGATTTTTCTTCGTAATTGGAGGCTGAAATGATCTTGCTTTGGTGGCTGATTATCTATTATGGCGTGCTAAGAATAGATAACATTAAATGCCTTTGTTTGTTTTCCTCAAGTCTACATACTTATCTATATACATTTGTTCAAACTTGAACATATAACATTGTCTTCTTTTGCAAGCGTCATAGATATTTATATTTTCTTTCTTATGGCTTTATAATATAAATAAATTTCTATAGTTAATATGTTGTTACAATTTTTCTAATGTAATCACTTTATATTTAGTTTATCTTATATATATCTATTTCTATTTCTAATTTAAATATTTATTTTTAACTTTAATACTTATTGCCTTATTTTACATTTTGCATTCCTATATATAAATATTTAACTTTTAAAGAAATCGATTTTAAAACTTAATTATACTTTAATAAAATAAACACACATATGATATATTATAAAATATAGAATTTAACTTTAAACATCCTTTGAAAATTATTTTATATTAATTTCAAATATAACTTTCAAAAGATTCATTATATAAATAAAGGCACATCTAATTTAATCATATCCAAAATTCAAATACAAATTTGTTTTCTAAGATATTTAAATTTACATCCCAATTTCAAATTCTATTTTCAATCTATTTTATATACATATTTATTTTCAAATATCCAAATTAATTCTCAATTAATTCATAATTTAACAAGAATCTTATATTAATTACCAATTAATTTCACCATTTTTATTCAAAAGTTAAATCAATTAGCAATTTAAACTTATTAAAAATCCGGGATCGTTACAAGATCCAACAAAAATTTCAATCCGCAAAGACTTTGAAATTATCGGGAAAATTGGCCTCGATAATAGTCTCACTAAAAGGAGTACAAATTCCTTCCTTTGCTCTTTCTTCGGAACTCTATATATAGATTTTTGCTAGCTATTCTACCTGAGTCTTGAGTTATTGGATCTCATATTCACTTGGATAAGGCATAGACGAGTTACCATCACATAGGATGTCCTCGCCATTTCTCATGAATTGGGACATTTTTTCTAGCAATAGAGGGTTTTGGTCAAATTTGTTTTAATCCGAGGGTCTGTGTAACGACCCGCCTTTTTGGATAGTTTAAACCGACGATCAAATACACATGTCGATTCCAAACCATTCAAAAGGGCAGATGGTTATTGGGGTAAATAAGAAAAGAAAAGGAAAAGAAATAAAGGAAATGAAACAACACAGAATCTCGCAGCGGAACGATAAAATATAATAGTCAAATAAACAGTTCATGAAGCTATCTACTATACTTTGACAATTATTTATACAACATTTATCAGAGTTTATACATATACAACTGAACAATTAAATAATGCAGCAGATAACATGATGCTAGGGTAATAATAGTAATAGTATGCCAAATCTTCGTCTTCGTCCTCCAGAATAGATCTTCAAAATCTGAAAACTCAGGACTGACCCGAGCGTAATGAAAAGACAAAACACTCGAGTCAGGACTAAATACCCTTATGAAAGTTAAATCAATCGTAAATAAATATGAGTGCAACGGCGTCGGAGATGTTTACGGGGTTTGACATCTCCTATCCAGTGTCAACGTGCATGCAATAACTTAAGAGATGTTACGGGATTTTCCATCTCTCAAGGATCCGTTAAACTATCTACTATGTAGTAATATACGCTAAGTAGATAATGCCTATCAGTAATATAAAGTATCAAAATAGCGTTAAGGCGTTACCATAATCCCCCTTAACACATTTTATATTCCCAATAGCATATACAAGACCGTTGTTTCCCCAAAACCGGAAGTCACCAGAGGGCAATCCATATACTCAAGGTACAAATCAAAACGTAGTGGTCGCGAATAGGATAATCAGTATGACAAGGTACATGAGGCGATACCAACTAGGATACTAGTAGTTGCGTGATCCGGACTGATGTTGGGCATAGCCAGCAGTCACCACAACACCGCGAAACAACACTTCCAAATCAAGGGGTGCACCCAAATCGCATCACAAGTGTAATAGATATGGTATCGAAGAAGTGTGTCCGCTAGAGGTGGCGAACCTCAATGGCCCAGCGCGGCTCCTGTTTTAGTCATGTTAGGGGTCATCCAATATCGTTCTCTTTCTTCAGTCAACGCGTTCACCAAACCATCCACTTCATTCTGGATCAACACTCCGCGTATAATAGTTATTAAACTGGTTTTCGGTATCGACAGAGAGTATGTCCATATCCGATCCCGGTCTCTTTAATAACTACGTATTATTACACCGTTGGCTCTTTTACATTTCAAATCGATTCATAATTTATATCAAAATATCATATTCGCTTCAAAAATCAAATCCATTTCAAATAACATCGTATCTTTTCAAATGTAGGATTTCGTTTCAAACATCAATTTCGCATCAATATCTCATTTCGGTTTCAAAATCGTTTCAAATTTCAATTTAGGTTGCAACTTCACTTAACTCAATTCGTATTTAAATTCAAGGTTTAAATATAACATTTCACCTTATTGACCAGCTTAGGATTTAGAAAAATAGTTTTAAGTAGTTTAAAAGTAGTTTTAAATAATCAGAATAGTTACAATACTTTAAAATCTTAAAATGGGTTTGAAATAGATAAATTTAGTTTAAAATAATTTAAATTGGGTTAAGTAGATTTAAAATAGATTAAAACAGTTTAAGTATTCAAAATGGTTTATATAACCGAGTAATTTGGAAAACAAAATAGAACAGCTTCAAAATCAATCCATTTCAATTTATAACTTCCAAATTCAAATAAATTCCAATTTTCATTCTACCGATTCAATTTCGGTTTCAATTCAATCAACGTCAATTTTTACTGCGAATTAATTCAATTTTTCATTCACCTTTAGTTTATTCAATTTCAATTTATATCGATTTGGAGCTTGATTTCTCAAAATATCAATTTATAACACTTAACAAAAATTTCCAACAATATTCAAGTTTAAACCCAAATTCCAAATATGATTCAATTCCAAACTCGATTTCAAAATGTCATTTTTATATCACATTTACTTGGTAATATTCGAAGCTCGAATTAAGGTTAAATCTTTAAACAAATCAATTTTCGAAATTCAATCAAATCCTAATTTTTAAATTTCAAAATCTCGAATCATATTACTTAACAATTTCTTTTAACCAAGATTTATTTCAACATTCCAAAACTCAATTTTTCAATAAATTCGATTTTTATAAATTGATTTCTATTTATAACCTTTAAATCAAAACATTTAAATAAATTTCAAATCGACGATTTTTAAAATTATTAATTTAGCCAATTCGGTGTCCGTATATAATTTTCTATCCTATGGCCAAGTAATTATTTTATTTCAATTAAATGTCAGGGCTGAATATATATCACTTAAATCAATCATAGTGTCATATGTACGCATAATAGGTTATATATAAGCAATAAATATCCAAACATTTAAATATCAACCAATAGCATCCATCGAAATAAATCATCCAATATACAATACAATTCATAGCAATTTCATAGTTATCAATGTCAGGTAATTTAATCGCAATTCAATTTCAATCTCAATTTAAATTTAACTGTCAATTTAATTTCAACGGTCAATTTAAATGACAATCTATATGACAATTAAATTTTATCAAACAACGACAAATAAACATAACACTTCATAATGTCAATTTAACTAGCATAAAAATATTTAGTACGTTATGAGCGTTATAAAACACTCACCTTGATTTCAATGCAGTTTCAGCGTTTTATTTCAAATAAAATTAAACGAGCGTTTAATTTTACCCGAAATTCAAACTAGCTCCAAACGACTCCAAACCAGACTCATTGCATAGTGCTCGTCGATACGATTCCAACGCAAAAAGTTTCGTTCCAATCGAACCTCGTATGTAGAAGTTATACATTTTATTAGTTATCGTCATCCGAATTTTTATAAAACTTTATATTATAATTAAACGAATTCATACCCAAGCAAATAAGGCCCAGCCCACTAACTCCATCTTCCCTAAAGCAATGCCTGTAGCCATTCCTTGTGCACAACACCATGGCCGTGCACCATCCTTCATGGATACGGAGCTAGACGACTCCGTTCAACAAACGATAGCGCCATTGATCCTCTCTCCTGAATCTCTACCTCCCCAAACCATCCCCTTCGAGCTCGGCCTCCAGGATCAAAACGCGACAATCACATCCCCCTCGTCCACGCGCAGGTCGCACCCCTCCAAACGCCGCCGCTCGCTCCCAAACTCAGCTCCTAGGTGCTATTTTCGATGACGAACTCAAATCCAAGTTCCGTTTCGCGAATCGAAGCCTGCATCCTCAACAAATCCTAACCCTAGTTTCAAACCCCTCACGCCTTCACTGTCGCACTCCCCAACTCCCAGTCGCACCAGGCCAAAAGCATATAGGATCGAAGCAAACGATGAAATAGGATTTTTAGAGAAGGTTTCGTGATTTTTAATTGAGTATTCAAGGAGAAAGATTTTTTTTTTGAAGTTGGATTTATTTTCTCACTGCCTGAAGATCGCGTGCGGATATTAAAAGGAAATGAGAAGCTTTTGCGTGCTGAATGGGTCAAAGGTACAGTGAAAAGATGGGATAACAGCTGAAAAGGAGATTTGACTAATTAAAATATTTATTTAAATTTCAAAATACCTCGATCCACGCAACTCGAAATCTCGAATCCCTATCAAGATGCGCCGCTAGGCGTTTATAATGTTATAACCCTATTCCGGACGCAATGGAGAAGGTTTCGGAAGCTAATTCGATCGTATGCGCGAGTTACGGAAATAAACGATCTAATTTAAATTAAACCGATTTAACGAATTTCTAGGCGTTTTGGCTTGCCCCGGACAAATGGTAAATCCGATTGACTTGAAATTTGAAACCTTACAATAATATCACAACACGGATCCGATGAAATTGGTTTCGTCGAAATCCAAGACCGTTTGAAAAATGACTATTTTCCAATCGATAATTAAATATTAAAATATTCAATTTTCACAAATAAATTTTAAATCCAGTTTTAAAAGTCTTATAACATCACTATAACTCCAATATTATAAAATAAAATTTTACAAATCATTTTTAATCATATTAAACCCGTTATTCAATTTATCCAATAAATTCCCATTTTAAAATCTTATTAACTCTATTAAAATCCAAATATAACTTACATTCACTTTAGAACCCAATTTGAATCATATTAAATCAAATTTCAAATATTCACTCTATTTTCATATATTAAATTTCAATATCAAATTATTCATATCAAATTCGAAATTTAATTTATTCAAACATTCGTAATATTAAATTTAACAAATTTGATTATTCTTAAATCACTATCTTTTGAAATATTCAAAACTAACTTATAAAATTTAACTTTTAAAATGAATTAAAATTATAAAACAACTATTTCCATCATACGGTTATTCAATTCCCATTATTAAATTATTCAATAAGTTTTAAATATTAAATTTAAACAATTTACCTGTTCAATATTCAATATTTGATTTTAAATCGATTTTACTTATCAATCAATTACTCTATTTTACCTAATGAATTCAACTTTTATTATCCTATTCAACTTTTGATTTCAAAGGCATTCACTTAGTAGCTTTTATTTTTCATTACTTGGATAATTATTGTTGCAATTCATTCCAATTATAATTATTCTAAATGAATTACAAAATTTTTCTAACACTAAATCACGAAATCTTATTAAATTAACTATCTTAATTATTGAAAATTCACGGGTCGTTACAGTCTGCCTGGATCTTGCGTTTTAGCTTATTGTTAGTTTTTAATCCAGCATCACCATTCTCATTATTGGGAGTGCCGTCATCGTTCACCTATTGATTGTTCAGCGCAATTATGGGACGATGGCAAGAGCTGTGGAGTGAGAAGATGATGATGGCTCATGAGCGACATGTTAGATAATAGTTTTCTCTAATCCTTCTGTGAGTCAGTTTATTTGATTTGAGAAGGATTAAAATGCGATCACGGTGGTATTTGCAGGGGCCTCGGTCGATACTCCTTCCCATCCTACATGTTTGATAGTATGAGAGACTTGGTGATGGTTTTGGCTACCAGATGTGCAGATTCTTGAATCTGCTCAATGAGCGAATCAGTAGGATTTTTGGTTGATGATATAATATTTTATTGGATGTGGAAGACGTACAGAATTTCAAAGCTTCGCCCTCTTTCTAGCCCCCAAAGATGTTGGAGAAATTTTTTGTCCTTCAACTCCTTAAAGTTGCATAAAGTAATTTGTTCACAAATTACTTCGTTGATTTGGATTAGAAAAATTAAGTGATCTTAATTTCGCTATGAAGTGGTGATTATGTCGCTGAGCACTTACACGGTGATGTAGCTGAACTTTAATTGTATTTTTAAGTGTTAGATCTAAACTATTTATTAATTCACTAGGAACTAAAAGAAAATATTACATTGTAGCTAATTAGAAGTAAAGAATACAAATAGTAAAGGACACCTAATTTATGTGGTTTGAATTTTAGAAAATCCAATGTCTACGGGGAAGTTTCTCTTTCTTCATTTTTTATTGATTGAGTAAAAAATATCATGGCAAAAGGTACCATTGAATCATAAAGTTTTCTAAAACGATTAAAAAATGTCAGAGTCCAAAGAAGGTCCCCTTTTATGCTATAGTGCCCTTTACATTTATAACCAAGAATTACACATTGATTACTAAAATATCTTCTTCGTTGTTGTTCCTTAAACGTTGGATCCTGCTTGCTGTCGTTTATTCGAAATACCTATTTGATGTAACTGGAAAATTGACGTGTTTTTGGTGTGGAGTTTGGATGGAGGCGGGAATCCCAAATTGCAGGAATATCCAAAATTATGGCGGGAGATTTCAAATTCCAACTTGACCTTTCCTATAGGATGTCTGAAGAATTGGGCAAGAAGATTAGGTCTATTTGGATATGTCTCCTCTTTCTCTCGAAACTTTTAAAGTCTTGAGAGGAATTATATGTGTCATGACCCGCAAATCCATACCCCTTTGAGTCAACACTATTCTCCATCAATCAACTCAAGATGTACAGAAATACGAACCATTTGGGTTAAAGAAGAAGAGGCAGAAGAAGAACATAGAAAACAACATCAGAATCTAACCATCGCAACAGAATAAAATGTAATAGATAAATGATCTTTACACAAAGAAAATACATTTGATTGTACATTACATCATCAGAGTACATCATCAGAGTTCAATACAATCAACAACACATCTCAGGACGGTTATAATATATGGTCCTTCCAAAACTGCATACACATCGGAATATTTCATACAAGTACGGAAGTACATAAGGCCATCAAGCTCCACAGCATCCTTTCAAGTAATCTATAATACTCGGTTTGACCCGAGCATTATAGTTTAATAATACCCGAGTCAGTCTGGAATACTAGCGTGAGAAATCACACTCAAACTGATTATTAAAGTTCAAAAATCATTTTAAAACAAAATCATCTGGTATGACCACGTCACAAATAAACATGTCGGGTTTTTACCTTACGATAACTAAAATATTTATTATAAAATCCTCTGATATTATAACAGGGTCTATTTACAAATACTTATTAAAATAGCCGAAATTGTTATATTTATTAAATTCCAGCATACTAGCCACAAAGTTGGTTATATAAACAAAAACCACAAAAGGCGCGTAGGGAGAATGGATTTTCAACTAATGACTAAGCACTGGGGTACCACCTATCACGGTACCTGGCCTAGATCAGCATACGAAAGAAAATTAAGCTAATTATATTGGTTTGGAAATAGAAATTTAAGCTAATTGTATTGGTTGAAGCTAATTGTTTAGTTGGAACTTAAGGATTAGGAAATTGAATAAGGGATTTTCACTAAATGGTTATTAGCAAGTTAATGGGTTGAGGCATTCGTTTGCCTTAGCAATTTCAAGGACGAAATTCTTTTAAGGAGGGAGTAATGTAACGACCCAGATTTTTCAGCGTTGAATCTGGAATATTTAAATGGTTTTCAAAATAGAAATTGAATTATAAATTGGTTTTGAATATGGAAAACTTGGATTTATCTATTCAGAATGTAGATACAACAATTTGTTGAATAATATAGTTATTCAATTCAATAATGGGAGATTGAGTAAAATATTTAATCTTGAGTTTCGAGCTTGTTAAAAATATTTCAAAAGGCTTGTAAAATTTATATTGATAGTACTGAAGATAGTAAAAGTGTTAAAATTGGATTTGGAAGTGTTTCGTTAAGTTTGGAATTTTATCGTTTAAATTGAATTTAAAAATAGCCTTCCGAGGTATAGTCTCGGATTTCGACGTAACCAGTTCCATTGGATCCGTAATATTGTAGTATTATCGAATTTCAATTTTCGTAATGTTTACAAACGCGCATAAATCTATATTGAAAATTCAATATAATAACTGGGTCCAAAAAGCTAGCTTCTCCATACGGTCGATTTAGGACTCGAAACCTTTTCCATTGCATTCGAAATATAGGTATAACATTGTAAACGCCTAGCGGCATGCCTCGATAGGATGTCAAATTTTTAAGTTGCATTTATCAAGACGGTTTATATTTAATATTTAAATAATTTATATAACTGTTTGGTCAAGGAAGATTTTCATGACAACTTTATTCAAATCAAATCTACTTTCCCCTAACACGCAACTCACCTTTCTTTTTTTTCTTTCCCATCTTTCCCATCGAATTTACATCAGCCGTAAAACAAAAAAAATTGATAGGAATATAATGCCGAGCCCTCACTTCTTCTTTCCCCAAAATTAAATCGGAAATCGCAGAGCAAAGAAAATCTTTAAAGAATTTTTTTTACAAATAATACAACAAAGAACGAAATCAAATCGTTCGAAAGAGGGGAGATTGGGTGATCGAACTCGACTTCGAGTCGTCTCCTAGCACATGAGGCCTAGGGCAACCGAAGGGGGGTTTTTATCTAGAAGCTTGATCGAATCGGTAGAGGCTACGGGGTTCGCTTTGGAGTTGGAGAGCGCTATGACGAGGGGTGTGGCGTCGCCTGTAGTTGTCGAGGCACATCAAGGAAAGCAGGGGTGCATGTGTATGCGCGGATGAAGGAAGCGTGGTTCGACAGCAGGTAGCCAAGGCCTGGGTCGAGCACTTCGATTTAGGTAAGGATGAGGTGTTGGAGCAGTTGGTTGTTGATGCTGTAGTGTTGCTGCTGCTGCCTGGAAGTGTTTTCGTTAGGAAGCTTTGGCAGAGGTATTTGCAGTGCTTAATTCAATTTAATAAATAAATTTATATCCAGTAAAGAATATAAATATATATATATATATATATATATATATATATATATACACATCTTAGGGGAAACTGAATATTTTTAGGTGAGATCAGATTTTCAGAACAAAAATATATATTACAGTGAAGTATAAAATCATTTTCGTTTTAAGGAAAATCTTCAGTGAGATATATACGTTAGAAAGAGATTCTATTTTCATTTAAAATCTAAAAAATATATGTATATATAGAAAGCAGAAATGATATATATATATATATATATATATATATATATATATATATATATATGTATATATAGGAAATAGAAATTTTAAAATGGCAATATAGGTTACTTTTATAGGCATATATGTATATAGATTTTTGGAATCTATATTTAACTCCTATGTTCAACAACTCAAAGAGGCCTCGCGACTTAAGGAGACTCAGCGACTTAAAAGGATGCCGACCTAACAGCTTGCCGACTTAACTGCCCTAAGAGAATAGACCGACTCAATACCTTAAGGAAGTTGCCGACTCAGAGTACTTCACGACCTACGACTCAAGGTATGGACGACCTAACGGTTTAACGAGTTGAAGGACTTGGTGACTTACGACATAGAGAAGTCTACGACTTAACGGTTTAAAAGAGAAGGGATGCTTCACGACCTAAGGCATCCACGACTTAAGGTTTCTACGACTTAAGGGAGTATACAGTCTACGACTTAAGGAAGTCCACAGCTCAAGGAAAGGATGACTTAACGATTTGAGAGATGGCACGACTTAAGAAGGAAATGAGTTAACGACTTAAAGCTATCCGCGACTTACGACCTAGCATGTGTCGTGAGCGACTTAAACAAATGAAGCGCTGCTCCTTACTTAACACAGTTGTTAACCCCGTTTCACCCACGAGTTAAGGAGTCTACGAGTTAAAAGCCCACGAGTTAAGGAGTCTACGAGTTAAAAGCCCACGAGTTAAGGAGAATATGAGTTAAAGAGCCTGCAAGTTAAGAGTATACGAGTTAAAGAGCCTGCAAGTTAAAAGTATACGAGTTAAAGAGCCTGCAAGTTAAAAGTCTACGAGTTAAAGAGCCTGCGAGTTAAAAGCTTACGAGTTAAGGAGCTAACGACCTAACAGGTTAAGACCTAAACGACTTAGGGAATGTCACGACTTAAGAAAGCCCACGACTTAAAGACATTACGACCTAGCGACCTAATGGAGTGACGACTCAATGCACTAAAAGGAAGAGTCAACAACACTTAAGTCGCTGCTGACTTATAACTGCAGATAAGTCGTTCACAACCTAAGACTTGGAGACAAGTTCAATACCATGCTGTAATAAGATGACTCGTTGACGACTTACGACCGATGATGAGTCGTGTACGACTCATGCTAGCATAAAGGAAGTTGCATTTGGTTAACTCGTGAACGACTTAGAACTTGTATCATTCATTCAAATGGGTGCATAACTTTGGACCAAGCCATGAGCTAAACCCAGTAAGTCGGCCGCGACCTACCATGAGTCATCTACGAGTTACGACTTATCATAAGTCGTGTATGAGTTACGACCTAACTCCGAGAAATGTCTATAAATACGACCCTAGCTCCAACTAGGAAAGGACTTTTGGCTCATTCTTTCAAGCACCGATACTCTGCTGCATTCCAAACCGACTCAACACTCAAAGCTTTCAAGACACGTAGAACGCTACCAACAACTTTAAGAAGGAATCTCATACATCCGACATGGATTTGAAGACTCTCACTTACATTGAAGTTTAAGCTACTCGCTCGAGGTGTTTTGTAATTCAAAGTGTATTGTACTTGGAAAGAATTATATCGACTTGTAACGAAATCATCAATAAAGATATTCAAAGTGAATGTAGGCAAACTATTAAGCCGAACCACTATAAAATCGCTATTGTTTACTACTTTTTCTGCGGTTTTCTGCTTATACTCTGTTCCCGAATCATCGTGTGGCACTTTCACAACTACACTTTATACACCGGGGTGTTAGCGTTCAAATTTTAGCGTTAACATTTTTGGTGCTTTCACTGAGAATTGAACTCAGGGAGAATTATCATCATTGCTCCACGAAAGTTTGTTGAAGTAATCTCTCTGAAGACTAGAAGTTTATCTGAAATCATGGCTCCAGGGAGAAGGAGTAGATCTGTTAGATCTGGAAATGTTCAAGAAGGAACCTCTGCTTCCCCAGTACCTAATCAAGCCACTCCACCTGTTGGGGTTACAAAAGCAGAGTTGGATGCTGTAATCTTAGGGCTGAACCAGCAGATAAATGCCCAAAATGCACAATTGGAGGTTCAGAATGCCCAAAATGCTCTAATTTTGAATAGGTTGAACGATTTGCTTGGGGCAAACCGCCAACCAACGAGTAATGAAAGGAACTTTGCTGGCAACGTTCATGATGCTGAAGAAAGGAACGTTCCTGAGAGGGCTGCCAGCCCCTTTGAGCAGACACTTCCTGAAGTTGGTGGATCTAAAGCTCGAAATGATGAGGGGTATCTTTCTGAAATGGTTCGACAAATCATGAAAGAGAGCATGCAAAGGGATGAATACGAGAAAGAATGGGGTTTCGCTCCAAGTAAAACCCCATTTACCGAAAGGATCTTAAAGGCTGAGTTTCCGAGGAAGTTCGTCCCTCCAACCATTCCAGCTTACAAGGGGACAAGCGATCCGAACGAATTATTGTATAAGTATGATTGGCACATGACAGGTGCCAGAGCTTCTGAAGAAATAAAGTGCTGATATTTTCCTGTATATCTGGAAGGTGTAGCTCTGCTTTGGTTCACCAAGCTACCAATCCGGTCTATAGATCAGTTTTCTGACCTAACCCGGAAATTCAAGGAGCGGTTCAGACTATATGCTTCAAAAGCCAAAGATATCATGTCATTGTCAAGTTCAGAACAGAATCCAGGGGAAACTATCAGATCTTTCTTGAATCGCTTTAATATAGCGCTGGCCGAGGTAGACAATGCAGAACCACGGATGATCTTGACTTATCTGATGAGGGCCATTGACAAGTCGAGCGAATTTGGAAAATGGCTAAACATGAAGGAACCAAATTCCTTTGAAAAATTCTACAAGAAAGCAGATGAGTTCATACGCCTGGAAAGCCGTCCTATACCGGTAAAGGCAGTATTGGAAAAAGCTGAAGATAACATTGCTGCTCTACGCAAGAATGAATCTGTAGGACAGAAAAGGGAAAATAACGATGGGAAGAAACAGAAAAATCTGAAGAAGCCTCGTTCCTTCAAGCCATCGGAATACACTCCTTTATCTGATACGCCGGAGTGTATTTACCTTGCCACTAAAGATTCTGTTGACTATCCTAAACCTCATGTTCTGAGAACCGGGAAAAGAGCTATACAAAGTGGGAAGTTCTGCCGCTTCCATAATCAACCCGGTTATGATACCGACGAATGCCGCCAATTGAAGAATTTGATTGAAGAATTGATAAGGGAAAACAAGTGCAACAATTTGTGGAAAAGAATAGCAGCAATCCTGCTCCGTCTAGTCAGAGGCAACACGCTCCTGCTCATCAACCTAGGACAAGTGAGAAGGCTGCAGGGCATGAATCCGGAAGGCCTATTATCAATGTCATTACGGGAGGACCTCACCCAGCAGGCAGGAGTTGGGGTGAGATGGAAAGGTACACCCGGTCTTTGAAATATGTACCGGCTGAAGAAGATGTCTTTGTTTTGGAAGATGCTACGCCCCTGAAACAACAAAGAACTTTCAATGATGATATTGTGTTCAGAGCCAGGGATTCCACAGGTGTTGAAGCTCCTACCTTGGATCCCTTAGTCATCTCGGCTGGTATCGGGCCAGCTATTGTCAGAAGAGTTCTCATTGATTGTGGCGCATCCTGCAATATCCTCTTCAAGAAAACATTCGACCAAATGAAGATCCCTATGGCTGATGTGCAAGCCTCGTCGCAGAAAATCGCTGGCTTCACTGGAGAGCTAAAGCAGCCTATAGGAACCATTGATTCGCTTGTAGAACTTGGAGAGGGAGAAAGAAAAGTAGTCCGCAAGCAAACTTTTGTGATTGTCGACGAATTTTCTGCTTATAATGCTTTCCTTGGTCGTCCAACTCTTGCATCGTTCAAAGCTATTCTGGCCCCATGGTGCCTCACCATTAAATTCCCCACAGACAATGGAGTAGGAGTCATAAAAGGGGATCAAAATGCTGGGCGGGAGTGTTATCTGATAGAGCTGCGAGAGGCAAGGAAAAGAGAAATGGGAAAGGATGCGGCAACCCCAGTCCGCATCAAAGAACCAACCTTGTAGCAATTACAGGGCGGACCCTGCACTGGCGAGCATAGCAGAGCACGAAAAGAGATGGATCCTAGAAAAGCCAGTGCAGGGGAGAATAGAGTGGTACCGGTGGAAACAACGGTACCGGTACCTGTTGACCCGAAGGACCCAAATAAGGTGTTGAATTTGGGTTCACAACATAATGTGTCGATTCAGAATATCTTAATATCTTTTTTGAAAGCAAATTTGGATGTTTTCGCTTGGACTCATGCCGATATGTGCGGAATATCCCCAGAAGTTGCAGTACACGCTCTGAATATTGATCCAAAGTTTACGCCTGTGAAATAGAAAAGAAGAACCCAAGGTCCAGAAAGGTCAGCAGCATTAAAAGAAGAAGTTGATCGGCTCATAGAGAATGACTTTATCAAATAATCTACCTATCCGAATTGGGTTTCAAATCCAGTGCTGGTTAAGAAAGCCAACGGAAAATGGAGAGTGTGCATCGATTTTTCAGATCTAAACAAGGCCTGCCCCAAAGACTGCTTCCCATTACCCAGGATCGATCAACTGGTAGATGGAACAGCGGGATATGAATTGTTATCTTTTATGGATGCCTACTTCGGATATAACCAGATCATGATGCATGAGCCAGATCAGGAGGACACGAGCTTTATCACCGATGTTGGTCTTTACTGCTACAGAGTTATGCCCTTCGGGCTGAAGAATGCGGGGGCAACCTACCAAAGACTTGTTAATGCTATGTTCAAACCGCAATTGGGCAAGACTATGGAAGTCTACGTCGACGACATGTTAGTAAAGTCTAAAAAAGCAGTGGATCACATAGAACACTTAGCAGAAATGTTCGCAATCCTCAAGAAATACGGAATGAAGCTTAACCCTTTAAAATGTTCCTTTGGGGTGGAGTCCGGAAAGTTCTTAGGTTTCATCGTGAGCGGTAGGGGAATTGAAGCTAGTCCAGCTCAAATTACCGCCTTAAAAGAAGTCAAAGCTCCTAGAATGAAGAAGGAATTGCAAAGTCTCAACGGAAAAGTCGCCGCCTTTAGTCGGTTCATTTCCAAAGTTACTGATAAATGCATCCCATTCTTTGACGCTCTAAAAAAAGGAAAGAAAAACTTTGATTGGACTCTCGAATGCCAAAAAGCCTTTGATGAATTGATTCGTCATATGGAAACGCCTCCAATACTTTCTAGGCCCGACGATGGTGAGGATCTTCTTATATACTTGGCAGTATCATCTCATGCTCTAAGTGCAGCGCTGATACGAGAAGACAAGAGGATTCAACATCCGGTTTACTATATCAGCAAAAGACTCACTGGGGCAGAGATGAATTACTCCAAGTTGGAAAAACTCGCCTATTGTCTACTGATTGCATCGAGGAAGTTGAGGCAATATTTCCAAGCTCATCCTATCAGAGTCCTCACTGATCAACCTCTAAAGCAAGTCCTATTTCGCCCTAAGACTTCGGGTCGTCTTCTAAAGTGGAACATTGAACTCAGTCAATATGACATCACTTATCACCCCCGAAAAGCAATCAACGGACAAGCTTTAGCGGATTTCATCGCAGAATTCACAGATAAGGGTAACGGTGGGGAAGAAACGATCGATGATTCCCCAATCCAGTGGAAGTTATATGTTGATGGCGCAAGAAATGACTACTGTTCTAGAGCCGGGGTTGTACTTGAAACCCCTGAAGGTCGGTCATTATGCTATGCACTAAGATTGGAATTTCCTTCAACGAACAGTGAAGCAGAATACGAAGCTCTTATCGCTGGCTTGAGAATTGCTAAAGAACTAAACATCCGAGCATTACAGGTCTTCAGTGATTCTCAGCTTATTGTATGCCAAGTCAAGAAGGAATTTCAAGCGAAAGGGGGAAATCTGCCTGCCTACTTGTCAAAGGCCTGGGAGCTTCTATGTGACTTCGATCACTACACGATAAGCCATATTCCTCGAGAAGAAAACACGAAAGCAGATTCTCTCGCAAAGTACTCTAGCACAGGCGAAGCTCAATTTCTGGGGTTAGCTCCAGTGGAAGTCCTGTCAGCTCCAAGCATTAATGAGATGGATATTGATTGGATCATGAGTGTGTCTTAAGAGCAAGAATCATGGATGACTCCAATAACAGAATATCTGCTCAATGGCTCTTTACCGGAAAATTCAAAAGAACGACAGAAGTTACTGAAGAAAGCCTCTCGCTATATAGTCCAGGATGGCCAATTATACAGACGGGGATTCTCAATGCCATTACTTCGATGTGTATCCAGGGAAGAGTCCAAAACAATCCTAGCTGAGGTACATGGAGGAGAATGTGCTGATCATTTAGGTGGTCAAACTTTAGCAAAGAAGGTTCTCCGATACGGATATTTTTGGCCAGAAATTAATCGAGATGCTGCAGACTATTCCCGTAAATGTGACAGATGCCAAAGATTTGCCAAAATTCCTAGAGCACCTTCTACTGAACTCCCACAGATGGTCAGTCCTTGGCCGTTTGCAATCTGGGGGATAGACCTTATAGGACCTTTACCAACTGCCAAATCTGGAATCAAATATGCCATTGTTGCTGTAGATTATTTTACTAAATGGGCTGAAGCTGAACCATTGGCTACTATCACCTCTAAAAAGATAATAAATTTTGTGACTAAAAGTATCATTTGCAGATATGGTGTGCCTCAAAAGATAATTACAGACAATGGTACTCAATTCGAAAGTGAAGAATTCCAAGATTTTTGCAAGCGATTCAAAATCCGTAAAAGCTTCTCGGCAGTGGCTCATCCGCAGGCAAACGGGCAGGTGGAAGTAGTAAACAAAATTATCAAGTCAACCATCAAGAAGCAACTCGAAAGAGCAAAAGGTGGTTGGGTCGATAAGCTACCACAAGCACTATGGGCATACAGAACTACCCACAAAACTGCGACTGGGCATACTCCGTTTTCATTGGCATACGGGTCAGAAGCAATGATTCCGGTAGAACCAGAGGTCCCTTCGCATAGAAGAATCCATTTCAATCAAGTGGAGAATGAAAAACTACAGCTTGAGGCACTAGATCTCCTTGATGAAAAAAGAGAAGAGGCTAAGCTCAGAATTGCAGCTCATCAGCAAAGGATAGCCATACATTTCAATTCCAAAGTTCGCCAATGCAGCTTTGAGATTGGAGATCTAGTCCTGAAAAGAATCATGACGGCGACAGTTGTGTTTGGGCCAAATTGGGAAGGACCATATGTCATAGGTCAGAAGCTTCTTGACGGCACATTCAAACTCACTACTGTCGAAGGAGATCAAATTCCAAGGGCTTGGAACAGCAATCACTTGCGTCCATACTTTACTCGAAAGCTTTGTTGAAATATTGTAAAAAGAATTATGAATGTATGATTCTTGTAATTGAAAGCAATTGTAAAGCCGATGCAAGTGAATAATGAAAGACTTTAAAGTGGATGTAGGCCCAAATTCTTGGCCGAACACTAAAAATCTTGTGTTCCTTATTATTATTACATGTTTGCTTTATTTTCGATATGAAAAGTACATTAAATGTATTGTTGAAATGTCGATTTAAATTTTTGCAGACAATGAAAATAAAACTTGCACGTTACAAGACCAAGTGATTCTTATTATCATTCAACAAACAAATTTCGAGTCATAAAAGCCCCGAATTCAAATCCTAGATTGGAAGTGCTTCAATTGAACGGCCAATGATTTCGCCGGAAACGGACCCTTGCTAATAAATTTAGATCGTTTGAACAAACAAACATCCAATTAAGAAGCTTATGCTCGTTCTCGCGAACTTGCATAGCAATGAAGTACACTTCTTTGGATTAAACAAACTACTTGTAAGAGAAGGGAGTGTGAGCTTGAAAAGAAAAACAGAGGATCGCTGAAAAGGCATAAGCAAGTGGACAAGGAACAACTAAAGCCCTCTTCGGAGGCACAAGCCCTCTTCGGAGGCACAACTCTTCGGAGGATAAAGACCTCTAACGGGGCATATGCCGCAAAAAAGAAAGTTCTATACTCAACAAAAAAGATTGGAGGAGTCATGACCCTCCAACCATGAGAGAGTAACTTCCAAGCAATCAAAGCCCTCTTTGGAGGCACATTTCACCAGGAGTTGAAGTGTAAGAGCCCCTCTTCGGAGGCCCACTTCACCAGAGTTGAAATGCCAAGCAAAGTAAAGCCCTCTTCGGAGGCTCATTTCACCAGGAGTTGAAGTGTAAGAGCCGCTCTTCGGAGGTCCACTTCACCAGAGTTGAAATGCAAAACAAAGTAAAGCCCTCTTCGGAGGCACATTTCACCAAGAGTTGAGGTGCAACAGCCGCTCTTCGGAGTTTCACTTCACCAAAGTTGGAATACAAAACAAAAAAAAAACAAAAAAAACAAAAAAATAATAATATAAAATACCTCTTCCCAGAGGCAGAAATGAAAATACCTCCTCTCGAAGGCACAATCAAGCAGAAAGACCTCTCCGGAGGCACACGTTTCACCAAGATTGAAATAAAACTTCCAGGTGTTGAAACGTGAAAAAGCCTTCCTCAGAGGTGCAACTTTTCAAAGAAACAAAAATCAAAAAGCCCTTTACTGTGGTATATAAAAAAAAATTCTCATCAAAGGCACACTTTAACTTTCAAAGGAAGAATGATTTACCTATTCTGGAAAATAATCTTCCTCAAAAAGAAGTTAAAGTACCCTTCAGAGGCCCGCTTTACCACATAGAAGAATTCACTTGGTAAAATGTGTATATACACAAAAGAAAAAGTGATTTCTTCGAAGGATGAAGCGTAAAAACTTATATGGAGGGAGTTGTACTCTGTTTTTTTTTAACGAGATAAAATTTCTCCAAGTATGAAATAATTCTCCAGAAAATAAGAGTACAAGTCCCCTCGAAATATAAAATATTGCAGCGAGCTTATGGTATGGGGGCAGCATGGTATAGTTACATACAACATGGTATAGCTACATTGGTAAAATTACGCTCGAACAACATACCACAAGCTCACTGCAATATCATATAAATAAACTTGTACAAAAATGAATAATAAATGCATTCTCAAATTCGAACAGGAGTTTGTACAAATAAAGGATCATTTTATTCAGTTGTATTACAGATACAAGTTTCAAAATAAAGAAAGCGGGGGCCGGTACCCGCACAATCCTCGATCAGTACATGCAAAAGTAAAAAGCGATATGAAAGCCACAGAACCAGAGCCATCATTTCTTCTTCCGTCCACCTTTTGAGCCCGCACCTGGCCGGGTAACCAACTTCTTAGGCCGGCTTGTAAGAGTAGGGGATGAAGGACAAAGGGGCTCAATCGGACTTTCTTCCGTTTTTTCTTCGCCAATTGAAGATCTCTTCTTCTTCTTGGAGACTCCCTGCTTTGCTCTCTTCTTGGAGAAAGAGCCACTCCTTGGAGAAAAAAGTTTAGCTAATGGTTCATCATCGGAACCAGTTTCTTCTGGAGTCTTCTCACTCCCTTCAGTTTCTTCTCCCTTGTGTTCTTGTGAAGCAATGGGATCGTCCTAGTCTTGGAGAGCTTCTATTTGCTCCTCTTGTGATCCCGGTTGCGAGGCAGAAGGAGTCACCTGAATAGATGGAGGAAGAATAATTGGAGGAGGGGAAGTTTGAACAATGCTCGACGTTTTCTCTACAGAAGGAAAAAAGTTCAAGTCAGTAAAAAGAGGAGATAAAGGTTCGCTGAGGTTCAAGAAGTAGTCAAGAAGCTCATCAAGCTCGTAAGAAACAGATGAGCAGTCTACTTGGGCAAGATTAACAGTAGGGTTACCTGCAGAAGTCGGTTTCCTAACATCAGCTTCGTAAGCCTGTGCCTTGGCATTCTCGTCGCCTTCATCTCCACCTTGTATGCTTGTGATCTCGGTGGTAACTTTAGCAGGAGATAGAGAATGAGAACTGGAACCGATAATGTCAATTTCGGCCGAAGGAGAAGGCCGAATTGGAGCAGTTGAGATAGTTTTTCCCGAATATTCTCCTACCGCCGTTTCGGCCCTTAATTTTGCAAGCTGTTCTCTCCCCCTGGCGAGAGCGGCGCGAGCATCATCATCAAGGTAATGCTCCTCAAGAGCTGACTCGGCATAGCCAGCGCCTTTACCACCAAGCATATCAAGTGTAGACTCCCAAACTTCAGCCAGAGTAATTTCATACTTGGGGCCTAGAAAGGCGAGGCTACCGCGCCCCAAGTCGCTATGCAGGTAGAAGTCAAATAATGTTGAGCTGATGTTGGTCTTTGTTGCCTCATGAGATTCTTCAGCTGCAATTTTGCCCGCAACGGCCTCATCACGCTCTCTTTCAACTTTGGAAAGTGAAGTTTAAGCATTTGAATTTCCGCCTCCTGGGAGCTGACTTTCTCCTGTAGTTCTGTGACCTCAGCACGGTACATTCCTGTTGTTTTCTGCTCAGCTTCAAGTTGTGCCTCGGCATGTTGCTGAGCTGCGTGAGCATCACAAACTTGCTTTTGAAATATTTCTTATTTTTGAGAATATGTCGTAGAAGAAGTAGCAAGCTCCTGTTTAAGCCCCTCAACTTTTTCTTCAAGCTCTTCATTGTAAGCAGCAATACTCTTCATTTCGGTATCAGCTGCTCAAGAATCTTCTGCCATTCGGCTTTATCGTTCTCCATAGTAAGCATGGCCTCTATATTTGCACAATTGACCCTTTGGAGCTCGTCAACAAGCTTTTGCCAGTTCAACATCCTTTCGATATCAAGCTTCACGGCATCAAGATTTCGTAGCATGGCAGGCTTGTCAATAGGGATCGGATCAAGTACGAACCGCACTCCCTTCAGGCACCACTGTGGAAACCGGCTTTGCAAAGTGGCTGGGCCCGGTCCAACTTGAAATTAAGGGCTGCTGATTATTGTTTGAATGTCTGTTTTCCCAAGAGCGGTAGAGCTGGAAGGAATGTCTAGCGAAACGAGGGCAGTAACCTTTTCAGGAGTGGTAGAGGTTTGCTTCTCACCATGTCGGGCTCGCTTGCTTGAATCCTCAACCATATGACCTTTTCCTCGGTCATCATGGGATTTTCCCTTGTGGGAATCGTTGCCTCTCTGCGAAGAATCATGGCGCTCCTCCCTCTCTCTTCTTTCATAACGCTCCTCTTGAGCCCTCTTCTCTTGAGCCTTTCAGGCGGCTCTTTCTTCATCGGATTCTCGGTAAGAAGGGAGGTAGCGCCTATAATCATATTGGCTACGCCTCCCGTAGCGCTGGAAGTCATCATAGTAGGATCCGCTGCGTCCCATCGGAGAACCTGAAATAAAAAGATATAAGCTTTAGAAGTCTTCAAAGTACAGAGAGTCAAAAGCATGAAAGTGCCAAAAAATTCGAAGTGTGTGTAATGTGCAAACTACGCGCATCAAACTACGAACCACTCTTTAATTGTGGAGTAGTTGTGGGTGTAGAAGTTAACGTCAACTCTTGAGCTGACGGAGTCTGTTGCAGAATGGAAGTCGCTTCAACTACTAAAGAAGAAACCCCGGCAGTGATAGGATCATCTTTAAAGATCTCTTGTGAGGTGGCAAAGAGATCACTCAGTCCTTCGAAAGTGTCGTCCCTGCTCTGCTTGGCAGGGCTGGTTTTCTCAGCTTCTTCGCCAGATTTCTGTGAACATTGGGGAGATCCTTGAGGTTCTTCCTCAATAACTGGGGCAAGTTTGTCAGATGGCCCCGCAACATCAACAGAAGTGGAGCTCTTCACTAGTGAAGCCTCGGGAGCGGGACCTTTTGGTATACATGTGTCGGTAGAAGCTGGGGCGTCCGACGCTCTAGCCGGGGAGTCTGGGATTTCATGAGGATGTGTAGAATGAGAAGTATGCAAAAGTCCGTACTGATGCAAAAATTCGTCTTTCAACAGAAATTGAATGTCTCTCTCCTCAACTGGCATGGCCTTGAGCCTCTCGAAAGTTGGCTTGTGACTGGGATCCCTAGAAGGAGGAGGGAGCACTAAAAAAAGAAAAAAAAAGAAAAAGAAAAGCGAAGTTAACACTTAGCAATTCAGTCTCGCAAAAGTCGGATAACAAACGAAGTAAGAATGGTTAATCTTACTTCCTTCCCTCCATACAGCGTAAAACCCCGGGGGACAGCGAACATAGAAAAATTGAGTCAAAAACCCATGAGCGCTGTCAGGAAGATCGACGATCAATTTACGATTTCGAGCACTTCTCACGACAGTAATAGAGGGGTGATCTTTAGTCCTGGTGAAAGAGCATAGGAAGCGAATCTCGTCAAAGCTTGGGAATCGATCAAGCGTCCTCCTAAACAGTACACACAACCCCATTAAAATGGTATAGCCATTGGGGTGTAATTGGGATGGGGCGATGGCCAATTGACGAAGAAGTTGTTGGAAAAAGTCATTGAAAGGAGGAACGCCCCACTCAGGCACATTTGTCGATTGACCGTTACAAAGCCAGGGGGTGCTATGTCAGTAGTGTTACTTCTCTCGGGAAGAATGGCATCTGATTCAGCAATGCCAAACTGAGCACACAACTGGTGAAAAACTTTGTATGATAGCGTGGTAGGGGCTCTTTTGGGAGGATTGACTAGTGGGGCCAGAATAACAGTTGCCTCTCCTGTCTGAACTGTTGTATCTTCTTCCTGGGAAGTCATTCTACACAAGCAACTGGATATTCAAATGTGAAGGTGCACGTTTCCTAAAAGTGTGAAGTGTCGTGCAGAACTAATAAAAATAACAAATAAATATAACTGGAATTAAACTAGTCGACGATTGATTGACTACAAAATTTCAGAACTTGTTAATCTAAAGTTCAAGCTTAATATTAATGCAGGCTGGTCAGTTTCAATTTACTATTTCAGTGTCGCTTTAATATTTTACTTGAAATTGTTGAGTTGAAAGCGCTTCGTTCACACAATTTATTTAAGTTAATTATCTGTTATTAACTAATCTGTCATTTGATGTGGGCAGTCGATGGTAGTATATTCGTCCCAATTTTCTGTAAATGTTGTATTGGACAGATTGTTAGCTTGCAAGTAAAAGTGACCTGTGAATGAATGCAATAAAGTCCAACAGTTGAAAGTCCATGCAACGGTTCAAAGTACAAACAAAATTCATACAAGTCATGACTCGCCAACGACTCAAAGATTTTCCTTTTAACTTCTTATGGGTTAAGTCAGGCCATTGGTTTTCTGGCTAACTTGCCCACGACTTAAGGGTTAAGGGGCAAGTCCGTTTAGGTCGCTTCACTTTTAAGTCAATGATGTTCTAAGTCGGCAGTGCTTTGGGTCAAAGGTCATGAAACAGAGGAAGGACTCCAGTGGAAAAGCAGTGGGAAATTTCATAAGTACTAACACTGCCACGACTCAAGATTTCAAGCTTTAACTCGGCTACGACTCAGGGCTTGAGTCGTAAAGGTTGCTATGTCGCAGGGAATACTTGGTCGCTTAAGACTGCTGAATCATACTCAAAACAAAGATTCACTCCTAACCCGTTAACTTCTTCTCCTAACCCGTTAGTCTTTTCTCCTAACCCACAAGCTTTTTTCTCCTGACCCATTAATCCAGTAACTTCACAGTCCTCAACCTTAATATTATCACACTATGAAATCATTATAAATCGCGAGTTATCCTGAATCAAATCAAATAGCCTTAAGTCCACCGATGACCCATGCAGCAGTATTTGCGTGGCTCAAGGATGTAAATCGTGGGCGGAGATCGATGATGGTGATCGGCGATTGGGGAAAAGAGAAAGTTGCTTACGTGGTATGAAGCTAGAGATGGTTGGAAGTAAAATTGGTTCGAAATCGCCTTTGAAAGCTTGACGACGTGATAATGGCAGGAATGGCTCAGGGGATAAGTAATGAGAAGAGTGAGATGGGAGGAACGACTCAAGCATTTTATATCTGGAGGCGCTGGAACTCGAATCGGTGCGCCCAGGTTATGATGAGTCGAAGCACACGACTTACGACTTAAGCGTGTGCTTCGAGGGGCAAATGTTAACCCCGTTTCACCCACGAGTTAAGGAGTATACGAGTTAAAAGCACACGAGATAAGGAGTCTAGGAGTTAAAAGCCCACGAGTAAAGGAGAATACGAGTTAAAGAGCCTGCAAGTTAAAAGTATACAAGTTAAAGAGCCTGCAAGTTAAAAGTATACGATTTAAAGAGCCTGCAAGTTAAAAGTCTACGAGTTAAAGAGCCTGCGAGTTAAAAGCTTACGAGTTAAGGAGCTAACGACCTAACAGGTTAAGACCTAAACGACTTAGGGAATGTCACGACTTAAGAAAGTCCACGACTTAAAGACATTACGACCTAGCGACCTAAAGGAGTGACGACTCAAAGCACTAAAAGGAAGAGTCAACAACACTTAAGTCGCTGCTGACTTATAACTACAGATAAGTCGTTCACAACCTAAGACTTGGAGACAAGTTCAATACCATGCTGTAATAAGATGACTCGTTGACGACTTACGACTGATGATGATTCGTGTACGACTCATGCTAGCGTAAAGGAAGTTGTATTTGGTTAACTCGTGAATGACTTAGAACTTGTATCATTCATTTAAATGGGTGCATAACTTTGGACCAAGCCATGAACTAAACCCAGTAGGTCGGCCGCGACCTACCATGAGTCATCTACGAGTTACGACTTATCATAAGTCGTGTATGAGTTATGACCTAACTCCAAGAAATGTCTATAAATACGACCCTAGCTCCAACTAGGAAAGGACTTTTGGCTCATTCTTTTCAAGCACCGATACTCTGCTGTATTCCAAACCGACTCAACACTCAAAGCTTTCAAGACACGTAGAACGCTACCAACAACTTTAAGAAGGAATCTCATACATCCGACATGGATCTGAAGACTCTCACTTACATTGAAGTTTAAGCTACTCGCTCAAGGTGTTTTGTAATTCAAAGTGTATTGTACTTGGAAAGAATTGTATCGACTTGTAACGAAATCATCAATAAAGCTATTCAAAGTGGATGTAGGCAAACTATTAAGCCGAACCACTATAAAATCGCTTTTGTTTACTTCTTTTTCTGCGGTTTTCTGCTTATACTCTGTTCCCGAATCATCGGGTGGTGCTTTCACAACTACACTTTATACACCGAGGTGTTAGCGTTCAAATTTTAGCGTTAACAACAGTGACCTCTTAACGCATACACGATTCAGGACTTGGGTTATTATCTGAAATAAACAAGCTTACCAGTTAAGCCACGACTCACAATCTAGCTTGAGTCATCCACGACCTAAAGCTACTGAGTAAAAGTACGATGCCGCGTTACTTATACAAGAGGATGTTGACTCGTGGGCGACTTAGGACTTATACAAGTGAACCTTTGTGAGACCATGGGTCTTGGCCAGATAAGTCGGCCACGACCTACCATAAGTCGATCACGACTTACGACCCAAGGGGGAAATTTCGCTATAAATAACAACCTGCCTCGAGCATGAAGGGGACTTTTTGGATAATCTCTTCAAGCGCCGATACTATGCAGTTTCTAAACCAACTTTATACTTGAAGTTTCGAAGAACACTACAAGCTACTTTGAAAGACTTTCACACATCCGACATGGATTCGAAGACTTTCATCTACATCGAAGCTTAAGCTACTTGCCCAAAGTGTTTTGTAACTAAAGAGATTTGTACTTGAAGAGCATTGTATCGCTTTGTAACAAGATCAGTAATAAAGATACTTAAAGTGGACGTAGGCTACTCCTTAAGCCGAACCACTATAAAATCGCTGTCTTTTACTGTATTTTCTGTTATTTTAGCTGATATTCTATTCCCGAATCGTCGGGTGATGCTTTCACATTCACACTTCACACACCGGGGTGTTAGCGTTCGATTTTAAGCGTTAACATTTTTGGTGATTTCACTGAGAAATTGAACTCAGGTTCGTCTCACCATTGCTTCTCAAAAGGTTGTCGAAAGGATTTCTTTTAAAACCAGAAGTTTATTGGAAATAATGGCTCCTAGGAGAAAATGAAGTTCCGTAAGATCCCACAATGTTCAAGAGAATACCGCTACCTCTCCCCGTTCAAGTCAAGCAGCTCCAACTGTTGGAGTTACACGAGCAGAATTGGACGCCGTAGTTTTGGGGTTGAATCAACAATTGAATGCCCAGAATGCACAGTTGGAGGCTCAGAATGCCCAGAACGCCCTGATCATAAGTAAGTTGAATGATCTACTTGGGGCTAACCGTCAACCGGTTAATAATGATGGAAACCCTACTTTGGGAGTTCAAGATGATGTAGGAGGGAACGTTTCTCAAAGAGCCGCAGACCCTATGGAAAAGACACCCCTCTAGGCTGGAGGATCAGGACCGCAGCCGACCCTCCGTGAACGGTTGTCAAGACAGAATTCAGAGAGAATGGCTGATGTTTGCCCTCCAGAGCCTTTAAATGATGAAGAATATTTCTCTGGCATGGTTCGTCAGATCATGAAGGAAAGTATGCGAAGGGACGAAGACGAGAAAGAATGGGGTTTTGCTCCAAGCAAAACTCCGTTTACTGAGAAAATCTTGAACGCAGAATTCCCAAGAAAATTCGTTCCTCCTACTATTCCAGCATACAAAGGGACAAGCGATCCTAATGAGTTTCTGTATAAGTACGATTGGCATATGATGGGTGCCAGAGCATCTGATGAAATCAAATGTCGATATTTCCCGGTATATCTGGAAGGTGTGGCTCTATTGTGGTTTACAAAGCTGTCGGTCAGGTCCATTGATCAGTTCTTCGATTTGACCAGGAAATTCAAGGAGAAATTTCGATTGTATGCTTCAAAAGCAAAGGATATAATGTCGCTGTCAAGTCTAGAGCAAAATCCAGGAGAATCGATCAGATCATTTTTGAATCGTTTTAACATAGCATTGGCTGAGGTAGATAATGTTGAGCCACGCATGGTCCTAACATACTTGATAAGGGCGATTGACAAATCAAGGGAATTTGAAAAATGGTTGAAAATGAAAGAACCAAACTCGCTCGACAAATTGTACAAGAAAGCGGATGAATTCATGCGCTTAGAGAGCCTCCAAACACCGGCCAAGGCGGTATCAGTAGAAGCCGGGAACAATGGTGCTGCTTCGAACAAGAAATAACCTAACACTCAGAAAAAGGGAAATGATGGTGGAAAGAAACAAGGAGATGCAAAGAAAGGCCGTCCTTTCAATTTCACGCCCTTGACCGATACCCCTGAGAACATCTTCTTTGCGACCAAGGATGATGTCAATTATCCGACACCACCTAAAATGAGAGTGGGAAGTAAGATGGAAAAAAGTGGAAGGTTCTGCCGGTTCCACAACCAACCCGGCCATGACACCAACGAATGCCGTCATTTGAAAGAGGTAATTGAACAACTCTTGAAAGAGAACAAGCTCCAACAGTATGTGAGAAGGAATAGAAATGCCCCAGCCTCGTCGACTCAAGGACAACAAGTTCCCGCTCGCCGTCCTGGCTCAAGTGAGAAGGCCGTAGAACATGAATCGGAAAGACCTGTCATCAATATAATAACTGGAGGGCCTCACCCAGCAGGCAAAAGCTGGGGCGAGATGGAAATGTATGCCCGGGCCTTGAGGCATGTACCGGCTGAAGAGAATGTTTTTGTTTTAGAAAATGATGCACCTTTAAAGCAACAAAAGACTTCCACAGATGATATTGTATTCAGTGCCAGAGATTCTTTGGGGATCTAGGCTCCTACCATGGATCCTTTGGTCATATCCGCTGGTATTGGGCCGACTACTGTGAGAAGAGTTCTAGTTGATTGTGGAGCTTCATGCAACATTCTCTTCAAAAAGACCTTTGATCAAATGAAAATTCCAATGGCTGACGTTCAAGCTTCATCACTTAAGATTGCTGGGTTTGCTGGGGAACCCAAACAGCCGATTGGGACAATAGATTTGTTTTTGGAACTTTGAAAAGGGCTGAGGAAGGTGGCTCGAAAGCAAACCTTTACAATTGTTGAAGAATTCTCTGCCTACAATGCCTTTTTAGGCCGACCAACTCTTGCTGCATTCAAAGCTGTTCTTGCCCCATGGTGTCTGACTATAAAATTCCCCACAGATAATGGAGTTGGTGTTATTAAAGAAGATCCAGATGCGGGGCTAGATCGTTATTTTACAGAGTTGCGTGAATCAAGGAAAAGAGAAACGGGAAAAGGTGCGGCGGGTCCAGTCCGCATCAAAGAACCAACCTTGTATCAATTACAGGATGGACCCTGCACTGGTGAATATAGTGGCGCACGAAGAGAGATGGATCCAAGGAAAGCCAGTGCAGGGGAGAATAGGGTAGTACCGGTAGAAGTAACAGTGCCGGTACCCGTTGACCCAAAGGACCCGAACAAAGTGCTGAATGTGGGTTCATAACTCAACACAACAGTTCAGAATGTTCTGATTTCATTTTTGAAGGCAAATTTGGATGTATTCGCTTGGACTCATGCTGACATGCGTGGAATATCCCCAGAGATTGCAGTACACACTTTGAACATTGATCCAAAGTTTACACCCTGAAACAGAAATGAAGAGCTCAGGGTCCAGAAAGGTCAGCAGCATTGAAAGAAGAAGTGGATCGGCTCATGGAGAACGGTTTCATCAAAGAATCTAATTATCCAAATTGGGTAGCAAATCCAGTGCTGGTTAAAAAAGCTAATGGAAAATGGAGAGTATGCATTGACTTTCCAGATTTGAACAAAGCCTGCCCCAAAGACTGCTTCCCGCTGCCCAGGATTGATCAGTTGGTGGATGGGACGGCGGGGCATGAATTGTTATCTTTTATGGATGCATACTCCGAATATAACCAGATTATGATGCATGAGCCAAATCAAGAGGATACAAGCTTCATCACGGATGTTGGACTCTACTGCTACAAGGTCATGCCTTTCGGACTCAAGAATGCAGGGGCAACTTACCAAAGGCTTGTTAACGCCATGTTTAAACCGCAGATTGGCAAGACAATGGAAGTTTATGTTGATGATATGCTAGTGAAGTCTAAGAAAGCAGTGGACCACATGGATCACTTGGCAGAGATGTTTGCAGTACTCCGAAAGTACAGAATGAAGCATAATCCCTTGAAATGTTCATTTGGAGTGGAGTCCGGAAAGTTTTTGGGTTTCATTGTGAGCGCTAGGGGCATTGAAGCAAATCCTGCTCAGATCACTGCCCTGAGAGAGGTCAAAGCTCCTAGAACGAAGAGGGAATTGAAAGTCTCAATGGAAATGTTGCTGCCTTGAGTCGGTTCATTTCAAAAGCAACTTACAAATGCATTCCATTCTTTGATGCTCTGAAAAAAGGAAGAAAAAACTTTGAGTGGACTCCTGAATGTCAGAAAGCATTTGATGAGTTGGTTCGTCATATGGAAGTGCCTCCGATACTTTCAAAGCCAGACAATGGTGAAGATCTCTTCATATATTTGGCAATTTCATCTCATGCTCTCAGTGTAGTGTTGGTACGGGAAGACGCAAGGATTCAACGCCCAGTCTATTATATCAGCAAAAGATTCACTGGGGCAAAGATGAATTATTCAAGGTTGGAAAAGCTCACCTATTGTTTGTTGATCGCATCAAGAAAACTGAGGTCGTATTTCCAAGCTCATTCCATCAAGGTCCTCACTTATCAACCTCTAAAGCAAGTCCTATTACGTCCTGAGACTTTGGGCCGCCTTTTGAAATGGAATATTGAACTCAGCCAATATGACATCACTTATCATCCCCGTAAAGCAATCAATGGACAAGCTTTAGCAGATTTCATCGCAGAATGTACGGATAAAGGTAATAGTGAAGAAGAAGCCACTGATAACGTCCCAATCCAATGGAAATTGTATGTCGATGGCACAAGGAATGATTACTATTCCGGAGCAGGGGTTGTCCTTGAAACCCCAGAAGGGCGATCGCTATGTTGTGCACTGAGAATAGAATTTCCTTCGACAAATAATGAAGCAGAATATGAAGCTCTCATCGCTGGTTTAAGGATCGCTAAAGAACTAAACATCAAGGCATTGCAGATCTTCAGTGATTCTCAACTTATTGTCTGCCAAGTCAAGAAGGAATTTCAAGCTAAAGGAGGGAATCTACTCGCCTATTTATCAAAAGCCTGGGAGCTTCTTCAAGATTTTGACCGTTATTCAATAAACCATATACCCCAAGAAGAGAACATGAAGGCGGATTCTCTCGCAAAGTATTCAAGTACTGGTGAAGCTCAACTATTGGGATTAGTTCCCGTCGAAGTCTTATCAGCTCCAAGCACAGATGAAATGGATGTTGATTGGATTATGAATGTATCCCAAGAGCAAAAATCATGGATGACTCCGATATTTGAATATTTGCTCAATGGTTCTTTGCCAGAAAGTTCAAAAGAACGACAGAAGCTGATAAGGAAAGCCTCCAGATATATAGTTCAAGATGGTCGTTTGTACAGACGAGGATTTTCAATGCCATTACTCCGATGCGTGACAAAGGATGAAGCTAAGACAATTCTGACTGAAGTACACGGAGGGGAATGTGGGGATCATACAGGTGGTCAAACTTTAGCAAAGAAAATCCTCCGTTATGGATACTTTTGGCAAGAAATTAATCAAGATGCTGCTAACTATTCCCGAAAGTGTGATAAATGCCAAAGGTTTGCCAAAATTCCTAGAGCACCTTCCACTGAGCTAACACAAATGGTCAGTCCATGGTCGTTTGTCATCTGGGGAATAGATCTCATTGGGCCTTTGCCGACTGCCAAATCGGGGATTAAATATGCTATCGTTGCTGTTGATTATTTCACTAAATGGGCTGAAGCCGAACCATTGGCTACTATTACCTCTAAGAAAATGATAAGTTTTGTGACTAAAAATATCATTTGCAGGTATGGTGTGCCTCGGAAGATAATCACAGACAATGGTACCCAGTTTGAAAGTGAGGAGTTCCAAGATTTCTGCAAACGATTCAAGATCCGAAAAAGCTTCTCAGTAGTGGCTCATTCGCAGGAAAACGGGCAAGTGGAAGCAGTAAACAAAATCATCAAATCAACCATCAAAAAGCAGCTGGAAAAAGAAAAAGGTGGTTGGGTCGATAAGTTACCGCTTGCACTATGGGCATATAGAACTACCCACAAAACTGCAACTGGGCATACTCCATTTTCATTGGCATACGGATCAGAAGCGATGATTCCAGTGGAAACTGAAGTCCCCTCACACAGAAGGATCCATTTTGATCAAGATGAGAATGAAAAACTGCAACTGGAAGCGCTTGACCTCCTTGATGAAAGAAGAGAAGAGGCTAGGCTTAGAATTACAGCTCATCAGCAAAGGATAGCCAGGCACTTCAATTCCAAAGTTCGTCAGCGCAGCTTTGAAGTTGGGGACTTAGTCCTGAAGAGAATTGTGACAGCCATAGGTGTGTTTTGGCCAAACTAGGAGGGGCCATATGTCATAGGCACAAAACTTCTTGATGGCACATTCAAACTCACAACTGTCGAAGGAGAACCAATTCCAAGAGCTTGGAACAGCAATCATTTGCGTCCATATTTTACTTAAAAGCTTTGCTGAAATGTTGTAAAAAAAATTACGAATATATGATTCTTGTATTGAAAGCAATTATAAAGCAAGTGAATAATGAAAAGCTATAAAGTGGATGTAGGCCCAGCTTTTGGCCGAACCACTATAAATCTTGTGTTCTCTACTACTATAAACTGCTTTGTTTTATTTCGACATATAAAATACGTTAAGTGTGTTACTAAAAATGTCGATTTAATAATGCAGGTCATAAAAACAAAGCTTACCCATCGCAGGACCAAGCGATCTCCGACATCACCTAGCAAGCAAACGCTAAACCATTCAAAATTTCCATACTCAAATCCTGCATAAGAAGTGCTTCAAACAAAAGTTAGCGATGTGGCTGGAAGTGGACCATTTCTAACTAACTGCGAATGTTTGTACACACGAGCATCCAGTTAAATAGTCTGTGTCCACCACCACCAACTCGCTTAACTATGAAGTATATTTCTTTGGACAAGGAAAATTATTGGCAACTAAAAACGGATGATACTTGGAAAAGATAACGGTGATCGTCGGCCTAAATAGATGGCCAAGAGACATGGGCGAGCAAGCATCAAATAGCAAAAGACCTCTTCGGAGGCACAAGCCCTCTTCAGAGGCACAACTCTTCGGAGGATAAAGACCTCGAACGGGCCTCGCCAGAAAAAGAGAGTTCTTTCTCGACATAAAGTTGTGGACTGATCGGTGATACACTCCCGTTAATCCATCCAACTAAGAGAAAGAAGCTCCAAACTTCCAGGCAAAAGCCCCACTTAGAGGCACACGTTTCACCGAGACTGAAATAAAACTTCCAAGTGTTGAAACGTGAAAAGCCCTTTTCGGAGACCCATTTCACCACAGCTGAAACGCTAAAAGACCTCGAGCGGGCCTTGCCAGAAAAAGAGAGTTCTTTCTCGACATAAAGTTGCGGACTGATTGGTGATACACTCCCGTGAATCCATCCAACTAAGAGAAAGAAACTTCAAACTTTCAGGCAAAAGCCCTACTCAGAGGCACACATTTCACCGTGATCTGAAATAAAACTTCACACGAGTCGAAATGTGAAAAGTCCTCTTCGGAGGCCCGCTTCCCAACGAACAGGGAAAAAATAAAAGCCTCTCGCAAGAGGCAGAAACAAAAAGACCTCTTCCCAGAGGCACAATCAAACAAAAAGACCTCTTCCCAGAGGCACAATCAAACAGAAAGACCTCTCCGGAGGCACACGTTTCACCGAGATCGAAATAAAACTTCCAAGTGTTGAAACGTGGAAAGCCCTCCTCGGAGGCACAACTCTTCGGAGGCACACGTTTCACCGAGATTGAAATAAAACTTCCAAGTGTTGAAACGTGAAAAAGCCCTCCTCAGAGGTACAACTTTTCAAAGAAGCATTTCATCAAAAATGCATAACAAAGATCAAAAACCCTCCACTGAGGCGCAATATAAAAAAAACAAAAAAAAAGAAGCCCTCTTTAAAGGCACACTTTAGCTTTCAAAGGAAGATTGGTTCATTTATTCTAGAAAATACTCTTCCTCAAAAAATTTAAAGTGCCCTTCGGAGGCCCGGTTTACCACATAGGAGAATTCATTTTGTAAGAATATATATATACGCAAAGGAAAAAGTGATATCTCCGAAGGGTGGAGGGTGAAAACTCATATGAAATGAGCTGTACTCTATTTTGAGCAGAATAATATTCCTCCAAGTACGGAATAATTATTCTCCAGAAAATAAGAGTACAAGTCCCCTCAAAGTTCAAAATATTGCAACGAGCTTATGGTATAGGGGCAATATGGTATAGCTACATTGGTAAAAATAACGCTCGAACAGCATACCACAAGCTCATTGCAATGTCATATACAGAAACTTGTACAAAAACGAATAGTAAATGCATTCTCAAATACAGATAGAAGTTTGTACAAATAGAAAGAATCATTTTATTAAATACTGTCAAAATTTTGTACAGGTACAGGTTTCAAAATAAAAACAAAAGCGGAGGCCGGTACCCGCACAATCTCCGGCCAGTACATGCATAAAGAAAAAAGTAAAAATAAGGGGGAGCAGGGCCCGTTACTTCTTCTTCCCACCACCTTTAGAGCCTTCTCCTGACCTAATAGGCGGTTTTTCAGGATGGCTTGGGAGAGTTGGGGATGAAGGAGAGAGGGTTACTGCCGGATCAACCTTCGCTTCCTCTTCAGAAACAAGAATGCTTTTCCTTTTCTTCTTGGAAGTGGTACGCTTCCTCCTCCTCCTTGAAGAAGACTCACTTCCCAGAGTAACAAGAGAAGCCAGTTTTACGCCATCATAAATAGTATGCTCCGGGGATTTGTCGCCTCCTTCAAGTCCTTCGTCTTTCGGCTCCTACGAAGCGATTGGATCATCCAAGCCTTGAAGGGCTCCTATTAATTCTTCCTGTGATCCTGGCTGGGAAATAGGAGTGATTTAAGGGAATGGAGGAGGGACAGCTGGAGGAGGAGAAGTCTGTGTGGCACTTGGCGTTTTTGCTACAGAAGAAGAAAAGCCAAAAATATTAGTATCTCCCGTGAAGAAAGGAGATAGCGGCTCATTGAGATTTAAGAAATAATCAAAAAGTTCGTCAAACTCATGAGGAGCAAACAAACAGTCCACTTGGGCAAGATTAACAGTAGAGTTACCTGGAGAAGTCGGCTTCCTAATGTCAACCTCATAAGCCTTTGCTTCGGCGCTCTCTTCGCCTTCATCTCCACCCTGCTTGCTTGTGATCTCAGTTGTAACTTCAACAGGGGACGGAGAATGAGAACCGGAGCCTGTGATGTCAACATCGACCGAAACCGAAGAAGGGACGGGTGTAGTTAATGGTGCTTCTTTCACAAAGCACTGCTCCCCTACCTCAGCTCGTGCTCTGGCAAGCTGCTCTTTTCCCCGGGCTAGAGCAGCTATGGCGTCTTCATCTAGAAAGTGTTCTGCAAGAGATGCTTCAGCATAGCCGGCGCCTGCACCTCCAAGCATGTCAAGAATTGACTCCCAAACCTCGGCCAGGGTAATCTCATACTTCGGTCCAAAGAATTAAAGGCTCCCGCGCCCCATAACGCTATGCACGTAGAAGTCAAATAAAGTGGAGTTGATATTGGCTTTAGTCGCCTGATGCGACTGTTCAGCAGCCTGCCTTCCAGCGATAGCTTTATCACGTTCCTTCTCAGTCTTTAATAATTGGGCCTTTAGCCTCATAATCTCCAAATCCTAGGAGTTGAACTTCTCCCGTAACTCTGCAACGTCAGCACGATACCTTCCCGTTGTTTTCTGCTCAGCCTCAAGTTGTGCCTCGGCATGTCGCTATGCAGCATGAGCATCGCGCACTTGCTTTTGAAGTACTTCTTCTTTCTGAGTATATGAGGTAGAAGAAGTAGCAAGCTCTTGTTTAAGTTTTTCAACTTCTTCTTGAAGCTTCTCGTTGTAATCAGCGATGTTCCTCATCTCAGTGTCATGCTGGCTTAAAGTTTTCTGCCACTCGTCCTTATCATTTTCCATGGTTAGCATGGCCTCTAAATTCACGCGGTTGACCCACTAAAGCTCATCAACAAGCTTTTGCCACCCTGAAATCCGCTAGATATCAAGTCTAACAGCATCAAGATTTTGCAGCATTGCTTGTTTGTCAATAGAGACCAAGTCAAGATCGAACCGCACTCCCTTTAGGCACCAGTGCGGGAACCGGGTTTGCAGGCTAGCCGGGCCTGGTCCAATTTGGAATTTAGGCCTGTTGATTATTCTTTGAATGTCTGTCTTCCCGAAAGCAGGAGAGCTGGAAGGGATGTCAAGTGAGACGGGGGCAACGGCCTTTTCAAGAGTTATAGATGCATGCTTCTCACCGTGCCTGGCACGCTTGCTTTGGTCCTCAACTATATGACTTTTTCCCCGGTCGTCATGCGACTTTCTTTTGTGAGAGTCGTCACCTCTCTGGGAAGAATCATGGTGCTCCTCCCTTTCTCTCCTCTCATAACGCTCTTCTTGAGCCCTCCTCTCCTGAGCCTTTCGAGCGGCTCTCTCTTCGTCAGTTTCTCTGTAAACGGGAAGGTAGCGCCTATAGTCATATTGATTACGCCTCCTGTAGCGCTGAAAGTCGTCATAATAGGAGCCACTACGTCCCATCAGAGAATCTGAAATTGAAAAAAAAGACAAGTCTTAAAAGTCTTTAGAGAAAAGAATTTAAGTACGAATAAGTGCTGAAAATCCTATGTGTGTGTGGTGTGCAAACTACACGCATCAGGCTACAAACCGCTCTTCGGCACAGGGGTGGTAGTGACTTGAGTGGCAGGCGTCAAAATTTGCTGAAAAGTGGATGTCGCCTCAACAACAGGAGAAGCAGCTGTAGGAACATCATCTTTAAAAGTTCCTGTGAAGTTATGATCAGGTCGCTTAGCCCCTCAAAAGTATCATCACCGCCAAGTTCGACGGGAGTTTCTTTTTCGGCTTCCAGACCAGCCGCATCTTCAGAGCAACGAAGAGTTTCTTCCTCTTCAATAACTGGGGCAAGTGCCGATTTGCTGGATGGACCCGCAACATCGGTAAGTGTGGGGCACTTCACCAGTGAAGTTTCAGTAGAGGACTCCTTCGGCATAAGCTTTTCAGCAGGGGTTGGGACATCTAGTGCCTCCGCTGGAGAATCAGGGACTTCATGAGGCTGAGTGGAGCGAGAAGGGTGAAGAAGTCCGAACTTGTGAAGGAATTCGTCGTTCAACAAAAATTTCATGTCCCCCTCTTCAACCGGTACAGCCACGAGCCTCTCCAGAGTTGGCTTGTGGCTGGGATCTCTAGAAGGAGGGGGAGCACTGAAATGAAAAAAAACGAAGTTAACACTTGGCAATTCGGACTTCGCAAAACTCAGAGAATAGAAGAAGTAAAGGTAGATGATCTTACTTCCTTCCCTCCACACAGCATAAAACCCCGGGGGGCAGTGGACAAAGAAGTACTGAGTTAAGAACCCATGAGCAATGTCGGGAAGGCCAACGATCAATCTGCGATTTCGGGCGCTTCTCACGACAGTTATAGAAGGGTGATCCTTAGTCTTGGTAAAGGAGCATAGGAAGCAAATCTCGTCGAAGCTTGGAAGTCGATCAAATGTTCTCCTAAATAGCACACACAGCCCCATCAGAATGGCGTAGCCATTAGGGTGTAGCTGGAATGGGGAGATGGCTAGTCGACGAAGAAGATTCTGGAGAAAGTTGTTGAAAGGGGGAATGGCCCCGCTCAGGCACATTTGCCGGTTAACCGCTACGAAGCCAGGAGGCGCCACATCAGCAGTGTTAGTTTTCTCAGGAAGAATGGCATCTGCTTCAGCAATGCCAAATTGAATGCATAACTGACGAAAACTTTGTATGATAAAGAGGTAGAGGCTCTCTTTGGAGGATTAACTAGGGGAGCCGGAATAGGAGTGGCTTCTCCAACCTGGACTGTTATCTCTTTTTGTTGAGAAGTCATTCTGCACAAGCAACTGGATATTCAAATGTGAAGGTGCACGTTTCCTAAAAGTGTGAAGTGTTGTGCAGAACTAATAAAAATAACAAGTAAATATAACTGGAATTAAACTAGTCGACAATTGATCGATTACCAAATTGCAGGACTTGTTAATTTAAAGTTCAGGTATAGTATTAGTGAAAACTGGGCAGTTTCAGTTGACTATTTCAATGTTGCTTTTATAATTTACTTGGATTTGATGATTTAAAAGCACTTCGTTCACACAATCTATTTAAGTTGATTATCTTTTGTTAACTAATCTGCCATTTGACGTGGGCAGTCAGTGGCAGTATATTCGTCCTGATTTTCTGTAAATGATGTATTGAACAGATTGTTAGCTTGCAAGTCAAAAGTGATCTATGAAAGAATGCAGCAAAGTTTAACAGTTCAAAGTTCAAGTAACAGTTCAAAGTTCAAGCAGTTTATCCTGGCAACCCAAATTGGAAATACAATCAAGTTCTATCAACATCTCTAGGCTTCGAAATTTTGTTCAGGTCATTGAGTCACAGTTCAAAAGTTCTCAAAGTCATGAGTCGTTCACGACTTAACAGGGTGGGATGCAATGGGCTTAGGCTAAAGGAAACAATTCGTTCACGACCTAAAAGTTAAGTCGTCCACGACTTAAAAGATTTCCTGCAAGTTAGGACGTTGGTCTTTTAAGACGCAAGGCATAATAAGGAGGAACGGTATCGGTTCAAAATGGCGTGAATTTCTCCTATTCCTGGCTCGGCTGTGACTCAGAGCCTATGTCGCATCCATTTGAGTCGGTCAAGAGTTAAGTCGTAAGGCCTCTAAAATCGTTCAAAAATGCTGGGTCGTGTCCAAGCCAATGCTCCACTCAACCAGCAAACCCCACATCTAATCAGTAACCCCTCTTAACCCGATAACCCGTTAGCCTCTCCATCAACAAAAGTCCTTATTTTCTCATGATACCGGATCATTCAAAATCATCCAAATTCAATGTTTAGCCATCCTAACGCAAATCAAAATAAATTGGCCCGAAGTGTTGCAACCCATCGACGTCGTCTCGTTAATAAGGCCGAATCAGACTAATTCAGGTTCAACAACTATCAGTGTAACAAGATTCACAACGAAGCATTGCGTGAGGAGGTGATTTGAGATTTAAAGGTGGAATTCACGAATCAGTGATAGTAAAGGATCGGGAAAGGAGCAGGAACACTTACGCGATGTAATGGAAAAGATGGATTGTTGATCAACTATTTTGAATTCGCCTTTGGAAAAGTGAGAAGGAAGAGGCGACTGGACGGCTTATATAGGAGATAGGGGTGAAGATTGAAAGACGAGCGAGTTAACAAGCCTCTTTGAGTCGTTGACGACTCAGGAACTAGATCGAAGTACACGACTCATGACTTAAGTGTGTACTTCGAAGGGCAATTGTTAACTCCTATGTTCAACGACTCAAAGAGGGCTCGCGACTTAAGGAGACTCAGTGACTTAAAAGGATGCCGACCTAACAGCTTGCCGACTTAACTGCCCTAAGAGAATAGACCGACTCAATACCTTAAGGAAGTTGCCGACTCAGAGTACTTCACGACCTACGACTCAAGGTATGGATGACCTACGGTTTAACGAGTTGAAGGACTTGGTGACTTACGACCTAGAGAAGTCTACGACTTAACGGTTTAAAATAGTAGGGATGCTTCACGACCTAAGGCATCCACGACTTAAGGTTTCTACGACTTAAGGGAGTATACAGTCTACGACTTAAGGAAGTCCACGGCTCAAGGACAGGATGACTTAACGATTCAAGAGATGGCACGACTTAAGAAGGAAATGAGTTAACGACTTAAAGCTATCCGCGACTTACGACCTAGCATGTGTCGTGAGCGACTTAAACAAATGAAGCGCTGCTCCTTACTTAACACGGCGGCCTCTCAACTCATACACGATTCAGGACTTGGGTTATTATCTGAAATAAACAAGCTTACCAGTTAAGCCACGACTCACGACATAGCTTGAGTCGTCCACGACCTAAAGCTACTGAGTAAAAGTCCAATGCCGCATTACTTATACAAGAGGATGTTGACTCGTGGGCGACTTAGGACTTATACAAGTGAACCTTTGTGAGACCATGGGGCTTGGCCAGATAAGTCGGCCACGAACTACCATAAGTCGATCACGACTTACGACCCAAGGGGGAAATTTCCCTATAAATACCAACCTACCTCGAGCATGAAGGGGACTTTTTGGACAATCTCTTCAAGCGCCGATACTCTGCCAGTTTCTAAACCAACTTTATACTTGAAGTTTCGAAGAACACTACAAGCTACTTTGAAAGACTTTCACACATCCGACATGGATTCGAAGACTTTCATCTACATCGAAGCTTAAGTTACTTGCCAATGTGTTTTGTAACTAAAGAGATTTGTACTTGAAGAGCATTGTATCGCTTTGTAACAAGATCAATAACAAAGATACTTAAAGTGGACGTAGGCTACTCCTTAAGCCGAACCACTATAAAATCGCTGTCTCTTACTGTATTTTCTATTATTTTAGCTGATATTCTGTTCCCGAATCGTCGGGTGGTGCTTTCACATTCACACTTCACACACCGGGGTGTTAGCGTTCGATTTTAAGCGTTAACACTATACAGACTATTTTCATAATGCTATGTGTTCTAAAAAAAATATACACACATTTTAGATTTATTGTTCTAGTTTAAAATAATGTATTTGGTGAGTAATTTGTTCAATTAATTTAATTTATTATAGTTGTTAAAAGATTTTTAAAGGGGAAATTATTAGTTTTAAATCAATTTTTTTGTAATTCAAATAAATAAATGGTAATGAATTATTCAATTTATTCTAATTTTAATAAACCGTACAAATGTTTGTACAAGGTCTAAAATTGTGAAGAAACGAGGTGGATTGGGTCGGATTGCAAAACAAAATCAAAGGTGAGTTAATCTCACTCTTCTGGATATTTAAATTTAAATGGTTAAATTTTAATAATTGGTTGAATGATTGAATTGATTTGATGTGGTATATTATATAGTAATATATAGTGTATATTGGAGTGATTGATCTCCCGTAATATATAGCGGATGAGACCCTATGCGCCGTATAATAGCGGATGATATTATATAATAGCATATACCGTGATATTCCACTTCGAAGTGGAATTGGTATTATTGTATTGTGCTAACATCTATGGATGCAGGGAAATGGGAAGGAGGGATCCAACTGGATTCCTCAAAACATTTAGATTTGTTCTAATATTCTGTGATTGGATTCATTTGATAATCTTAGATAGATTATATTGGTGATTGAAAATATTGAATGCTATGTTCGATTAAATATAATTGGGAATGCTGAATTATTAAAATATGTAGATTGGATTTTGAAAAGATAATAAAAGAGAAAATCTTTAAGTAAGATAATTATAGAGAATTTGGATAAATTAAAGGATGAATTGGAATAAGATAAAAGTTGTTTTCTAAAAAAAATTCTAATAAATAAAATTCCAAATATGGAGAAATTATATTTTTGGATAAATGGTAATAAGGGATTTTATTTAAAACTTAAGTATTATTATTCAAAGGTAAGAAGGATTTATTTTAAAATTTCAAGGATTAAATTTATTTAAAAAGATAAAGAAGGAATTTAGAAAAGTAGTGAAGTAATATTTCAGTTAAATAAGATTTTTAAATCATATTTGAGAAGTAAAAGTGAAGTTGATGGGTTTTGGAGTTAAATTGAGAAAGCAAAGGAATTTATTTCAATTTGGAATAAAATTTGAAATCGATTTGGAAATCGATTTAGAATTTAAAATTATGTTTTTAAAGAAGACGAGACTTTGGAATTTATAAACTGGGTTTATAAAAGTGAAGCGATATATCAGTGGATATTGGAAAGAATAAATTCACGATGGGAATTTATTAAAGGAATGGGTAAATTTGTTTAAAAATAAATGGTGATTTCTTTTTAAAAGATGTGAAAAGGAAGCATATTTCCCTAGATAGTCAAGTACGTTTCAAATAAATTTTAAGTATAAGCAAAAAGTTTTAAGTTGTTTAAAAAGTATGTTTAGAAAACTTATTATTTCTAAATGTTTAAATTCTAAGCTAAGTATTTTCTTTTAATCTATTTATAGCAGTAATTATTTAAAGGTGGCTTGGTATTATGTTTTAAAAGTTAGAAATTCAGTTTTATATTGTACAAAATAGTTTTATTTTAAATATTCTTAAAGTATATATTTTGTATAAGTATTAAAGTAATTTTTAATTTAAATGTTTTAAAGTATATTTTATAATAAAGTGTTTTTAAATTATTTTAAAAATCTAAAGCTTTGTACTTGGTGTTTTCAATGGAAATAAATATTTGGAAATTTATTCCACGAGAAGAATGTGGTTTGAAAACTATTTTCAAAGGGGTGAAAAGTGGAAATATATGTTGTGAAGATGTTTTGAGATTAATAAACAATTTGGGAGAATTATTTATGTTTGGTGGTTGTTTGTGAATGTTAATTGATAGTTAAATAATCAATTATCAATAGTGGCCAATGCACTGATTGTTCAAAAGAGGCCGGGATCGAGATTAAATTCTTGAAAACCACTTCGATCTGGTTTGTACGTTTTCATGGAAAAACGAGTTCGGAGTTGAAGATGGAGCAGTGAAGTGCAAGGGCTAATTGCTACTAATCCTAAGGAAGATTCCAAAATGGATGTAGTAGGAGTAGTGCCTTCGGTTCCGTTCGAACCTGGGACGGACTTGTATGGATGAATGCTTCCAGAATATTGTCAAGAGGACGATGAGCGTTCTAAGTGATATGTTCTAAAAAGGTAACGCTTATCCTCAAGCCTCATCAACCGGGAATGACTTAAAATCAGGGGTTATGCAGCAAGGCTAAGTGGGTAGCGCCCATTAGGGTGAGGTCATCCCTGTCTAGATGTCTCTTTTATTCGGCTTAGTGGTGCGGTTGCTGATCCCAACCATGGGGTGATCTTACTCGGGATTATCCAGTAAGGGGTAGTCCCGGTCTTGTGTTGTACGAGCTTGGGAGTATTCCTCGGTACCTGGCCTAGATCAGCATACGAAAGAAAATTAAGCTAATTGTATTGGTTTGGAAATAGAAATTTAAGCTAATTTATATAAAATGAAATTTATTTATATTATAAAGCCATAAGAAAGAAAATATAAATATCTATGAAGCTTGTAAAAGAAGGAAATGTTATATGTTCAAGTTTGAACAAATGTATATAGATAAGTATGTAGACTTGAGGAAAACAAACAAAGGCATTTAATGTTATCTATTCTTAGCACACTATAATAGATAATCAGCCACCAAAGCAAGATCATTTCAACCTCCAATTACGAAGAAAATTTTCTGGTCAATAAAAAAATTCTGACCAACTATCACGGTTGTAGCGACCAATAAAATTTTATTTTTTTTTTTTATTTTTTTTTGGTTTTATAACGTATTTAATTTGGATTTTGAGAAATTATTAATAATAATAATTTTGAAATAAAAATTTGATATTTGGATTACGTATAATTTTATAGTTTAAACCAATAAGTTGTAGTTGTATATGGCTTGCATCTTATTCTATAATAACCAGTGTATATTTTGCTGTCTACTAGTATAATACTATATGTTAGTTTATTTATGTGTATCGATCTAAACAATGATTTTAAAATAATAATAAAAATATACATACATACATATATATAATTGGATTTGCGTTTGAATTTAGAAAATGATTTTGATTCATATATATAGTTATATACATAGTTATGCACATATATAGCCATAAGTTCAACTCATACCATATTAAATTTCTTTTAAAGGTTTTAGCTAAATCTATGGGTGAGCGTTGACACACCTTTCCACCTTATATTTAATTCTCTAACGTTTCAATTTGCATTCTATCCGTTCATAATTTCTTTTTTTTGTGTCAGCTGAATCAATGAGAGACTGTTACAATTTCATTTATTTGTGTACGTTTTCATTTTTATTATTGTACACATCACGGTACCTTTAAAATTGTGACTTCATTTCTTTTCTTCGGTCTCAATTATAGAAGCGTGCTGCGCACGTTATTATTAATTGCTTTGAATCTCACTACTCTATATTTATTCCTGTACGTTTTATCTTCGCTTAAATTTCTCTCTCCATTCTTTTTTCCATTTTAATACCCTTGCCTTTCCATACTCACGTGCTTTCCAATCAAGCAATAAATTATTTAAATATCCACCTTATCAACTTGACCGTTGTTATTGCATCACACTAGTATATAATTCAAATCTATCATTATTCTACCATTCTTCTTTAACAAATTATATGTAACAGTATATCATAAATGGACAGCTCATTCTCCACCCATTCATTTCTCCTATTCAATTAATAATGGAATATAAAGTTATATATTTGGTATACAATTCAAACAACCGTTACCATTCATACCTCCTAAATTCTAGCGATTGACCCCTCTATTTCCATCGGTTCAAATTTATATAAACTTTATATTCGTTACACGTTACATTCATTTATTTGACCGGTCCTTTCCTTTGTTATTTCCCGAATTTCGTGCGTTACTAACCAATGCTCCATATTTATTTGCCTTAATGATTCAGCTAAATTTAAGGATCATCGTTGCTTTTACCTTTTTGTTTATATTACCATTCCCCTATTTTAGCCGGTTGCATTTGATATTTCCTTGATTTAAGCTTTCTAACTTTTAAATTTCCACTACTCTATATTTTTTCTGTACATTTATCTTTGCTTGAATTTCTTTGTCCATTCTCCTCTTTTGCATGTGAAGCTTCTTCTGTAGGTAAATGGCTGCACCATTTTTTTTTCTTCTTCTTATTTCTTTTCTTTTTCTTCTTCTTTTTCATCCTTTTCTTTTGTTTTCTTATTGTTTATATTGCTTTTCCTTTATTTTAAGCACAACATGTTTTTGTCTATTTATTTTTTTACATGTTTTGATTTTCAATGTAACATAAAAGTTTATAATTTAAGCGTATATATATATATATTTAAAAAGGATCGCTTTATATTAAGGTCACATGGTATTTGGAGAAGTATTTTTTTAAAACTATTTTGTCACTTTTATTTATATTTTACAATCCCGGTCCTAGGAGCATTTGATTGTTGGCTATACAGTTTGGGTCTATGTATTTACATTTAAAAGATAATGTTTAAATTTATGTAAAGGAAGGCAAAATTATGATGTATAAACTGGGATAGTTTAACATATATAGGCGAGGACATCATTAATTCCTACTTTCTATTTTCATCAGTTTTGGTTTATGCATTTAGTAATGCTAACTAAGCTATATATATATATATAATTGGTTTTGCAAGGTCTATAGTTATATAAAATAATATGTCGATTTTATGGATTTTTGTTTGCAGTAGTGCTTCACTTTTGGTTTTAAAACATAAATAGTTATATGTTTGGCAAGTTCACATATTGCTGTTTTGTAAGATCACGTTTAATATGTATATACTTTTTTTATAGATGAGAACTTGGTTTTCAAATATATTTTTTTTAGTATGTTTTGGGATTAATTATTTAATTTAAACAAATATATTTATTTTAAGTTTATGTTTAATTTTTAATAAATGTAAGCTTGATTTGTTTATTTACTTATATGTTTGAAACGCTTGTAAATTTAATTTGCGGTGTTCAAACTTAGAATATAAATTCATATGTATATATAGTATAGGTCAGTTTTATGAATTTTTTTTATATACATATTTTTAAGTTTTATTTTATATAGTATGGTTTATATGTTAGAAAAAAAAAGGAGAGAGGTTTTATATCCATAGTTATATGTTACTGCATTGGGTAATATAGCTGTTAAGTGCTGTCTGCATTTGTACGTTGATTTTTACTTGGACTGTATATATATATTGAATAACAAGTGTTTGTAGCTTTCTTTGTCGCAGTTAATATAAGCTATGTTGAAAATGGGTCTCAACATTGTTTTTTTCTTTAAACTTGCATGTGTTTATGTACATTTCAATATGAAAGTTACAATATTTATTTCAAATTTTATTACATTTGATTTTTAATACAAAACAGTGATTTTTCGTACATACGTATTTTGTTTTGATATTGGTCTTAAAAAGAAATATTAATTTAATAAGAAAATAATATATTTATTTTGATTTATATAGGTATATGTGCTTTAAATGGATATTGTTTTCAAATTCTCTTATACCAATTCTCTTCATCAAACCCGGTTCTAATTTGATTCCGTCGATTCCTGTTATCAGCTTTGTCCGTCGTGCCCGTTTTCTCCATCGAATCGTATCCATCTAGCGTCGCTTGGAATTCGTAGCTCGTTTCCTTGTCAAATCTGTTTAGCCTCGAAAGGTGAGCAATCACTCACGATTAACACTTTTATATTTATTGAATTTGATTTCAATTGAAACGACAATTGAAATATGCTGTTGTATTTATTTTTAATTGTTATATATGCTATTATTTGTATCTGTTCACCTATGACACCCAACACCATTATCGGTTAATTATGTATGTGATAATAATACAGATTGGTTGATAATTGATTGTTTGATTGATTGTTGTTTAAATTGGATGTTAATTATTTTTGTTAAGTGATAACTAGTTTGCTAGTTTAATTTGAGTAGTATAGTTTACAAATTAAACGGATTATATATGATGGACCTTACTTTATTAAAACCTGACCCCGCCATATGTAAATTTGATTAGTTGAATTTGACCCATTGATTGTCGTAGAAATTGATAAATTATTCTTGAAATCTTTGAACGTAGTTTGGATTAATTGTTGTATTATTAAACTGAAAATGAAATGGAACGACAAGGGAAAACTGAAATGTAATAACCTTTAAATCTACATGAAATGATAGTGTAGATTTTAGAAATAATTATAAAAATAACAATGCGAATTAATACGATTATTTCGGGGTTATTTGATTTAATCTATTGAATTGTTATTGATTGTTGTTATTGCTTGTTTACTTACTTTGACACTATCCCTGTCATCACACTGCAAGTTCCCTTTGTTATGTTTGATTTTTGAATTAAAATGGGTTGAAAAGATAGGCCCAAGCGGGTTTCGTTTAATTAAATTTGGGATTACGGGTTGAAATGCTATCCACCCGTATACATTTAGTGTACGTATTGAAATGATAATAGCCATAACACTTTGACCATATGATAAAAAAATCTATGGTCTTATTAAATGTAAATTCTTAAATACATCTATAAAGGGTAATGATAAATATAGAGTTAATTATATCTAGTTAATCAAGATTTGATTAAATACATAAATTATGATAAATAATTTATGTAAATTTTATTCGGATAAATTTTGCAATAATATTGAAAAATTAAGGTTGGGAGATAAATTTGGGTTATTGTAAAATGATGTTTAGATAAGGATTTATTTATTTAAATCAATTTGAAATTTATCGAATGAGATATTTCACGTTTAATAAAATTTGAGAAATCTTGAGAAAGATGTAATTTAAAGTCACTAAAATGGTATTGAATAAGGGAAGGTTCAAACTAAATAATAATGATGTAAAAACCAAGAATCTATATGAAACTGTTAAATTTAACATCTAAGTATTTAAGCCATGAACTGTATTGTAATTAAATGGTTTAGAAATTTGATATGTATTTGGGACCAAGATAGTTGAATTTGTTATGTAGATAACTAATTGAATTTAAGGGAAATTGAGGTTGAACGAAATCTGGAAATTTGTATTTAGAAAACTAGATTGGGAAATTTAGGGGAAATATTAAATACTTAAAGTATGGAAACATATTGAAATGGAAAGGGTAATTAGGATATCAAATCCAGATTTGAGATTTATAATTGAGATTGAATTTAATTTAAATGGAAAGGTCAGGTTGATGTGAACGATTTGTTAAGTTAAGGAAATTGCAAGTGCTTTACCATCTACAGCATTTAATATATATAAATACTATTTGGGAAATATAATTATTCGAAGTGAATTTGACATTTGGGTTTGAAGTATAAATTAAGTGAATGACCACGATGTAATAGTGTATATTTCTACCCTGTAGATAGTTCTATGGACCCTTAGAGGATGGTCATCCCAAACATCCTTTAAGTTATTTGTATTTCAGTTGATATTTCACTTGAGTTGGATTTATTGATATAAGAATGTTAATCCTGACTCGAGTGTTTTGTGTTTTGCTTTACGCTCGGGTCAGACCGAGTAATACAGCATTAGAGACTCACCTTTGGAGATTGGAGCTTCATTTGGAGATCCAACTATCGTTTCAGCTTTCAGTTTTCTAGATTGACTGGTTCAGAGAAGTCATCGGCTCGTACTGAAGACTTTTCTGTATTCAAGAGATTCTGATGTATTTTATTTTAAACTCTGATGTATATAGTAGCTTCATGAACTACTATTTTTCTATTCCGCTGCATTATATTACTCTGTGTCTGTGATCTGTGTTTGATTTATTTACTGTATATTTTAAGTTTTGCCAAATTAAATTAACAATTCGGTATTTTGAATTATTCAAGTCGTACATGTACGGTTTTAGTGTCGATTTGAATGGTCCAAAATAGCGGGTCGTTACAGTTGGTATCAGAGCTTTGGCTCTAGGCAAAACTTAGCATATATAGTAAATTTATTTACAGAATCACTTTCGCTCGAGTTGAATCTCTTCCTTTCGACTTGATTTCCTTTGAATTTTGGAATATCCCTCGGTTCCGAAATTCATCCGTGTCTCTTCCTATTTATATTAGTTTAATTGCGGAGTATCCCATAACTCCATTGAATAATTTGTAAAAGGGTGAAAACTCCTTTACAATTGGCATTAATTCACCTAGATTTCTGAAGTCACGGTTGACCGGTAGATGTCGCCCGCGACTTATAGAAGGATATCCACCTTCTACTTTGTAATAAAGATTTCCTCATTTTGCTCAAGCCTTCACACTTTGTTTCGAAACTTCCTTTGATCAAGTTTTCTCTTAGAAATTGAACCTCTATCTGGTTTGATATTGGACTCCCTGAATGATAGGAAACTATTTTGTAGATGGCAAAATCAGAAGAGCAGAAAGCAGCTCGTCGAGCCCGGAGAGCACTAGCCCGTAAGGAACAGGAGGAAGCAATGGAGAAGTGGGAAAAGATTTGGAGGGAAAGGGCAGGACCTGGACCTTATGACAATGTCATCTGTTATCGGTGTCAAGAGAAGGGACATTATGCAGCCATGTGCGGGAAGAGAGATGAAGGAAAGAAGAGTGAGGGCCAGCGTTATCGATCCAAGATCTTCTGTTTTAAGTGCCGTAGTACGGGACACTTTCCCAATCGCTGCCAAAAGGTGAAGAAAGTAAATGCTGCACCCACGGCATCAGTCGACCAATCAACCATTTGCTATCACTGTAGGCTGACTGGACATATAGCTAGGAATTGTCCTGTGAGGAAGTACGGAAGGAAGGCTGCGTTCCCGCAATTCGTTAAGGAGGATGGGTGTGTAGTGCATTTATGTAAGAAATGCAGAAGTTGGGGCCATATTGAGGGGGAGTGTTCTGGACCGATTGAAGTCCCACCCGGTAGAATTAATACCGATGCTTTGTTTATGTAAGGTGGTTCTCGGTAGATCTGTTTGTTTCAGCAGTTGTTTGTTGCTTTCGATAAACTCTATTGTATCTTTTGCTTAACTGAAGTTCTCTAATAAAGTATTCATGTTCCTGTTTCGTTGATATGAAATTCAAATCTCTATCTTTATTTTGAAATCCATTCTTAGATTATCCTTTGAAAATCGGGTACGTTTGTATTTTGAAATTGCTTTATATATCAAATTTATATTTTAATAACTATGATTTTTCCTATATATAAAAAGAAATGTTTCGATAAGGATTATATACCTATATATAAATCAAATAAGAAATGTTATTCTATATAAAAAGTTTTGAAAGGATTTGAAATTTTGGAAAATTATAAGAAATTGATTTATATAAAAATGATTTATAACTGAAGTGTTAAATTTGAAATTCGAGAATTGAATTCCGGTATTTTGAAATTGGTTTTAAGATTTTGGAAATTATAGGAAAAATAGTACGATTTAAAAGTATTTTTCCGAATAAGAAATGTTTTAAATGAGTTCAAATGAATTCCATTAATTTTGAAGAAATTTCAAACGAGTTTTCAAGAAAATAGAAGTCCAGAACTCACTTATGTCGCTAGGGAATAATTTCGGTGAGGAGTGCACGCATCATCGACATTGATTTTCGAGTTTCAGAGTGGGGGAGAGGCTCCTTTAATAGCTTCGCTATGCGAGTGATCTTGTAAAACCGTTTTTGATTTCAAATTCCGTAGTAATTTGATAGTTTCGAAAGAAATATGTATATATTTGAAATGATTTAAAGTATACCGGTGTTCGATCCTCGAATTTTGAGTTGACCTAGAATAACCCTATTTATAAAAAATTGATTTCCAACTAGTGATTTGAAATCTATTGATTTGAAAGGTACTCAATTTTGGAAAGAGAATTTTATATAATCGAAGTCTATATAAGGATATTTTGATATACTATTGATTTGGAAAGTATTCGTTTGAAAATGGAATCCTATATATATGGACTTTATATAAGTACAATATTTGAAAGTGATTTGAAAAAGGTACTATATGATATATATTTTCCAAATAAAGATATGGAAAGTGCCTTCTGCTTGATATCCGCTTTGTGGCCACAGCGTGGATTCATTCTATCGTTATTATTCTCTCTGATTTTGGTTTTCCGGATGTAATACTCGAGTGTTCCCACCGTGACGTGTCCCACGGTTTCTTTTTCTCTCGTGAATGCACAGCGAAATTGCCTGGCTGAGTCTTGCCTAGGGGTACGGATTGTTTCCTGGGGGAACCAGGCGGAACCATTGTGTATCCTGCAATCTGTGTAGGTCGCGAATAGTAGCGCAAGTGCCTGGCTGAGTCTTGCCTGGGGGTACGGATTGTTTCCTGGGGGAACCAGGCGTAACCATTGTGTATCCTGCACCCTACTAGTCATCATGGCGTAACTCGCAGGGCTGTGAAAGCTTACGGATATGGATTGTTTCCTGGGGGAACCAGGCGTAACCATTGTGTATCTGCGAACCATGATCGGACAAAGGTTTTGGTTTGATTGTTTTGTTTGGATCGTACTTTCCATATCTGTTTTAAAGGGTTTTTCAAGTATTTTCACTGGTTGTTGAAACAAGTCTACTAAGTACTTGAAGAATTCTAGCTTTGCGCCTGATCAACGCATGGCCAGAGTCTGCAAGAACAAGGATAAACTTGTTGAAACATCGAGTTATAAAAGTATTTTCGAAAGAAAATTTACTTTGATATAGTAGTATCTTATTATAAAAGTGTTATTATAAAGGTATTTATTATAAAATATTTTTCCCAACAAAGAAGTTTGCATTAATCTTTGGAATTAAATTCCTTTGGTAAATTGAAAATTCTTGCCCGATACTATTCCAGAATCTACCTTCCTTTCCTTTTTGAATAAAATCTTTTAAAGATTGCTTATCTATATGCTACATTGGTTAATAGAAAATTTTAGTGGTATAAATATTTTTGAAGTGAATGATTTATTAATAATGTTTGAAAGGTATCTAAAGACAAATTTATAAATTTATGAATTATGGATTTAATGTTTTCAACAGCTTCTTTGTAAATATAACTAATGATGCAAATAATTGTTTTCAAATAGCTTTCATATATGTATATAGGTGTTAGTTAAACATATTAAATTTCAATGAGTTTTGGAAATTTTAAAGTATTAAAGATAGCTGAATCGCAAATAAAGTTTTCAAATGAATAATTCAAGTAAAATTATATAGTTTTAAATTAATTATTTACCCTTAACTTTCAATCTACCTTTATTTCTGGTTGTTCTATTCTCCTACCTCCTTCCTTTTCGGGGACGAAAAGTTTTGAGTGGGGGAGAATGTAGCGACCAATAAAATTTTTTTTTTTTTTTTTTTTTTTGGTTTTATAACGTATTTAATTTGGATTTTGAGAAATTATTAATAATAATAATTTTGAAATAAAAATTTGATATTTGGATTACGTATAATTTTATAGTTTAAACCAATAAGTTGTAGTTGTATATGGCTTGCATCTTATTCTATAATAACCAGTGTATATTTTGCTGTCTACTAGTATAATACTATATGTTAGTTTATTTATGTGTATCGATCTAAACAATGATTTTAAAATAATAATAAAAATATACATACATACATATATATAATTGGATTTGCGTTTGAATTTAGAAAATGATTTTGATTCATATATATAGTTATATACATAGTTATGCACATATATAGCCATAAGTTCAACTCATACCATATTAAATTTCTTTTAAAGGTTTTAGCTAAATCTATGGGTGAGCGTTGACACACCTTTCCACCTTATATTTAATTCTCTAACGTTTCAATTTGCATTCTATCCGTTCATAATTTCTTTTTTTTGTGTCAGCTGAATCAATGAGAGACTGTTACAATTTCATTTATTTGTGTACGTTTTCATTTTTATTATTGTACACATCACGGTACCTTTAAAATTGTGACTTCATTTCTTTTCTTCGGTCTCAATTATAGAAGCGTGCTGCGCACGTTATTATTAATTGCTTTGAATCTCACTACTCTATATTTATTCCTGTACGTTTTATCTTCGCTTAAATTTCTCTCTCCGTTCTTTTTTCCATTTTAATACCCTTGCCTTTCCATACTCACGTGCTTTCCAATCAAGCAATAAATTATTTAAATATCCACCTTATCAACTTGACCGTTGTTATTGCATCACACTAGTATATAATTCAAATCTATCATTATTCTACCATTCTTCTTTAACAAATTATATGTAACATTATATCATAAATGGACAGCTCATTCTCCACCCATTCATTTCTCCTATTCAATTAATAATGGAATATAAAGTTATATATTTGGTATACAATTCAAACAACCGTTACCATTCATACCTCCTAAATTCTAGCGATTGACCCCTCTATTTCCATCGGTTCAAATTTATATAAACTTTATATTCGTTACACGTTACATTCATTTATTTGACCGGTCCTTTCCTTTGTTATTTCCCGAATTTCGTGCGTTACTAACCAATGCTCCATATTTATTTGCCTTAATGATTCAGCTAAATTTAAGGATCACCGTTGCTTTTACCTTTTTGTTTATATTACCATTCCCCTATTTTAGCCGGTTGCATTTGATATTTCCTTGATTTAAGCTTTCTAACTTTTAAATTTCCACTACTCTATATTTTTTCTGTACATTTATCTTTGCTTGAATTTCTTTGTCCATTCTCCTCTTTTGCATGTGAAGCTTCTTCTGTAGGTAAATGGCTGCACCATTTTTTTTTCTTCTTCTTATTTCTTTTCTTTTTCTTCTTCTTTTTCATCCTTTTCTTTTGTTTTCTTATTGTTTATATTGCTTTTCCTTTATTTTAAGCACAACATGTTTTTGTCTATTTATTTTTTTACATGTTTTGATTTTCAATGTAACATAAAAGTTTATAATTTAAGCGTATATATATATATATTTAAAAAGGATCGCTTTATATTAAGGTCACATGGTATTTGGAGAAGTATTTTTTTAAAACTATTTTGTCACTTTTATTTATATTTTACAATCCCGGTCCTAGGAGCATTTGATTGTTGGCTATACAGTTTGGGTCTATGTATTTACATTTAAAAGATAATGTTTAAATTTATGTAAAGGAAGGCAAAATTATGATGTATAAACTGGGATAGTTTAACATATATAGGCGAGGACATCATTAATTCCTACTTTCTATTTTCATCAGTTTTGGTTTATGCATTTAGTAATGCTAACTAAGCTATATATATATATATATATATATAATTGGTTTTGCAAGGTCTATAGTTATATAAAATAATATGTCGATTTTATGGATTTTTGTTTACAGTAGTGCTTCACTTTTGGTTTTAAAACATAAATAGTTATATGTTTGGCAAGTTCACATATTGCTGTTTTGTAAGATCACGTTTAATATGTATATACTTTTTTTATAGATGAGAACTTGGTTTTCAAATATATTTTTTTAGTATGTTTTGGGATTAATTATTTAATTTAAACAAATATATTTATTTTAAGTTTATGTTTAATTTTTAATAAATGTAAGCTTGATTTGTTTATTTACTTATATGTTTGAAACGCTTGTAAATTTAATTTGCGGTGTTCAAACTTAGAATATAAATTCATATGTATATATAGTATAGGTCAGTTTTATGAATTTTTTTTATATACATATTTTTAAGTTTTATTTTATATAGTATGGTTTATATGTTAGAAAAAAAAAGGAGAGAGGTTTTATATCCATAGTTATATGTTACTGCATTGGGTAATATAGCTGTTAAGTGCTGTCTGCATTTGTACATTGATTTTTACTTGGACTGTATATATATATTGAATAACAAGTGTTTGTAGCTTTCTTTGTCGCAGTTAATATAAGCTATGTTGAAAATGGGTCTCAACATTGTTTTTTTCTTTAAACTTGCATGTGTTTATGTACATTTCAATATGAAAGTTACAATATTTATTTCAAATTTTATTACATTTGATTTTTAATACAAAACAGTGATTTTTCGTACATACGTATTTTGTTTTGATATTGGTCTTAAAAAGAAATATTAATTTAATAAGAAAATAATATATTTATTTTGATTTATATATGTATATGTGCTTTAAATGGATATTGTTTTCAAATTCTCTTATACCAATTCTCTTCATCAAACCCGGTTCTAATTTGATTCCGTCGATTCCTGTTATCAGCTTTGTCCGTCGTGCCCGTTTTCTCCATCGAATCGTATCCATCTAGCGTCGCTTGGAATTCGTAGCTCGTTTCCTTGTCAAATCTGTTTAGCCTCGAAAGGTGAGCAATCACTCACGATTAACACTTTTATATTTATTGAATTTGATTTCAATTGAAACGACAATTGAAATATGCTGTTGTATTTATTTTTAATTGTTATATATGCTATTATTTGTATCTGTTCACCTATGACACCCAACACCATTATCGGTTAATTATGTATGTGATAATAATACAGATTGGTTGATAATTGATTGTTTGATTGATTGTTGTTTAAATTGGATGTTAATTATTTTTGTTAAGTGATAACTAGTTTGCTAGTTTAATTTGAGTAGTATAGTTTACAAATTAAACGGATTATATATGATGGACCTTACTTTATTAAAACCTGACCCCGCCATATGTAAATTTGATTAGTTGAATTTGACCCATTGATTGTCGTAGAAATTGATAAATTATTCTTGAAATCTTTGAACGTAGTTTGGATTAATTGTTGTATTATTAAACTGAAAATGAAATGGAACGACAAGGGAAAACTGAAATGTAATAACCTTTAAATCTACATGAAATGATAGTGTAGATTTTAGAAATAATTATAAAAATAACAATGCGAATTAATACGATTATTTCGGGGTTATTTGATTTAATCTATTGAATTGTTATTGATTGTTGTTATTGCTTGTTTACTTACTTTGACACTATCCCTGTCATCACACTGCAAGTTCCCTTTGTTATGTTTGATTTTTGAATTAAAATGGGTTGAAAAGATAGGCCCAAGCGGGTTTCGTTTAATTAAATTTGGGATTACGGGTTGAAATGCTATCCACCCGTATACATTTAGTGTACGTATTGAAATGATAATAGCCATAACACTTTGACCATATGATAAAAAAATCTATGGTCTTATTAAATGTAAATTCTTAAATACATCTATAAAGGGTAATGATAAATATAGAGTTAATTATATCTAGTTAATCAAGATTTGATTAAATACATAAATTATGATAAATAATTTATGTAAATTTTATTCGGATAAATTTTGCAATAATATTGAAAAATTAAGGTTGGGAGATAAATTTGGGTTATTGTAAAATGATGTTTAGATAAGGATTTATTTATTTAAATCAATTTGAAATTTATCGAATGAGATATTTCACGTTTAATAAAATTTGAGAAATCTTGAGAAAGATGTAATTTAAAGTCACTAAAATGGTATTGAATAAGGGAAGGTTCAAACTAAATAATAATGATGTAAAAACCAAGAATCTATATGAAACTGTTAAATTTAACATCTAAGTATTTAAGCCATGAACTGTATTGTAATTAAATGGTTTAGAAATTTGATATGTATTTGGGACCAAGATAGTTGAATTTGTTATGTAGATAACTAATTGAATTTAAGGGAAATTGAGGTTGAACGAAATCTGGAAATTTGTATTTAGAAAACTAGATTGGGAAATTTAGGGGAAATATTAAATACTTAAAGTATGGAAACATATTGAAATGGAAAGGGTAATTAGGATATCAAATCCAGATTTGAGATTTATAATTGAGATTGAATTTAATTTAAATGGAAAGGTCAGGTTGATGTGAACGATTTGTTAAGTTAAGGAAATTGCAAGTGCTTTACCATATACAGCATTTAATATATATAAATACTATTTGGGAAATATAATTATTCGAAGTGAATTTGACATTTGGGTTTGAAGTATAAATTAAGTGAATGACCACGATGTAATAGTGTATATTTCTACCCTGTAGATAGTTCTATGGACCCTTAGAGGATGGTCATCCCAAACATCCTTTAAGTTATTTGTATTTCAGTTGATATTTCACTTGAGTTGGATTTATTGATATAAGAATGTTAATCCTGACTCGAGTGTTTTGTGTTTTGCTTTACGCTCGGGTCAGACCGAGTAATACAGCATTAGAGACTCACCTTTGGAGATTGGAGCTTCATTTGGAGATCCAACTATCGTTTCAGCTTTCAGTTTTCTAGATTGACTGGTTCAGAGAAGTCATCGGCTCGTACTGAAGACTTTTCTGTATTCAAGAGATTCTGATGTATTTTATTTTAAACTCTGATGTATATAGTAGCTTCATGAACTACTATTTTTCTATTCCGCTGCATTATATTACTCTGTGTCTGTGATCTGTGTTTGATTTATTTACTGTATATTTTAAGTTTTGCCAAATTAAATTAACAATTCGGTATTTTGAATTATTCAAGTCGTACATGTACGGTTTTAGTGTCGATTTGAATGGTCCAAAATAGCGGGTCGTTACAACGGTACCTGGCCTAGCTTCAACCAATACAATTAGCTTAAATTTCTATTTCCAAAATCGCTTGTTTCAATTCCAATTTGAAATCGTTTTGTCGCTAACAAAAATTTTTCCCAAATTTTTGCTAACTTCCAAAAATGTTCGAAATTTTTTGGCAGTGTCTGTTTTGTACGGAGGAGCTTTTGCAATTTGACAAGAGATATAAATATATATACATCGACTCACACGGTCGCAAAAACAAAAACAGTTCATATTTCCTATTTTTATTGCGTAGGCATACTTTTATTTAGCATTTTTAAGCAAGCGGCTTATTATTTTAGCAATTAGCGCAACCAAATCCAGTCACATGGCTTCCTTGTACCTGTACTTACTCAATTTAAACATGTAAGTGCCAAAATCATGTAATTTAACATCATTTTACATATTTAACTAGTAAGCATACGAGTTTCTATAAGCAATGCAGGTTAAACAATATTTATAAGCAACTTATAGGGTTTTGACATTAATTTTAATTGTTTACAACCAATTCGTATGCCATTACATTCAATTTTAATGGTTTACACCTTAATTTCTTACATTCAGTTTATTATTAATCCAAACAAGCTCATATTCAACTCAATTGATTTCAAAATCAATTTTATTTCACTTCTTGTTTTGTCAAATGACAATTTATTTCTACGCAATTTGACTATGTTTATGTGAATAAATAATTACTTAAGCTTATAACCATTTTAAATTGATTCCAACTCAATTTATATTCTCCCATTTTAATTCATTCACAACCATTTTATTTAGCTCGACACATTCCATGCTTGTATACTACTAACCATTCCTAAATTAATTCTACCTAAGCTTTTATTTAATGGCCTACCCTTTCTACTCGAAGTTGAGCTTCTCATTATTCTTAACTTAAGTTAATTTACTTCAGTTTGTTCCAACTTCAAACTTAAGTTCACTTCTATTTGATTTGATTTTCGTCTACTCCAATTCCATTTAATTCAGTTAGCCCAGCCATTTTATTTTAATTCACCTTCTCAATTTATCAAAATAATATCCAAGCACATATTTAACTCATTTATACTCGAATTGGATTTTATTTGCAACTCAAATCATATCTATTATAATCCCATTCCATTTTATTTCTACAACATCTCCACTTATTTTTATTCATTATCAACCCAAGTCGAATTCTATTTATAATTCGATTTTATTTCCAAACTTCATTATTAACTTACAATGCATTTTATTTAACCGAGTTAAATTTTATTAACATACTCTATTAAATAATTTATTTAGCTAATTAGCTTACTTTCAACTTTTAAATCAATATTCGATTTTATTACAAGAATCACTTCATTAAATTTTCCTGAGTTCGACTTGTTTTTTATTCATAATTCCAGTTTGGATTTTCTTTCATTTCCCAAAATTCCAACACTTTTATTTCGGCTTATTTATTTCCTTTTTTACATTTTATAAGCTACTCACTTATTAACATTTATACTTCTCTATCCATTTACAGTCAATCACATTTTCACTTTACTTTTAACTAGGGATTATATTTTTATTTCAATGCTTTTTAATTATTTTATAAGCTTCCAAAGCTTATTTATCCCAATTCAATACTTACTTAGTTTACGCTTATTTATTTAAGTAAGAATTTTATTCTGTTCAATGTTATCTATAGCTCAACTGAATTTATTTCAAATCAATTTTATTTAACTTAACTTTAGTTAAATCTAGCATCATACCATTCTCTTTAACCCACTCAATTCACTTGAATTTAAATTAAGTAAGAACTTACTTTCACTTAATATCATTTACATCTCAATTTGTTTCATTTCAATTCAACTTCAACTTGATTCAAGTACAACTGGGTTTTATTTTCAGTCTAATTCAATTTATTTCAATCCAATTAAATTTTATCTCCCAATCCAATCACATTCAGGATTTGCTACTTATTTTTTCTAATCATCCATTAAATTAACACAATTTAATTTCTCCAAATTAGATTTATTTAACTTTTCACTTTAAATTTTAATTCCAACATTCAAGGCTCATATTTTCCTTCCTAATTTAAAAATCATCTCAATTTATAAGCGTATAACCTATCTCATCAGGATTTTTAAACACCCGGCTTTTGGTTTCAAATCATATGAAATCACGATTATCTCAAAATCACACTTCTCAAATTTTTAAACCAATCCTGTTTTTATTCCTAACAAATTTTCTTTGAAATTTCAAAAACATAACTAGTTCTTCTGAACAAATCAACTTTGCAGCAACCCGTCACTTAGAAACTCGAAAATGAACATCGATGATGCTGCAGTCATCACCGAAATTATTTTCCAACGACTGAAGTGAGTTCAATGCTATATCCCTTCCCAAAATTTATTTGAAACAATTTCCTTTCAGAAATACTTCTAAAACAATAATGCTATTATTTGTCTTCAAAACATTTCGAAAAACACTTCCAAAATCTCTGGGGTTTTAAATTTATAGATTTGATTTAAATCAAATTTTAACTATATTTCATTTGTATAATTTGTGCTCATACATATTCCCATTAATTATACAAGTCATTCCAATTTTTTTTCATAATCTTATTTGTTTAAAATATTATCATCCAAACATCCAAGTTATACAACTTAAGAAAATATTTCCTTTATATCATAATATATTTTGGGTAAAATTATTTCATTCACCCACCTTTAAAACAATACTGTGTCAATTTATCGTGTCAGGTGTTTATAAACTCTCCTCGAATAGCGACAAACTTACCCGATCACAATTCATATTCCACCCAACCAATAAGTCAACACAATATTAAAACAATTTATATTCACTAAAAAATACGCGCTCATATCTATTCATACACTAAACTCATCCAGAGTACTACGGACTCTATTTTCAATGAGTAATCCCTACCAGAGCCAAGGTTTCGCTTAACCTTTAGCTCTGATACCAAATGTCAGGACCCGCAAACTCGTAACACTTTGAGTCGACCCTATTCTCCATAAATCAACTCAATATGTATGGAAATACGAATCATTTGGATTAAAGAAGAATAGGTAGAAGAAGAATGTAGAAAACAACATCAGAATCTAACCATCGCAGTGGAATTAAATATAATAGATAATAAATGATCTTTACACAAAGAAAATACATCTGATTGTACATTACACATCAGAGTTCAATACAATCAACAACACATCTCAGGACGGTTATAATATCCAGTCCTTCCAAAACTGCATACACAGCGGAATATTTCATACAAGTACAGAAGTACGTAACGCCATCTAGCTCCACAGCATCCTTTCCTGTAATCTATAATACTCTGTCTGACCCGAGCATTATAGTTAAATAACACCCGAGTCAGTCTGGAGTACCAGCGTTAGAAATCACACTCAAACTGATTATTAAAGTTCAAAATCCTTTGAAAACAAAAGCGTCTCATAAGACCACGCCACAAATAAACATGTCGGGTGTTTACCTTACGATAGCTAAAACATTTCTTATAAAATCCTTTAATATTATAATAGGGTCTATTTACAAATACTTATTAAAATAGCTGAAATTGTTACATTTATTAAATTGTAGCATACTAGCCACAAAGTGGGTTATACAAACAAAAACCGTAAAAGGCGCGTAGGGAGAATGGATTTCCAACTAATAACTAGGTACTGGGGTACCACCTGTCACGGTACCGGTCTAGATCAACATATCGAGGATTACTCCCAATCACTTGCAACACAAGACTGGGACTACCCCTTACTGGATAATCCCGAGTAAGATCAACCCACGGTTGGGATCAGCAACCGCACCACTAAGTCGAATAAAAGGGACATCTAAATGGGGATGACCTCACACTAACGGGCACTACCCACTTAGCCTTGCTGCATACCCCCTGATTTTCAGTCATTCCCGATTGATGAGGCTTGAGGCTAAGCGTTACCTTTTTAGAACATATCACTTAGAATGCTCATCATCCTCTTGACAATGTTCTGGAAGCATTCATCCATACAAGTCTGTCACGGGTTTGAACGAAACCGAAGGCACTACTCCAACTACATCCATTTTGGAATCATGCTCAGGATTAGTAGCAACTATCCCTCACATTTCACCGCTCCACCTTTGACTCCGAACTCGTTTTTCCACGAAAACGTACAAATCAGATCGAAGTGGTTTTTGAGAATTTAATCCCGATCTCGGTCTCTTCGAAACGATCAACGCATTAGGCAATACTGATAGTCGGTTATTTAACTATCAATTAACATTCACAAACAACCACCAAGCATAAATAATTTTTTCAAATTATTTATTAATCCCAAAATACCTTCACAAGATATATTTCCAGTATTTCACCCCTTTGAAAACTGTTTTCAAACCACACTCTTCTCATGGAATGAATTTCCAAATATTTATTTCCATTGGAAACAACAAGTACAAATCTTTAAAATTTTAAAATAATTTATAAACACTTTAAAACATTTAAATTAAAAATTACTTTGATACTTATTCAAAATATATACTTTAAGAATATTTAAAATAAAACTACTTTGTACAATATAAAACTGAATTTCTAACTTTTAAAACATAATACCAAACCACCTTTAAATAATTACTGCTATAAATAGATTAAAAGAGAATACTTACTTTTGAATTCAACATTTAGAAATAATAAGTTTTCTAAACATACTTTTTAAACAACTTAAATCTTTTTGCTTATACCTAAAATTTGTTTGAAACGTACTTGGCTATCCAGGAAAATACGCTTCCTTTTCACATCTTTTAAAAATAAATCACCATTCATTTTTAAACATATTTACCCATTCCTTCAATAAATTCCCACCGTGAATTTATTCTTTCCAATATCCACTGATATATCACTTCACTTTTATAAACCCAGTTTATAAATTCCAAAGTCTCGTCTTCTTTAGAAACATAATTTCAAACTCTAAATCAATTTCCAAATCGATTTCGTATTTTATTCCAAATTGAAATAAATTCCTTTGCTTCCTAAATTTAACTCCAAAACCCGTCAACTTCACTTTTACTTCTTAAATATGATTTAAAAATCTTATTTAACTGAAATATTACTTCCATTTTCTAAATTCCTTCTTTATCCTTTTAAATAAATTTAATCCTTGAAATTTTAAATAAATCCTTCATTCCTTTTAATAATAATACTTGAGTTTTAAATAAAATCACTTATTCCCATTTATCCAAAAATATCATTTCTCAATATTTGGAATTTTATTTATTAGAATTTAAAAAAAAAACTTTAAACTTATTCCAATTCATCCTTTAATTTATCCAAATTCTCTATAATTATCTTACTTAAAGATTTTCTCTTTTATTATCTTTTCAAAATTCAATCTACATATTTTTAATAATTCAGCATTCCCAATTATATTTCATCGAACATAGCATTCAATATTTTCAATCACCACTATAATCTATCTCAGATTATCAAACAAATCCAATCACATAATATTAGAACAAATCTAAATGTTTTGATGAATCCAGTTGGATCCCTCCAACCTATTTCCCTGCATCTACAGATGTTAGCATAATACAATAATACCAATTCCACTTCGAGGTGGAATATCTGGTATATAGGATTATATAATATCATCCGCTATTATGTGGCGCATAGGATCTCATCCGCTATATAATGCGGGAAATCAATCACTCTAAAATATACTATATATTACTATATAGTATACCACACCAAATCAATTCAATCATTCAACCAATTATTTTAATTTAACCATTTAAGTTTAAATAGCAAACCAGAAGAGTGAGATTAACTCACCTTTGATTTTGTTTTGCTATCCGACCCAATCCAGCTCGTTTCTACACAATTTTAGACCTTGTACAAACATTTGTACGGTTTATTAATATTAGAATAAATCAAATAATTCATTACCATTTATTTATTTGATTTACAAAAAAATTGATTTTAAACTAATAATTTCCCTTCTAAAATATTTTAATAACTATAATGAATTAAATAAATTAATTGAACAAATTACTCACCATATCCATAATTATAAACTAGAACAATAAATCTAAAATGTGTATATATATGTTTATTTATTTTTTGAAAACACATACCATTATGAAAATAGTCTTTATAGATTCCAAAAATCTATATACGTATATACCTATAAAAATAATCTGTATTGCCATTTTAAAATTTCAATTTCCTAATTTTTTAGTTTATATATATATATATATAATTTCTGCTTTCTATATATACATATATTTATTAAATTTTAAATGAAAATAGAATCTCTTTCTATCGTGTATATCTCACTAAAGATTTTCCTTAAAACAAAAATGATTTTTATACTTCACTGTAATATATATTTTTCTTCTGAAGATCTGAAATCTCACCTAAAAGTATTCTATTTCCCCTAATATGTATATATTTATTTATATTCTTTAATCGATAAAAATTTATTTATTAAATAAAATTAAGCACTGCAAATACCTCTGCCAAAGCTTCCTAACGAAAACACTTCCAGGCAACAACAGCAGCAACACCGCAGCATCAACGACCAACTGCTCCAACATCTCATCCTTGCCCAAATCGAATGCTCGACTCAGGCCTCAGCTATCCGCTGTCGAACCACGCTTCCTTTATCCACACATACACACGCACCCCTGCTTTCCCCGACGTGCCTCGACAACTGCTGGCGACGCCCCGTCCCTCTTCCTTGTGCTCTCGAACTCCAAAGCGAACCTCGTAGCCTCAGCCAATTCGATCACGCTTCCCGATAAAACCCCCCTCAGGTTGCCAAAGGCCTCATGTGCGGGGAGACGACTCGAAGTCGAGTTCGATCGCCCAATGTCCCCTCTTTCGAACGATCTGATTTCGTTCTTCGTTGTATTATTTGTACATTTTTTCCAAAATTTTCTTTGCTCTGCCATTTCCGATTTAATTTTTGGGGAAGGAAGAAGTGAGGGCTCGGCAATATATTCCTATCAAATTTTTTTTGTTTTAGGGCTGATGTAAATTCAACGGGAAAGATGGGAATGAAAAAATGAAAGAAGAGTTGCATGTTAGGGGAAAAGTAGATTTGATTTGAATAAAGCTTTTGTGAAAATCTTCCTTGACCAGACAGTTATATAAATTATTTAAATATTAAATTTAAACTGTCTCGATAAATGCAACTTAAAATTTTGACATCCTATCAAGGAATGCCGCTATGCGTTTATAATGTTATACCCATATTTCAAACGCAATGGAAAAGGTTTTGAGTCCTAAATCGATCGAATGGAGAAGCTAGCTTTTTGACCCAGTTATTACATTGAATTGTCGATATAGATTTAAGCGCGTTTGTATATTGTACGCTCACACGACAACTCCAAACATTACGAAAATTGAAATCCGATAATAATACCATATTATGGATCCAATGGAACTGGTTTCGTCGAAATCCTAGACTATGCCTCGGAAGGCTATTTTTAGGTCCAATTTAAACGATAAATTCCAAACTTAACGAAACACTTCCAAATCCAATTTTAACACTTTTACTATCTTCCGTACTATCAATATAAGTTTTACAAGCCTATAAAATATTTTTAACAAGCTCGAAACTCAAGATTAAATATTTTACTCAATCTCTCATTATTGAATTAAGTAATTATATTATTCAACAAATTGCTGTATCTAAATTCTGAATAGATGAATCCAAGTTTTCCATATTCAAAACTAATTTATAATTCAATTTATATATTTAAAACCATTTAAATATTCCAAATTCAGAGCCGAAAAATCCGGGTCGTTACAATAGGGCACTGCCTTGATTCTCTTCATATGGAGTGAATGATTTGATGAGGTGAAGCCGCCTTACCCTGCCGATACCTTTGTTGGCCTACGCTTAGGATGTTCCTAAGACTATCTGTGGTTTGAGTCACCTTTTATGTGAGTGCTCCATGTTTTCTGATGAAGGAGAAAGTACTTCACGCCTGTCCTTTGCCTACGACCTTGGTTCTGCGATAAAGTGTAACAGCCTATAAACCCGTACCCCTTAAGTCGACACAATTCACCATCATATTGACTCAAAGTGAACGCAAATACGAACCGTTAGGGTTAAAGAAGAAGGAGGTAGAAGAAGAAATAGAAAACAACATCAGAATCTCTCAAACGCAGCGGAACAACATATAATAGATAAATGACTAATCTTTAAAACAAAAGAATTATATCTATTTATACATTACATCATCAGAGTACAACTAAGTTCATAACATACTATCGGACAGTCATCTTAACCTGTCCTCACAAACAGTCTGTACAGTTAATTAAATGCAGCAGAATAACAATCTACCTGAGCATTATAGTTAAAGAACACCCGAGTCAGTCTGGAAAACCAGCGTGAGAAAATACACTCAGTTGGATTATTAAAATTTTCAAAATCCTTTGAAATCAAAGGTATCTCGTAAGACCAAGCCATAAATAAACATGCCGGGTTTTTACCTTACGATAGCCAAAACATTTTTATCAAATCCATCTGATATTATAATAGTGCCTATAGAAAGTAAAATATAACCTAGCTGAAATGCTTGCATCTCATGTTTCAGCAATAGTTGGGCACAATCAATACCGTACAGGCGCTTATTGCAGATTGGATTCCATACAATGGCAGGGCTACTGGGGTACCGCCCGTCATAGTACGTGGTCTAGATCATCGTACTGAAGATCCCTCTCGATCCCCTGCATCACAAAGCTTGAGCAACCCCTTACTAGATAGTCCAAATAAGTTCACCCCGCAGTTGGGATCAGCAACCGCCACACAGCCGAATATACAAAGGGACATCTAGACAGGGGTGACCTTCCTCTAATTGGTTGCTAGCCACATAGCCTTGTGTGCACCTCCACTGTTTTAGCCATTCGCGGTTGATGAGGGTCGAGGCTAAGCGTTACCTTTTTAGCACACATTCACTTAGAACGCTCATCGTCCTCTTGATGATGTTCTGAAAGCATTCGTCCATACAAGTACGTTCCGGGTTTGAACGGAACCGAAGGCACTACTCTTACTACATCCATTTTGGAATCTCTCTCAGGATTACTAGCGATTAGCCCTTGCACTTCACTGCTCCATCTACGACTCCCAGCTCTTGTCTTCTAAACGAAAACGTTCAAACCAGATCGAAGTGGTTTTCGGGAAATTAATCCCGATCCCGGTCTCTTCGAAACGATCAGCGCATTGGCCATATTGATAGTCGGTTATTTAACTATCAAATAACATTCACAATCAATCCAACTGATTTAAATAATTTTCCAAATTATTTATTACTCAAAAATATCTTCGTTAGATATCTTCTACACTTCAACCTTTTGAAAATCTTTTTTATTTCAAATTTCTTTTCACTCGCGGAATAAATTTCCAAAATTGTTCATTTCCACTGAAAATCACCGTGTACAAATACTTTAGATTTTAGAATAATTTAAATCACTTTATTCTAAAATATACCTTAAACATTTAAATTAAAACTACTTAAACACTTTATCCCAAAATATATATACTTTAAAAATATTTAAAATAAAACTACTTCATAAAATATAAAACTAAATTTTAAAATAAAAGTTAAGCCAAACGAAATTTTAAAATAAGAGTTACGAAATTCTATATAAGTTTTTAAATAAAACTTTAAACCAAACTATCTTTAAAATAAAACTATTTTATAAAATATAAATATTAATAATTATCTTTAAAATCATAATACTAGTGAAACCTTTCAAATAATTACTACTATAATTAATTTTAAGTAAATATTTACCTTTAAAAATTTAAACACTTAAATAATAATTTCTGAAAAACATTCCTTTAAACAACTTTAAAACTTTTAATTTATACTAAAAAAAATTCTTTGAAAATATACTTGGCTTTACAGTTAAATACACTTCTCTTTCACACCTTTTTTTTTAAATAAACCGCTATTTATTTTTAAACAAATTTTCCCATTCCTTTATAAATTTCCACCATGAATTTATCCTTCCAAACATCCACTGATATCTTATTTCACTTTATAAACCCAATTTATAAATTCCAATGTCTCACCCTTCTTCCAAAACACAATTTCAAACTCTAAATCAATTTCCAAATTGATTTCAGATTTTTCATCAATTTAAATAAATTCCTTTACTTACTCAAATTGATTTCAAAACCCATTAATTTCAGTTTAACTTCTTTAAAAATCTTATTTAAACTAAAAATACTAATTTCATACTTTATTTCCGAATTCTTCTCTTATTTCCTTCCAAACCATTTAAATCCTAAATTTAAAAATAATCCTTTATTCCTTTAATTAATATTACTTAAGTTAAAAATCCATTTATTCCTATTTATTCAAAAATCTCCTTTCCATACTTTGGAATTTATTTATTAGAATTTAAAAATCCACTTTTATTCTTTTCCAGTTCATTTACCCTAACCTCTATAATTATTTACTTAAGAATTTTTTCATTTATGTCTCTTTGAAAATCAAATATGTATATTTTTGATAACTCGGCATACCCAAATATATTCAATCAAACCATGGTATTTAATAATTTCAATTACCAATATAATTTATCATAGATTATCAACATACCATATCACAGGATATTAAAACAACCTAGATAATTTTGAGGAATCTAGTTGGATCCCTCCAACCTATTTCCCTGCAGCCACAGATGTTAGCACAATATAAAATACCAATTCCACTTCGAGGTGGAATATCGCGGTATATGGGGTTACATAATCTCATCCGCTGTTATGCGGCCATAGGGTCTCATCCGCTATATAATGCGGAAATCAATCACTCCAATATATACTATATACTACTATGTAATATATCATAACCAATCAATTCAATCATCCAACCAAATATTTAAATTTAACTATTTAAATAAAAATCCAAATGAGTGAGATTAACTCACATTTAATTTTGCATGCAACCCATTTCTAGTACGGCTTGCTTCTTTTCATATTTTCACCTTGCATAAACATTTATATGGTTTATTAACACTTGAAATATATCTAGCAATCAATTACCATTTTAATAAATAAATAATTTATTTCTAACAAATTTTCCTTTAATAAAATATTCGTAGTAAATTAATATATTTTTATTAGATGAGTTAACCACCATAATACATCATTTTAAAATTTAAACAGTAAATTAGAATGGGCAAATGAATATATATTTTAAAATACCTATACTTATAAAAATGAATTATATAGATTTAAAAATCTAATTCTTTATATATAAAATAGACAACCCTCTTTAAAATTCCCTTTCTCATTGTCTGACTGTATATATCTAGCAAGTTCTAATGAAAATAAAGTTTTCTTCCAAACCTATATATGTTTAATTTTAAAATATGACTAACTTAAAAATTAAAAAAATACTTAACTGTTTAAAATTTTCATTACTGTAAAAATATGCTTTATATACATATGTATATATAAATTTTAGAGTAATAATAATGATAATAACAATAATACCTCACTGCAAGCGCTCGTCCACCCAAATCGAACACCCAGTCCAACGAACGTCAAGAGCCACGCCTCCTCCAATGCCTGGAACTGCTCCGCTTGAACCTCGCCGATCGAATGACGCGTACACCCCCAATGTGACACTGGTCCACTCCTCGAACACCAGGTCGCTGCCTAGAGCTGCTCGAACCCCCTCATACGCCATCGTGCCTCGATTGCGACAGATGCCTTCCGGGTCGTTTGATTTGCTGAAGGGAAAGGCCAATTTGGTTTGAAATGATATTTCGATTTAGAGCGAAATGATTTCTTTCGGCCTTATTTTGAACGGTCTGTTTAGATTTCGTTTAAAATTTTCCTTTATTCTACCATTTCTTTTATTCGAAGTTACAGAGCTTGATTTGAACAAAAAAGAAGCGTTCAACATTTTTTTTTGCAGTTGAATTTAATTTTAATTCTTTTGCTTCTGCCATATAAATTTTATTAAGGAGATAGAAAAAAACAACTTGTTTCAAAATCAAGGGAACAAGTGTTTTAAGGAGTGGAACCTGTCAAATCTGCCATTGCATGTGAATGTATAATTTAAATTCAAATCGTCATGGTAAAAGCAACTCAAAATCTCGAACTCCTATCGAAGCATGCCGCAAGGCGTTTTTATTGTTAAACCCCTATTCCGAACACAATGGAAAAGGTTACGAGTCCTAATTCGATCGTATGAAGAAGATAGATTTTTAGACCCAGTTATTATATTAAATTTCGATATAGATTGCAATGCGTTTATCTATCGTACAACCAAACGATCACTCCAAACACTACAAAAATTTAAATCTGATAATAATACACTATTGTGGATCCAATGGAACTAGTTACGTTGAATTCCGAGACTGTGCCCCGAAAGGCTATTTTCAAATACCAATTTAAACAATATATATTTGAAACTAAACTAATTACTTTCAAATTCAGTTTTAACACATCTGTTATCTTTAGTATCACTATTATAAATTTTATAAGCCTTCAATTTATTTTTAACAAGCCTAAAATTCCAGATTCAACAATTTTCCCAATTTCCAGCTATTGATTCAATATTTTAATTATCCAATAAGTAGCGATATTTTAAATTCAAGTTAGAAATTAACTTTAAAATATTTAAAATCAATTAAATATCCAATTTCAAATATTAAAAATTTTGGGTCATTACATTCCTCCTCGCCTAAATAATTTCGTCCTACAAATTACTACTTAAGAGGAATGTTCCAATACGTGTCAACAATTCTCCCAATCCAAATAGTTTTAACAACTTACCAACCATCTTTTTATAAAAGACCCATTATCAACCTTACTAACTTTCCAAACTTCTTCTACTAGTTCCAACCAATATCTCTTACCCACCCATTCAAATTTAAATTTAAAATCCAATTTTAAATTATCAAAATTTTATCAAAATTTTTCTAGCTCCCTAAATTTTTGAAAAATTTCACCAGCGTCTCCTTTGCGTGGCTAGCTCTGTACAACTACGAAATGCCTCTACGGGACCCCAGGTTCCAAAAGAAAAAAAAACCCAAGTGGCTAGAAAAGAAAATCATCAAATTTCATGCAGAAATTTAAACTCATACCTTTCGTTGAAATTCCATTTTATCTTCTGAAATCAAAAATTCCAATTTTTCCTTTTGCTTTTAAAAATACCTGTATCCTATTTAGCAATATTGTCCAATTGCAACATTCAAAATCATTTTGTACATTTCTTTACAAAAGTTTTAATATCTATTTTACTCAAGTCCGTACGTTGCATATATATCATGCATATGCAATACCAAATTCAATCGCTCATTCGATCACACAATTGCACTTTCGAACTAGTATCGTCCACCCGACTTCCTAGTGCGGACTCAGATCTGGTTTCATGATAAGAAACCATCATTCTCCTTGCATAGCCACAAACTATGATAGAGAATCTCCAGAATCAATCAAAAATCCATATCTAGGGTTCGCCGTCGAAAACCGAGCGAAAAATCCCAACTCGGATCGATATAACTACCTCAAAATTTTTCGCTCGAATCTGGATCAAATCGCTATGCGAATAAAATATTATACGTACATCTTACGTATTTGCCCTAATTTATTATTAGCAATATCAATTCTCTTTTTTATTCACACCTATATTGATTTCCATTCACTTATTTACAACCACCCCATTTCCCAACTTCCAGTTTAAATTTCATTCAATTACTAACTTAGTATATTTTCAATACCAAATTTACTTAAGAACTTTCACCCTTAATTTTTCTTATGTTTAATATAAGCATTTTATATACTCTTATATTATTACTTTCACTTTACCATTTGATTTTTATCTACAGTTAATCAATTTGGATTCAAATTCCATATAGATTCAATTTCCATCAATTTACTAATCAATCTCAGATTTCAATACCTTTTCCAAATTTTCATCCAGATTTTCATTTTCAATCCAACTTGAATTCAATTCATCTTCAAACTCTGGATATTGAATTTTTATTCACCTTATCTCAAACCATTCTTAAATAACCATTTCTTTAAATTAGATTAATTAACTAATTTGTTTTTAATCAATTTCAATTTCAAATCAGAATAAATTACTAATTTATTTTCACTTCATTTCCAAACTAAATCTTAAATCAAAATAAAGTTCTATTTCCCAAAACTTATTTCTTTTAGTTTCCTTGAACCATTCTACGATTTCAATTTACTTAACATAATTTAAATTAAATACCATCCCAATATTCACTTTTTAGTTCCTTTGCTTACCATTAAATCAATCAGTACTTACTAAATTTAATTTCAATACTTTGTTTTATTTAGTCCAACTTGAGTAATTTACCCATTTCACATAATTCAACTCTTCGACTTTAATTCCAATATTCAGCTTCAATTCTATATTCTTACAAATGCAAATTCATTGGTCTACCCATAATTTTTTCTCTATTCCATTTACCAACCCGTTTTAAATTGGCTTATCTTTCTAACTTTATTCTCTAGTCACACTTACCTTTATTTGACCCTTTCAAGTTGAATCTTGTTCCACAAATTTCAATTTCAATAAAAAGTTTATTTCTAAACTTTTACTTCCTTTAGTTCCTTCGAAAAAATTTACAATTAACTTCTTGACACAATTTAAATTGATTCCATTATTCAACTTTAATTCTAGTTCTTATTTCTTACAAAAATAAACAAATTTGTTTTCCCAAAAATTTACTTCCAATAAAATAAATTTTTTACATTTATTTACTAGATTCAATTACATTCCATTTCCATTTAAAAAATTTAAACTTCCTTAGGTTTCCAACTTATTTGAATTCCATAAACGTCTTAAATAAGATTCTCGGGTCTTTTAATCAATTACTCAACATTTCAAAATCATTTTTGAAATCAAATATATCCAAAATCCTTCGGCAAATTCACTTATCTTTCTAAATTTCAAAACCAATCCAGTTTTGCAAACAACTCCAATTTAAAATCCTCTTGGCAGCAATTCCTCTCTGGGAAATTCGAAAACGAACATCGATGATGCTGCATTCATCACCGAAGTTATTTTCTAATGATCGAAAGAGTTTAGTGCTTTTTACCTCTTTAAAACATTCTACCAAATATTTTCAAATTCCAGATCTCACCGGATTTCAAATCCAGTTTTAAATATTTTCGAAATAATATCACTGTTATTTCTCCAAAACCTTTGAAAACCACTTTCGAATTCAAAGGAATTTAAATTCCCAAATTTTCAAATTTCAAATCCTTTCAAAAACATTTTCAAATATTTCCCTTGAATTCTATTTCAAATAATAAATTACATCTACAATTTACATTTACAAATCTCATTTGTATATAATTTATTTCTTTACCTTTGGTTAAAATTTTAAATCCTTTATTCAACTTTCACTTAATAATGATAATAATTTAATATTATCATCTCCTAACAACTAAGCAATCATAGATATCTATAATAATTTATGGAAAATTATTTCCTTTATATAAAAGAAATAATTTGGGTAAAATTCTTTCATTACCCTATTTTAAAACAATACTGTGTCGGTTTATCATGCTTAAGAGTTCAGAAACCCCTACCGATCACACGGCGTCCCTTATATCGACCAAAATTTATAAACACTTAACCGATAAGTCACCACAATATAATTTTTTTATATTCACTAACAAATACGCGATTATATCTATTAATACACTCAAACTCATTCTAAAGTACTACGGACTCTGTTGAGTAATCCCCACCAGAGCCTAGGTTCTCGCTTAACCTTCATCTCTGATACCACTGTAACAGCCCATAAACCCGTACCCCTTAAAGTCAACACTATTCTCCATCGTATATACTCAAGGTAAATGGAAATACGAACCGTTAAGGTTAAAGAAGAAGGAGGTAGAAGAAGAAATAGGAAACAACATCAGAATCTCACAGACACAGTGGAATAATATATAATAGATAAATGACTAATCTTTAAAACAAAAGATCTATATCTGTATATACATTACATCATCAGAGTACAACAAAATTCATAACATACAACTGGACAGTTATCTTAACCTGTCCTCACAAACAGTCTATACAGTTAATCAAACACATCAGAATAATAATCAAGTATGAAAGTACGTATTTCCATCCAGCTCGTCTTCTGAGCTCCACAGCATCCCTTCCTGTATTCTATAATACTCGGTCTAACCCGAGCATTATAGTTTAATAACACCCGAGTCATTCTGTAAAACAAGCGTGAGAAAATACACTCAATTGGATTATTAAATTTTTCAAAATCCTTTGAAATCAATGGTATCTCGTAAGACCACGCCATAAATAAACATGCCGAGTTTTTACCTTACGATAACCAAAACATTTTTATCAAATCCGTCTAATATTATAATAGTGTCTATAGAAAGTAAAATAGAATCTAGCTAAAATGCTTGCATCTCACGTTTCAGCAATAGTTGGGCACAATCAAAATCGTACAAGCGCTTATTGGAGATTGGATTCCATACAATGGCAGGGCTACTGGGGTACCGCCCGCCATAGTACGTGGTCTAGATCACCGTACTGAGGATCCCTCCCGATCCTCTGCATCACAAAGCCTGAGCTACCCTTTACTGGATTGTCCGAATAAGTTCACCCTGCGGTTGGGATCAACAGCTGCCACACAGCCGAATATAAAAACGGACATTAGACAGGGTTGACCTTACCCTAATTGGTTGCTAGCCACTTAGTCTTGTGTGCACCTCCCTTGTTTTAGCCATTCTCGGTTGATGAGGCTCGAGGCTAAGCGTTACCTTTTTAGCACACATTCACTTAGAATGCTCATCGTCCTCCTAACGATGTTCTGAAAGCATTCGTCCATACAAGTCCGATCCGGGTTCGAACGGAACCGAAGGCACTACTTCTACTACATCCATTTTGGAATCACCCTCAAGATTAGTAGCGATTAGCCCTTGCACTTCACTGCTCCATCCCCAATTTTTGTGTTCCACACGAAGATCGAAGTGGTTTTTGGGAAATTAATCCCCATCCCGATCTCTTCGAAACGATAAGCGCATTGGCCAATATTGATAGTCGGCTATTTAACTATCAAATAACATTGACAATAAATCCAACGGATTCAAATGATTTTCCAAATTATTTATTACTCAAAAATATCTTCGCAAGATATCTTCTACACTTCAATCTTTTGAAATTTTTTTTTCAAATTTCTTTTCACTCGCGGAATAAATTTCCAAATTTGTTTATTTCCGCTGAAAATACCAACTACAAATACTTTAGATTTTAAAATAATTTAAATCACTTTATTTTAAAATATACCTTAAACATTTAAATTAAAACTACTATAACACTTTATCCCAAAATATGTATAATTTAAAAATATTTAAAATAAAACTACTTTATAAAATATAAAACTAAAATTTAAAATAAAAGTTAAGCCAAACTAAATTTTAAAATAAGAGATTTGAAATTCTATACAAGTTTTTAAATAAAATTTTGAACCAAGTTATCTTTAAAGTAAAACTACTTTATAAAATATAAATATTAATAATTTTCGAAAAACATTCCTTTAAACAACTTTAAAACTTTTAATTTATACTAAAAAATTTACTTTGAAAATTTACTTGGCTTTCCATTGAAATACACTTCTCTTTCAAAACTTTTTTTTAAAAGATAAACCACTATTTATTTTTAAACAAAATTTCCAATTCATTATAAATTTCCACCATGAATTTATCCTTCCAAACATTCACTAACATCTTATTTCACTTTATAAATCCATTTTATAAATTCTTCAGCCTTACCCTTCTTTGAAAACACAATTTCAAACTCTAAATCAATTTCCAAATTGATTTCAGATTTTACTTCATTTTAAAATAAATTCCTTGTTAACTCCTCTTTTTGAGCGACCTAGCGACCTAACTTCATAAGGGACATAAAGATAGGACGATCCTAACGACCTAATGGTGCAGCAAGCATTACGACCTAACGAGGTACAGGACCTAAAGGATTAGATGGTCCAGCGACCTATGACTCAACGAGTTAACGACTTATGTGAAGGCACGACCTAACTACTAAAGGGAGTAAGCGACCTAACACATAAAGCGGCTCAGCAAGTTGAACGACCTAGTGGCTAAATGTACTGAGCGATCTAGCGCACCAACGACCTATGGACTGAGGTGACCTAGCGACCTAAAGGTATACGCGACCTAGCGAGTTAGTAAGGGGAGTGACCTAACAGGGATAAAGTTCTATGGCGAACTAAGGCATTATGACCTAACGACCTAGCGACCTAGCGACCTAGCGAGCTATACAAAACCGAGGTAACTTGTCTTCCTTATGTCATTCCTTCCATAGGTCGCCCACAATCTATGACTTGTTCGAATGATCAAGGTTGCTCCTGTTAGGCCGTAAACCGTGTCTACTAAGTCGCCCACGACCTACGACTTATACCTAAGTCGCTCACGACTTAAACATACCAAAGGAGCTTCCTATGCCGCTTCCTACCTAGGTCGGCCACAACCTATGATTTGCTAGCTTCTCCAGAACGATCATGTGTACCATGTATAAGCCGTAAACGACTCCCACTAGGTCGCGAGCGACCGACGACCTATCCAAGGTCGTTTGCGACCAACGACCTAATGCCGAACTCTCCTATAAATACCCTACCTACTCCAACTAAAAAGGGGATCGTTTTGGGCTCATTTCTGGAACACCGATGCTCTGCTGAATTCCCGACTCACTCGACACTTCAAACACGAAAGACATCTCAACAAACTTCAAGAGGAAATCTAACACCATCAACATGGATTCAAAGAATTCTTCTACATCGGAGTTCTAGTTGTTTGTCTCATCAGTATTGTAATTGAAGATTGTTGTAAAGTTGTAATCGATTCAGTAATAAAGAGGATTAAAGTGGACGTAGGCTTAACCTAAAGCCGAAACACTATAACACTGTTGTCTTTTACTGCTTTCTCTGTGACTTTTCTACTTGTTTTTAATTCCCGTGTTCACTGGTGGTGCTTTCACTTAATCTCTACATACACCGGAGCGTTAGCGTTCAATTTTTAGCATTGACATTTTTGGTGCTTTCACAGGAATCCAACTCAGGCTATCTTCGTCATTGCTTCGCAAAAGTATGTTGAAAGGATCTCTCTCAAAACCAGAAGTCTATCAGAGATAATGGCTCCTGGAAGAAAGCGTGGATCTACACGACCTAGTAATGTCCATGAAAATACTACCACTTCTCCTTCATCAAGTCAAGCAGCACCAAGTGCCGGAATTACACGAGCAGAGTTAGATGCTGCAGTATCCGGATTATACCAGTAGATGGAAACTCAGAATGCTTTAATGCTAGAGAGTTTAAATGCATTGCTCGGAGCTAACCGTCAACTGGTGAATAATGAAGAAAACCTTGCAGATGATGTTCATGATCCTGAAGAGAGGAACATTCCTCAAAGAGCAGCTAGCCCCGTCAAAGAAACACCTCCTCAAGTTGGAGGATCGAGACCACAGCCAACTCTCCGCGAACGTTTGTCCAGACAAACTTCCGAGAAAATGGCCGAAGTCTGTCCTGCAGATCCTTTAAATGATGAGGAATATCTTTCGGGCATGGTGCGACAAATCATGAAAGAAAGCATACAAAGGGATGAAGATGAGACGGAATGGGGATTCTCTCCGAGCAAAACTCCGTTCACTGAAAAGATTCTAAAGGCGGAATTCCCAAGGAAGTTTGTTCCTCCTACCATCTTGGCCTATAAGGGAACAAGCGACCCCAATCAATTCCTGTATAAGTATGATTGGCGCATGACTGGTGCTAGAGCATCTGATGAGATCAAATGCCGGTACTTTCCGGTATACTTGGAAGGAGTGGCTCTGCTCTGGTTCACAAAGCTTCCGGTCCGATCCATAGAACATTTCGCTGATTTGACTCGGAAGTTTAAAGAGCAATTCAGGTTGTACACTTCAAAGGCAAAGGATATTATACTGCTGTCAAGCTTGGAACAGAATCCTGGGGAATCTATCAGGTCTTACTTGAACCGCTTCAACATAGCTTTGGCTGAAGTGGAAGATGCAGAGCCACGAATGGTCTTGACATACCTGATGGGGGCAATTGACAAATGAAGCGAATTTGGGAAGTGGCTGAAAATTAAAGAACCGAATTCACTTGAGAAATTCTATAAGAAAGCTGATGAATTCATGCGCTTGGAAAGCCTTCGGGCACCAGTTAAAGTGGCATTGACAGAGGTTAAGGATAATACTGCTGCCCCTGTCAAAAAGGAATGCAGAAGTCAGAAAAGGGAGAACAATGGTGGGAAGAAACAGAAAGATATGAAGAAACCTCGCTTTTTAAAATCTTCAGATTTCACTCCTTTGACCGACACTCTGGAGAATATCTTCTTTGCTACCAAAGATGCGGTAGAATATCCTAAACCGCCTGAGATGAGAGTTAACAAAAAAGCTGCTCAAAGTGGGAGATTATGTCGGTTTCATAATCAACCGGGTCGTGATACCAACGAATGTCACCATCTGAAAAATTTAATTGAAGAACTAATGAGAGAGAACAAGTTGCAGCAATATGTTAAGAGAAGTAGAAATGACCCAACTTCGTCTACTGGGGGTCAGCCACTTCCTGCTCATCCATCTAGCTCGGGTGAGAGGAATACTGTGCATGAATCAAAAAGGCCTGTTATTAATGTGATTACAGGAGGTCCTCACCCAGCAGGCAGAAGCTGGGGCGAGATGGAAAGATATGCCCATTCCTTGAAGTACGCACCAACAGAAGAAAGTGTTTTTGTGCTAGAAGATGCTGCACCTTTTTGAAGCAGGAGAAAACTTTTAATGATGATATTGTCTTCAGAGCCAGGGACTCAATGGGCATTGAAGCTCCGACCATGGATCCCTTAGTCATCTCTGCAGGCATTGGGCCGCCTATTGTGAGAAGAGTGCTTGTAGATTTTGGCGCTTCTTGCAACATTTTCTTCAAAAAGACATTCGATCAAATGAAAATCCCAATGGCTGATGTTCAGGCCTTGTCTCAGATGATTGTTGGTTTCACTGGGGAACCGAAGCAACCCATTGGAACTATCGACTTGTTCGTAGGGCTTGGAGAGGGGCAGAAAAAGGTAGTTCGGAAACAGAATTTTGTAATTGTTGATGAATTTTCTGCCTACAACGCCTTCCTGGGCCGACCAACTCTTGCGGCTTTTAAGGCAATTCTCGCCCCGTGGTGCCTTACTATGAAATTTCCCACAGATAATGGCGTTGGAGTTATTAAAGGGGATCAGAATGCTGGGCGAGAATGTTATCTAATAGATTTGCGAGAAGTAAGGAAGAGAGAGATAGGAAAAGTGCTGCAGCCCCAGTCCGCATCAAAGAACCAACGTTGTAGCAATTATAGGGTGGCCCCTGTACTAGCGAGCGTAGCGGGGCACGAAGAGAAATGGATCCCAGAAAAGCTAGTGCAGGGGAGAATAGAGTGGTGCCAGTTTAAGTACTGGTGCCAGTACCTGTTGACCCGAAAGATCCGAACAAAGTAGTGAATGTGGGTTTGCAACTTAATGTGACAGTTCAAAATTCCTTAATATCATTCTTGAAGGCGAATCTGGACGTATTCGCTTGGACTCATGCTGATATGTGCGGAATATCTCCAGAAATTGCAGTACATACTTTGAATTTTGATCCGAAGTTTACACTGGTAAAATAGAAAAGAAGAACCCAGGGTCCTGAAAGGTCAGCAGAATTGAAAGAAGAGGTAGACCAGCTTATGGAGAATGGTTTCATCAGGGAGTCTACTTATCCGAATTGGGTTTCAAATCTAGTACTAGTTAAGAAAGCTAATGGGAAATGGAGAGTTTGCATTGACTTCTCAGATTTAAACAATGCCTGCCCCAAAGACTACTTCCTGTTACCCAGGATAGATAAGTTGGTGGATGGAACAGCGGGGCGTGATTTGTTGTCTTTCATGGATGCTTACTCTGGATACAACCAGATTATGATGCATGAGACGGATCAGGAGGATACAAGCTTCATCACCGATGTTGGTCTCTACTGCTATAGAGTCATGCCTTTCGGACTTAAGAATGCAGGGGCAACTTACCAAAGATTCGTCAATGCTATGTTCAAACCGCAGATTGGCAGAACTATGGAAGTTTATGTTGACAATATGTTTGCAAAGTCAAAGAAAGCGGTGGACCATATGGACCACTTGGCGGAAATGTTTGCAATCCTACGAAAGTACGGAATGAAACTTAATCCTTTGAAATGTTCGTTTGGGGTGGAGTCCGGAAAATTCCTGGGTTTCATTGTGAGTGCCAGGGGCATTGAAGCTAATCCTACTCAGATTGCAGCCTTAAAAGAAGTAAAAGCTCCTAGAACGAAGAAGGACCTACAAAGTCTTAATGGAAAAGTCACAGCCTTGAGTCGATTCATATCCAAAGCCACTGATAAATGCATTCCATTATTTGATGCACTGAAGAAAGGAAGGAAGAATTTTGACTGGACTCCTGAATGCTAGAAAGCTTTCGATGAGTTGATTCGTCATATGGAAACGCCTCCAGTACTTTCTAAGCCCGACGATGGTGAGGATCTTTTCGTATATTTGGCAATCTCATCCCATGCTCTTAGTGCAGCGTTGGTACGGGAAGACGCAAAAATTTAGCGCCCGGTTTATTATATCAGCAAGAGATTCACCGGAGCAGAGATGAATTATTCAAAATTGGAAAAGCTCGCCTATTGTCTACTGATTGCATCAAGAAAGTTGAGGCCGTATTTCCAAGCACATCCTATCAAAGTCCTCACTGATCAACCCCAAAAGCTAGTCCTGTTTCGTCCTGAGAATTCGGGTCGTCTTCTGAAGTGGAATATTGAACTCAGCCAATACGACATCACTTATCATCCCCGGAGAGCAATCAATGGATAAGCTTTGGCAGATTTCATCACAGAATGTACAGATAAAGGTGTTTGTTAGGAAGAAGTAACTGATAATCCCCCAATCCGATGGAAATTTTATGTTGATGGTGCAAGAAACGATTACTGTTCCAGAGCTGGGGTTGTGCTTGAAACCCCTGAAGGGCAGTCATTGTGCTATGCGTTGAGATTGGAATTCCCTTCGACAAACAATGAAGCAGAATATGAAACTCTTATTGTCGGCTTGAGAATTGCTAAAGAATTGAATGTCAAAGTGTTGCAGATCTTTAGTGATTCACAGCTTATTGTATGTCAAGTCAAGAAAGAGTTTCAAACTAAAGGAAGAAATCTACATGCTTATTTGTCAAGAGCCTGGGAACTTCTCGATGATCTTGACCATTATACGATAAGTCATATATCCCGGGAGGAGAACATGAAGGCAGATTCTCTCGCGAAGTACGCAAGCATTGGTGAAGCTCAACTATTTGGATTGGTTCATGTGGAAGTCCTGTCATCTCCAAGCACTGATGAGATGGACATTGACTAGATCATGACTATATCTCAAGAGCAAGAATCATGGATGACTCCGATAATGAAATATCTACTCAACGGCTCTCTACCAGAAAGTTCAAAGGAACGACAAAAGTTGCTAAGAAAAGCCTCTATATACATAATTCAAGATGGCCGATTGTACAGGCGGGGATTCTCAATGCCATTACTACGATGTGTGACCAAGGAAGAAGCTAAGACAATTCTAGCTGAAGTACACGGAGGAGAGTATGGAGACCATTCAGGTGGTCAAACTCTAGCAAAGAAAATTCTCCGTTATGGGTATTTTTGGCCAGATATTAATCGTGATGATGCAAGCTACGCCCGAAAATGTGAGCGACGCTAGAGATTTGCAAAAATCCCAAGAGCACCTTCCACTGAGATAACACAAATGGTCAGCCCGTGGCCATTTGCTATTTGGGGAATAGATCTCATCGGGTCTTTGCCAACTGCCAAATCCGGAATCAGATATGCTATTGTCGTAGTTGATTATTTTACTAAATGGGCTGAATCTGAACCATTAGCTACTATTACCACTAAAAAAGATGATAAACTTTGTAACTAAGAATATCATTTGCAGGTATGGTGTGCCTCAAAAGATAATCATAGATAATGGAACCCAATTCGAAAGTGAAGAGTTCCAAGATTTTTGCAAGCGATTCAAGATCCAGAAAAGCTTCTTAGCAGTGGCTCATCCGCAGGAAAACGGGCAAGTGGAAGCAGTAAACAAAATTATCAAATCAACCATCAAAAAACAGCTCGAAAAAGCGAAAGGTGGTTGGGTCGATAAGCTTCCACTAGCGCTATGGGCATATAGAACTACCCACAAAACTGCGACTGGGCGCACTCCATTTTCATTAGCATATGGATTAGAAGCAATGATTCTGGTGGAAATAGAAGTCCCTTCACATAGAAGAATTCATTTCAACCAAGCTGAAAACGAAGAGTTGCAACTTGAAGCACTTGACTTCCTAGATGAAAAAAGGGAAGAGGCTCAACTCAGAATTGCAGCCCATTAGCAAAGAATTGCCAGGCATTTCAATTCCAAAGTCCGCCAAGGCAGCTTTGAGATTGGAGATCTAGTCTTGAAAAGGGTCATGACAGCAACAGTAGTGTTTGCGCCAAACTGGGAAGGGCCATATGTCATAGGCCAAAAACTTCTTGATGGCACTTTCAAACTGACAATTGTCGAAGGAGATCCAATTACAAAGCTTGGAACAGCAATCATTTGCGTCCATATTTTACTTAAAATCTTGGCTTAAGTTTGTAAAAAGAATTATGAATGTATGATTCTTGTATTGAAAGCCATTGTAAAGCGAGTGCAAGTGAATATTAAGAAATATAAAGTGGATGTAGGCCTAGTTCTTGGCCGAACCACTATAAATCTTGTGTTCTCTACTGCTTGTTTTATTTCGATATATAAAGTACTTCAATTGTATTGCTAAAATGTTGATTTAATATTGCAGGCTATTAAAACAAAGCTTACCCATCATAAGACCAAGCGATCCCTGACATCACTCAACAAATGAATATCTAGCCACAAAAATTCCAAATTCAAATCCTACACAAGAAGTGCTTCAAGCAAACAGTTAGTGGTTCCGCCAGAGGTAGACCCTTCCTAACCAATTGTGATCATTTGTGCAAACAAACATTCGATTAATTAGCCTGTGTCTATCCATGCGAACTCATTTAACAATGAAGCACACTTCTTTGGATAGAATAAGCTACTTGCAAAAGAAAGGAATGTGCGCTTGGAAATGATAATAGGAAACCGCTGATATGAGCAAATGGCGAAAAGACATGGGCGAGCAGGAAGCAAACAGCAAAAGACCTCCTCGGAGGCACAAGCCCTTTTCGGAGGCACAACTCTTCAGAGGACAAAGATATCTAATGGGACTTGCCAGAAAAAGAGAGTTCTCTTTCTCGATAGAAAGTTGTGGACTGACCGGTGGCACAGGACACTCGTTAACTAGCTGAGAACGTTTGTGCAAACAAATAATCCAAGTTACTTGTGTCCGCCCCGTGAATCCATCCAACCGAGTGAAGGAAACTCCAAACTTCCAGGCAAAGGCCCTACTCGGAGGCACGCATTCCACCGAGATCTGAAATAAAACTTCACAAGTGCTGGAATGTGAAAAGCCCTCTTCGGAGGCCCATTTCACCATAGTTGAAATGCTAAAAGACCTTTAATGGGACTAGCCAGAAAAAGAGAGTTGTCTTTCTCGATAGAAAGTTGTGGACTGACCGGTGGCACAAGACACTCGTTAACTAGCTGAGAACGTTTGTGCAAACAAACAATCCAAGTTACTTGTGTCCGCCTCGTGAATCCATCCAACCGAGAGAAGGAAACTCCAAACTTCCAGGCAAAGGCCCTACTCAGAGGCACACATTTCACCGCGATCTGAAATAAAACTTCGCACGAGTCGAACTGTGAAAAGCCCTCTTTGGAGGCCCGCTTCCCAACGGACAGGGAAAAAATAAATGCCTCTCCCCAGAGGCAGAAAAGAAAAGCCCTCTCCCCAGAGGCACAATTACACCAAAAAGCCCTCTTCCCAGAGGCATAATTAAACAATAAAGCCCTCTTCCCAGAGGAATAATCAAACAGAAGCCCTCTTCGGAGGCACAAACAGGTCGAAACCCTTTTTCGGAGGCCCACTGTACCACGAAGGAAAATTCACTTGCCAAAATAAAAGTGACTTTCTCCAAAGGTGAAGTGTAAAAACTTCGCAAAAAAAAGAGAAAACTTCTCCAATACGAGGCGTATTCTACTAAATCAGAAAAATATTTCCTTAAAACGGAAATATTATCCTATAAAGTACAGATGCAAACCTCCTTCAAATGGAAAAGTTGTTCTCTAAAGAAAGAGCACAAGTCTTCTCGAAACAGAAGAGTTGTTCTCCAAAATTCTGCCAATGTGAAAGAGATTGCAATAAACCATGGTATGGGGGCAATATAATATAGTCGCAGAAATAAAAACAATGCTCAAGCAACATACCATAGGTTTACTGCAACATCACACAGGGAAAATAAAGAAACTTGTATAAAAAAAAGAATAAATGCATTCTCAGATATAGATAGAAGTTTGTATAAGTAAAAGAATCATTTTATTCCATACTATAAATTTTTTATATATGTGCAGGTTTCAAAACAAAAGAAGGCGGGGACCGGTACCCGCACAATCGTCGGTCAACATAAGTCTTTGTATATAAAAGAAAAAACGAAAAGCAAGACAAGAAGCATACGTCCCAAGCCCATCATTTCTTCTTCCTGCCACCTTTCGAGCCTACGCCTGGCCGGATGATCAAATTTTAGGACCGGCTTGTGAGAGTAGGGGAAGAAAGTGGAAGAGGTCCAATTGGACGTTCTTCTGTTTTTTCCTCGCCAGCAGAAGCTTCTCTCTTTTTCTTTGAGACTCCGCGTTTCCCCCTCTTCTTAGAAGAAGATTCACTGCCCGGAGAGAAAAGTGTGGATAATGTTATGTCATCAAAAGCAGTCTGTTCTGGAGTTCTCTCGCCTTCTTCAGGTTCTTCGACCTTCTGTTCTTGAGAAACGACCGGGTCATCCAAGCCTTGAAGAGCTTCTATCCGCTCCTCTTGTGACCCCGGTCGAGAAACGAAAGGGGGAGTAATCTGAAGAGGCAGAGAGGAAACAATTGGAAGAGGGGAAGGCTGAGCAATACTTGGTGCTTTCTCTACATGAGAAGAAAAGTTAAAGTCAGTGTTCCTCATAAAAAGAGGGGATAATGGCTCATCGACACTTAAGAAATAAGCAAGAAGCTCATCGAACACGGTCGAAGCGAACAAGCAGTCCACTTGAGCGAGATCAACGTTGAGGTTACCTGGAGAAGTAGACTTTACTATGTCAACTTCAAAGTCCTACGCTTCAGCGCTTTCTTGAGTCTCATCTCCAGTGTGGGCTATGACACTTTCAATAATGGCTTTTAGCAGGAGGAGGAGAATAGGAACAGGAGCCGGCAATATCGATATCGGCCGAAACTGAAGGTAGTACTGGGTCGGTTGACATTGTCTTTCCTAAATGTTCTCCTTCTGTCGTTTCAGCTCTCTCTTTGGCAAGTTGCTCCTTTCCCCTGGCAAGAGCGGCACATGCATCATCATCTAGATAATGCACCATTAAATCTACTTCGGCATATTCGGCTCCTCCAAACATATCAAGTATGGCCTCCCACACTTTGGCCAAAGTGATTTCATATGCCGGCCGCAAAAACTTAAGGCTACCGCGCCCCAAAACGCTATGGATGTAAAAGTCGAATAGAGTGGAGATGACTTTAGCTTTAATTGCCATAGGAGATTCATCGGCTGCAGCTTTGCAGAAAATAGCTTCATCATGCTCTTCTCAACTTCAGAAAGTCGAATTTTGCGCAGTTCAATCTCCAAGTTCTGGGCGTTGGTTTTCTCTCGAAGTTGAGCAACATTAGCCCGGTAGCTTTCTACAGCTTGCTGCTGCGCTTCAAATTTGGCTTCAACATCTCTATGCGCCGCATGAGCGTCTCTCACTTGTTTTTGAAGCACTTCCTCTCTTTGAGAGTAGGAAGTGGAAGAAGTGGCGAGCTCTTCCTTAAGGTTTTCAACTTCTGCTTCAAGTTTCTCATTATAAGTGGCTATGCTCCTCATTTCCGCATCATGCTGCTCAAGAGTTTTCTGCCATTCAGATTTGTCATTTTCCATTGTTAGCATGGCTCAAGATTTGCACGATTTACCCTCTGAAGCTCGTCGACGAGCTTTTGCCAACCCGACATTCTCTCAATATCGAGTTTGACGGCATCAAGATTGCGCAGCATAGCTTGCTTGTCAATCGGGACCAAATCAAGGTCAAAGCGCACTCTCTTCAAGCACCAATGCGGAAACCGACTTTGAAGAGTGGTCGGGCCTTGTCCAACCTGATATGAGGGCCTGCCAATAATTGTTTGAATATCAGTACGATTAAGGGCAGGAGATTGAGAAGGTACAGGAGCAGCGGGCCTTTCAGGAAGTTCGGACGCCGGCTTTTCGCCATGTTTGGCCCTTTTACTCGCATCTTCAGGGATATGGCTTTTCCCTTTATCATCACGAGATTTCCGTTTATGAGAATCATCTTCCCTCTGGGAAGAATCATGTCGCTCATCTTGTCTTTCATGGCGTTCTTCATAGGCGAGCCTTTCACGAGCCTTCCTCGCAGCTCTTTCTTTGTCATTTTCCCAAGAGGCAGGGAGATGCCTCCTGGGGTCATAAGCACCGCGCTTCCCATAACGCTGGAAATCGTCGTAGTAAGAGCCACTTCTTTCATTGGAGAATCTGAAAATGAAGAAAAGATAAACTCAGAAATCTTGAAAGCAAGAAAGTTGAACGCATATAAGTGCTGAAAAGTCCTAAGTGTGTGTAACATGCATACTACGTGCGTCGAATCACGAACCACTCCTGGGTTGGGAGGAGATGATGGACTTAACAGCCAGTGTCAACTCTTGGGCTGATGGAGTTTGTTGCAGAACGAATGTCGCTTCGACTGCTGGAGAAGTAACTTTAGCAGTGATAGGATGATCTTTAAAAAGCTCCTGTGAAGTAATCATCAGGTCGCTCAACCCCTCAAAAGTATCATCACCGCTCTGCCTAGCAGGACTTGTTCTCTCAGCTCCTTCGTCACCAGATTTCCCGGGTTGTTGAGGAGGCTCCTCTTCTTCGATGACCGGGGCAAGTGCATGTTTGCCGAATGACCCCGCAACATCAATTGAAGTAGAACACTTTACCAAGGAAGCCTCAATAGTATGTTCTTTTGGTGTAAGTTCTCCAACGGGAACTGGGGCATCCGATGTTTTTATTGGAGAGTCGGGGACTTCATGAGTTTGGGTAGAACGAGAAGGGTGCAAAAGCCCATATTGGTGCAGAAGTTAATCTTTCAGCAAAAACTTAATACTTCTTTCTTGAACCGGCACAGCACTTAATCTATCAAAAGTCGCCTTGTGACTGGGATTTCTAGAGGGAGGAGGAAGTGCTGTAAAAGAAAAGAATGACGTTAGCACATAGCGATTCGGATCTTGAAAAGCTTAAAATGAAAGAACGGGGATGAGCAATCTTACTTCCTATTCTCCAGATGGCATAAAACCCTGGGAGGCAGCGAACGAAGAAGAACTGATTCAGAAAACCGTGAGCACTTTTGGAAAGACCGGTAATAAGTTTACAATTTCTGGCACTTCTCACGAGTATGATGGAGGGGTGGTCTTTATTCTTTGCGAATGTGCACAAATAGCAAATTTCTTCGAAGCTCAGAAGACGGTTAAATGTCATCCTGAATAGAATGCACAATCCCATCAGGATGGCGTAGCCATTGGGATGCAGTTGAAAGGGAGAGATGGTTAGTCGGAGAAGGAGTTGTTAAAGAAATTCATTGAAAGGAGGAATGGCACCACAAAGGCACATCTGACGGTTGACTGCGACAAAACCGAAAGGCGGCCTGTCAGCGGTATCATTTGGCCTAGGGAGAATAGCATCCGCTTTGGCAATCCCAAATTGAATACGTAATTGGATGAATGCCCGCTGACTGAGGGTAGTTGGAGTTCTTTCCAGAGGATTATCCAAGGGGATGGCTATCGGGAAGACTCCTTCATATTGCTCTTTGATCTCTTCTTGAGAAGACATTCTACACAAGGAACTGGATATTCAAATATGAAGGTGCACGTTTCCTAAATGTGTGAAGTGTTGTGCAAAACTAATAAAACGACAAGCAAATATAACTGAAATTAAACCAGTTAATAGTTGTCAGTTAAAAAGCTTCAGGCTTGTTGTTTTAAGTTCAAGTACAGTGTTGAAGCAAACTTATTAGCTTTGGTTGATTAATTCAACATTGCTTTAATACTTCACTTGAGTTTGTTGATTCACATCATTTCATATAATTTCTTTAAGTTGATCATCTTTTATCGACTAATCTGTCATTCGATGTGGGCTATCATTGACAGTATATTCGCCCTAGTTTTCTGCAAAAGTTGTGTTCAGCAGGTTGTTAGCTTACAAGTGAATATAATCTGTTAAGAAGTACAGCAAGGTCATGCAAGTTATCTTGGCAGTTCAAATGAATAATTCAAGTTAAAGTGCTGTCAATCAAAGTTCAAACAGTGTAAAGTCCAGACAGGTTCAAAGTTCAAGCAGTTCATTCTAGCAATTCAAGTTAGGAGTACAATCAAATTCTATCAAAATTCTGAAGCTTTCAAGTTTTGTTCAAGTCCTTAAGTCACAATCCGAGTCAAGAAGTACTCTAAGTCCTAGGTCGCTCATGACCTAACATGTTGGGTTGAAATTGGTCTAGGTCGCAAGAAGCCACTCGCAGTGAAGATTGTTCAAGACCTAAGTCGTCCACACGACCTAGGCACTAAGCTGTTCACACGACCTAAAAACTAGGTCGCTCACGCGATCTAAAGTTTAAGTCGCATTATTAATAAAGCAAATTTGTCAAAGTTCTAGCTCGGCCGTGACCTACAACCTATGCCGCACAAAGTTAGGTCGTTGGTTTTATACGTCGTCCTGCTTGGAGTTCATATGCTATTCTGGCAAGTTAAGACACAACAAGGCCGCGAGTTACATAAGTCGAACTCTTCTAAGTTACGTTGTTCAAGTCAAGACAGTGGATATTTTGTTAAGTGCTAAGTCGCCTACGCGACCTAAGAGTTAAGTCGCGCCGATTCTTTGAGCCGTTTGCCGAGCTTAGTCTCGTGGTTCCTGTTCAAACTGCTAAGGCCCTAGGTCGCTCGTTCCTCCTCAATGTGTCAATTTGCCTAATTCTTAGCTCCTAACCCGTTAACCCGTTAACTTCTCCACCAACAAAAACCCTCGTCTCTCCATACTGCCGAATCACCATAAAGACCGATTCGAATCACCTCGAAATCACTACAAATCCAATGCACCGCCGTTTTATCTCAAATAACAGCAACAACATGATCGATGGCAGTTGCAGATCAATCAAAAAATGGTTCGTAAAGAAACACGGCACAAAAAGTGGTTTGGAATCCGAAAACAGGAGGGTCAGAAGATCGATGATAAGTGTAGTTGAGCAACAACAAGATTCACTTACTTAATGTGATGAGATGACAATCAAAGCAATGAGTAGATTCGCTTCAAAAATTTTCGAGCTCAAGAGTGGCAATGGCGGCGGAAGTAAGCAACTGAGTGAGGAGGAAGAAACGAGTTAGCAATTTATATGGAACAAAGAGAAGGAGACAAAGGGGTTCGCGAGTTTGTAGAAGTCTTAAGTCGCTCACGACCTAACGGAATTAGATCGAAGCACACGACCTATGACATAGGCCTGTACTTCGAGGGGCAACTGTTAACTCCTCTTTTTGAGCGACCTAGCGAACTAACTTCATAAGCGACCTAAAGATAGGACGGTCCTAACGACCTAATGGTGCAGCAACCATTACGACCTAACGAGGTACAAGACCTAAAGGATTAGATGGTCCAGCGACCTATGACTCAACAAGTAAACGACTTATGTGAAGGCACGACCTAACTACTTAAGGGAGTAAGCGACCTAACACATAAAGCGGTTCAGCAAGTTAAACGACCTAGTGGCTAAATGGACTGAGCGATCTAGCGCACCAACGACCTATGGACTGAGGTGACCTAGCGACCTAAAGGTATACGCGACCTAGCGAGTTAGTAAGGGGAGCGACCTAACATGGATAAAGTTCTACAGCGAACTAAGGAATTATGACCTAACGACCTAGCGACCTAGCGAGCTATATAAAACCGAGGTAACTTGCCTTCCTTATGTCATTCCTTTCCTAGGTCACCCACGATCTATGACTTGTTCGAATGATCAAGGTTGCTCCTGTTAGGCCGTAAGCTGTGTCTACTAAGTCGCCCACGACCTACGACTTATACCTAAGTCGCTCACGACTTAAACATACGAAAGGAGCTTCCATGCCGCTTCCTACCTAGGTCGGCCACGACCTATGACTTGCTAGCTTCTCCAGAACGATCAAGTGTACCATGTATAAGCCGTAAACGACTTCCACTAGGTCGCGAGCGAACTACGACCTATCCAAGGTCGTTTGTGACCTACGACCTAATGCCGAACTCTCCTATAAATACCCCACCTACTCCAACTAAAAAGGGGATCTTTTTGGGCTCATTTCCAGAACACCGATACTCTGCTGAATTCCCGACTCACTCGACACTTCAAACACGAAAGACAAATCAACAAACTTCAAGAGGAAATCTAACACCATCAACATGGATTCAAAGAATTCTTCTACATCGGAGTTCTAGTTATTTGTCTCATCGGTATTGTAATTGAAGATTGTTGTAAAGTTGTAATCGATTCAGTAATAAAGAGGATGAAAGTGGACGTAGGCTTAACCTGAAGCCGAACCACTATAAAACTGTTGTCTTTTACTTCTTTCTCTGTGACTTTTCTACTTGTTTTTAATTCCCGTGTTCACGGGTGGTGCTTTCACTTAATCTCTACATACACCGGAGTGTTAGCGTTCAATTTTTAGCGTTAACATTCCTTTACTTACTCAATTTTATTTTAGAACCCATTAATTTCAGATTTAACTTCTTTATAAATCTTATTTAAACTAAAAATACTAATTTCATACTTTATTTCAGAATTCTTCTCTTATTTCCTTCCAAACCATTTAAATCATGAATTTAAAAATAATCCTTTATTCCTTTAATTAATATCACTTAAGTTAAAAATCCATTTATTCCTATTTATTCAAAAATATCCTTTTCCATACTTTGGAATTTATTTATTATAGTTTAAAAATCCACTTTTATTCTTTTCCAATTCATTTATCCTAACCTCTATAATTATTTACTTAAGAATTTTTTCTTAAATGCCTCTTTGAAAACCAAATCTGTATATTTTTGATAACTCGGCATACCCTAATATATTCAATCAACCATGATATTTAATAATTTCAATTACCAATATAATTTATCATAGAATATCAACAAACCATATCACAGGATATTAAAACAATCTAGATAATTTTGAGGAATCCAGTTGGATTCCTCCAACCACAGATGTTAGCATGATATAAAATACCAATTCCACTTCGAGGTGGAATATCGCGGTATATGGGGTTATATAATCTCATCCGCTATTATGCGACGCATAGGGTCTCATCCGCTATATAATGCGGGAAATCAATCACTCCAATATATACTATATACTACTATATAATATATCACAACCAATCAATTCAATCATCCAACCAAATATTTAAATTTATCTATTTAAATAAAAATCCAAATGAGTGAGATTAACTCACCTTTGATTTTGTATGCAACCCATTTCTAGTCTAGCTTGCTTCTTTTCAGATTTTGACCTTGTATAAACATTTATATGGTTTATTAACACTTGAAATATATCAAGCAATCAATTACCATTTTGATAAATAAACAATTTATTTCTAACAAATTTTCCTTTAATAGTATATTCTTAGTAAATTAATATATTTTTATTAGATGAGTTAACCACCACAATACATTATTTTAAAATTTAAACAGTAAATTAGAATCGGCAAATGAATATATATTTGAAACAATCTATACTTATAAAAATGAATTATATAGATTTAAAAATCTAATTCTTTATATATAAAATCTAAACCCTTTATAAAATTCCTATTCTCCATATCTGACCTATATATATGTAGTAAGTTCTAATGAAAATAAAGTTTTCTTCCTAACCTATATATGTTTAATTTTAAAATATGACTAACTTAAAAAATTTAAAAAAACTGCTTAACTGTTTAAAATTTTCTTTACTGTAAAAATATGTTGTACGTATATATGTATATATAAATTTTTGAAAAATAACAATAAAAATAAAAATAATGATAATAATACCTTACTGTAAGCGCTGGTCCACCCAAATCGATCACCTAGTCCAAAGAACGTCAAAAGCCACCGTGCCTCCTTCAATGCCTGGATCTGCTTCGCGCGAACCTCACCGATCGAAAGATGCACACCCCCCCAATGTGACGCTGGTCCACCCCTCAAACCGTCGGTCGCTGCCTACAGCTGCTCGAATCCCTCCCCCATACGCCATCATGCCTCAATTGCGACAGATGCCTTTCGGGTTGTTCGATTTGCTGATGGGAAAGCCGAATTTGGTTTGAAATGATATTTCGCCTTCTTCGATTTCGAGCGAAATGATTTCTTTCGGCCATATTTTTAACGATCTGTTTAGATTTCATTTAAAATTTTCCTTTATTCTGCCATTTCTTCTATTTGAAGTTATAGAGCTTGATTTGAACGAAAAAGAAGGGTTCGACATTTTTTTCTGTGGTTGAATTTATTTTTAATTCTTTTGCTTCTGCCATATAATTTTTATCAAGGAGACAAAAAAAACAACATGTTTCAAAATCAAGGGAACACATGGTTTAAGGAGTGGAATGTGTCAAATCTGCCATTACATGTGAACATAATTTAATTTCAAATTCAAATCGCCGTGGTAAAACAACTCAAAATCTCAAACTCCTATCAAGGCATGTCGTAAGGCGTTTATAATGTTAAACCCCTATTCCGAACACAATGGAAAAGGTTTCGAGTCCTAATTCGATCGTATGGAGAAGATAGCTTTTTAGACCCAGTTATTATATTAAATTTCGATATAGATTTCAATGCGTTTATCTATCATATAGCCAAACGACCACTCCAAACACTACAAAAATTTAAATCCGATAATAATACACTATTACGGATCTAATGGAACTAGTTTCGTTGAATTCCGAGACTGTGCCTCGGAAGGCTATTTTCAAATATCAATTTAAACAATATATTTTTAAAACTAAACAAATTACTTTCAAATTCAGTTTTAACACATCTGTTATCTTTAGTATCACTATTATAAATTTTATAAGCCTTTAATTTATTCTTAACAAGCCTGAAATTCCAGATTCAACAATTTTCCAAATTTTCAGTTATTGATTCAATATTTAAATTATCCAATAAGTAGCGACATTTGAAATTCAAGTTAGAAACTAACTTTTAAATATTTAAAATCAATTAAATATCCAATTTCAAGTATCTAAAATTCTGGGTCGTCACATAACGCGTGTTCTAAACATCCCTATATACAGCCCCTTTGGAATGCCTTTCACTCCGTTAGGTATGTTTACTGTTTCCTACGCTTCTGTTCATTCTATACTATATGATATGGCTATGGTTGCATGCCTCCATTCCTTGACATATGCAGTGTTGGTCTCTTATCACAATCCTTTGATTACAAGGCTCGAATTGGCTTAGATGTTATGGCTTTAAATTGGTTCCCTTTTGCTCTATCTCGCTTTCATTTATTACTATTCATGGTAACAACTAGTGTAATAGTAGCCATTGATTATTTTACTAAATAGGTAGTAGAAGAACCATTACCAAACATAACTTCAGGAAAAGTGTTAAGTTTGTGATTGAAAACATAGTCACACGGTTTGGAATACTACATAAGATAATTTTCGATAATGGCACTCGATTTGAAAGTGAAGAATTCATCATATTTTATGAAAAGAATTGAATAATCAAAAGCTTTTCATCCGTAGCTCATCCAAACCTAATGGAGCCATTGAAGCTGCCAATAAAACCATTAAAACTATTCTTAAGAAATGACTAGGCAAAGTAAATGGAAATTTGATAAAAGAACTATCGCCACTGCTCTGGGCCTATAGAACTTGTACTAAGACTGCAATAAAAAATACCCCTTTTTCTTTAACATATAGTGTAACGACCCGAAATTTCCGAACTCGAAAATTCCAAATAGTTATGAAAAAGAAGAAAGAGATAGAAGAAGAAGAATATTAGAAACATAAACATCTCACATTCGCAGCAGATAAAATATAATAATAAATAATAACAGTTTACAAAAGAATACTATATATGTCGATTACTTTTAATACATCAGAGTTACATACATATACAGATATTGGATATACACAATTATCATGACTTAGATTTTGTAATGACCTGTGGATTTCATTAATTTAATTTGTCATATTAATAAAATTTTGGAATTAAATTTATAAAGAAATATAATTGTTATAATTTGTAATGCAGTAAACGTTAAGAGTTAACCTATGGAATATTATATTGATTAAAATAGACTTAATTAAAAAGGGTTGAATTGAATTAACCCTATTTATTTGAACCTTATTTATTGGTATGCAAATTTATAATAAATGAGTTATTGTAAGAAATTGAAATGTGAATAGAATTCTAATGAATGAAAGTAGTGAAAAGATTATACTCGGATGTAATTGTATATGAGAAATAAAGGAAAGTATTAAATTGATTTATGAAATAAAGCATTGTTAACGGTATTGATTGTAAATTAAGTAAACGTGTTAATGCAATTTAATATTCAATGAACTTGAATGAACGTTACAATTTAATTAAAATTCAAACATTATTGCTTAGCTATAAATAGAATATAATAAAAACAAATACAATCAATGTTAGAAACGAAATTTTAATGTTCGTTGTTGATAATAAGCGTACTTAATTGGTAATAAATTGAATATAAGAAAACAAGGGCATTAGCGAATTAATTTATGAATTCATGAAATAAAATTAATGTCCTCTAGGTAATTATAATACTGTTTGGAAGTGAAAACTTATATGAAACCAAATAAGTGAATTAATTGCAAATAAGAGGAACTTAACAATAAATTTTTACGTTAATGTTAAGTACAGTAATATATGGAAATAAAGATTTATTAATGTAAAACTTATATATGGATAAATTGAAATGAAAGAGGAAAAAACGAATGTAAATACATGATTTGTGAATGGAATAATAATAATATAGTTAATGGTAATTATATAAAAGCATAAGTATGGAAGAACTGTAATGGTTGCTTGATAATAGGAAATTCATGGGTGTAATTAAAGCCATGGAAACACTCGTATAAGTTACCTATTTATTTCATTTAATAATAAAATTGGAAATCAATTAGAGTAAAGGAAACTAAATGTTATATTAATAAGAATTAATGCAATGAATAAATTAGTGCACACCCTATTAATTGAAACAGATTGTAAAGTATGATTTTCAAGGTATTAAAATTTGTTGATATTAGTGCAATAACTACGAACCAATGAAAATTCATCCAATTGATAATAGGATGAGAACGGTGTATGCAGTTAATTTCAACAATTGTCCGTTAGTCATAGCTTAAATGTGATTTAACGTTAATAGAGTCTAATAAATTAAAATGGGTAATCAATTGAAATTAATCAAATTAAGGGTTATATTAGTAAATTAGGGTAGTAATGAGTAATAATGTTTTGCTAATGATGTTAAGGTTTTTCTTATTGGACAATTTGTTGAATTATAAGGAATGGAAATAAAGTTTTATCAATATATTGGAATTTAATCTCTGATAATAAGATAAATTGAAATTAAATGAAATTGAAATAGCTAAATAATACGCTATTTGAAATCTGGATGGAATATGAGAACAATTTATGTAATAATTTTGATTCCAATGGTAAACCCATCTATTTGAAAATAATGAATGGAATAATTATGGGTAAATTTAATTAAATGGAAATTTTGGAAATTCTATTTATAATTTTGAATTTTATGAAATTGAGGTTAATATTGAAATTTATAAATTATTCACCTCTAAATTGGCAATTAAATTTGTTTAAAACATTGAAATTGATTGAGAAATATAAAAGTGATAAAATTTGTCAATTTTAAGATTGAAATAAAAAAATTGGGTTTTTAAATTAATTGTTAAATTATTTAATTAATGGAAAATAGCCATTTTGGCACTGACTCGGATTTCGACGAAACCAGTTTCATCGGATCCGTAACGGTGAATTATTGTAGGGTTTCAAGTTTCGTAGCAATTGGACTTGTCGTTCGATCGTACGGACTCGGAACGCCCAGAAATCAATGTAATTGAAATCAATTTGAAATCGATTTGAAAATATTGTTTTTAGCATAACTTCTTCATACGATGCAATTTGAACCTGAAACTTTTTCCATCGCGTTTAAAATATTTTTAAACACCTATTTTGATATATGGGTTTACCCAATTCCTTTCCGGGTCAGAACGAGCTTTTTGGGCCACTTTAGCGTTAACGCGTATGTCAATTGAGCCCACCCATTCTAGTTTCGATTTTTACCTATAAATATCCTGCTATAAACCCTAGCCTCCCTAAATTCTCATTTTTCGTACAAAAATTTAGCTATTCTCTACTCCTCAATGGCAGACAAACAAATTCCCATTCTAGATCCAATTACAATTCAGATCCAAATTCAAAATTTCAATCTCCTCAAATCACAGCAAATTATATATGGATTTGAAGCTCTCGACGAGCGCAACCTAAATCTACAATTTGTATTTGAAATTGAATCAAAATTTTCCAGAAAACCCTAGTTTACTCTCGGCCGTTAGATGGTGGTTGATGATCTTCGCCTGATCGACGAATCGAGGTTACTGGCAGGTGGGGAGCGACGAATGGAGTTCATCTATGGTGGTCGTTCGTCAAACTAACGGCTAGATCGTCACTATAATTTGGATTAGGGTTCGGCAAAACCATTTCTAACGGCGGCTGCTGGGATTTCGGCCGTGAATTGTGGCCTTGGACGCGCATGGGCCACGAGGATGGACCGAAGTCGTGTCGTGCGCAAGATCGTCGGCCGAGGTGACGTGCGGTGAGGCGGCGGCAATGAGGATAGAGCGGTTTCGTGTTCGAATAAGTGTAGGGTTTCTGAGCCAAAACAAGAGGGTGACGTGGTATAGGTGACGCGGATTTGTAATGTTAGTTTTTTGTTTATTTTTAATCTAATTTAATTTTTAATTTCAATGCTCAAATCATAATGACTCTCGCATACGAAATCCTTTTGACGCATGATTTTTTTTGTTAGGACTGTAATAAAATTCCAGACTTGATGACGTTGGTGTGGACAAATTCTGAGACGGTCAAAATTTTGGGTTTAAATTGGATTTAAATTCAATATAAATTCAAAAGGTGAGTGTTTTAACCCACTCACAACTTCTAAAATTTCCTATGTTGTTAAATTGATATATGATGTGATTTGAAATTTATTTATGGTTGTTTGGCATATTTTAATCATCATCCCAGTAAAATTAAATTATTTAATTTAATTTTTACTTAATTATTCATCGCATATCAACTACCAGTTAAATTTTTATTTATTTCTTGCATATTAACTGCCAGTTAAATTGTTATTTATCTTATTGCATATAAACTGCCAGTTAAACATTTATAATTTATCTTTGAATATAAACTGATAGTTGATATCTGTTATTTATCATCTATTATTTGTTGATGGATTTTTTGAATTTGGATGATGATTGCGATAAATGGTTGATGGTTGATGATGGATGAGTGGATGTTTTATTTATATCATCATAATATAAAAGTTGTTATGCATTTATTTTGATTCGGGATTGCGGTTGGAAATGATATACGACCGCATTTTTATATTTTTATTGCGGATTGAAATGATGAATATCCATATCACTTGAACAGAGGATAGAAAATTTTATACAGGCACCGCGGTGTGTATATATGTATATATATAATTATTTTGAAATAATTTTTCTATGGTTTTGTAAAGAAATATATATATGGTTTTATGAAATATAGATTTCAGATATTTGATAAAGGTTATTTTATATATAGTTAAATTCTTGGCTTTAAGCTATGTATAAAGTTGTTTAAAGTATGAAGCAAGTTTAATAATGAAGTTGATTTTATTAAAATATATTATGGATAAGTATTTACTTAAATAATATTCTAATATAGAGTTTATATTGATTTTGTAAATCAAAGTTGAGAAGATAGTTTTGGAATGGATTTGTGATTTTATTTAATTAAGATCTTATTAAAATTTAAATTTAAAAAGAATATGGTGTTATAACTAAATTCGGATTTAAAATGATTTAAGTGAATAAATCTAGTCTAAAGAAAATGAGGAATATTCAATTATTGAACTTGAAAATTTTATATAGAGGATACTGGATTTATTAAGTAAGTATTTCAAAACTAAATAATAGTAAAGTGAACTTGGCATATATATATGAATTAAAAATTCAGTTTTGAAAAGGTGGAATATTTAAAACTTTGAAATATATGGAAATTTAAATGGTTTATTTGGGAACTCAAATATGTATTTGGAATTGATTTGGGAAAGTAAAAAGCTAATGTACTTTATAAATTAATTTATTATTAACCCCTTTAAGTATTGAAAGATTTGTTTCGAAGCTATGGGTTTAAGCTTTATATATTTGAAAGTACTATGATTTTTGAAAAAGATATATTTGAAATAAAAATGATATCATATTGATTTGGGTTTTAAAATAGAAATTATATCGTATTTATATGGTTTTGAAAGGGATATTATATTCTGGTTTTAAAGTATAAATTATTTAGAAATAACTGCGGTGTTATAATAACGTTTGGTTGTTGAAGAGACCGGGATCGGAAGTTGTCATACTCTCTGCCAACTCCGAAAACCACTTTAACAACCATGTACGCCGTGGAGATTCCAGAATGGAGCAGGATGGCGGTGGCGTTTCCTTCAAGGTAAATACATGGACCCGACTACCGTGAGTTGGCATAAGGTGGCTAAAACAGGAGCGATTCTCGGGCCAAGGAGGTAGCCCCTCTTATCGGACACATCCCTTCGATATTATACTCTGACTTTTGGATTGATTCGGTGGCCACTTTTGATTTTTTGATTTGGGGGTGTGGCTCGAGGTGGGCGGTAGCTGCGGCTATGCATTACCACCAGTCCGGATAACAATTGGTATATCTACCTTGGCATTGCCTAGTTGTGCCGTGTCACCAACCCTAGCTCGCCTTATACGATTTTGGTTTTGTACCATACCTATGGAGTGCCCTCTGACGATGCCCGGTGCGGGGGAGATTACGGTACTGTATAGACTATGAGAGTATATTATGTGTTAAGGTGGAAAATGTAAAGCCTTAATGCTATTTAAAAGTAAGTTTATTTTACAATTAGAAACTATTATAATAGCGAAATATACTACATAGTAAATTTTTTAACGGATCCTTAGGAGATGTAGATCCCGAACATCTCTAGAGTTACTGCACTCATATTTATTTCTATTAACTTACATAAGATCTTTTAGTTTCAACTCGAGTGTTTTGTCTTTCCAATTCGCTCGGGTCAGTCCGCGCGTTTCAAGATCGAAGGCTTTATCTCTGGAGGACGAAGACGAAGATTTCAGTATTATTATTGATATATATTATATTGTTCCACTACACTATTGTATTCCGCTACATTATTGATATTCTATGATATGTATAACTCTGATACATATTGTAAGCATAATTAAATTTTGAAAAACAGATTCATGAACTGTATATTTGATTATTATATTTTAACCTTCCGCTGTGAGATTCTGTTTGTTTTATTTCTTTCTTGTTTTTCTTATTTACTCCATAACAATCCGCCCTTCTGTATGGTTTGAATTGGCACATGTGTCGATTTAAAGCGTGCGAAAAGGCGAGATGTTACATCTGGTATCAGAGCTTTGGTTTAGCGATAAACCTTAGCTTTGTGGTGTTTGACTCTTTATTAATAGGGTAATAATACCCGATTATGAGTCGTTAAGTGTATATATATGAGAGAGCGTATTTGTTAGTGTTATAAAAGGTTTTAATATTGTGTTAATCCGTTTCGTTTTGTATTTATAAATTCTAGTTGGTGCATGCGACGCTATGACATCAATAGGGATTTCTAAACAGTTAATAGGACAGACCGACATAATATTTGTTTTTGAATATAGGTGAATGAAATAATTTTGCCTATTATATTTTCTATATATATAAAATAAATTTTATTAATGATATATATATATATATATATTTGGTTGCAATATATTGGTTGTTAGGAAATGAAATTTATAAATAAAAGGTGAAATAAGAATGAAAATAAAATAAATGAAATTGGAAATTTAGAACTTAAGTTCCGGGCTATTGAAAATTTCTTTCGAATAATTTTAGAATAATAATACCATTATTAGAAGTATTTTCTGATATGAATATTTTAATTTAAATTTGAAAGAATTGTTCTAAAGGAACTCTGGATAGAAATAAGTTATACTCTACTCTTTGTCGCTGTAAAATAATTTCGGTGATGAGTGCACGTATCATCGACATACATTTTCGAGTTTCGAAGTGGGAAGACCATTGTAGTAGTTTTACTTCAGATTCATTTTTGATAAACAAATGTAAATCTTGAATTTTTTTAAATATACTTGGATGTAAATTGTAAGTACACATTTATCTATTATTTTAAAATGATTTGAAATTAACCCGGTATTTAAGTTCTTAAGTTTCCATTGATTAATAGTTTCGGTTATTGTAGTGAATTTGAACGTAAGTAATTAATAATCGAAACCTCTAAAGGAAATAAAAAGAAATTAAAGGATATGTTACAAATGAAATAACAAAAAAGGTGAAATTATAACTTATAAAACAAAATATATAATTACCGAACATTAATTAATTAAAAGAATTAAGGAAACTTGTATAACTTTCAATTACATTCTTAAAAAGCATATTTTTAACTTACCAAATATTAAAAGTTGAAATGTTAATAAGAAAATATAATAGTATTTATACGAGTAATAAATTTGAGGTAATGAAAGTAATTAATGAAATTCCTAAATAAATAAGAATTTGATGTGGGAATATTATAATCTTAAGTGTAGTTGAAAAGACTACTAATTGAAATAGAAAGGTAAGTATTATAAATGAAATTTAGAATAAATGGAAGTAAATAAATGAAATTAAGCAGTATAACTGAAATATAATAAATGTAAGTAGATGACTGAAGCTAATTATTAATAAAATAACCAGAAAGATGAATATTGCAAATAAATATAGAAGAAAAAAGGGATAAACCATTATATATATAAAAAGGAAGTCAAACAACAATAGTATGAAATGAAATTGACAAGAATAAACTTAGTTTATTGTTTGGATTGGTTGTTTGTTGGTTTATGGTTGTTTGGGTAAGGATATTTTAAATTTGTTTGGATGAATGAATAATCTTTTTAGTTTCATCTAAGACTGTTGAGTGAAGGGTACACTTAGTAGTTTATTTTTCATTCCATACAATTTAAAGTTTGAACCCAAACAACTATCTGTTTTGTTTGATATGAATGAATGATTGATTTGTGTTGATTTTTATGTGATGGTTGTATGACTTGTTGCAAGTGGTTGTTAGTTGTATTGATTTGTTTGTTTATGGTTGAAACAACCTTAAATATTTCATTTTATATAATTATAAACCTTTTTGGATTATATAAGTGAAATACAGGTTATGGAAGCAATTGCTACTGCTTTTGGTTTCAAAATTAAGCGTTAATTGCCCAACAAACAGGTACGTTTCTCGAATTACGGTTTACATCATTATTGTATTATTTTTCCCGTGTTGGGATATATATTATTTTGGAAAATATATGTATATATAGTTATATTTGATATTATATTTTCTTCCGAGCCTCTCCGTACAAAGGAGACTCTGCCAAAATTTTCCGTAAATTTTGGACTTAGAAAATATTTTGAAAATGTTTTCCAAACTTTATTACTTTAAGTATAAAAAGATTTAATGGTCATAAATTGATATATTTTATCTAAATTAATTAATTTTGAAAATTTAATTGTTTATAAAGTTAATGTTTTGAATAAGATATATTGATTTCTTAATTCTTCTTTTCCCATCTTTTTCCTTTTCAGGGACGAAAAGTTTTGAGTGGGGGAGAGTGTAACGACCCATGAATTTCGTTAATTTAATTTGTCATATTAATAAAATTTTGACTTAAATTTGTAAGGAAATATAATTGTTATAATTTGTAATGAAGTAAATGTTAAGAGTTAACATATGGAATATTATATTGATTAAATAGACTTAACTAAAAAGGGTTGATTTGAATTAATCCTATTTATTGGAACCTTATTTATTGGTACGCAAATTTATAATAAATGAGTTATTGCAAGAAATTGAAATTTGAATAGAATTCTAATGAATCAAAGTAGTGAAAAGATTATACCCGAATGTAATTATATATGAGAAATAAAGGAAAGTATTAAATTGATTTATGAAATAAAGCATTGTTAACGGTATTTGATTGTAAATTAAGGAAACGTGTTAATGTAAGTTAACATTTAATGAACTTGAATGAACGTTACAATTTAATTCAAAAATTCAAAAATTATTGCTTAGCTATAAATAAAATATAATAAAAACAAGTACAATCAATGTTAGAAACAAAGTTTTAATGTTCGTTGTTGATAATAAACGTACTTAATTGCTAATAAACTGAATATAAGAAAACAAAGGCATTAGCGAATTAATTTATGAATTCATGAAATAAATCAATGTCCTTTAGGTAATTATAATATTGTTTGGAAGTGAAACTTATAAGTAGGAAACCAAATAAGTGAATTATTTGCAAATAAGTCGAATTTAACAATAATTTTTTACGTTAATGTTTAAGTACGGTAATATTTGGAAATAAAGATTTATTAATGTAAAACTTATAAATAGATAAATTGAAATGAAAGAGGAAAAAACGAATGTAAATACCTGATTTGTTAATGGAATAATAATATAGTTAATGGTAATTATATAAAAGCATAAGTATGGAAGAACTATAATGGTTGCTTGATAATAGGAAATTCATGGGTGTAATTAAAGGCATGGTAACACTTGTATAAGTTACCTGTTTATTTCGTTTAATAATAAAATTGGAAATCAATTAGAGTAAAGGAACCTAAATGTTATATTTATAAGAATTAATGCAATGACTAAATTAGTGCACACCCTATTAATTGAAACAGATTGTAAAGTATGATTTTCAAGGTATTAAAATTTGTGGATATTAATACAATAACTACGAACCAATGAAAATTCATCCAATTGATAATAGGATGAGAATGGTGTATGCAGTCAATTTCAACACTTGTCCGTTATTGATAGGTTAAATGTAATTTAACGTTAATAGAGTCTAATAAATTATAATGGGTAATCGATTGAAATTAATCTAATTAAGGGTTATATTAGTAAATTAGGGTAGTAATGGGTAATAATGTTTTGCTAATGATGTTAAGGTTTTTCATATTGGACAATTTGTTGAATTATAAGGAATGGAAATAAAGTTTTATCAATATATTGGAATTTAATCTCTGATAATAAGATAATTGAAATTAAATGAAATTGAAATAGCTAAATAATACGCTATTTAAAATCTAGATGGAATATGAGAATAATTTATGTAATAATTTTGAATCCAATGGTAAACCCATCTATTTGAAAATAACGAATGGAATAATTATGGGTTAATTTAATTAAATGGAAATTTTATTTATAATTTTAAATTTTATGAAATTGAGGTTAATATTGAAATTTATAAATTATTCACCTCTAAATTGACAATTAAATTTGTTTAAAACATTAAAATTAATTGATAAATATAAAAGTGATAAAATTTGTCAATTTTAAGATTGAACTAAAAAAAATTGGATTTTATTAATCAACTGTTAAATTATTTAATTAATGGAAAATACCCGTTTTGCCCACTGACTCGCATTTCGACGAAACCAGTTTCATCGGATTCATATCGGTGAATTATTGTAGGGTTTCAAGTTTCGTAGCGATCGGACTTGTCGTTTGATCGTACGGACTCGGAACGCCTAGAAATCAATGAAATTGAAATCGATTTGAAATCAATTTGAAAATATTGTTTTTAGCATAACTTCTTCATACGATGCAATTTGAACCTGAAACTTTTTCCATCGTGTTTAAAATATTTTTAAACACCTATTTTGATATCTGAATTTATCCAATTCCTTTCCGGGTCAGGATGGGCTTTTTGGGCCACTTTGGCGTTAACGCGTATATCAATTGAGCCCACCCATTCTAATTTCGATTTTTACCTATAAATATCCTGCTATAAACCGTAGCCTCCCTAAATTCTCATTTTTCCTTACACAAATTTAGCTATTCTCTACTCTTTAATGGTAGACAAACAGATTCCCATTCTAGATCCAATTACAATTCAAATCCACAGTCAAAATTACAATCTCCTCAAATCGTAGTAAATTATATATGGATTTGAAGCTCTCGACGAGCGCAACCTAAACCTATAATTTGTTTCTGAAATCGAATCAATTTTTTTCAAGAAAACCCTAGTTTATTCTCGACCGTTAGATGGTGGTTGATGATCTTCGCCTGATCGACGAATCGAGTTTACCGGCGGGTGGAGAGCGACGAATGGAGTTCATCTGTGGTGGTCGTTCGTCAAACTATCGGCTAGATTGTCACTATAATTTGGATTAGGTTTCGGAAAAACCGTTTCTGACAGCGGCGACTGCTGGGATTTCGGCATGAATTGGTGGCCTTGGACGCGCGTGGGCAGCGAGGATGGACCGGAGTCGTGTCGTGCGCAAGATCGTCGGCCGAGGTGATGTGCGGTGAGGCGGCGACAACGAGGATGGAGCGGGTTCGTGTTCGAATAACAATAGGGTTTCTGAGCCGAAACGAGGGGGGTGACATGGTATATGTGACATGGAGTTTTAGTGTTACTTTTTGTTTATTTTTAATCTAATTTAATTTTTAATTTCAATGCTCAAATCATAATAACTCTCGCATACAAAATTCTTTTGGCGCGCGATTTTTTTGTTAGGATCGCAATAAAATTCCGAACATGATGACGCTGGTTTGGACAAATTCTGAGATGGTCAAAATTTTGGGTTTAAATTGGATTTAAATTCAATTTAAATTCAAAAGGTGAGTGTTTTAACCCACTCACAACTTCTAAAATTTCTTATGCTGTTAAATTGATATATGATGTGATTTGAAATTTATTTATGGTTGTTTGGCATATTTTAATCATCATCCCAGTAAAATTAAATTATTTAATTTAATTGTTAATTAATTATTCATCGCATATCAACTGCCAGTTAAATTTTTATTTATTTCTTACATATTAACTGCCAGTTAAATTGTTATTTATCTTATTGCATATAAACTGCCAGTTAAATAGTTACAATTTATTTTTGAATATAAACTGATAGTTGATACCTGTTATTTATCACCTGTTATATGTTGATGGATTCTTTGAATTTGGATGATGATGTGATAAATGGTTGATGGTTGATGATGGATGAATGGATGTTTTATTTATATCATCATGATCTGCAAGTTGTTATGCATTTATTTTGATTCGGGATTGCAGTTTGAAATGATATAGAACCACATTTTTATATTTTTATTGCGGATTGAAATGATAAATATCTTTATCACTTGACCATAGGATAAAAATTTTTATACAGGCACCGTGGTATAAACATATATAAAATAATTTTGAAATAATTTTCCTATGGTTTTGTAAAGAAATATATATATGGTTTTACGAGATATAGATTTCGGATGTTTGATAAAGGTTATTTTATATATAGTTAAATTCTTGGTTTTAAGCTATGCATAAAATTGTTTAAAGTATGAAGTAAGTTTAATAATAAAGTTGATTTTATTAAAATATATTATGGATAAGTATTTACTTAAATTATATTCTAATATAGAGCTAATATTGATTTTTATAAATCAATGTTAAGAAGATAGTTTTGGAATGGATATGAGATTTTATTTAATTAAGATCTTATTGAAATTTAAATTTAAAAAGAATACGGTGTTGTAACTAAATTCGGATTTAAGATGATTTAAGTGAATAAATCTAGTCTAAATAAATTGAGGAGTATTCAATTATTGAAGTTGAAAATTTTATATAAAGGATACTGTTATTGTTAAGTAAGTATTTCAAAACTAAATAATAGTAAAGTGAATTTGGCATAAATATATGAATTAAAAATTCAGTTTTGAAAAGGTGGAATATTTAAAACTTTTGAAATATATGGAAATTTAAATGGTTTATTTGGGAATTCAAATCTGTATTTGGAATTGATTTGAGAAAGTAAAAAGCTAATTTAAAATAATTTATTATTAAACCCTTTAAGTATTGAAAGATTTGTTTCGAAGCTATAGGTTTAAGGTTTATATATTTGAAAGTACTATCATTTTTGAAAAAGATATATTTGAAATGAGAATAATATCATATTGATTTAGGTTTTAATATAGAAATGATATCGTATTTATATGGTTTTGAAAGGGAAATTTTATTCCGGTTTTAAAGCATAAATTATTTTGAAATAACCGCGGTGTTATAATAACGTTTGGTTGTTGAAGAGACAGGGATAGGAAGTTGTCATACTCTCTGCCAACTCCGAAAACCACTTTAACAACCATGTACGCGGTTGAGATTCCAGAATGGAGTACGATGGTGGCGGCGTTTCCTTTAAGGTAAATTTGTGGACCCGACTCCCGTGAGTTGGCATAAGGTGGCTAAAACAGGAGCGATTCTTGGGCCAAGGAGGTAGCCACTCTTATCGAACACATCCCTTCGATATTATACTCTGAATTTTGGATTGATTCGGTGGCCACTTTTGATTTTTTGATTTAGGGGCGTGGCTTGAGGTGGACGGTAGCAGCGGCTATGTGTTACCCTAGTCCGGATAGCAATTGGTATATCTACCCTGGCATTGCCTAGTTGTGTCGTGTCACCTACCCTAGCGCGCCTTATATGATTTTGGTTTTGTACCATACCTATAGAGTGCCCTCTGACAACGCCTAGTACGGGGGAGATTACGGTACTGTATTGACCATTGGAATATATTATGTGTTATGGTGGAAAATGTATAGCCTTAACGCTATTTAAAAGTAAGTTTATTTTACAATTAGACACTATTATAATAGCGAAATATACTGCATAGTAAATAGTTTAACAGATCCTTAAAAGTTGTAAATCCCGAGCATCTCTTGAGTTACTGCACTCATATTTATTCCTATTGATTTAACTTACATAAGATCTTTTAGTTCTGACTCGAGTGTTTTGTCCTTTCAATTTGCTCGGGTCGGTCCGAGCATTTTAGGATCGAAGGCTTTATCTCTGGAGGACAAAGACGAAGATTTCAGTATTATTATTAATATATATTATATTATTCCACTACACTATTGTATTCCGCTACATTATTGATATTCTATGGTATGTATAACTCTGATATATATTGTAAGTATAATTAAATATTTTGAAAAACTGCTTCATGAACTGTATATTTAATTATTATATTTTATCCTTCTGCTGTGAGATTCTGTTTGTTTTATTTCTTTCTTGTTTTTCTTATTTACCCCATAACTATCCGCCCTTCCGTATGGTTTGAATTGGCACATGTGTCAATTTAAAGCGTGCGAAAAGGCGGGATGTTACAGATTTACAATAATATAATATAGCGGAAATACTCTATACGTTCCTGCCATCTAGCTCGACTCTTGGGCTCCAGAATTTCCTTACCTGAAAATCTGTAATACTCGGTCTGACCCGAGCATTACATCATAGTAACACCCGGGTGAGGTTGGAGACCAGCGTGAGTAAACCCAACTAACATGGAATATCCAGGCAAACAACTTATATAAAACCGGGGTAACTCGAATAAATTTACAAATTCACGATTTGATGTTGACCTCACTTATTTCACACATAATTTTTCTACGTATCAAAGATTTAGATTTAAAACAATCCAATTCCTTTAAATCACTTCAATCCAGCCTATTGATTTCACATATCAAACCTGTACAGAATTATTGTAGATTCCAAATCGAAGTGGTTTCGGGTATTTACTAATACCCGACTCTAGTCTCTTCGAATGCAATACCATCGTATCCCACGTTATTCATGTGAAACACAATTCAAACCTTAAATACCGAATGTTACTTCCATAATGGTTCATCTCGACAGATAACCACCTTATTACTATTCAACCCAATCATACCACAAAACATTTCAAATCAGGAATATCAAATAATCTATGACATTCAATATCATTCAACAACTTATAGGCAAGATTAATTAGTCACGCCATTTCCAATTAATTTAAATAAACTAAATTAATTACCTCCATTACTGCACATCTTGTCACTTAACCATCAGTTAATTTCAATCCAATTAATTATTCTTTAACTATCCACCTTAATCAACCATCTTTAATTAATTATTTCTAATTAATCATCCTTGGTTAATATTCCTTAATTACATTTGAGTAATTAACTTTTAATTAATTACACAATTAATTAACCTTTATCCATCCATATTAATTACATTGATCCTTAATTAATTAACTCAAATTAATTATTCTATAATCACTTAGATTGATTAATTAATCTTAATTTAATCACTCATTGATTAACTAACCCTTAATTAAATTTTCTTAATTAATCAATCCTTTAATTAATTGAACTAAGTAATTAATCCTTAATTGCTTCTCTTAAGTAATTTACCTTTAATTTCTCTCAACAAGTAATTGACCCACTGGTTAATTATCCTTTATTAATTTAACCTTTAAATTAAATCAAATCAAATTAATATATCTTTAACAAGTTTATCTTTTAATTACTTACTGTGACGCCCCACCTCTATACCCACGCTAGCCAACAAGGTGTAATGCTGTCAACTAGCGTGGAGAATAAGGCTGTTGAGGAGCGACCCTCCGTGTAATTGCCTTGTGCGAGCACCGATATGTCAGATAGTAAAACATGCATTTTATTTCAGGAGGAAAACCGACATACCGATGCAAATTCAACGCTACTACACAGTGGCTATATTAGTTTAGGACATAATATATAATAATAACACAGATAATATAAATAAATGCGGAACACAAATAACAAAAGTCTTATATATATATAAATATATTTAACTGATGTCAGTTACAATAAACGTGATACAGTCATATGATACAACTACAACAGTCTATACAAGTTCATTATCGACTAATATACATGAATACATATCAACCTATACTGTGACACGACAACTCCAAAAGATATGAAAAGACTTCATAGCTCTAGCAGCAACCCAAAGCAAGATATCTACAACCTGAAATAACTCGGGTCTGACCCGAGTATTAAATTCAAAAGAAAATAATACACGGGTCAGTCTAATTCAAACTCAGTTATTAGTGCACAGAAGCAATAACAATAATTAAATAATGAATAGACGACAGTCACAATAAGTCTCGTCTATCCGATCTTTAAATAAAGAAATCGAATAACGATAAATATAACACGTAACAATGTTAAACAACAATCAGCAGATTCAAATCATCAACAAAGATAAGTAAAAAGAATATCCATGAAGATAATTTGGAAAACATCAAAATTGCCAAATCAGCAATTAACAACAAAAATCATCAAATTAAACCAATCAAAATAAAATTCAAATCATATTGAATTGAATAAACGAAACAGTTCAAACAATTGAAATATCAATTAAAATAACAATAAGGGTAGGGCTGCAGTACACGCACGCGTGCACTGCCTCGCCACTACGGCATATGGAATACGCAAAAGATCCATAAATAAAAACAAAATAGGATATCAATAAAAACAATACCGTGTGGCTGCAGTTCACGCGTGCGTGCACTGCCTTGCCACTACAGTGATAATGTACCCAAAAACTCAATTCCGTGTGGCTGCAGTTCACGCTTGCGTGCACTGCCTTGCCACTACAGTGATGATGTACACAACCGGGCACAAGGTCAAACCCAAAATTAAAAGACGGGTTCAACTCAGGTGAAATTTCGGAAAATAAACAAAATGCAAAGGTGAAGTCACAACAATCATGACTCAACTCAACAACCAAAGTCAAGGCGACATGAAGTAAACAACTCAACTGCCAGTCCAGATCAATGAATAGCATAAGCAAATGACACAGTCAATTCAAACATTCTCAAAGCTAACAACAAATGACTCATGTTTGATGCTATCAAGTGATACAAATGTAATTACCACAAATCGAAGACCAACAGCAGTTTATACAACAAAGGATGATGCAGGCACCAGAAACATGATCAACACAACAAAAATGGTCAAGCAGTATGCACAGTGCACACTCAAGTACACCAGTGATATCACGACCAAGTATCATACTCAATTTGGTTGTAAGCATGTACAACAGGACAGGGCAGTGGACAGAATTGCAACAGATACATGGTGATGCAGTCGACATCTACTCAGTGTAACATGTGCAGAGGCAACAAAAGTTAGGGAACAGGACAATATCAAGTGATGCAATATCACATAATCAAATGAAGCAGTGCAAAATTATCAACTGACTCGAAGTAATACGCAGCGACAACATGATGAACTTGTATGGAAGTGAATACCACCTGAACCAAACAGTGGACAGAGTCGAGGCTATAACTCAAAACCATATGCGTATTGAAACAGGCAGTGGCACTGATAGTATACAAGTGGTGCAGAATAAGCATGCACACTTGTGTACATATATACTAACAACATGAATTGCATACCCATTCATATACAAGACAGCAACTTACTACACAAAGGAGGCAATGCTGATGACTTCAATATGCAGAGAGTAAGGATAATGATCGAACAATCAAAGTCTATAAGAGTGCATATAAATGCAAACAAATGCAAAGTCTACTGAATGCAACAGTGACCAATAACATATGCAGTGAAGAGGCAATGCTCGAGTCATACCAGATTCATGTATACAAATGAGGACACATAGAAATGCACATATGTAATGCTAGCAGTTCCAACAATAATGACAATAGTTGCAAAAGTATTTAACAACTCATTGGATCGGTTCAAAGTTCAGGTGAACCAAATAAAGTAGTGTACACAAAAACTGACGAATGCAACTAGGTATAAGTAAGTGGGACAACAAGCACATGAATGTAAAGTACAACTACAGGAAGACAGTGCATAAACATGTATATACACATGTAGGAATACATGTAGTAACATCAAAACCCAAACCAGGCATGATAGGGAAGCAAGAAGAATTCAAATGGGCGAACAGAGGCAACAACTAGTGATGCAATATCACACAATACAGTGATACACATCAACAATGAAATGGGGGTATAGGTGCCTAACAGGTCAGAGGTAATTGTAAATGCAGTCTGCACACAAACAAAAACCACACGAGCTCAATGCATCAGTGAAACAAGTTTTAAGGAGGTGGCAACAAATTCGAACCAAGTCAAAGTCACAAATACTATGCAGTAAAGACTAACACAATAAAACATGGCAGTGTGCAGTTCAATGTCAAAGAAGTAGGCAAAGTCACCAGATATACAACATCACAAGCCGAAGCCAACAATGCACAATGAAGTGAGGTCGAAAGCAAAGAAGACAGTGTCAAAGGAAAATTAAAACCGTGTAAACCAAGTAAACAAGAATTCGAACCAAATCAAACAAGCCAGAAATTATCAACATCGATATAATCAAGTCGAAGTCGAAACAACAAAAACAATTAAACAGACGAAGTCATCCAATTTCGAATAATAAGTGAGTAATATAAATTACTCACTTTTGCCACGGAAGTGAAGACGAACTCGACCTTTTTGAAGTAGCCGTTCGAATTGAGGAAGAGTCGATTGCCGAAGCCCTAATTAGTGAAGGTCGAACGGAGATGAGAACGAACGAGCGAGCGACATCTATCTTCTTCGATTTCTATGCCCTAGTTTCGCAAAGGGGAAGAACGAGAGAGGTCGCCATTTTCGTTCGTTTGTTTTGAGGGTTGAGAATTAAAAGGTTAAAGAGAAGGGAATGGTTTATTTGCTTTGCAAATTTTCATGATCCAAGCAAATGGAAATGTGGGCCGAGAATTCAAAGCCCATAAATCCCTTTTTAACCATTTATAAAAGAATTTTAACACAATTAAAAAACTTAAATCGGCAATTTCCAACAATATTTAACGTTTAAATGTCGATTATTAATTGATGCTAAATACCGGGTTGTTACAGACTCCCCTCCTTAAAGAAATTGCATCCTCGCAATCATAAGGAACAAATGGACAAAAGGTAACAACCATAAGGGCATATCATCACAAGATGAAGAAATTCGAAATAGGAAGTTCACCATAAAGGGCATGAAAGAGTAAACTTGAACGTGTTTGCTCGATGAATTCTATGGATTCCTAAGTGCAATCCTTAGGATTTGAGAACCATTGAACTTCCGCAAGAAAAACATCTTTATTTCGAAGGTGCTACACCCCCGAAGCAATGATGTGAACAGAAGGTTGCTCAAGAATAAAAATTGGAAATCCCAAAGGCATTTCCGTAATTGGAAGACGTGGAAAACGTCATGAATAGCAGAAAATTGAGCCGGCACACCGGCGTAGTACAATATAAACACCAAAGAAATCTTTTAATTTCATAAAATAAATTCATAAATTCTTTACAAAATTTAATTATCAAATAGATAATCAGAATACATAAATCACAAAACAGCAATATCTAATCATCGATTCGATAATTAGAAGACAACAAAATCTAATTATCAACAAAGATAATTAGAAAACAAAAATCACAAGTCGTAAAATTGCAAATATCTAATTACCAAAAACGATAATTAGAAATCTCAAATCAAAAAATATCCAATTATCAAAACGATAATCAAATCTTAAAACACAAATATTTAATTATCATAAACGATAATTAAATCTCAAATATCTAATTATCACAAGCGATAATCAGAAACAACAAATATCTGATTATCAAAATCGATAATCAAAAATCACAAATCAACGAATATTCAATTATCACAATTGATAATCAAATCTCAAATCACAAATATTTAATTATCAAAAACGATAATTAAATCTCAAATATCTAATTATCACAAACGATAATCAGAAACAACAAATATCTGATTATCAAAATCGATAATAAGAAATCACAAATCAACGAATATTTAATTATCACAATTGATAATCAAATCTCAAATCACAAATATTTAATTATCAAAAACGATAATTAAATCTCAAATATCTAATTATCACAAGCGATAATCAGAAACAACAAATATCTGATTATCAAAAACGATAATCAGAAATCACAAACATCTGATTATCAAAAACGATAATAAGAAACCACAAATATCCGATTATCAAAAACGATAATCAAAAACCACAAACATCCAATTATCAAAAACGATAATCAGAAATCACAAATATTCAATTAACGAGTCCGAAATATACCGAAATAGCAATCGCACATGTTCCATAACCACGAGTTTTGCTGAATCATTTAATTCACTTCATCGTTTTCTTGAAAGTACATAATTGTGTGTTTTAAAAATAACATTTCACATTCTCAAATTGACAAGTCCGGAATTAAGCGAATCGGTAAAAGAAAGGGGTCATAGTCCTCGATTTTTCTGAAACGTTTAAATCGCTTCCTCATTCTTTTGAAAGCGTAAACTGTAAAAATTTTGAAAACAATTTTGATTTATATTTTGAAACAATTTTTTTAAAACACGTGATTAAAACAGCAACATCAGTAGCAACTTCGACAAGGAAATTTCACTTCTCAAAATACCGTAAAAACGGACAACAAAATCAGCATTGCGAGATAACCGCTTGAAAATTCATTTTAAAATTGACGGTTACTGAAGTTAATACATCAAAATCTCATCAAGATAATTGGCATCAAAATATAATGCCAATGAATTTTCATTCATAAAAAATGTCACAAGAATCTTCTCAAAGATAGAAAGGGATATCATACCCTAAACTTGTATTCATAACAAGTCAATGACACCTGAATTCACCAATGCACAAAAATTGATAAAACTTATCAATAGAAATCACGAAAATTGGTGAAGCACAAATTCTAGAAGTCATCACAAGAAATCCAGAAAACACAAATTCTAGAAATCTACACGAGAAATCCAGAAAACACAAATTTTAGACATCTACGCAAGAAATCCAGAAAACACAAATTCTAGAAATCTACAAAGAAATCCAGAAATTACGGAAAAAGGGAAAGAGGCCTATCACACGACGGTCCGAAGACCATGGGGAGCTGCCCCATATGGGTGAGTCGGAATCACCCAGATGAGGTCTAGACTAACCAAAAATCAAAAAGGTATGTGTGAGTGGAATCACACAAGTGGTGTCTAGTCTAACCTCCCAAACAAAAAGAAAGTATGTGTTAACGCTTAAATTTGAACGCTAACACCCCGGTGTGTGAAGTGTAGTTGTGAAAGCACCACCCGATAAATCGGGAAAGAATTACAAGCAAGTAATAACGGAAAAGCAGTAAACAACAGCAATTTTATAGTGGTTCGGCTTATGGGTACAGCCTACGTCCACTTTAAGTACTTTTATTGATGATCTCGTTACAAGTTAATACAATTCTTCCCAAGTACAATTCACTTTGAACTACAAGAAACTTAGAACAAGTATTTTAAACTTCGATGGAGATGAGAGTCTTCGAATCCATGTTGGATGTACGTGATCTCTTGTTGAAGTTGTTTGTAGCGTTCTTAGTGTCTCGAGAGCTTCAAGTGTTGAATTGGTTTGGAATGCAGCAGAGTATCAGCGCTTGAAGAGAATCCGCCAAAAGTCCCTTCAATGTTGGAGGTGGTCATGTATTTATAGGAGTTTTCTGCTCTGAGTCGTGAGTCGTGTTCGACTCATGCCTGACCCGTGGCCGAGTCATATTAAGTCATGGCCGACTCATTGGACCAAGCCCCTGTTTTCCCTTGACCCATTCCTTTGCTGGATTTGGAGCTAAGTCCTGAGTCGCTTCCGAGTCAACTCCCACTAGCATAGGTCCTGCGGCAACGGACTACGGCTCAATGGTTTTAGGTCGTAGACGAGCCATGATGAGTCGTGAGTCGCTCCTTTGAGTGTCCTTACAGGATGAGTCATGGGCTTGTTGAGTCGCTGAGTCAGTAGCATCCATGAATCGCATAACAGTTGAGTCGTAGAGTCGATAAACTTGATGAGTCGGCGACTTACTGAGTCGGCTTTTTTTCTTATGAACCGTTAACCCCTTGAGTCGTCCTTGCCTTCTTAGTTGCCTTGAGCCGTTAACTGACTGAGTCGCTATCAAATGAGTCGGTATCCCTCTTAAGTAGATGAGTCGGTACCTTCCTTAAGTAGATGAGTCGGACTATCCCTTCCTTAGCTCGGTTGAGTCGTTGGTCCACTAAGTCACTGATCTCCATGTGTCGTGAGTCCCTCTTAAGAAGATGAGTCGCTACCAGTTGAGTCGTTGAGCAAAACGAGGTTAACATTTGCCCCTCGAAGTACGCGCCTAAGTCGTAGGTCGTGTGCTTCGACTTATCTTGTCTCGTGCGCCGATTCAACTTTCACCACCCACAGCTATAAAACACCTGAGTCGTTGCTCTTACTTCCTTCTTCTCATTTCCTAACTTTTAAACCGTGTCTGCCATTAACGCCCCTTCAAGCTCCCAAAGGCGATTCCAAGCTTACCAACCGTCATCCCATCCTTTAACTTCATATTGCGTAAGTAAATCTTATCAACAATCAGCCGCATCCATCATCAACTCACCAGTATTCCACTCGCCGTCCTTAATACACTTTCGCGTGCTGCATTTTCCCATAAATCATGATTCGATTAATCCTTTGATTGAATTATTGTGGCGATTCTTGTGAATATGGTAATGCACCGGATGTATGGCGGATTTGAGGCGATTTGTGTTGGATTTTCGATTGATTCGTGATGATGTGAGACAGAGATGGTTAATTACAGTGATTCATGTTAACTGGTTAGTGAATTTGGGAGAGATAAGGAAGGCTTTGACGGGTTAACCGGGTTAATGGGTCCTTGGCTTCACGGGTTAACTTAAGAGATGATGTGGCAGTGTGTGAGTGTAGAACCGACCTTAGGGGCCTTTGTAGAGTTAATCATGCGCGACTTGATGCCTTAACCGTGTTAATTCAGACGACTCAGGTCTTAGGTCCTATGAACGACTCAACCCTTTAGGTCCTTTTGACGACTTATCCTTTTAAACCGCGAACGATTCAAACCACAAGCCGTGAACGACTCAGCACTTGCTACTTCTTCATGACTCATCTTTTAAACCGTGCACGACTCAAACCATAAGCCGTGAACGACTCAACAACTTCCATGCGACTCAGTAGCCTTTACCCTTGACTTTAATCCGACCTAGCAAGTTTTACAACTCAAGCCATGAGTCGTAACCGAGTTAGAACTTAGAAGATTTCTTGTTGCTTTGAACTGGAGCCACCCTTCTGTTCCTTGATTTACGACTCTTAGCACTGCCGACTTATAACATCAGCGGTTTAAAATTGAAGCAACCTAACTTAACTCGCCTTACTTTCCTTAGGTCGTAGCCGAGTCATCCAAATAACCAATGACTTAGCTTAACCCGTACAAAGAATTCTTGAGTCGTTGACAACTTAACACTTGTAAATTTTGTTTGAACTTTGAACTGTTGAACTTTGCTGCATTCTTTTACAGATTACTTCAACTTGCAAGCTAACAATCTATTTGATACAACATTTACAGAAAATTGGGACGAATATACTGCCATCGACTGCCCACATCAAATGACAGATTAGCTAATGATAGATGATTAACTTAAATAAATCATGTGAACGAAGTGCTATCGATTTCAAGTGGAATATTAAAGCAGCACTGGATTAGTCAATTGAAACTGACCAGCCCGCATTAATATTATGCTTGAGCTTTAAATAACAAGTTCCGAAATTACCGTAGTCAATCAATCATCAACCAGTTTAATTCCAGTTATCTTTACTTGTTATTTTTTTTTTTTTTTTTAGCTTTGCACGACACTTCACACTTTTTAGGAAACGTGCACCTTCGCATTTGACCTCTCATCAAAAAGAGCCGATGGGCCAGGCTGAAGATGTCTTCCCAGTAGCCATCCCTATAGACAACCCTCCGGAGAGAACATCCACAACTTTGAATCAGCGGGTGTTTAACCAACTGCGCGTCCAGTTTGGCATTGATGATGCTGACATCTTATTTCCGGGGCCAAATGACATCGCGGATAGGCCCCCTCTTGGCTTTGTTGCTGTTAATCGCCAAATGTGCTTGAACGGCGCTATTCCTCCCTTTAATGACTTTCTCCAACAGTTCCTGCTTCGGTTGTCTATCTCTCCATTCCAATTACACCCCAATGGCTACGCCATTCTGATGGGGTTATGTGTTCTATTTAGGAGAGTTTTGGATCGATTACCAAGCTTCGGGGAGATCTGCTATTTTTGCTCATTCACGAAAACTAAAGACCATCCCTCCATCGTGGTTATAAGAAGCGCTCGAAACCGCAAACTTATTACTGATCTCTCCGAAAGCGCTCACGGATTTTTGAATCGGTTTTTCTTTGTTCGCTGCCCTCCAGGGTTTTATGCCATCTGGAGAGTGGGAAGTAAGATTTCCTGTCTTTACTTTTTCCGTTTTGAAATTTTCTCGAGATCTGAACTCTCAATTGCTAATTTCATTCTTTTCCTGTTTTAGCACTTCCACCCCCTGCTAGGGACCCAAGTCTTAAGCAAATTTTTGAAAGATTAAATGCCGTGCCGGTAGAAGAGAGGAGCATAAAGTTTCTGCTAAACGATGAATTTTTACATCAATACGGACTCCTCTATCCCTCTCGCTTTACTCGGCCTCGTGAAGCTCCAACGGAGGTTCCTGATTCTCCGGTGAAAACTCCTGATCTTCCGATCTCCACTAAAGAGCACATGCGAGGAGAAATTTCTGAAGAAACCTTATTAGTAAAGTGCTCTACTCCAAGAGACGATACGGGACCCTCCGAAAAGCCCGCACTTGCTCCCATTATTGAAGAAGAAGAGGAGCCCCTTTCCCAAACCAGGAAGAGTGCTGACAAAGGAGCTGATGGAGGGAATCAGGTTGGGCATGACGGTGATGACGTCTTTGGGGATTTAAGTGACATAATTATCACTTCCCAAGAGCTCTTTAAAGAAGACCCTGCTCATGGTAAAGCTATACCTCCGACGATTGAAGCAACATCTGCCCTCCAACAGACTCTAACTCCTTTACCTCAAGAATTGTCATCAACAGTGAAATCTATCACTTCCCCCCAACAGAGGAGTGGTTCGTTAGTCCAACGCGAGTAGCTTGCACTTCACACACAACTAAGGATTTTCCAGCACATTTATGCACTTATCTTCTTATACTTTAAATATTTCTAAAGCTTATCTTTTCTTATTTCAGATTCTTCAATGACACGCGGCGGATCATATTATCAGGATTTCCAACGCTACGGGGGGCGTGGTCAATATGATTATCGGCGTTACTTTCCCTCCTATAGAGAGTCTGACGAAGAGAGGGCTGCTCGAAAGGCTCGTGAAAGGAGGGATGCAGAAGAGCGTTATGACAGAAGGGATAGGGATGAGCACCATGATTCTCTGCAGAGAAGTGACGACTCTCACAAAAGGAAATCTCACGACGACCGAGGAAAGGGTCATGTAGCTGAAGATTCAGGAAAACGAGCCCGATATGGTGAGAGACATGCTTCCACTATTCCCGAAAAGCCTACTGCCCCTGCCCCTCTTGACATTCCTTCCGACTCTCCTGCTCTCGGGAAGGAGGACATCCAGACAATAATAAGCAGGCCTAAATTTCAAGTGGGACCTGGCCCAGCCACTTTACAAAGTCGTTTTCCACAATGGTGCTTAAAGGGTGTGAGATTCGACCTTGACCTGGTTCCTATTGACAAGCCTGCTATGCTACGAAATCTTGACGCCATCAAACTTGATATCGAGAGGATGTCAAACTGGCAGAAGCTTGTTGACGAGCTTCAAAGAGTTAACCGTGCCAACTTCGAGGCCATGCTCACCATGGAAAATGATAAGGCTGAGTGGCAAAAGGTCCTTGAGCAGCATGACACCGAAATGAGGAGCATTACTTCCTACAACGAGGAGCTCGAAGCAAAGGTTGAGAAGTTGAAAGATGAGCTTGCTGCTTCCTCCACTTCATACTCTCAAAAAGAAGAAGTGCTTCTCAGACAAGTTAGAGATGCTCATGCCAGTCAGAGGGACGCTGAGGACAGGCTTGAAGTGCAGAAAAGAATCAACGAGGGCTATGCTTCTGACATTGCTGAGCTTCAAAAGAAAAACAACTCCCAGGAAGCGGAGATACAACTGCTTAAGCTTCAGCTTTCCAAAACCGAGAGGGAGCGTGATGAGGCTGTCGCCGGCAGAATCGCAGCTGAAGATTCTCATGAGGCGACCAAGAACAGCTTCGGCTCAACATTATTCGACTTCTATTTGCATAGCGTCTTGGGGCGTGGAAGCCTCGCTTTTCTTGGTCCCAAGTATGAGATCACTTTAGCTGAAGTGTGGGAGGCCGCCCTCGATATGCTTGGTGCTGAAGGTGCTGGTTATGACGAGTCAGCCCTGGAAAGGCATTATTTTGATGAAGACGCTCGCGCTGCTCTCGCCAGGGGAAAGGAACAACTTGCCAAACTAAGAACCGAAGTGACGGAAGGGGACCGGCTGGAAAAAACCACTTCAACTATTCTAGTCCAGCCACCTTCTTCGTCTGAAGTCAACATCATTGGTTCCAGTTCCCATTTTGCTTCTCCCACCAAAGTTACCACTGAGATCACAAGCATACAAGGTGGAGACGAGGGTGAAGAGAGCGCTGATGCGCAAGCTTATGAAGTCGATATCAGGAAACCAGCTTCTCCAGGTAATTTCACTGTTAATCTCGCTACTGTCAATTCTGCTCAAGCGGGTTACTCATTTATTTCGCATGAGTTTCATGAGCTCCTTGGCTATTTTCTCAACCTTGATGAGCCTTCATCTCCTCTCTCTACTAACTTTATTGGTGAGCCTTCATCTCCTCTCTTTACTGACTTTAACCTCTTTTCTTCTGTAGAGAAAGTACCAAGCACTGCTCAAACTTCTACTCCTCCGGTTATCCTTCCTTCACCTCTTCAGGCGGCGCCTCCTTCTGCCTCGCAACCTGGATCACAGGAGGAACAAATAGAGGCTCTTCACGGCTTGGATGATCCCATCGCTTCACAAGAGCAGAAAGATGAGAGACCTGAGGAAGGTGACATATCCCCGGAACGGACTCCTTCTGACGACATTGCTCTATCAAAACTTGTCACTCCGGGGAGTGAGTCTTCCTCACAAAGGAGAAAGAAGCGTGGGACATCAAAGAGGAGGGGGAAGAAAATCACCGCCACTGAAGAGGAGCCGGAAGTTGAACCGGTTACACCTACCTCTCCTACTTCCCTTATACCCACTGGCCGACCAGAAAAGCTGGTCATTCGACCGGGTAAAGGGTCCAAAGGAGGGAAGAAGAAGTGAAGATTTTAGCTTTTTGCCTTTTGTATGAACTGGCCGAGAGTTGTGCGGGTACCGGCCTCCGCTTTTATTTTGAAACCTGTATCTGCATTATAGTTGAATAAAATGATTCTTCGTTTGTACAAACTTCTGTTTGAATTTGAGTATGCATTTATTATTCATTTTTGCACAAGTTTATTTATATGATATTGCAGCGGGCTTATGGTATGTTGTTTGAGTATTACTTTACTGATGCAGCTATACTACTATACCATGTTGCCCCCATACCTTAAGCTTGCTGCAATATTTTATACTTCGAGGGGACTTGCACTCTTATTTGTTAAAGAATAATTATTTTATTCTTTAAAGAAAATTTTTGTAGAGTACAACTCCCTTCGTATAAGTTTTTACGCTTTGTCGTTCGAAGAAATCACTTTTTTCTTTTGCTTATGTGCATATTTTACCAAGTGAATTCCTCTATGTGGTAAAGCGGACCTCTGAAGGGTACTTTAACTTCTTTTCTTTTTCTTTTTTTTTTACGATCATTTTCCATAGTAGGCAAATTACTCTTCCTTTGAAAGTTAAAGTACGCTTTTGATGAGGATTTTTTTTTAATACAAAATTGTACCTCTGAGGAGGGATTTTTCACGTTTCAACACTTGGAAGTTTTATTTCAATCTCGGTGAAATGTGTACCCCCAAAGAGTTGTGCCTTTGAAGAAAGCCTTTTCACGTTTCAACACTTGGAAGTTTTATTTCAATCTTGGTGAAACGTGGGCTTCCGAAGAGGTCTTTCTTCTTGATTGTGTCCCCGGGAGGGGGTTGTACCTCTAAGGAGGGATTTTTCACGTTTCAACACTTGGAAGTTTTATTTCAATCTTGGTGAAACGTGTACCTCCAAAGAGTTGTGCCTTCGAAGAAAGCCTTTTCGCGTTTCAACACTTGGAAGTTTTATTTCAATCTTGGTGAAACGTGGGCTTCCGAAGAGGTCTTTCTTCTTGATTGTGTCCCCGGGAGGGTGTTGTACCTCTAAGGAGGGATTTTTCACGTTTCAACACTTGGAAGTTTTATTTCAATCTTGGTGAAACGTGTACCTCCAAAGAGTTGTGCCTTCGAAGAAAGCCTTTTCGCGTTTCAACACTTGGAAGTTTTATTTCAATCTTGGTGAAACGTGGGCTTTCAGGAAGGTCTTTATTTTGTTTTTGCATTTCAACTTTGGTGAAGTGAAATTCCGAAGAGCGGTTATTACACTTCAACTCCTGGCGAAATGTGCCTCCGAAGAGGGCTTTTATTTTGTTTACATTTCAACTCTGGTGAAGTGATATCCCGAAGAGCGGTCATAACACTTCAACTCCTGGTGAAATGGGCCTCCGGAGAGGGCTTTTATTTTGTTTACATTTCACCCTTGGTGAAGTGATATCCCGAAGAGCGGTCATAACACTTCAACTCCTGGTGAAATGGGCCTCCGAAGAGGGCTTTTATTTTTTGGCATTTCAACTCTGGTGAAGCGAAATCCCGAAGAGCGGTCATAACACTTCAACTCCTGGTGAAATGTGCCTCGGAGAGGGTTTTCATCGCCTGGAAGTTACTCTCTCATGGTTGGAGGGTCATGACTCCTCCAATCTTTTTTGTTGAGTAGAGAACTTTCTTTTTTGTGGCGTATGACCCATTAGAGGCCTTTTATCCTCCGAAGAGGACTTGCGCTGCTGATGGTAGCTTTGGTTGTTCCTCTGTTCACTTGCTTATGCCTTTTCAGCGATCCTCTCTCTTTTTTTTTTTTAAGTTTTCATTCCCCTTTTCTTGCAAGTAGCTTGTTTAATCCAAGGAAGTGTACTTCATTGCCAGGCAAGTTCGTGAGAACGGGCACTAGCTTCCTAATTGGATGTTTGTTTGTTCAAACAATCTCAATTTATCAGCAAGGGCTCGTTTCTATCGAAATCATTAGCCGTTCAATTGAAGTATTTCCTATCTAGGATTTGAATTCGGGGTCTTTGTGACTTGAAATTTGTTTGTTGAATGATGGTGAGAATCGCTCGGTCTTATTATGCGCAAGTTTTATTTCCATTGTCTGCAAAAATTTAAATCGACATTTCAGCAATACATTTTATGTATTTTTATATCGAAAACAAAGCAAACATATAATGATAATAAGGAACACAAGATTTATAGTGGTTCGGCCATGAAATTGGGCCTACATCCACTTTATATTCTTTCATTATTTACTTGCATCAGTTTCACAATTGCTTTCAATTACAAGAATCATACATTCATAATTCTTTTTACAATGTTTCAACAAAATTTTCAAGTAAAGTATGGACGCAAATGGTTGCTGTTCCATGCCCTTGGAATTTGATCTCCATCAACAGTGGTGAGCTTGAATGTGCCGTCAAGAAGCTTCTGACCTATTACATATGGTCCTTCCCAATTTGGCCCAAACACACCTGTCGCAGTCATAATTCTTTTCAGGACTAGATCTCCAATTTCAAAGCTGCGTTGACGAACTTTGGAATTGAAATGTCTGGCTATCCTTTGCTGATGAGCTGCAACTCTGAGGTTAGCTTCATCTCTTTTTTCATCAAGGAGATCCAGCGCTTCAAGTTGTAGCTTCTCATTTTCTGCTTGATTGAAATGGATTCTTCTGTGTGAAGGGACCTCTGTTTCAACCGGGATCATTGCTTCCGATCCGTATGCTAACGAAAAAGGAGTATGCCCAGTTGCAGTTTTGTGAGTAGTTCTGTATGCCTATAGTGCAAGTGGTAGTTTATCGACCCAACCACCTTTTGCTCTTTCGAGTTGCTTTTTGATGGTTGATTTGATGATCTTGTTCACTGCTTCCACTTGCCCGTTTGCCTGCGGATGAGCTACTGCCGAAAAGCTTTTCTGGATTTTGAATCGTTTGCAAAAATCCTGGAATTCCTCGCTTTCAAACTGAGTACCATTGTCTGTGATTATTTTCTGAGGCACACCGTATCTGCAAATGATATTCTTGGTCACAAAGCTTATCATTTTCTTAGAAGTTATAGTAGCCAATGGTTCAGCTTCAGCCCACTTAGTAAAATAATCAACTGCAACAATAGCATATTTAATCCCTGATTTAGCAGTTGGTAGCGGCCCAATGAGATCCATTCCCCAAATTGCAAATGGCCATGGACTGACCATCTGTGTGAGTTCGGTAGAAGGTGCTCTAGGAATTTTGGCATATCTTTGGCATTTGTCACATTTTCGGGAGTAATCTGCAGCATCCCGATTAATTTCTGGCCAAAAATATCCGTATCGGAGAATTTTCTTTGCTAATGTTTGACCACCTGAATGATCACCACATTCTCCTCCATGCACTTCAGCTAGGATTGTTTTGGACTCTTCCCGGATACACATCGAAGCAATGGCATTGAGAATCCCCGTCTGTACAATCGGCCATCCTGAATTACATAGCGAGAGGCCTTCCTTAGTAGCTTTCGTCTTTCTATCGAGTTTTCTGGCAGAGAACCTCTGAGTAGGTAATCCAGTATTGGAGTCATCCATGACTCTTGTTCTTGAGATACATTCATAATCCAGTCTATATCCATCTCGTCTATACTTGGCGCTGAAAGGACTTCTACAGGGACCAATCCCAATAGTTGAGCTTCACCAGAACTTGAATACTTTGCGAGGGAATCTGCCTTCATATTCTCTTCCCGAGGAATGTGGCTTATTGAATAGTGATCGAGTTCACATAGGAGTTCGCAAGCCTTTGACAAGTAGGAAGGCAGGTTTCCACCTTTTGCTTGAAATTCCTTCTTGACTTGGCATACAATAAGCTGAGAATCACTGAAAATTTGTAATGCTCGAATGTTTAGCTCTTTAGCGATTTTCAGACCTGCAATAAGAGCTTCATATTCTGCTTCATTGTTTGTTGAAGGAAATTCCAGTCTTAGTGCATAACATAATGATCGACCTTCAGGAGTTTCAAGTACCACTCCGGCTCCAGAACAGTAGTCATTTCTTGCGCCATCAACATACATCTTCCACTGGATTGGAGAATCATTGATCGCTTTTTCCTCACCATTATCTTTCTCTGTGAATTCTGCAATGAAATCAGCTAAAGCTTGTCCGTTGATTGCTTTTCGGGGATGATAAGTGATGTCATATTGACTGAGTTCAATGTTCCATTTTAGAAGGCGACCCGAAGTTTCTGGGCGAAATAGGACTTGCTTTAGAGGTTGATCAGTGAGCACTTTGATAGGATGAGCTTGGAAATATTGCCTCAATTTCCTCGATGCAACTAGTAGGCAATAGGCGAGTTTTTCCAACTTGGAGTAATTCAGCTCTGCCCCAGTGAGTCTTTTGCTGATATAGTAAACTGGATGTTGAATCCTTTTGTCTTCCCGTATCAGTGCTGCACTTAGAGCATGAGATGATACTGCCAAGTATATAAGAAGATCCTCACCATTGCCTGGTCTAGAAAGTATCGGAGGCGTTTCCATATGACGGATCAACTCTTCAAAAGCTTTTTGGCATTCGGGAGTCCATTCAAAGTTCTTCTTTCCTTTTTTTAGGGCATCGAAGAAAGGGATGCATTTATCAGTAGCTTTGGAAATGAACCGACTCAGGGCGGCGATCTTTCCGTTGAGACTCTACAATTCCTTCTTTGTTCTAGGAGCTTTAACTTCTTTCAAGGCAGTAATTTGAGCTGGACTAGCCTCAATGCCCCTAGCACTGACGATAAAACCTAAGAACTTTCCGGATTCGACCCCAAATGTACATTTCAGGGGGTTAAGCTTCATTCTGTATTTCCGGAGGACTGCGAACATTTCTGCTAAGTGTTCAATGTGATCCGCTGCTTTCCTGGACTTCACTAACATGTCGTCGACATAGACTTCCATAGTTTTGCCCAATTGCGGTTTGAACATAGCATTAACAAGTCTTTGGTAGGTTGCCCCTGCGTTTTTCAATCCGAAGGGCATAACTCTGTAGCAATAAAGTCCAACATCTGTAATAAAGCTTGTATCCTCCTGATCCGGCTCATGCATCATGATTTGGTTATAACCAGAGTAGGCATCCATGAGGGATAACAATTCATGTCCCGCAGTTCCGTCTACCAGTTGATCGATCCTGGGTAATGGGAAGCAATCTTTGGGGCAAGCCTTGTTTAGATCAGAAAAATCGATGCACACTCTCCATTTTCCATTAGCTTTCTTGACCAACACAGGATTTGAAACCCAATTCGGATATGTAGATTCTTTGATGAAGTTATTTTCCATGAGTCGATCAACTTCTTCTTTTAATGCTGCTGACCTTTCTGGACCTTGGGTTCTTCTTTTCTGTTTAACTGGCGTAAACTTTGGGTCAATATTCAGAGCATGTACTGCAACTTCTGGGGATATTCCACACATATCGGCATGAGTCCAAGCAAAGACATCCAGATTTGCCTTCAGGAAAGATATCAAGATATTCTGAATTGACACATTAAGCTGTGAACCCACATTCAACACCTTATTTGGGTCCTTCGGGTCAACAGGTACCGGAACTGTCGTTTCCACCGGTACTACTCTATTCTCCCCTGTACTGGCTTTTCTGGGATCCATTTCTTTCCGTACCCCGCTGTGCTCGCCAGTGCAGGGTCCGCTCTGTAATTGCTACAAGGCTGGTTCCTTGATGCGGACTGGGGTTGCCGCATCCTTTCCCATTTCTCTTTTTCTTGACTCTCGCAGCTCTGTCAAGTAACATTCTCGCGCAGCATTTTGATCCCCTTTTATAACTCCTACTCCATTGTCAGTAGGGAATTTAATAGTGAGGCACCACGGGGCTAGGATAGCTTTGAATGCTGCGAGTGTTGGACGGCCAAGAAAAGCATTATAAGCAGAATATTCATCGACGATCACAAAGGTTTGCTTTCGGACCACTTTCCTTTCTCCTTCCCCAAGTTCTACAAACAGATCGATGGTTCCTACTGGTTGCTTTGGCTCCCCAGTGAAGCCAACGATTTTCTGTGATGAGGCTTGCACATCGATCATAGGGATTTTCATCTGGTCAAATGTCTTTTTGAAGAGGATATTACATGATGCTCCGCAGTCAATGAGGACTCTTCTGACAATGGCTGGTCCAATACCAGCCGAGATGACCAAGGGATCTAAAGTAGGAGCTTCAATACCTGTAGAATCTCTGGCTCTGAAAATAATATCATCGCTGAAAGTTTTCTGTTGTTTAAGGGGCGTAGTGTCTTCTAGAACAAAGACGTCTTCTTCGGCTGGAGCATATTTCAAAGCCCTGGAATATCTCTCCATCTCACCCCAACTCTTGCCAGCTGGGTGAGGTCCTCCTGAAATGACATTGATAACGGGCCTTCCAGATTCATGCCTCGTAGCTTTCTCACCTGCCCCAGGCTGATGAACAGGAGTCCGCTGCCCCTGACTCGACGATGCAGGATTGTTGCTATTCTTTTTCACGAATTGCTGCAACTTGTTTTCTCTTAGCAACTCTTCAATCAGATTTTTCAGCTGGCGGCATTCATCAGTTTCATGACCTGGTTGATTGTGGAAGCGGCAGAATTTCCCACTCTGTATGGCTTTTTTCCCGGTTCTCAAAGGGATAGGTTTAGGGAAATCGACGGAATCTTTAGTGGCCAGGTAGATGTGCTCCGGTGTATGTGATAATGGAGTATATTCTGATGGCTTGAAGGATCGGGGCTTCTTCAGATTACCCTGTTTCTTCCCATTACTATTCTCCCTTTTTTGCCCCACCGATTCATTCTTGCGTGGAGCGACAGTGTTGTCTTCAGCTTTTTCCAACACTGCCTTTATTGGCAAAGGACGACTTTCCAAGTGAATGAATTCGTCTGCTTTTTTGTAGAACTTTTCGAGAGAGGTTGGCTCCTTCATATTTAACCATTTCCCAAATTCGCTTGACTTATCAATAGCCCTCATCAGATAAGTCAATATCATTCGTGGTTCAGCATTGTCCACCTCAGCCAGTGCTATATTGAAACGGTTCAAGAAGGATATGATAGACTCACCAGGATTCTGCTCTAAACTCGATAGTGACATAATGTCCTTGGCCTTCGAAGCATATAGTCTAAACTGCTCCTTGAATTTTCTGGTCAAGTCTGAAAACTGATCGATAGATCGGACTGGCAACTTGGTGAACCACAGTAATGCCACGCCTTCCAGGTATATGGGGAAATATCGGCACTTTATTTCGTCGGAGGCCCTGGCACCTGTCATGTGCCAATCATATTTATACAAGAACTCGTTCGGATCACTTGTCCCTTTGTAAGCTGGAATAGTCGGAGGGACAAACTTCCTTGGAAATTCCGCCTTCAAGATTTTTTCAGTAAACGGAGTTTTACTTGGGGCGAAACCCCATTCCTTCTCATCTTCAACCCTTTGCATACTTTCTTTCATGATCTGCCGGACCATTTCAGAAAGATATTCCTCATCATGCCGAGTTCTAGATCCACCAGCCTCAGGGACTGCCTGCTTAAAGGGACTAGTAGCCCTTTCCGGAGCATTCCTCTCACTAACATCATGAATGTTGCCAGCATAGTTCCTTTCATTTCCAGCTGGTTGATTGTTTGCCCCAAGTAAATCGTTCAACTTATTCAGAATCAGAGCGTTCTGGGCACTTTGAGCCTCTAATTGTACATTTTGGGCGTTTATCTGCTGGTTTAGCCCTAGAATCACAGCATCCAACTCCGCTTTCGTAACTCCAACAGACGGAGTGGGTTGATTAGGTACAGGGGAAGCGGAGGTTCCCTCTTGAATGTTTCCAGATCTGATAGATCTACTTTTCCTTCCAGGAGCCATAATCTCAGATATACTTCTGGTTTTTAAGAAAATTCTTTCTTCAAATCTCTGCGAAGCAATGATGACAGTTGTCCTGAGTTCAATTCTCAGTGAAAGCACCAAAAAATGTTAACGCTTAAATTTGAACGCTAACACCCCGGTGTGTGAAGTGTAGTTGTGAAAGCACCACCCGATAGATCGGGAAAGAATTACAAGCAAGTAATAACGGAAAAGCAGTAAACAAGAGCAATTTTATAGTGGTTCGGCTTATGGGTACAGCCTACGTCCACTTTAAGTACTTTTATTGATGATCTCGTTACAAGTTAATACAATTCTTCCCAAGTACAATTCACTTTGAACTACAAGAAACTTAGAACAAGTATTTTAAACTTCGATGGAGATGAGAGTCTTCGAATCCATGTTGGATGTACGTGATCTCTTGTTGAAGTTGTTTGTAGCGTTCTTAGTGTCTCGAGAGCTTCAAGTGTTGAATTGGTTTGGAATGCAGCAGAGTATCAGCGCTTGAAGAGAATCCGCCAAAAGTCCCTTCAATGTTGGAGGTGGTCATGTATTTATAGGAGTTTTCTGCTCTGAGTCGTGAGTCGTGTTCGACTCATGCCTGACCCGTGGCCGAGTCATATTAAGTCATGGCCGACTCATTGGACCAAGCCCCTGTTTTCCCTTGACCCATTCCTTTGCTGGATTTGGAGCTAAGTCCTGAGTCGCTTCCGAGTCAACTCCCACTAGCATAGGTCCTACGGCAACGGACTACGGCTCAATGGTTTTAGGTCGTAGACGAGCCATGATGAGTCGTGAGTCGCTCCTTTGAGTGTCCTTACAGGATGAGTCATGGGCTTGTTGAGTCGCTGAGTCAGTAGCATCCATGAATCGCATAACAGTTGAGTCGTAGAGTCGATAAACTTGATGAGTCGGCGACTTACTGAGTCGGCTTTTTTTCTTATGAACCGTTAACCCCTTGAGTCGTCCTTGCCTTCTTAGTTGCCTTGAGCCGTTAACTGACTGAGTCGCTATCAAATGAGTCGGTATCCCTCTTAAGTAGATGAGTCGGTACCTTCCTTAAGTAGATGAGTCGGACTATCCCTTCCTTAGCTCGGTTGAGTCGTTGGTCCACTAAGTCACTGATCTCCATGAGTCGTGAGTCCCTCTTAAGAAGATGAGTCGCTACCAGTTGAGTCGTTGAGCAAAACGAGGTTAACAGTATGTATGTGTGGAATCACACAGATGAGGTCTAGACTAACCAAAAATAAAAAAGGTATGTGTGAGTGGAATCACACAAGTGGTGTCAAGTCTAACCTCCCAAACAAAAAGAAAGTATGTATGTGTGGAATCACACAGATGAGGTCTAGACTAACCAAAAATCAGAAAGGTATGTGTGAGTGGAATCACACAAGTGGTATCTAGTCTAACCTCGCAAACGAAAAGAAAGTATGTGTGAGTGGAATCACACAGATGAGGTCTAGACTAACGAAAAATCAAAAAGGTATGTGTGAGAGGAATCACACAAGTGGTGTCTAGTCTAACCTCGCAAACAAAAAGAAAGTATGTGCGAGTGGAATCACATAGATGAGGTCTAGACTAACCAAAAATCAAAAAGGTATGTGTGAGTGGAATCACACAAGTGGTGTCTAGTCTAACCTCGCAAACAAAAAGAAAGTATGTGTGAGTGGAATCACACAAGTGGTGTCTAGACTAACCTCACGGACAAAAAGATATGTGTGAGTCGGAATCACACCAATGAGGTCTAGTCTAACCTTGAAAACAAAGAGACATCGCACAATTGCTAGTCTAAATCATAAAAATGATCGTCATAATCAACGAGAAGTGTCAATTACACTAAGTTAGTGAATATAAAAGTTTAGCTTCATGTCCCATAACCACTAGCTTAACTTAAATATTTACGAACAAACTGTAGATCTTCGCTAGAAAAATGTCACAAGTGGTTCAATCGAACAAGTCCAAAAATTAACCGACGAGGTAAACGCAAGCGTTTCATACCACTTGTTTTGCTAAGCCGTTTAATTAGATATCTCATACGAGTGAAATAAAGGCCTGTATATACTAATAGATTGGAAAATGGTTTAAGAAAAGAGTTTGGTGTTGAAAATAGAGTTGCAATCGTTTGGAGAAAAGGGTTCTGATATTTACTACCAGTATAGAAAACCTTTATATTTTTAAAGTGACAAATCACAAAAATGATTGTAGAAACAATAAATCACAAGAATTCACATACAAAGATGTGAATAGAATCCAAAGAAATCGATACCGAATTCATCAAAAGGTATGTTCACGAAAATCCCGAAGAAAATGTCACCAAAGTCGCTAATAAATGATAGCAACAAATCGGGGAATTAACACGAATGGATTAAATTTGGAAACCAAATCAATTCACTAAAATTCACATTCGAAGACGTGAATAAAATCCAAAGAATTCCATTCCAAATCCATCAAAGTAGAAATACCCAAAAATTCTAGAAATAGAAGTTATAACAACTAATCAGAAAAGAAGAATCGATTAACAATTGGGAAAACAAAGCAAAACGAGCATAAATGCATGAATGGCTTCAACAAAAATAAAAATCAAGTCAATGCCGAAGTCAACAATTATTGGCCACAGTCGAGTACAAAACGAATCAACATCCTCATCAAAGAATTCAATGGCAAATAAAGTCAGAGTCTTAAAAATCAAGAAACTAGCAATTTCATGAAAACAAAGTCAAATGCACATGAATAAACGTTAGGAATTCATACCTAACAATCAAAGATAATCATAGGCAAAGATGAGAGATAAAACATCGACAATTAGTTGTAACACATGTTCCATCTAAGTTATGTTTTATATTTTGTCCATAAACCCCTGACTCTGATACCAGGCTGTGACGCCCCACCTCTATACCCACGCTAGCCAAGAACACTATGGTGTAATGCTGTCAACTAGCGCGGAGAATAAGGCTCTTGAGGAGCGACCCTCCATGTAATTGCTTTGTGCGAGCACCGATATGTCAAATAGTAAAACATGCATTTTATTTCAGGAGAAAATCCGGCATACCGATGCAAATTCAAAGCTACTACACAGTTGCTATATTAGTTTAGGACATAATATATAATAATAACACAGATAATATAAATAAATGCGGAACACAGATAACAAAAGTCTTATATATATTTAACTTATGACAGTTACAATACACGTGATACAGTACATATGATACAACTACAACAGTCGACTCAGGAAGTTATATATATACAAGTACATTATCGACTAGTATACATGAATACATATCAACCAATTCTGTGACACGACAACTCCAAAAGATATGAAAAGACTTCATAGCTCTAGTAGCAACCCAAAGCAAGATATCTACAACCTGAAATAACTCGGGTCTGACCCGAGTATTAAATTCAAAAGAAAATAATACACGGGTCAGTCTAATTCAAACTCAGTTATTAGTGCACAGAAGCAATAATAATTAAATAATGAATAGACGACAGTCACAATAAGTCTCGTCTATCCGATCTTTAAATAAAGAAATCGGATAACGATAAATATAACACGTAACAATGTTAAACAACAATCAGCAGATTCAAATCATCAATAAAGATAAGTAAAAAGAATATCCATGAAGATAATTTGGAAAACATCAAAATAGCCAAATCAGCAATTAACAACAAAAATCATCAAATTAAACCAATAAAAATACAATTCAAATCATATTGAATTGAATAAACGAAACAGTTCAAACAATTGAAATATCAATTAAAATAACAATAATGGTAGGGCTGCAGTACACGCATGCTTGCACTGCCTCGCCACTACGGCGTATGGAGTACGCAAAAGATCCATAAAAAAAAATAGGATATCAATAAAAACAATACCTCATGGCTGCAGTTCACGCTTGTGTGCACTACCTTGCCACTACAGTGATAATGTACCCAAAAACACAATTCTGTGTGGCTGCAGTTCACGCTTGCCTGCACTGCCTTGCCACTACAGTGATGATGAACACAACCGGGCACAAGGTCAAACCCAAAATAAAAATACGGGTTCAACTCAGGTGAAATTTCGAAAAATAAACAAAATGCAAAGGTGAAGTCACAGCAATCATGACTCAAGTCAATGCAACAACCAAAGTCAAGGCGACATGAAGTAAGCAACTCAACTGCCAGTCCAGATCAATGAATAGCATAAGCAAATGACACAGTCAATTCAAACATGCTCAAAGCTAACAACAAATGACTCAAGTTTGACGCTATCAAGTTGTAACAACCCGCATATTTATCGATTTTTATATTTAAATATTTTATTTAAATATTTTATCGATAGTCGGAATTTAGTCCGAAAAGTTACTTTTTGCATACGGTCGAATTAGGACTCGGGACCACTCCCATTGAGTTTAAAATGCCGTTTGCGACCTTTTTGAGTATAAGCTTCGATATGTTTGGAGTAAGTTGATTTTTGCTACTCTTTCACTTTGGGTTTGGGTTTGGGTTCAGCCCTATGTTTAACTTATACTCAAATCTGAGCCACTCCTCCCCATTCACCCTCACTTTCTCCTCTTTTCAGTTCTATAGCATCAATGGTGGGAGAGATGGGAAACTAAAACTCCAAAACCCTAGTTTTCTTTTGCAAATCAAACTCTAGCTCCAAACTAATAGAATAACCCATTGGTAAGCTTCTCTTCTTCTTCTCCAACCCTTTCTCTCTTTGATTTCAGAAAATTCCTAAACCTAATTTGGGAAATGTTTCTCTTTTTAGCTTAGAATCAAGTTTCTTGAGTTGGATTTGAAGAGTGGTTGATTCCTCTTTTGCTTTCAAGCTTCTTTTTCAATTTCTTGGGTTCAAAGGTGAGATTTTTATCTCACATCTATGCTTATATTTTTCTTCGATTGTTAGGTATGAATTGCTAACACTTATTCGTGTGTAATTTCTTTTGGTTTGGATTGATTTGGTGAATATTCCAATTTTTAGTCTTTTGGGTTCAAATCCTTAAAAATCATAGCTTTGATGTTCAAATGCGTTTTTGGTGATGCATCGAGGAGCCAATAGGATCGGGTAGCCGTTGGGCATAATTCCCTATCATCCGTGCTAGTTCGGTTGCGAATTGGTGGAGTTTGCACATAAATTAAATGGGTTTCAATTTGCAGAACATCAGGGTCGGCCGACCGAACCCCTGGTCCGGTCGACCGACCTGCTACCAAGGTGCATAGGCACCTTTCTGTCTCTAGTCCGGTCGACTGGCTACAGGGCTCAGCCGACCGACCTGCTTCCCGAGACTTTTTTTGGAACAGGATCCGGTCTACCGAGCTCTGTAGCCGGCCGACCGACTAGATGAAATTTTGCCTATTTCGTCTAGTTGCTTGAATTTCCAACTTTAATCGATTCGTGTTGTTTCCTATTTGTTGTTATCATATATTATGACTTTGATGACTCCTTTTTAGGGATTTTTGAATATCCATTTCGATGGATTCTTTATCGGTTTCGTTGGATTTTTGTTCACATCTTCGCATGTGAATTTTAGTGATTGATTGTTCCTACAATCTTATTTGTGATTTGTCACTTTAAAAATATAAAGGTTTTCTATACTACTAGTAAATATCAAAACTCTTTCTTCAAATGATTTCAACACTATTTTAGTACAAAGCTCGTTTCTTAAACCGTTTTCCAATCTATTAGTATATACAAACCTTTACCTCACTCGTATGAGAAATCTAATTAAACGACTTAGTAAAACGAGTGGTATGAAACGCTTGCGTTTACTTCGTCGGTTAATTCTTGGACTTGTTCGATTCAATCTCTTGTGACAATTTTATAGGGGAGATCTACAGTTTGTTCGTAAATATTTAAGTTAAGCAAGTGGTTATGGGACATGAAGCTAAACTCATATATTTACTAGCTTAGTGTAATTGACACTTCTCGTTGATCATGACGATCATCTTTGTGATTTAGACTAGCAATGTGCGATGTCTCTTTGTCTGCGAGGGAGACTAAACCCCGTTTTGTGGAGTTTCGACTCAAATGGGTGGGGTAGCAACCCATGGTCTTCGGGCCGTTTGTGGAGCTTCGGATCAATTTGTGATGGTTAGCAACCATGGAATTAGCGTTCCGTTTGTGATACACGTGTTGGTGAGTTTTATGCTCCCGTTTGTGATAGGCCTCCCCCCCTCTTTTGTGATTTCTGGATTTCTTGAGATAATTTTTAGAATTTGCGCTTCACCAATTTTCGTGATTTCCATTGATAAGTCTTATCAATATTTGTGCATTGGTGAATTTGTGTGTCATCGACTTTTGTGATTTCTGGATTTCTTGAGATGATTTATAGAATTTATGCTTCACCAATTTTCGTGATTTCCATTGATAAGTTTTATCAATATTTGTGCATTGGTGAATTTGTGTGTCATCGACTTTTGTGATTGACATTGATATAATCGTCAATATTTATGGTTTGGTGAACGAAATAAGGAGTATGACATTTCTTTGATTCTTGTGTAGATTTGGTGATATTGATTAATCTTGTTGATTTTCAATTACTTATGTATATCACAGCTTGGCATTGTGATTATAACGTGTTTAGTCATATCACTTATTCTATATCGTTTCATCTGATATTTATAGTTAGACTGATCCGTTTATTATTTTCTTATTAAATAATACTCGGGTCAGACCAAGATGTTACAGGTGCTTCTGCTTGACTCTACATCCGGGATTACCTCCTTGACTTTTGGTTAACTACTTAGATTAGTAGTTTTTGTTGTATACATTTGAGATATAGACTCCCTAATGTATACTTATTCTTTTGTGTAGTTCGTGTAACTATTCTTTTGTGATATTGTGGGTCTTTTTGATCACTACTCTGATGTACACTTCCTAGTGTAATATTCATATCTATTTCCGCCTTTGTGATATGAATTGTCTGTGACTGATTTATGTTATGTTTATTTCTATATTTGTTTCTGAAGATATTATAGCCACTGTGTAGTAGCTTTGAGTTTGTGTCGGTATGTCGGATTTCCCTCTTGATAAAGAAATGCATGTTATACTATCTGACATATCGATGCTCGCACAAAGCAATTACACGGATGGTCGCTCCTCAACAGCCTTATTCTTCATACTAGTTGACCGCATTATACGGTAGTGTTCTTGGCCAGCGTGGGTATAGAGGTGGGGCGTCACAGCTTGGTATCAGATCCAAACTTCGGAACAATATGGAATATTATAACAAGGATCATCGTCCTAAGTCTTTCTTAGGAGTCGTGCTTTAGGATTTAATTCGAGTCTTCGTACCGATTCATCCTATTTTCTTTTTGATTCCTTGTTTTGTCTATCAAGATTGCTTGATATTCCTTTTGTGAATAACCATTTCTTCTTCTTTATTTCTTTCCAACGGAAGAGAAATGGTTAGACCTGGCTGTTAACGTGAAAATCTGAACGCTAACACCCCGGTGTATGTAAAGCTAATGTGAAAGCACCACCCGTTAATACGGGAATCAGAGTTAAGCAGTAAAATCATAGAAAAGCAGTAAAAGACACAATTTTTATAGTGGTTCGGCTTAAGATCGAGCCTACGTCCACTTCAATCTTCTTTATTGCTCATTTGATTACAACTCTATACAACTTTCTTCAATTACAATACACTTTGGACTAGTAGCTCAAACTTCAAAAAAGTATAATATCTCGAATTCATGTTGAATGATGTTGATTCTCTTTTGAAGTTCGTTGTAGCATCCTTGATGATAGAAATGCTTGAAGTGTTGTTTAAGTTGAGAATGCAGCAGAGTAATGGCGTCCTCCAAGAATCCGAAGAAGATCCTTTGAATGATGGAGCTAGTGGCGTATTTATAGGGGTTTCTGAACAGGTCTTAGGTCGTGACCGACTTAAGGTAAGTCGTAGGTCGGCCGTTGTGACTTATCATAAGTCGTGGGTCTCTTCTGAGCGAGCTAACAAGTTATGGACGACTTAGGGATAAGTCGGCTAGGATAGGTCGGCTATAACTTAGGTCGTGGGCGACCTAAGGAATGGCAGGGGAGAGAGATGGGACCTACCAAATATGGCCTAAAGGAACTGCTCCGACCTACTTAGGTCGCGAGCGACTTAGTGATACTTAGGTTGCGAGCGACTTAGTGATTCTTAGGTCGCGGAGTACTTAGGTCGTTACCTGTTAAGTCGCTTCTCCTGTTAGCTCGTTAACTCGGTTGAGCCGCTTTATGCCTTAAGTCGCTGAGTTGCTTAACTCGCTAAGTCGCAATGCCTTTTAAGTCGGTAGGTCGTGCCACTTGTTAAGTCGGCAACCTTGTTAAGTCGGTAACCCACTTCAGAAGTTAAGTCGCTTGGCCCGCTTCATGTGTTAGGTCGCTGACTTTGTGTAGAAGATAGGTCGCTCCATTCTCTAAGTCGCAGGTCTATCACCGTAGCGATGGCGTTGCCCCCGCACCCCCACCTTGGGGGGTTGGCACCCCCCTGGACCCCCCCTCCGTAGGGGATCTTATCTGAAAAGCCATTCAACAGAACTTGCTTTGTTGGGATGCTGAGTTGACTATTCTTCGAGACGAACTATCATTGGTTTCTCGGTCGATTTTTGATATCACGGCCTTGCTGAAAAAGTGGAGTTAACACTGGCCGTCCCAGCGCCGGTCAATCTAGTGATACTCCCTAATATGGAGTTTTTATGACTGCTCAACAGCTTCTTGATTTAGTGACAAATGCTCAAGCAGCTGGAGCTAACCCGGAACCTACTCACCCAAAGTCGGGATTCGCACGCTTATGCAGCGATTACACTAATTTGGGAGGGAAGCCATTCAAAGGTTCCGAAACTGTTATTGAAGTACAGGCTTGGCTAAGGTCATGCGATCGAATCTTTTCTCGCATGAAGCTTATTGACCTTCACCGAGTTCAGGTGGCCTCTGGTATGCTCCAAGAAAGAGCATTGGACTGGTACGAACTTCTTATTTCTGAGATTAATGAAGCGGATCTCACCTGGGAGAAATTCCGAGAGCGCTTCGAGTTAAAATTCGTACCAGAAGCTGAGAAGGTGACTTTGGCTCGCCGTTTTATAGACCTTGTTCAAGGTGAATCTACCGTGAAAGATTATGTCGCGTCTTTTGAATCTCTCTCCAAATACGGGGTTGAATATATCAACACCCCATTGAAGAAAAATTAGAGGTTCGTCTATGGCTTAAACAAAAATCCCAAGAAGCCATTACTTCTAAAATTAGAAGTTTCCTTCGACCAACTCATTGATATCGCTCTTCTCTTGAAGAGGCGGATAGGGAGAATGATGTTGAAGTGGTGGGTTCGAAACCAAACTTCAACAATAAGAAGAGGCCAAACAAATTCAAAGGCCCTTATCCTAATAAGAAAGGGAAGCAAGCAACCCCAGTGGTAAAGACTTCTTCCTTTGGTCATGGAGAATGCTATAATTGTGGTTCGAAGGACCATTATGCGAACAAGTGTCCAAAGTCTCTCTCTTGTCTCTACTACAAAGGTCCCGGTCATGTTATATATTCATGCCCCAAGCTTCAGGGCAAGAAGGAGGGAAAGTTAAATGTTGCTCAAGCCCCTGGCAACACATCTCGTGGTCAAGGTATGCTTCATTCTATCCTTGATGGCATTATTGTGTTTCGTGATCATCCTATTTGAGTTCTTTTTGATACGGGTGCGTCCCATTCTTTTATATCAAAAGAACTTGTTGATGCTTTTTCTTTGGATGTTTTGTGTTTAATGTCTTCTTTGAGAATTGCGAATCCGGTTGGTTGATCCGCAACAATCAGTTTATTGTGTAAAGATGTCGAGATTATTTTGTGTGATTTTCCTTTCCTAGCCGATTTGCATGTCATGCGTTATTTAGGCTTTGGAATGATTTTGGGAATGGATTGGCTTAACCGTTATGAAGCTCATATCATATGTCCTGAGCGGACTATTCATCTTCGACATCCTCAATCTGTTAAGCAGATTTCTGTTATTCTTAAAGATTCGGATTCTGCTTTGGTTGCATCTTTATATTCTTTAAATCCTCATGATGACGATGATGATGATGAGGGTGATATTATTTCTCTTATTCACGTCGTTCGTGAATTTTCCGACATATTCGAGCCCGTTTTAGGATTACCACCTAAGAGAGCAATTGAGTTCACAATTAATCTCATTCCTGGAGCTCAACCTATCACTCGCCCTCCTTATCGTATGTCCAATAAAGAAAACGAGGAGATGCGTAAATAATTATCCGAATTGGAGGCGAAGCAATTTATTCGCTCTAGTTCCTCGCCTTGGGGAGCTTCAGCTATTTTTGTGAAGAAATCCGATGGAACACTTAGGCTTTGCGTTGACTACCGCAAGCTTAATGATCTTACTATCAAAAATAAATATCATTTACCTCGGATTGATGATCTATTCGATCAACTTAGTGGTGCTAGAGTCTTTTCACAATTAGACTTAGCTACTGGATTTCATCAGCTTCGTATTGCAGAGGATAGCATTCCTTTGACATTGTTTCGTACTCGTTATGGATCTTATGAATGGCTTGTTATGCCATTTGGTCTAACGAATGCTCCGGCTTATTTCGTTGACCTTATGAATAGAGTTTTCAAAGACTTCCTCGACCGGTTTGTTCTCATCTTTATTGATGATATTCTTGTGTATTCAAAAACCGAGGAGGAACATGAGAAGCATCTTCGGATTGTGTTGGAAACTCTTAGGAGTAATCAATTAAAAGAAATTTTTTCTAAATGCCATTTTTGGCAATCTCGTGTGAAGTTTCTCGGTCATATAATTTCTGAATCCGGAATTTCCGTGGATCCTTCAAAGATTGAAGCGATTCAAGATTGGAAGAGACCAGAGAGTATGACATAGATTCGTAGTTTTCTTGGATTGGCGGGTTATTACCGCCATTTTATCAAAGACTTTTCTAAGATTGCCGTGCCTCTCACTAGCTTAACGAAGAAAGGTGTTAAATACATTTGGTCAGACAAATGTGAAACTTCTTTTCAGGAATTAAAAGAACTCCTTTCTGATGCTCCTATTCTTATTATTCCCGAGGGGAATCAAGATTTCGTTGTTTATACCGATGCTAGTCGCGTTGGTTTGGGTGTCGTTCTTATGCAAAGAGAACGTGTTATTGCTTATGCTTCTAGGAAATTGAAGCCTGCTGAGAGTAGATATGCCACTCATGATTTAGAACTCGCGGCTATTGTTTTTGCTCTTCGGATTTGGCGTCATTATCTTTTGGGGGAGAAATTTGTTCTTTATACTGATCATAAGTCCTTGAAGTATTTATTCTCTCAAAAGGAACTTAATTTGCGTCAACAACGTTGGCTCGAGTTCCTTGCTCCTTACGATCTTGATTTTCTTTATACCCCCGGTAAGGGTAATCGTGTCGCCGATGCTCTTAGCCATAAACAACAAGCTGTTGTTTCTATGATGATATCCGAATGGAACGATCTCGAGATTTTATCCACTTGCAAAATTCGAGACCGTGTTTTCGATTTATGCTCATCTCTTGTTTTATGTAGCCTTGAGGCTCATCCTTCTCTTTTGGACCGCATTCTAGAAGCTCAAAGGCTAGATCCTGAATTGGCTCTTCTTGGCCAAAATATTAAGGATAAGATTGATATTGATGGTTTGAAAGACTTTGATATCGATTCTCCTGGCGGCATTCGGAAATTTGGTAGACTTATAGTGCCAAATAATAGTGATCTTCATAAAGATATTTTAGAAGATTCTCATCATTCTAAATTTACCATTCATCCCGGTAGTAGTAAAATGTACGCGGATATGAAGCGACTTTATTATTGGGAGGGAATGAAATCCGATATTGCTAACTTCGTTAAGCGTTGCATGACTTGCCAACTCGTTAAGGCCGAACATCAAAGGCCCGGTGGGTTATTGCAACCTTTGGAAATTCCAATTTGGAAGTGAGACCAAATTTCCATGGATTTTATTGATGTCCTTCCCCATTTTCGTTCGGGTCATGATAGCTTATGGGTGATTGTTGATAGACTTACTAAATTCGCCCATTTTATTCCCGTTCGGTCTAATCGAACCGTTCCTCTTTTGGCCAAACTCTTTATCAAAGAGATTGTTAAATTACATGGAGTTCCTACTACTATTGTTAGTGATCATGTCCATTGTTTACTAGTGGATTTTGGAAGAGTCTTCAAAAAGCTTTAGGAACGAAGCTTAATTTTAGCACCGCTTATCATCCCTAGTCCGATGGACAAACCGAGCGTGTGAATCAAACTCTTGAAGATCTTCTTCGTGCATGTGTTCTTGATTTTGATGGAAGTTGGGAAGATTATATTTCACTTGTTGAATTTCCCTATAATAATAACTTCCAATCTAGTATTGGTATGGCACCTTTCAAGGCACTCTATGGAAGGCTATGCCGATCTCCTTCTTGTTGGCTTGAGGCCGGTGAGAAGCTGGTTTTATGTCCAGATTTTATTCGTGATTCCACAGAAAAGATTGAACTTATTCGACATAGGATGAACGAAGCCCAGAGTAGACAAAATTCCTATGCCGATAACCGGAGAAGGAAGTTAGAATTTTCTATGGGAGATCTTGTGTTCATTCGTGTTTCACCTATGAAAGGTGTTGTACGTTTCAGTCGATTGGGAAAGTTAGCGCCTCGATATATTGGACCATTTCCTATCGCTGAACGTATTGGTCCCATGGCTTATCGCCTTTTATTACCGGCTCAATTTTCTGCTATCCATGACGTATTTCACGTTTCTCAACTTCGGAAGTGTCTTCGAGATTCCGATTCTATTCTTGAGCTCGGTGTTGTGGAAGAGATTGAAGTTTCGTCTAATTTAACTTATGAGCAACATCCTATTCGTATCATTGCTTCGGAAGTCAAACGACTTCGAAATAAAGATGTTCCGCTTGTGAAAGTTCAATGGTCTTCAAATCCTAAGGATTGTTCTTGGGAGTCTAGAGAGTTCATCGAGCGAACACATCCGGACTTACTTTCTCGTGCTCTTTGAGGTGAACCTTCTATTTCAAAAAAAATTTTGTGTGTTAGATATGCTTTTATGGTTGTTACTTTATATTTTCTTCTTAAATATTGCGAGGACGCAATTTCTTTAAGGAGGGGAGTCTGTAACAACCCGCATATTTATCGATTTTTATATTTAAATATTTTATTTAAATATTTTATCGATACTCGGAATTTAGTCCGAAAAGTTACTTTTTGCATACGGTCGAATTAGGACTCGGGACCACTCCCATTGAGTTTAAAATGCCGTTTGCGACCTTTTTGAGTATAAGCTTCGATATGTTTGGAGTAAGTTGATTTTTGCTACTTTTTCACTTTGGGTTTGGGTTTGGGTTCGGCCCTATGTTTAACTTATACTCAAATCTGAGCCACTCCTCCCCATTCACCCTCACTTTCTCCTCTTTTCAGTTCTAAAGCATCAATGGTGGGAGAGATGGGAAACTAAAACTCCAAAACCCTAGTTTTCTTTTGCAAATCAAACTCTAGCTCCAAACTAATAGAAGAACCCATTGGTAAGCTTCTCTTCTTCTTCTCCAACCCTTTCTCTCTTTGATTTCAGAAAATTCCTAAACCTAATTTGGGAAATATTTCTCTTTTTAGCTTAGAATCAAGCTTCTTGAGTTGGATTTGAAGAGTGGTTGATTCCTCTTTTGCTTTCAAGCTTCTTTTTCAATTGCTTGGGTTCAAAGGTGAGATTTTTATCTCACAGCTATGCTTATATTTTTCTTGGATTGTTAGGTATGAATTGCTAACACTTATTCGTGTGCAATTGCTTTTGGTTTGGATTGATTTGGTGAATATTCCAATTTTTAGTGTTTTGGGTTCAAATCCTTAAAAATCATAGCTTTGATGTTCAAATGCGTTTTTGGTGATGCATCGAGGAGCCAATAGGATCGGGTAGCCGTTGGGCATAATTCCCTATCATCCGTGCTCGTTCGGTTGCGAATTGGTGGAGTTTGCACATAAATTAATTGGGTTTCAATTTGCAGAACATCAGGGTCGGCTGACCGAACCCCTGGTCCGGTCGACCGACCTGCTACCAAGGTGCATAGGCACCTTTCTGTCTCTAGTCCGGTCGACTGGCTACAGGGCTCAGCCGACCGACCTGCTTCCCGAGACTTTTTTTGGAACAGGATCCGGTCGACCGAGCTCTGTAGCCGGCCGACCGACCAGATGAAATTTTGCCTATTTCATCTAGTTGCTTGAATTTCCAACTTTTATCGATTCGTGTTGTTTCCTATTTGTTGTTATCATTTATTATAACTTTGATGACTCCTTTTTAGGGATTTTTGAATATACATTTCGATGGATTGTTTATCGGTTTCGTTGGATTTTTATTCACATCTTCGTGTGTGAATTTTAGTGATTGATTGTTCCTACAATCTTCTTTGTGATTTGTCACTTTAAAAATATAAAGCTTTTCTATACTAGTAGTAAATATCAAAACTATTTCTTCAAATGATTTCAACACTATTTTAGTACAAAGCTTGTTTCTTAAACCGTTTTCCAATCTATTAGTATATACAAACCTTTACCTCACTCGTATGAGAAATCTAATTAAACGACTTAGTAAAACGAGTGGTATGAAACGCTTGCTTTTACTTCGTCGGTTAATTCTTGGACTTGTTCGATTCAATCTCTTGTGACAATTTTATAGTGGAGATCTACAGTTTGTTCGTAAATATTTAAGTTAAGCAAGTGGTTATGGGACATGAAGCTAAACTCATATATTTACTAGCTTAGTGTAATTGACACTTCTCGTTGATCATGACGATCATCTTTGTGATTTAGACTAGCAATGTGCGATGTCTCTTTGTCTGCGAGGGAGACTAAACCCCGTTTTGTGGAGTTTCGACTCAAATTGGTGGGGTAGCAACCCATGGTCTTCGGGCCGTTTGTGGAGCTTCGGCTCAATTTGTGATGGTTAGCAAACATGGAATTAGCGTTCCGTTTGTGATACACGTTTTGGTGAGTTTTATGCTCCCGTTTGTGATAGGCCTCCCCCCCTCTTTTGTGATTTTTGGATTTCTTGAGATGATTTCTAGAATTTGTGCTTCACCAATTTTCGTGATTTCCATTGATAAGTCTTATCAATATTTATGCATTGGTGAATTGGTGTGTCATCGACTTTTGTGATTATGGATTTCTTGAGATGATTTCTAGAATTTGTGCTTCAACAATTTTCGTGATTTCCATTGATAAGTTTTATCAATATTTGTGCATTGGTGAATTTGTGTGTCATCGACTTTTGTGATTGACATTGATATAATCGTCAATATTTATGGTTTGGTGAACGAAATAAGGAGTATAACATTTCTTTGATTCTTGTGTAGATTTGGTGATATTGATTAATCTCTTGTTGATTTTCAATTACTTATGTATATCACAGCTTGGCATTGTGATTATAACGTGTTTAGTCATATCACTTATTCTATATCGTTTCATCTGATATTTATAGTTAGACTGATCCGTTTATTATTTTCTTATTAAATAATACTCGGGTCAGACCGAGATGTTACAGGTGCTTCTGCTTGACTCTACATCCGGGATTACCTCCTCGACTTTTGGTTAACTACTTGGATTAGTAGTTTTTGTTGTATACATTTGAGACATAGACTCCCTAATGTATACTTATTCTTTTGTGTAGTTCGTGTAACTATTCTTTTTTGATATTGTGGATCTTTTTGATCACTACTCTAATGTACACTTCCTAGTGTAATATTCATATCTATTTCCGCCTTTGTGATATGAATTGTCTGTGACTGATTTATGTTATGTTTATTTCTATATTTGTTTCTGAAGATATTATAGCCACTGTGTAGTAGCTTTGAGTTTGTGTCGGCATGTCGGATTTCCCTCTTGATAAAGAAATGCATGTTATACTATCTGACATATCGATGCTCACGCAAAGCAATTACACGGATGGTCGCTCCTCAACAGCCTTATTCTCCGTTCTAGTTGACAGCATTACACGGTAGTGTTCTTGGCTAGCGTGGGTATAGAGGTGGGGCGTCACACAAGTGATACAAATGTAATCACCAAAAATCCAAGACCAACAGCAGTTTATACAACAAAGGATGATGCAGGCACCAGAAACATGATCAACACGGCAAAAATGGTCAAGCAGTATGCACAGTGCACACTCAAGTACACCAGTGATATCACGACCAAGTATCATACTCAATTTTATTGCAAGCAAGTACAACAGGACAGGGCAGTGGACAGAATTGCAACAGATATATGGTGATGCGGTCGACATCTACTCAGTGTAACATGTGAAGAGGCAACAAAAGTCAGGGAACAGGACAATATCAAGTGATGCAACATCACATAATCAAATGAAGCAGTGCAAAATTATCTACTGACTCGAAGTAATATGCAGCGACAACATGATGAACTTGTATGCAAGTGAATACTACCAGAACCAAATAGTGGACAGAGTCGAGGTTACAACTCAAAACCATATGCGTTTTGAAACAGGCAGTGGCACTGATAGTATACAAGTGGTGCAGAATAAGCATGCACACTTTTGTACATATATACTAACAACATGAAGTGCAGACCCATTCATATACAAGACAACAACTTGCTACACAAAGGAGGCAATGCTGATGACTTCAATATGCAGAGAGTAAGGACAATGATCGAACAATCAAAGTCTACATGAGTGCATATAAATGCAAAGTCTAGTGAATGCAACAGTGGCCCAAAACATATGCAGTGAAGAGGCAATGCTCGAGTCATACCAGATTCATGTATACAAATGAGGACACATAGAAGTGCACATATGTAATGCTAGCAGTGCCAACAATTATGACAACAGTTGCAAAAGTATTTAACAACTCACTGGATCGGTTCAAAGTTCAGGTGAACCAAATAAAGTAGTGTACACAAAAACTGACGAATGCAACTGTGTATAAGTAAGTGGGACAGCAAGCACACGAATGTAAAGTACAACTACAGGAAGACAGTGCATAAACATGTATGTACACATGTAAGAATACATGTAGTAACATCAAAACCCAAACCAGGCATGATAGGGAAGCAAGCAGAATTCAAATGGGCGAACAGAGGCAACAACTAGTGATGCAATATCACATAATACAGTGATACACATTATTAATGAAATGGGGTCTGGGTGCCTAAAAGGTCAGAGGCAATTGTAAATACAGGCTGCACACAAACAAAGACCACACGAGCTCAATGCATCAGTGAAACAAGTTTTAAGGGGTGGCAACAAATTCAAACCGAGTCAAAGTCACAAATGCTATGCAGTAAAGACTAACACAATAAAACATGGCAGTGTGCAGTTCAATGTCAAAGAAGTAAGCAAAGTCACCAGATATACAACATCACAAGCCGAAGCCAACAATGCACAGTGAAGTGAAGTCGAAAGCAAAGAAGACAGTGTCGAAGGAAAATTAAAACCATGAAAACCAAGTAAACAAGAATTCGAACCAAATCAAACAAGCCAGAAATTATCAACATCGATAAAATCAAGTCGAAGTCGAAACAACAAAAACAAATAAACCAACGAAGTCCTCCACTTTCGAATTAGAAGTGAGTAATATAAATTACTCACTTTTGCCATGGAAGTGAAGGCGAAGTCGACCAATTTGAAGTAGCCGTTCGAATTGAGGAAGAGTCGATTGTCGAAGCCCTAATTACCGAAGGTCGAACGGAGACGAGAACGAACGAGCGAGCGCCATCTATCTTCTTCGATTTCTATGCCCTAATTTTGCAAGGGGGAAGAACGCCATTTTCGTCTGTTTGTTTTTAGGGTTGAGAATGAAAAGGTTAAAGAGGAGGGAATGGTTTATTTGCTTTGCAAATTTTCACGATCCAAGCAAATGAAAATGTGGGCCAAGAATTCAAAGCCCATAAATCCCTTTTTAACCATTTATAAAAGAATTTTAACACAATTTAAAAACTTAAATTGGCAATTTGCAACAATATTTATCGTTTAAATGTCGATTATTAATTGATGCTAAATACCGGGTTATTACACTTACATCGAGAAATTATAATTCAAGTAATTATTCTCCAATTACTTACACTGATAATCTCTAATCACCAATTACTAAACTTTAACTACTAATTAACTTATTTCTAATAAATTAATTTATTTATCCTTATCCATTAATAAACGAAATTAATTAATTACTCTCTATTACTCTCTTATTAACTTGATAAATCTTAAAAACATAAAACCTTAATTATCCTTTAATATAAACCATTTATCTTGTTAATACTTAATCTTTAATCATAGATACAATTTAACATTTTATCCCTTGATTTACACTTGATTCCCTTCCTACACTAAGTTTAAAACAACTTCCAAACTAAAGTTAATAAAGTCATGTATTCAAAATTTCAAACCCGAGCCAAAATTAATTCTTCCCAATCCCTGCACTGAGTCACCCTTCCCCTTTCTTCTGCTTCATGCCAGTTTACAAAATTTCGAGACACAACCTGAGTAACCACCTCCGTTCCCAAATTCCCAAATTACTCACATATGCAACTAGATCCGTGCACGTGCACGACCGGTCCACAATGCTCCGATCATCGACGAGAATGCCGCCAAGTTGAAATTGCCACTCACTTCTTTCCCAATCACCCAAATCCTTCGATGGATCACGAGATCGAAAATGAACATACTCAACCCTCAGGACAGAAAAACCCCACTGCCTATCCTACCTAACACCACCCAATTCCGATCACCTGAGTTCATGACATCCTGCCCGAAGCTTAACCCAAGTCTTCTCTCTCTTATTCCCCACGACTGGCCTCCTCCGAAACTACGCTGATGATGTAGTTACCCATAATCCCATCCCGTCCTGAAAACGCAACCAAACCTTACATCAACGATCCCCGTCGCCACCATGAATGATAAATTCACTTGCATTTTGCCGAGTCCACCAAACTTCCACCTACCTTCTGCGAAGTTCCCATCCACCTCGAGACCACCGATCGCCAAAAAACCCTCAGAGACAACTTTCTAATCAAACTAGGATTACTCACTCGTTACCACTTTAAAAATCATGATTTCCTTTCTAAAAATCATATTTTTTTTGAGTCGATTCAAACTACAACATTGAATCAGCAAATTGCGCCATTTGGTTTTAACATGTTATTAAAGTTTCTACTGTATTTTCTTGATTCAACAGATTTCGAACCTAAAATACTTAAACATATTTTTAAAAAAACTAAATTATATTTAAACAATCTTGTCCTGTTTGAAGACAAAAGCTTCCCAGAGATTAAACAAAGAGGGTTTAAATTTTTGATTTATTTTGGACTCTGAAACTTGAAAACAGAGAAGCAAAATTTTACACAGTTCAAACACAAGCAACATACAAGATCTACACTTTTATATAGGTACATGCAAAGAACCAATCACTCCAAAAATCACATGAGCAGAATTAAACTTTCTTAGGCATTTAAAATAAAATGTGTACTCTCCATTTTTTTCCCTGTTGTTCTACTTCATGTTCCCAGACTTTAGTAATTGGTTTTCCTCTAACGATTTCTTAATAGCAGCTTGTTCTTGTATGTATTATTAACATTTGTTCCTAAAAATGCAGCATCTATCCAAGTTTTCATAACATATATTTGTACATAAGATTTGCAAAAAGGTTTTTAAAAGCTTTTACTTACATTTCTTTGAAAAAGAAATTCTGTTGCTTGATTATGCTTTTTTTTGAATCTTCAATCTTCTTTTGCTTTGAGCCTGAGTGTTTTTGGTTTTCGAGTTTCTCTTATTCTTAATGGCAGCCTGTATTACTTATGTTTTTGGTTAGCTTGCTCTCTAATGAATGAAATAAAAGAAACAGTGGAGGTATATAGAAGTGCGCTAAATTCTTTGCTGTAGTGTACACAGTAAGCTACTCTTTACTTTTTTTTTATTATGTACTTCCCTTTTTCTATGATTTGATTTTTCCTTCTAACACAAGCTTGACCTGAATTAAGTTTTGTATGCTATAATTTAATGCTTGTCTCCTCTTTTGTTTACAAATACTATTATATGAATTTGTAAATATATATATCTTTTGTATGTATGTAAGCATATTTATATATTTATTATTACTATTATTATTCCCTTAAGTATTGTTATTATAACATTTATACACACTCATAAGTTTTGAAATCTTATTATTGCGAAGTTATACATTCATATATTTGTAAATTTATATACTTATACTTATATATTTTCGAAAATCATAAAGTTTATATCTATTTATGTTTTCATTTGTATATTTACAGATCTCTCATCTTAATTTAGATAGTGGATATATCCTTTATTTTTTCCTTTCTATAAGCTTTTATCATATTCAGAGATTTATGAGCCAATATTTATTTTAGTTCTTAAGCTATTTACGCATCCAATATTTAATTACTAGAAATTTATTTATTGGACTAATTTAAAACTAATATCCCAATAACTATTGTTGGGAGTATTCTCACCACCGGACCAAGGCACGACCGGACGAAGGCGCGACCGAACCAGGGCACTACCGAAACAGATCACCTACTCCCACTACCGGACCAGATCACGCCCCACTCACTACCGAACCTGATCACCTACTCTTACTACCGGACAAGATCACGCTCCACTCACCACCGAACCAATCACGCTCCACTCACTGCCGGAACAATCCACGCCCCACTCACCACCAGACCAATCACGCTCCACTCACTCCCGGACCAATCCACGCCCCACTCACCACCGCACCAAGACATTACCGAACCAACATTGCTAGGCCAGATCACGTCAGCCCAGGCCCACCAGCAACTATATACATCCAAGACCCGTACCCCCAGCCTCACTCTATAAATAGAGGGGTAGGGGTACAACAATGGGAGAGAGAACAAAAGCACGGATAGAACTTTTAAACGACTTTCATACACTTGTAATCAAAGCTTTGTACGTGTAATCTGGATAGTGAAGGAGAATAACATATGAAGTGGACGTAGGCACATTCTAGCCGAACCACAATAAATCTGTGTGTCTTTTACAGTTTAGTCCCTGTATTTTTACATATTTGCATAAATCACCCAAATCACTAAGAACAACATATAATCGACTAAATCATACGACTTGGAGGTATTTGCCCATTTTTTGTGCAAACATTTTTGGTGCTTTCACTGAGAACTGGAGCTCGAAGCTTCAGCTCCTCCCACTTAACCTTCTTCCTAACAGCATCGCTCATTGCTCAGTAAACATGCCTCCCAGGCAGAAGAAAGATGTTAACAAAGGAAAGAATGTCACAACTAGCAGTATTCCAGATCCAGTGATCCCAGATCAAGAGAATCGTCCAGTTCCAACAGCAATACCAAATGAAAATCATGCAAATCCGACAGCCCCTGCCACGGAACCGCCGGCAGCAATTACTAGGGCAGATCTAGACAGGGTTGTTGTTGAAGTGACTGACCGCTTCACATCCTAACAAGAAGCCTTGGTGAACTGACTCATGTCACGCTTAGGGGATGCTGAAGAATCCAACCGCAACACTGAATCATGGGATGGGTCCTAGTCTGGAGGATCTCGGAGGCGATAAAGATCTTTCTTTTTCAAAGAAGCTAACAATAGAAACAGCAATGGCAAGAGCCGTGCCCGAACTCAGACCGAATTCTGACCCTAGGAAACGCTTGGAACCAAACCCAGCGAGGGAGGTACCAAGCGAGGGTCGACTGTAGCTGAGCCTCTCATGCTACCTAGCTATGGAAACACCAATGAACGGGGCCGAGCTAGAGTCCAGCCTAATGTTGGACCCGAGAAAGTGCTCGGAACAAAACCCAGCAGGGGAAGATCGAGGCAAGGGCCAACTGTAGATGACCCTAGCATGCTCCCACAAGACCAGAGACAGCCATTGGAAAATATTAGGAGTGATAGACGATACCATCCCTACAGGTCATTTGGACGGAATCAATCTCGTAGAGAAGAACCAAACTCATTTCTATCTGCTCCAAATTCTTTTGAAAGGATGGCGCGATTGTTCAGAGAATGCATCCAACGGGATCAAAGAGATCGAGTGGTAGGCGCTAGGGTAACCAGCCCTTTCACCCGCAATATTGAAATTGCCGTCACCCCCCGAGAATGGAAAATTCCAACAATGGAACCTTACAAGGGAATCTCTGACCCCATTGTAAATTTGTAGAGATACACACAGCATATGCTCATGAGCGGAGCCACGGAAGGATTATTGTGCAAATGCTTTCCACTGTTCTTGGCAGATCTAGCTACCTCCTGGTTCTGCCATCTACCCCAAGGATCCATTAGCTCATGGGAAATATTGAAAGAGATGTTCATCGGCCAGTTCCGCATTTATGAGGAACAACCCAAGGACGCTTATTCCATATCCAATATCGAACAGAAGCCTGGAGAGACAGTGTAACAATATCTAGCCCGATTCAATGCCACAGCGGCCACAGTCCAAGATGCCGATGAGAAACTTATCTTAATGGCCCTCTGTAGTGGTGTGCATCTAGATACTAAAATTGCTAGAAGATTAACGAAACAAAAACCAGCTACCTTACCTGATTTCTTCCATGAAGCCGGGAAGTATATGAGACTTGAAGACGCTACCAATGAAAGGCATACGGGGCAACAAACTAAGGCAGCTCATGGCAACATACCCGCCGTAGCAAAGGACGTTCGAAGAAATAACTCTAGAGACAATGCTGGGGGCAAGAAGGGAGAAAAACGTCTATATCGGCCAGGACCGAGATTTGACACTTACACTCCTTTGAATGAAACAATCAAAAAAATCTTCCTGGACACCCAAGATGAAGTTAAATACAGACGCCCCCCGTACAAGAAGGAATCAGAAAACGCAATTAAGTCTGGAAAGTTCTGCCGCTTCCACGAATCTGATGGGCATGATAACAATGAATGTCATCATCTCTGGGACTTAATTGAAGAACACATCAGAAAGAAGAGACTGGAATGCTATGTAAAAGGTCAGAACAGGACCCCAACTCGTGCCAATGAGAACCCAAGGCTACCCCTTCCAGAAACAGGAGGGGGAAATTGCAACACCAACGGCTCCAATTAAGAGAAGATAGTTGCCCATACCGTATCGGGAGGACCACGCATCGCCGACAGGAACTGGACGGAGATGGAAAGACATGGAAAGTCACTTAGAAACAATGAAGGCTGCGTTAATTCTGTTATGGAAGAATGCCACCCGAAGCGAAAAGAGAATAATGACATTGCATTCAATAGGCGTGACCTAGAAGGAAGGCAGTGCCCTCACATGGATCCTATTGTCATCTCTGCCCGGTTCGGCACAGCCGAAGTTTTCTGAATTCTAGAAGACACTGGAAGCTCAGTAAATATCCTATTCAAGCATGCTTTCGATAGAATGAAGCTGTCAGTGAAGGATGTGTCTCCCTGCAGCAAACCGCGACACGGTTTCACTGGAGACGTGAAGATGCCCCTCGGGCAATTGGACCTCTTTGCTGAAATAGGAAGTCACCCCCGCTCCGTTGTGCGGAAACAAACATTTGTGCTAATAGATAATCACTCGGCATACAACGCCCTTTTAGAAAGACCAGCCTTGTCTGACTTCCAAATTGTCTTGGCCCTGTGGTGCCTGAAGATGAAATTTCCAACAGACAATGGAATAGGGGAAGTAGAGGGAGATCAAGACACCGCTCGAGATTGCAATGTAACTGAACTTCGCAATAATCGCAGGAAGGATAGAGGGAAGAATACAGAGACTACTCTGTGCATGAAAAACTTGGAAGCATAAAAACTAAAGAAAGCCTCTCCTCTTCGATATACCGGTGATCCTTTCAATGAATTAGACCCCAGAGACAAAGAGGAGGAGGCCACCGTCGAGCCTGCAGAGGCTATGGAGTTTGTGTCTGTAGACAAACACGACTCAAGTAGACTGTTGAAAATCGGATCTCAGCTAAGAGCAGAATTGAGAGATCAACTCATTGATTTTCTCCGCCACAACTTGGATGTATTTGCATGGACGCATGCTGACATGACTGGAATCTCCCTAGACGTGGCATGTAACGTACTAAACAACGATCCTACCAAGGTCCTAGTAAAGCAGAAAAAGAGAAGTATGGGGGCAGAATGATCAGCAGCCCTCGATGAAGAACTAAAGAACTTGCTTGCAAATAACTTCATACGAGAAGCCATCTACCCAGAGTGGATCGCTAACCTGGTACTAGTAAAGATGGCTAATGGGAAGTGGCGAACATGCATTGACTTCTCTAACTTAAATGACGCTTGGCCGAAGGATTGCTTCCCACTCCCTCGAATCGATCAGCTGGTGGACAGCACAGCCGGGCACGAACTCTTATCTTTTATGGACGCATACTAAGGATATAACCAAATTCCTATGCATGCCCCCGATCAAGACCATACTAGTTTCATCACTGACAGGGGATTGTACTGCTATAGAGTAATGCCTTTTGGACTTAAAAACGCCGGAGCTATCTATCAGCGTCTCGTCAACAAGATGTCTGCGGAACTGATAGGACGAACTATGGAGGTTTATGTGGATGACATGCTAGTAAAATCGAGGAAAGCCAACGATCACGTAAGCCACCTGGACGAGATGTTTCAAGTACTTTGCCAATATGGAATGAAGCTGAATCCTCTAAAGTGCTCATTCGGAGTATCATCAGGAAAGTTCTTGGGATTCACCATCCTTGCCAGTGTGATTGAAGCAAACCCCGAACATGTACGAGCTCTGAGGGATATTAGGATACCTTCCACTCGAAGAGAAATGCAAAGCCTTAATGGGAAAGTGGCCGCCCTAAGCAGATTCATTTCTAAAGCGATAGACAAGTGCATCCCTTTCTTCGAAGCTCTAAAGAAAGACAAAGGAAAGTTCGAATGGACTAACGAATGCTTAACAGCCTTCCTCAACCAAATCGAACACCTCAAGAGACCACCAGTACTCTCAACTCCAAACGAAGGCGAAGAGCTATACCTATACCTTGTTGTGTCATCTCATGCTCTGAGCGCAGCTTTGGTGAGAGAAGACAACCGCGCACATCGGCCAGTATACTTTGTGAGCAAGAGATTTACAGGGGCAGAAGCTAGATATCCTAAACTTGAGATGCTAGCATACCGTTTACTAATCACATCACGGAAACTGCGACATTATTTCCAATCCCATTCCATCAGAGTTCTAACCGATCAACCGTTAAGGCAGGTACTCCATCGTCCCGACACTTCTGGGCGACTACTTAAATGGTGCATTGAACTGAGTCAATATGATATCACCTACCATCCTCGCACCGCCATCAAGGGACAAGCCATGGCCGATTTCGTTGCCGAATTCACTGCCAACGAAGGTAAAGAGCAATCTAAGGTAGTAGAAGACATCAAGTGGAATCTCTTTGTGGATGAAGCATCAAACGAACAAGGCTCGGGGAAAGGGGTTGTAATAATCAATCCTAGGGGAAGGAAGCTACTTATGCTCTAAGTTTGGAATTCGCTGCCACCAACAACGATGCAGAGTATGAAGCAGTAATAGATGGATTAGAACCGGCCCTAGAGATTGGAGTCAGTTCTCTATGTCTTCACAGTGATTCACAACTTATTGTAAATCAAATACTAGTGGAATTTCAGGCTCAAGGAGAACGACTCACAGCATATCTGAAGAAGAACAAGCTGCTACTCGATCAATTGGATCACTATTTGATGAAACACATTCCTCGAGAAGAGAACCAAGAGGCCGACGAACTGGCAAAGCATGCTACCATGAGAGGCGGCACCATTTCCGAAACAGTAGCCATCTCAAAGCAACCAACCCCGAGTTTCGAGCAAGTGAATCTGATAGCTGCAATCGAAGAGGAAACTTGGATGACTCCCATCCGATAATTCTTACAAGATGGCACACTGCCCAATGGGCGTAACGAAGTCAAGAAAATCTTAAATAGAGCTTCCCGCTACACAATACAGGGAGGCATCCTCTATCGGCGTGGCTTCTCTAACCCCTTATTAAGGTGTGTTTCTGGAAGGGAAGCCAAGGAAATCTTATCAAACATCCATCAAGGATACCGCGGAGATCACACTGGAGGCAGACTCTGGCAAAGAAGATACTTCGATATGGGTATTTCTGGCCGACCTTAAACAAGGACGCCTTAGAATTCGTCAAAAAATGTGACAGATGTTAGAAGTTCGCTAAGATTCCTCAACTACCAACAAATGAGATCACTAAAATGACCAGCCCTTGGCCCTTTACAGTATGGGGAGTTGACTTGATTGGCGAACTGCCGGTGGGCCGAGGCGGAGCCAAATATGCTATACTGGCAGTCGACTATTTCACCAAATAGGTGGAAGCAGAACCTCTAAATAAAATATCCTCAGCAAAAGTTATTAACTTCTTGATCAAAAATGTTCTATGCAGGTACGGGGTTCCACTCAAAATCATATCGGACAACGGACTTCAGTTTGACGACGAAGAGTTCGCCGACTGGTGCCAAAAGCACGGAATTCACAAAATCTTCTCATCTGTAGCTTACCCCAGGCAAACGGACAAGTCGAAGCTGTCAACAAAATTCTCAAAACTTTAATCAAGAAGAAACTTGAAAAGTCGAAAGGCGCTTGGGTGGATGAACTTCCTACGGCACTTTGGGCCTACCGCACATCTTTCAGAACATCAACGGGGCATACTCCTTTCTTTTTGGCATATGGATCGGAGGCCATGTTCCCAGTCGAAACTGTAGTGCCTTCCCACCGCAGGATCCACTATAACCCAGAAGAGAACGAAGAACTCCTTCACATGTATTTGGATCTAATTGAAGAGAGAAGAAGCGATGCAGCACTCAAAGCAGAAGCTCACAAGCAAAAAGTGGCAGCACAATACAACTCCAAAGTCAAGCATCGTAGCTTACAAAAGGGAGATCTTGTCCTCAAGTGAGTCTTCCCGCACCCCGGAGCACTAGATCCAATCTGGGACGGACCATATGTAATTCATAAAGATCTCCACAACGGAGCTTATATTTTGTCAACAGTGGACGGAGAGGTGTTCCAGAGGGCATGGAACATCCAACACCTTCGTCGATACTTTTCTTAACTTGTACTGCCCATATGAAGTGAATTAACAAAGAGAATCAGTGGACGTAGGCATTTTCGTGCCGAACCACTTTAAAAACTTATCTCTTTTTTAACTTGTTCCTTTATGTCTTGGCTGCTTGTTAACTTTATCCTTTTCTATTGACCAAAATCCTGTGTAATGGCACTTCCTTTCAAGACACGTCGTAGCGCAACTTCACCTGGACAAGACTTAACAAGTACTATAAGAATCTATGCCCTCGCCAATGGGACACTTTTGCTCCAGCATCCCTCTGCAGCGGGTTAACTCATTGCTCGCGATCGGCCCTTAAAGCCAACTGTAATGAGCCGATTATAAGCCACCGAGTAGGCCGACTATAACCTAAGCAGCTCATTACGGCGTTCGGCTCGCCGGCAACCGTGAACCTACTTTAAACCCCAACATAAGGTGTGGCCTGCCAGGAGTAGTTCACAGTTGACGATCGGCACCCACGCTAGCCAGCCACGGTAAATCGAATAATACCCACGATTACGGGCCATAATGGACCGGGTAGTTACTGTGCGCGATCTCGGCTCCGAGTGTCTTAAGTACGACTGTGGTAAAAAAAAAGATACTCCCCGCGGAGGCGTAAGATGGATGACAAATGTCTCCAAGACCCACAGCTAAGGAAAGTGACTACAAAACCCGTTTTCCACGAACTTAAGCACATCGCAGGCCTTCCGTGATTGGAAGTTTTACTGTTTCTTATATTTCTATTTTATTTAAAAACTTTCCTCCTATCCTCTATGACGATACCTAAAGTACAGGACACGAAATAGGAGACGCTCTCTAATGGGGATAGGAACACACAATTGGATGACAAGTCACTCAGCTGCATTCCATACTCAGTCAGACAAAGCATTCGAAGCAACCATCTACAACTAAAACATGAAGGGCGGTACTTTCTTCTTTTTTATATGAATACGGTAGCTATAATTTATTCGCACATCACACTAATATTGCAAGATATGAAATTATGTTTTAAGCAAGAACTTGACATCAAACACAATAAAATCACGGGCGTGTGCACAACTGTATTTCTTATGCAACACACCAAAATGACCAAAGCATTCAAATATGACAGAATCAGCCTAAGTTTGAAAGTACTAGTAAAGTCATTCGTTACCAATAACACGATTACAGCTTAAAGGTTACACGAATGTTTTGGGACTGTCATAGGCAGCAATGTTAAACAAACCAAAAGATATCCAGATCAAGTCAAGGAATCGGCTGCGTCGGAGCTTTACCTCTATCCTACTGGTCCACCGAGAACTCCTTGACCGCGGGATTGGAACTCTCAACATGTTAACCAGAGGTGGTTGGTGCTCCAGAAGTCCCGCCTGTCCAATTTGGGAGTGAATCCATTAATAGTTATAAAACAATAAGCAATCAAGTTACGAGAAGCTGAAAGGGTAGACTAACCAGCATCTGCTCCTTGATCATCATCCTCTAACTGCACACCAACTTCCTCAACAATAAGCAGCCGCATACCCTCTTTCACCGCCTCTTTCTCCTCCTTGGTAAATTGAGCCGTGACGACATCCATTCTAAAGGCCATGCCACCCTCCCTATCTGCATTGGCCTTAGCCTCCTCCAGGGCCATGAGATAAATCCTGGCCATGACTCGGGGATAATCATCCATCCAAGATAAGTTACCCTGTTTCCAGGTGCGAAAGTATATGTCCTGAAGCATCTCATCCATTATCCCCTCATTCTCCTCGAACTCCCTTATGCGGTCCTCAGAAGCCAACAACTTTACAGTAGCAGCATCCCTCTCCGATTGGTATCGCGAGTAGTCAGCCTGAAAGGATTTCCTCATTGCCTCCATCCCCTCCTTCAGCTTGGTTTGAGTAAGCTCTGCGGCTTCAAGTTTCCCGGATAACTCCTCTACCCGCTCGAGATCCGCTTTCCGGACCTCATCCACCGTCGCGATAGCCATATTAATCCGTCCCTCACAAGCAGCCTCCACTTTACGTAACTCTGCTCGACTGGCCTTTTCCAGGGTTTCCTTTAGTTGTCTTGGGGCGACCTCATGTCGAGAGATCTGGATGGCCTGATCAGCAAGTTGTTTGGCCTGGTCGGAAACCATTAGCCGCAGTCGAATGTTAGCACTCCCAATTTCTTCTCCAGCCTTGACCAGTCGGGCATGATGCCCCATCAGCTTTCTGGTTTCCTCAGCAACCTGGTCAATATTTGGCTTAGCTTCGTCCCCAAAGTTACAACCCGAGTGGTAAGCAAATCAAGGTCCAGAGACTTAGCTTCATCCAATACTCTTGCCATAGGATTACGGGGAAGAAAGTGCTCACCGGTAGCCTCATCAAAGGTAATATCACAAGAACCCGGATCCACAACTGGATGACCTGCAAATGGATTACGAGCCAAGCCGGGATGGCCTATCCGAGTAACGGTAGGATTTTCAGATGGGTGCAGAGAAGGTATAAATTCAGTATTCTTCTTTGTGGTATCCCGAAGAGGCTGAGTTGGGGACTGAGGACCAGGTGAGGATTCAAACAAGGAACGACTCCTCTTCTTCCTTTGGATATCCTCCTTGATAAATCCAAGAAGAGGGCGGTAGCGGACTACGTCTCCAGAGTGGTCAGTCGAAGGCTTTGGTTTAGTAGAAGCCTTGAGAAGTTTGTATGGTTCAAGACGGTGCTGGACATCTGATGTCTTGGCAGCTTACCCGCTTCTGGGATAAAAACCAAGCGTTACAAGCAGACATTAAACTGAAATTCAAGAAATATATCAAGATAAGAAGAGTAAAGAGACGCTTTTGCCATTCAAACCCTGGGAAGGAGTAGGATACTGCAATAAGTCCGGGATCTCATTCCAGGACGGGAGCTGACCATAAAATATTCCTAAATCCTTATCATAAATGGAGTCTGCAGGAGTCAAAAATTCACCTTGAGTCGCAGGAATTGCCTCAGCTGAAGCGCTCTTGGAAGATGAATCAGCGCCGGTCTCGGTCTTGTCAACTTTCTTAGACTTCTCCACTAAAGTCGATCCTTCCTCCAACCCTTCAAAAGATAGGCGGAAAGCATCATCTGTCCACTCCTAGATCACACCTGCTTGCTTAGAAGACAAAGCCCCAGTGCCATCGCCACTCTGTCCGTCGCCACCATCATCGCTATGACCATCACCATCACCTTCTCCACCACTTCCACTCTCCTCCTTATCTCCTTCATCCTCGCCTCTTTCCTCCTCCACATCTTCCTCCTCCGAGATGTCTGGATATGTGCTGGGGGAGGGTCCATCGGACTTCTTAAGTTTCTTCCCCCCGGCAATTAGATGTTTCGAAAAGGGTTTCCTTTTGCCGCTCTTCGCTGTAGCCCCTCCTTTAGCTTTGGCGTCCCTCTCCTCAGCTGTGTCTCTTTACTTGACCATGGACTGGCATTGCAGAATCAAGAGCCCCAAAAGAGTAGCATTCCTGATCAAATAAGAAGCTGCCCTCTCGTTTTTCGGAATGGCTTCTATTTCCGTAGCCATCTGAACCAGATGATCGTTCTCTACAACCGCAAAGCCACCTGTCGCTAGCAAGAAACAAAGCACATAAGGAGGAGCATTGTAAAGAATGGAAATTATAAACGAGATTCAACTTACAGCCAGAGGTGAAGCGGTGGAAAGAAACAGAGTCATCCTTAACAAAGAACCATTCCTTCTTGAACATGCTAAATTTTGAATATAAGTCCAGGATTGGCTTGAAAGACACAGCTGATTCTAAGCTAATATATGGAGACCCCTTCTTGTATCCTCTCAAGTTGTACAGGTACCGGATCTCCCGGTTGGAAGGGGGACACCCGTATTTTCTCTGGAAGATAATGAATAGACTCACCAAGATGGCATAGGAGTTGGGCTGAAGCTGGAAAGGGGCCACCTTCAAGTATGTGATGAAGCTGACTATCCAAGCATTGATCGGAGGAATGGCTCCGCACATGCAGTGATATCTACTATAAGCAAAATATCCTTCAGGGGGGTTATACGGCATAACTCCTTTCCCTGGCAACATCATATGCGCTCTGTCAATCCCAAAGGATCTAGATATAACGTCAAGCTGCTCATCTTTGAGGGAGCTGGGAAAACGGTCAGGCGGTGAGTCCAAGAGCTCCTGAGGGCCGTACCCATCTACTAATGATCTAGGGGATGGTCCATGTCGTTCAGGCTCTGACTGAACAGGGGACACTATGGAGGACTCTCCTTTGTCCTTGGATTTCTTCTTATAAGAGCGAGTTTCTACTTTATGAGACATTATCTGCAACTTGAGAAAGCTTGTCGTTAGAGCCAGGAATACAGAGATACAAAACAAACAAGTACATACAATCTGGAATCTCATTCATAATTCAAAGCACAAAATTTTCATTCGGTAGTTCAAGTCTAAAAATCCATTCGGCGCTCATTCTCCATAAGTTTTATTCGGTAGTTCAAGTATAAAAACCCATTCGGCACTCATTCTCCATAAGTTTCATTCGGTAGTTCAAGTCTAAAAACCCATTCGGCACTCATTCTCCATAAATTTCATTCGGTAGTTCGAGGCTAAAAGCCCATTCGGCACTAGTACTCCCTAAGTTCCATTCGGTAGTTCGAGACTAAGAGTCCATTCGGCACTCATACTCCCTAATGTTCATTAGGTAGTTCAAGCATAAAGTTTATTCGGTAGAAGAAAGCATCACCTGGTCCGGCAGTAAAATCTGGTTCGGTGATATGATTGATTCGGCAGACAAAAGTTTGGTTCGGCTATTTCAAACAGTAAAGAATAACAGAGGCGTGAAGCCCATACTTATAGGCGAGCGTAGGATGACCGGACCAACTGGTTCGGCACTTGGGCCGAATGAAAGTGCACAAACTGAACGATGTAAAACAAAGCGCGACATATGCAAGCATATGCCCCATTTTGAAGGGAAAATGTTGGGCGTGTTCTCACCACCGGACCAAGGCACGACCGGACCAAGGCACTACCGAACCAAGGCACTACCGAACCAGATCACCTACTCCCACTATCGGACCAGATCACGCCCCACTGACTACCGAACCAGATCACCTACTCCCACTACCGGACCAGATCACGCTCCACTCACCCCCGGACCAATCACGCTCCACTCACTGCCGGACCAATCCACGCACCACTCACCACTGGACCAATCACGCTCCACTCACTACCGGACCAATCCACACCGCACTCACCACCGGACCAAGACATTGCCGAACCAAAATTGCCAGGCCAGATCACGTCAGCCAAGGCCCACCAGCAACTATATACATCCAAGACCCCTACCCCCAGCCTCACTCTATAAATAGAGGGGTAAGGGTACAACAATAGGAGAGAGAACAAAAGCACGGATAGAACTTTTAAACGACTTTCATACACTTGTAATCAAAGATTTGTACGTTTAATCCGGATAGTGAAGGAGAATAACATATGAAGTGGACGTAGGCACATTCTGGCCAAACCAGTATAAATCTGTATGTCTTTTACAGATTAGTCCTTGTTTTTTGCATATTTGCATAAATCACCCAAATCACTAAGAACAACATAAAATTGACTAAATCATACGACTTGGAGGTGTTTGCCCATTTTTTGTGCAAACAACTGCATGGTTAATCACTCGTTATTAGATGGCTCAAAAATCTGGGTCGTCACATTCCTCCCCACTTTGAATCTTTTCATCATCGAAAAGGAACGAAGCTAGAATTATTAGAATGCTAAAAATCAGATAAATTTTCTTTGATCATTTTTAAACTACTTTAAAAATCTAGATAATATTACTAAAATAGTTTTATATGAATACTTTCATAGCTCGATGCTTCGACCAGTCTAGCCTTGTCCTTATAAAAATTCGATCATACGTTAATCAGGCGTACGACTGAAAATCTATAAGTGCTTGGCAGACCCGTTTCGAACATCCAATGAAAATACTTGGAAAATAATTTTATTGAAGATATTGAAATCGGTTTTTGAAAATAGAGGAAATATCTTTGGTGAGAATGCTCTGGAAATCATCACCCCTATCCATGGTCGCAGTTACATCCTGTGTTACGTTGCCATCGCAGCAAAAGTTCATGTAATTGTAGGTACTCAACGCCCCTTGATTTTCGCTGTCAAAATGAAACTTCTCCACTCCTACATAGGTCACAGTCTACCGATATAAAATCAAACGCAGACTGTTGGCTCTTAGCAGCACACATGACTTTCGCTATGTTACCATATGTCGTAGGCTACCAATATAAAATCAAACGCAAACTGTTGGCACTCAGCAGCACACACGACTTTCGCTATGTTACCATAGATCGCAGTCTACTGATATAAAATCAAACGTAGACTGTTGGCTCTTAGCGGCACACACGACTTTCGCTATGGTATTCACTACTCATAATCCTCATGAACTAGTTTTGTCCGTACTCCCCACAAGATCAACATTAGAACCCCCCCTTGGGGCTCATGGCAGTACCACCCGCTGGCACTCCTGAGAAGTTCATTTCAAGGGAGCGCCTTTTTCCCCAGAGCCATCATCAAAACACTTTATACTGTACACATATAGTATTTTTCAAATCATACACCTAGTATGATCTCTACAAAGCTCCTTTACACATAATCGATTATTCCAAAATTGATAATTCTCAAACTAGGCTTTCCAAATTCCAATATCGATTTTACCCAAAAACCAAAAGCCTTTCCAAATCCAAAGGTTCCCAAAACCTTTTTCCTAAATCCTCATAAGATCCTTTATATATATAGATATATATAAAATCCTTGTTAAAAAATCTTTGGATCATTTTAAACTTGTATAAAACCCTTTTTATACTTCAATTATTTCCAAAAATCCATTTTATTCTGGCTATAGATTCAACAAGGGGAGTTTCATCTTATATAACAAAGACATATAATTTTGTTTATTCAAAATCAAATATTCCAATTTGATTATTCTTTCCAATATCAATTTCTTTTAAAACTGTATGATGTACACTTATCATCCGTACGCTATACCAATCTTATCGCTCACTCGATCATATAATTTCACTTCCGAACTAGTATCGTCCACCCGACTTCCTAATGCGGACACAGATCTGGTTTCTTGATCAGAAACCATCATTCTCCTTGCATAGCCATCACTATGATAGAGAATATACAGAACCAGTCAACGATCCATATCCAGGTTCGCCGTCGAAAATCGAGTGAAAAAAATTTCCAGTTCGTATCGATAAACCATCTCGAAATTCTATGCTCGAATCTAGATCAAACCGTTGTGCGAATAAAATAATATACATACATCCTACGTATTTATTTTCATTTATTATTAACTAAATCAATTTCCTTTCTGTTCACATTTCCTTTAATTTCTATCCACATGTTTACAATCGATTCAATTCCCTTGAATTATCACTTTAATCCCTATCCCAAATGGATATTCAATCATAAACAGTTTGAACTCTGTCCAGCATAAATTCAGAAAATAGCTGGAAATTTTTTAAATAGATAAGTCGTTGAAAAATAATTATTAGTTTGTAACATAGCTATAAAATAGTTAAGCAATTGTAAAATAGTTGGAAAATAGTCTAATAGTTATAGAAATTTTAAACAATTGCAAAATAGTCATAAAATGGTAATTAATTCGTAACGTAGTTGAAAAGTAGTAATTAACTTATAAAACAGTTGAAAAATTGTTAAATAGTTCCAAATATAATTGTAAAACAAATATAAAATAATTTGGCTTTAAAAAGAAAGGTTGGATCTATAGAATAGCTTGGAAAAATAAGTTTATAAAACATTTTATGTTGAAAATAGTCCAGAGTCAAAACTGTTCACTTCCCAATCCATTCAATTTAAATTTCCACTTCCATTTAAATTAACTAACTTCCAATTTAAGTAACTTCAATTTCCATTGAAATTGATTTAACCCCAATTCAAGTTGAATCAATCTTGATTTCTTTCCCAATTCAAATCAAATTCCATTTGATTTTAAACCTATATAACTTTAATTACAATTCCAAGTTATTCTAATCAATTTGACCTAATATCAATTGAACCTACTTCAATTTCAAATCATTTCAAATTCTATGAATTAGTCCCAATTTATATTTTAATTTGAACACATTAAATCTTCGATTTTTTTTCAAATTAATCCAATTTAAATTTTCCATTTGAATTTTTAAACTTATCCGTCCTCAATCACAATTCTAATTAAATTAAACCAAATTTAATTTAAACTGATTCAATTCAAATTTCCAAATTTAAACCATCGCGCATTATATAAATTTGAGTTGAATTTCCAAAGGTTGATTTAATCCTTTAAATTAAGTCAACCCTATATTTTTTTAAAATCAATAATCCAAATCTTTAAACAATTTAGTTCTGAGTCCACTGCTCAAAATTCCATTTTAAATTATCTTGACCTACTTATTTCAAAGTTCATATAAGAATCAAAAACAATTTTTATCTTAAAAATTCAACTTTTACCCAATTTTATCTTCCAGTTTTGAAACCAGTTCTTAAACAAGTTTAATTTACAAATTCAAGTATTCAAATTTTCAGTTCAAAGTAATTCCATATCCTTAATTAAAGTTTAATTTCCCTTTTATGTCAACAATGGATATATTACCACACTTCATTTCTCATTCATTTAAACAAATCCAATTCGCAATTTAAAGATTTTTAATAACGATAGGATGATATCATCCAATTTATTTTAAAACATCCATCCATTTTCAACTATCAGATCTCAAACCCATTTTGAGATCACACAAACTCCCAATTCAAATTAACCATTTAACTTTTCAAGTTAAATCCCAATTCGATCTCTAAATTTCCAATTCAGGTTATTTGTCAAATTACTTGACTTTCCTAAGTTAAATCCAATTTTCTTAATCCAGCCAACCTTACCCAATTTGAATTCCAATTCCAATTTTAAACTTCTCATTAATAAGCTTATAAGTTCAAAAACTTATCACCTTGGATATCACATCTCATTCCAAATTTAAAACTCAACATTTAGAGTTTATTTCAATCCATCTTTGATATTGTGTATATTCCTCATATATATACATATTATTCCCATAACACACCAAATCATCCTTAAATTTTAAACCACCTTTGGTTTTTAAATTACAACAAATTTCTCTTAACACTTTCAAATGACTCTTGCTTAATCAAGTTCTATCATTCAAATAATTTTAAATAACATTATTTATTATTTCTTCTTTACTGTGAAACAAAATTTTCAAATTCTGGACCCAGATTTAAAACACTGCAATTAAGATCAACTCCAGTTCCAATTTATAAATCATACTTGCCTAAATGTTTTGCTTTTTAAAACATTTCATTTTTCTTACTCATTAATTATTAAACACAACTATCATTTAGGATAATAACCAAGATTACCATATCTAAAACCATTCATTATCATCTTATTCCGAAATACTTCTCCAATTCAAGATTTCAGTTTCAAGTTTGAATCCATTTCCAACTTAATTTAAATTTCAGTTTGGTTGTATTATATTACTTCTTAATTTAATTCTCATAATTTAACAGGCAATTTCCTTAATATTTATTAGAATAAAATATTTCTTTGTATATCAAAATATAATCTTATATAAAATCATTTAAAATCCTTATTTAATAAAATAAAAAGTACGCTCTCTCATACATATATATATATACACACACACACACACACACACGCACGCACTCATTCTAGGGTACCATTGACCCTATCCTTAATGAGTAATCCCAACAGAGCCAAGGTTCTCGCTTAACCTTTCAGCTCTGATACCAGTTGTAACAACCCGAAATATCGGAACTCGAAAATTCCAAATAGTTATGAAAAAGAAGAAAAAGATAGAAGAAGAAGAATATTAGAAATATCAACATCTCACATTCACAACAGATAAAATATAATAATAAATAATAACAGTTTACAAAAGAATACTATATCTATCGATTACTTTTAATACATCAGAGTTACACACATATACAGACACTGGATATACACAATTATCATGACTCAGATTTACAATAATATAATACAGCGGAAATACTCTATGCGTTCCTCCCATCTAGCTCGACTCCTGAGCTCCAGAACGTCCTTACCTGAAAATTTTTAATAATCGGTCTGACCCAAGCATTACATCAAAGTAACACCCGGGTCAGGTTGGAAACCAGCGTGAGTAAACCCAACTAACATGGAATATCCAAGTAAACAACTTATACTAACCCGGGATAACTCGAATAAATTTACAAATTCACAATTTGATGTTGACATCACTTATTTCAGACATAATTTATCTATGTACCAAAGGTTTAGATTTAAAATAATCCAATTCCTTTAAATCACTTTAATCCAGCCTATTGATTTCACATATCAAACCTGTACAGAATTATTACAGATTCCAAATCGAAGTGGTTTCGGGTATTTACTAATACCCGACTCCGGTCTCTTCAAATTCATTACCATCTTAACCCGGGTTATTATGTGAAACACAATTCAAACCTTCAATACAGGATATTACTTACATAGCGGTTCATCTCGAAAGATAACCACCTAATTACTATTCAACCCAATCATACCACAAAACATTTCAAATTAGGAATATCAAATAATCTATGACATTCAATATCTTTCAATAACTCATAGGTAAGATTAATTAGTCACGCCATTTCTAATTAATTTAAATAAACTAAATTAATTACCTCCATTACTGCACATCTTGCCACTTAACCATTAATTAGTTTCAATCCAATTAATTATTCTTTAACTATCCACCTTAATCAACCTTCTTTAATTAATTATTTTTAATTAATCATCCTTGGTTAATTATTCCTTAATTACATTTAAGTAATTAACTTTTTATTAATTACATAATTAATTAACCTTTATCCATCCATATTAATTACATTGATCCTTAATTAATTAACTCAAATTAATTATTATATAATCACTTATATTGATTAACTATTCTTAATTTAATCACACTCATTAATTGACTAACCCTTCATTAAATTTTCTTAATTAATCAATCCTTTAATTAATTACACTAAATAATTAATTCTTAATTGCTTCTCTTAAGTAATTTACCTTTAATTTCTCTCAACAAGTAATTAACCCATTGGTTGATTATCCTTTATTAATTCTACCTTTAAATTAAATAAAATTAAATTAATATATCTTTAGCAAATTTACCTTTCAATTACTTACATCGAGAAATTATCATTCAAGTAATTATTCTCCAATTTCTTACATTGGTAATCTCTAATCACCAATTACTAAATTTTAACAACTAATTAATTTATTTCTAATAAATTAATTTATTTATCCTTATCTATCAATAAATGAAATTAATTAATTACTCTCTATTACTCTCTTATTAACTTGATAAATCTTAAAAACATCAAACCTTAATTATCCTTTAATATAAACCATTTATCTTGTTAATACTTAATCTTTAATCATAGATACAATTTAACATTTTATCCCTTGATTTACACTTGATTCCCTTCCTACACTAAGTTCAAAACAACTTCCAAATTTAAGTTAATCAAGTCATGTTTTCAAAGTTTCGAACCCGAGCCAAAATTAATTCTTCCCGATCCCTGCACCGAGTTATCGTTCCCCTTTCTTCTGCTTCGTGCCAGTTTACAAAATTCTCGAGACAAAACCCGAGTAACCACCTTCGTTCCTAAATTCCCAAATTACTCGCATATGCAACTAGAACCGTGCACGTGCACGACCGGTCCACGACGCTCCGATCATCGACGAGAATGCCACCAAGTTGAAATCGCCACTCACTTCCTTCCCGATCACCTAAATCCTTCGATCGATCACGAGATCGAAAACGAACTTACTCAAACCTCCAAACAGAAAAAACCCACCGCCTATCCTACCTGACACCACACAATTCCGATCACCTGTGTTCATGACATCCTGCCCGAAGCTTAACCCAAGTGTTCTCTCTCTTATTCCCCATGACCGGCCTCCTCCAAAACTACGCCAATGATGCCAGAACCCATAATCCCATCCCGTCCTAAGAAAGCCACAAAATCCTACAACGACGATCCCCCATCACCACCATGAATGATAAATTCACCTTGCATTTTTTCCAAGTCTACCAAACTTCCACCTACCTTCTACGAAGTTCCCATCCACCTCGAGACCACCGAGCGGCAGAAAACCCTCAGAGACCACTTTCCGGTCAAACTAGGAGTACTCACTCGTTACCACTTTAAAAATCATGATTTCTTTTTTAAAACTCATATTTTCTGAGTTGATTCAAACTTTAATATTGAATCAGCAAATTAGCCATTTGATTTTAACATGAAATTAAAGTTTCTACTGTATTTTCCTAATTCAACAGATTTCAAACCTAAAATACTTCAACATATTTTAGAAAAAACTAAATTATGTTTAAACAATCTTGTCCTGCTTGAAGACAAAAGCTTCCCAGAGATTAAACAAAGAGGGTTACATTTTTGATTTATTTTAGACTCTGAAACCTGAAAACAGAGAAGCAAAATTTTACACAGTTCAAACACAAGCAACATACACGATCTACACTTTTATATAGGTACATGCAAAGCACCAATCACTCTAGAAATCACATGAGCAGAATTAAACTTTCTTAGTTATTTAAAAAAAATGTCTACTAACCATTTTTTTCCCTGTTGTTCTGCTTCATGTTCCCAGACTTTAGTACTTGGTTTTCTTCTTCTGATTTCTTAATAGCAACTTGTTCTTGTATATATTTTTAACATTTGTTCCTAAAGGTGCAGCATCTATCCAAGTTTTCATAACATATAATTGTACATAAGATTTGCAAAAAGGTTTTTAAAAGCTTTTACTTACAGTTCTTTGAAAAAGAAATTCTTTTGCTTGGTTATGCTTCTTTTTTTTTTGAATCTTCGATCTTCTTTTGCTTTGAGCCTGAGTGTTTTTAGTTTTCGAGTTTCTCAAATTCTTAATGGCAGCCCGTATTACATTTTTTTTTGGTTAGCTTACTCTCTAATGAATGAAATAAAAGAAACAGTGGAGGTATATAAGAAGTGTGCTACATTCTTTGCTGTAGTGTACACAGTAAGCTACTCTTTACTTTTTTTATTACGTACTTCCCTTTTTCTATGATTTGATTTTTCCTTCTAACACAAGCTTGACCTGAATTAAGTTTTGTATGCTATAATTTAATTCTTGTCTCCTCTTTTGTTTACAAATAATATTATATGAATTTGTAAATGTATATATATCTATTGTATGTATGTAAGTATATTTATATATAGTTACATATTTATTATTATTACTTTTCCCATATGTATTGTTATTATAACCTTTATACACACTCATATGTTTTGAAATCTTATTATTGCGAAGTTATACATTCATATATTTGTAAATTTATATACTTATACTTATATATTTTCAAACATCATAAAGTTTATATCAATTTATATTTTCATTGGTATATTTATAAATTTTTCATCTTAATTTAGATAGTGAATATATATCCTTTATTTTTTTCTTTCTATAAGTTTTTGTCATATTCGAAGATCTATGAGCCAATGTTTATTTTAGTTCTTAAGCTATTTACGCATCCAATATTTTAATTACTGGAAATTTATTTATTGGACTAATTTAAAACTAATATCCCAATAACTGCATCAGTTAATCACTCGATATTAGATGGCCCAAAAATCTGGTTCGTCACATTTAGATGCGAAGCAATGCTTCCAGTTGAAGTTGAGGTTCCATCCCATCGAATAATTGCATATGCATTTAACCCAAATCAAGAATTGAGAAAAGAATCTTGAGATTTAATCACCGAGCTAAGGGATGAAGCGGCCATATGAAGGGCCAAAAACAAATGATATCAAGATATTATGCCAAATTAAAGGGAAGATCATTTAAAAATGGAGATTTAGTACTACGAAAAGTCATGGAAGATACCAAAAATCCGTCAAACGGATGGCTAGGATCAAATTAGGAAGGTCCTTATGTTGTCCATAATGTAATTCACTAGGGACTATGGATTATGCCGACCCTAATGGAAACTTAATAGCGAGAACTTGGAATGTCGAATATTAAGGCCTTACTTCCCTGCAATAGATGAATAAAGAAGGTTGAGGCAAGAATAACCATAGAATGGATAATCAAATGAAATAAAGGAACTATAAGGAAAAGTCTAAATCACTACATAAGATGGTAGTAATGGGCGAAAGAAAGCCTTTGATCCCACCATAAGGGGCTAGTTAAAGCACTCCTAGAGGGAGGTCAGAATAAGCCTTTGGTCCTACCTAAGATGGCCTACCCAAAGCACTGTAAGCCTTCGGCCCTACCGACATGGCCTGGCTGGAGCACCTCCTAGAGGGAGGATGGAGTAAGCCTTTGGTCCCACCTAAGACGGCCTGGCCAAAGCACTAAACCAGCCTTCAGTTTCAGCTATAAGGCCTGATTGGAGCGCCTCCTAGAGGGAGGACATGTAAGACTTTTGTTCTATTTAAGATGGCTAACCAAACACAACGACCAAATCATAAATCATTTCCTAAGATGGCAGCAATAGGTTCAATCAAAGCCTAAATCATCACCAGAGAGAGTGATAAGGGGAAAAAGAGAATCAAAGCATAAATCATCGCCAAAGAGAGTGATAAAGGGCTAAAGTGGATAAAAAGCCTAAATTATCACCAAAGCGAATGATACGGGGAAAAACCTAAATCATTACCTAGAGATGGTAACAAAAGGTTCAATTAAATTCTAAAGTACTACCTGGAGATGGTAATAAGGGATTCACTCAAAGCCTAAATCACCGCTTAAATATGGTAGTAAGTGGTAAAAGGAATAAAATGAGCAAATCGAACTCGATTCTAATGAATGGATTAAAGCAATCTTCTAGAGGAAGAACAATAAAATATCACTTATTGTGCTCCCAAGCAAAGATGAAGAAATCTTCGAAGGAAAGGGGAGTTTCTTTTCCATTAGCATAAAAGAAAGTAATATTATTACCAAATGGTTTTCTAGTCTTCTATACTGTTACCAAATGGTATACTGACCTTCTATATATTAATGGAAAATGGTTTTCTAGTCGTCTAGTCAAGAAACTATTATTTCCAAATGACTCTTTGGTCTTCTATTTAAGAAATTATTATTATCAGATGATTTTCTGATCTTCTATTCAGAAAGTTATGATATTATTGACATATCAGTTTGTAGTCTTGCATTAAGAAAATTCAGATATTATTACCAGATTGGTTTATGGTCTTGTGTTCAGACATTATAACCAGATGGATTTCCGGTCTTCTATTCAGAAAATTATGATATTATTGCCCGAAGGATTTCTAGTCTCCTATTCGGGAAAGTTTGGTATTATTGCTAGATGGATTTCTATTCTCTTATTCAAAAATTGTGACAATATTGCCAGATGGGTTTCTGATCTTTTATTCAAAAAGTTATAATATTATTGCCAAATGGGTTTCTGGACTTCTATTCAAATAAAACTATGGTGTTATTGCCACATGGATTTTTGATCTTCTGTTCAAGCAATATTATTACTAGACAAATTTTTGGCCTTCTTGCTAAAAGAATTTATGGGCCTCTTACCAAATTGATTTCTAATTTTCTTATTAATTGAGTATAAAGAAGAACATTAACTAATTCATGTCTTTATCAAATCTGAGAAGAATAATGAAAAATCATCGTCATTTGCTTTATGATTTTTTAGGAAAACATGATTGAGGAAAAATCTTGCAGGAAAGTTGGAAAGGTGGGATCTTTTTGGTTTTACTGTAAAATGTAAAAAACTTCTTTTATCCAAAGAGGAGGCAAATGTTACTGCATATATTCTAAGCAGAATAAAAAGGCAAGCAAGGGAAGATAATGTTACTTCAACCATAGGATGTCGTTCTACAAAGAACGTCGAAATTAAAGACAAGGGTTGTTGAACTTCGAGCGACTCCAAAAAAGATGTCATACTTCTGTATAAAGGTGTCGAATTTCTAAGAGCAGCAAATTCCAAAAAATTGGCTAACCTAAGTAGGAAATGTTCATACCTTGCACCAAAATCAAAAAGTAATTTGTGTTAGTATATGAAGTAAGAGTTTTTGAATACAATATAGTATATAGAGCAATGAAATATTTGATGTTGCATGTAATATGAAGGATAGTCAAAATTTTAGTTTATAGTACTTGTACTAGCCTTCTAGCTCTAGTAGATTCTCCTATGAATTCGAACGCCAAGATGTATTAATTAGTAAGGATGCCGTAATGCTTTCGGTTTCTTTTGTCATTAATTGTATCCTCCTTGTACATCTCAACAATGGGTGTTAAACACATACGAACTATAAATACTTTTATCTCCATCATCCACTGAAACAGTTTACCATCAATAAATTATTTAATTCTGCTCTTGTACAAACCACAGTACCGACGATAACCTTTAATTAATCAAACAAAGTAATCAACTAAAATGGAAACATGAAATGGATTAAGAAATACAGGAAAATTGCAACTTTTGAGAAAAACATTAAAATACATAACATGAATGGTAAGCAGACCCTACTTGAATATCGGAATCATAGTACAACCCGAAAAAAGTGAGGCGGTAAATCGTAGTAAGCAACAAAGTGGTAAATTAATAGTTTTGAGCCGTATTGAAATGGAGATGAAAATATGAAAGTGGTTTAGATTAATTAATAATTGAATCTGATATGAAGAAATTGAAATTGCATTATTCTTTGATTTCTTCTCTACTATTTCCATTGATTTTATTTAGAAACTAAAACTAGCAAATTAAGAAGAAGAAGAAACATGAATTGAAAGAGTGGGTCGGTATGGATAAAGTGGTGAAAAAATAATAGCCAATTGAACAAATTGAAAACAAAGGCATCAATATTGCACTTTTAACCGACAACGACTATTTTTATTTTTTTTCCCAAAATGATGGGTGAGTGGTGCAATCATGGGAAAGTGGAGAGAGATAATTTTAGTTATTATTGAAGATTAACAGAGTGGTAGATGTTACTCATTGGCTGATGTGGTGAATTCTAGCCATCTAATGTTTTTATCAGCAATTAATCTCAATCCTTCTTTGTCTTCTCCATTAAATCCAACCAATTTTGTTATATATATATCGGTGTGTATGTGTGTTTGTGTGTGTGTGTGTGCAAGTGTCTGCTACACCTTAATTTGCAACACCTGTGAGCCCTCTTGATTTCTACCACACATTCTGAATCAAAAACACTTCTTTCTCTCTCTTCCCACTAACTATATTATTTAATTCGGAATATGTGGTGGAAATCAAGGAGAATAGAGGTGTACCCAAATTGAGGTGTAGCTGATCATTGTCTTATACACACACATAAACATGTATGTGGTCTACTTTAGTTTCAAATAATATTTTTTTGACGGTAATTGATTATTATTAGCAATCAGAGTGTCATTTCAACCCCAAACAACAAACAAACTATCCAGTTAATAACCTATTTATTTGGTACCAATTTCAATTTATATCCACATCATTCTTGTTTGAAAATGATAATTAAATTAATAACCTTTCCATTTATATCTGCATCATTCATGTTTGAAAATGCACATCACTGTTTTAAGAGTGGTTTCAAGTTTAAAAATGTTTTTGTTAATTAATTATGAATTTTGAAAGGTAAAGGCTTTTAAAACTTGTTATTTAGCCCAAATCCTAAAACAACAACACTTTCTGGTATGGGTGTCTTGGTAACGGTAAATATACCTGTACCATACCATTGCCAAATACTTGATAAACAATATTGAGCTTTATCGATATGCCTGTAACGACCCGTAAATTTACCACTTTGAAAATGGAATATTTATTTTATTTAAATATACAAATGTAGAATTTTAAAACTTAAACAATCATGTTTTATATGATAAATAAGAATGGTAAACTTATTTTTGATATTGAATAAAGATTTTGGAATTCCACTGTAATATTGACAAAAGTCGGATTCTAATAAAGTAGGATAAATATTTGTATAATTTTTTTAAAGGATAAATAATTCCTTTTAAATGTATATATAATCAATATCAAACTCATTTGATAATAATAGTAATTTAATTTATAATGGTTTGATAAATTATATAAAACTTATTCTATAAAATTGACAAATTTCGTCGCATATCAATAAATCAATGTCGTATTTTTATAAGAAGATTTGGATATTGTTTGATATTAAAGTCAAATATGATTTTTTTTTTAAAATTATTTGAAGATAATAAGAAATTTATTTTGAAGTTTGGTTTACATGAATAAATAGTTTAACAAAAACGTCAAAATATGATAGGAAAACTTTTTGTCGAAAATCAACGTTTTGTTCAAAATAAGTTACCGCAACGTTATCGCACCTTTGTTAACATGTTTTAACATATACTACACATTTTAATAACTAAACATGCTTAATTATAATAAATAAGATTAAAATACTTCTAGAACATCATTAAGAAAAGTAGGTAAGAATTAACAAAAGTAAGAAAAGTAAACATCAAATCACATCAAATCAAAATCCAACAAAATAGTAACTTTTCTTTACTTAATGTTTAAGTGAATAAGACATAAAGTATGAAGTAAAGGATGATTTTAAGTGTTGAAAGTTGCTTTAGGTTGAAGTAAGGTTAGTTTGGTAATTTGGTAAGAGGTTATTTTGGTAAATTTACCACTTCTTTCTTTTTCCATAATTACCCACCTTCTTCTCACTATCATTCACATTTCTTCTTCTTCATTTCTCAAGCTTCTTCATCTTCTTCCTCTCCTCTTTAATGGCTTCCATAACATATAAAAAGTTATAAAGAAATAATGTCAAAATATTTATAAAATATTCAAAAGAAATCGATGTTCATTCTCATCAAATCAAACTCCTCTTTTCTCTATATTTTACTTCTTCTTCTCTCGGCCATAACTTCTGCAAAACAGAACCAAAATGAAAATTTTTTCTCTCAAATTATTTGCTTTTCCAAAGACTATAATTTTCATGTTCACCACTTTGTCTCATTCTATACATAACCATGCCAAAAGTCCACTTCTTTCCAGTGCATTCTCTGGCCTAGTTTTTAAGCCAGAGAATAGGCTATTTTGTTTTGATCATAACTTGATCATAACAGATCCAAATTAAGAAATTATTTTTTCTAAACCATAATTCCAGTGGCTACAACCTTTTGTTTTTAACTTTTTTCAATTTTGAGGTTTGCTATACCTGAAACTCAATTCTTTGAAGTACATTTTCGGGCTTTATATTTGTGAATCCAAGAATAGCTCCTTTTATTTTGACCATACCTTCCTCAAAATTAATCAAAATCAAGCGATTATTTTTTCTAAATTGAAGAGAAAATAATTTGAAATAATTTTTAGCTAACAAGTTTTTCAAATTTTGAGAGTAAGAGAGTCAAAAACAATAGAGAAGTTGACCTATTTTTTGGGTCTAATTTTGAGAATTCAAGGTCAAAGCACTACCGCTTCTTCTACATACTTTTGGCCAACCTCCATCTCAAACCTAGGCCAAGCTATGGGAAGGGAGAGGGTGTTGTTTTATAGTGTTTAAGTGGAGTAGGTAGTAGATGGATTAGTTTGAATGTAGGTAGGAAGTTAATCGCTTTGGTTTGTGGTGAGAAACTCTATTTAACATCTCTATTTACATATATACATGTTTGATGATGTGTTATGATTGCTATGAATGCTTATATATGCTTTAATCATGAAGTATTAACTGTTTGATATGACTTTTAAATTTATTTAACGAGTAACGTTAATACACGTCGATAAGCACAAAGGAAATCACTTTCCTTTTGAAAATGAAATAACGTATATGGAATGCTTAAACCTTTTGGAAATAGTTTTAAAATGAGTTAGAAATATTTTATAAACATTTAAATATTTTTAAAGAATAAAGAAAGAAAATTGAGATTTCATCTTGTATATTTTGAAATAGTCCAAAACAATTTTCCAGAAAAATCACGCTTTTGTAGTAAAGTGACCATAGTTTAAAATTGATATTTTTAAATGATTAAAAAATATGGAATAAATTTGATAAATCTATTTAAGTAGTTTATAAGAGATTTGAATTGGAAAATATGAATTTTCAAATATTAAAAAGTGGATTAAATCGAATAAGCTTATATAGCACTTTCCGCAGCACTTTTATGCTGCGAATTGTATAACCTTTTGAATATGAGTTTAAACGTAACGATTTTTCCCGGAATCAATTGTGAATGTTTTTAAAAGAAAAATTAGGAAAGATAATTTGGAATCTTCGTAATCAATTCCAAAATAATGTTGATAACCGATTATGCGGAAACGATTAGTACATTGGTCCCGCTTGTGAGATCTAGGAAGATAAAACAAGGTGTTCAACTAAGGTAAGTGATGGACCAACCAGTGCCCTGAACTTACTTGGCCTATGTTTTATTTTCTTAGGCGAGGGGTGGAATGGATCGAAAGGAAAGCCTGGATGCTCTAAATAAAAAAGATAGTATTAAGTTTTCGAAATAGAAGAAGATTAGTATTATCCAAAATTTAAGCAATCTCCAAAATGAATAAATAACGACTTGGATTGCATAGAGATAATCTTCACGTACTTGGTATTAAAATCCGAAGAGAGAACTCGTCCTATTCGTGGAATTTAAAAGGTGATTTCTTTCATATGCTCCATATAATTTATAATCTTCATATACTTTATATACTTGGTATTAAAATCCGAAGAGGGAACTCGTCATATACTTGTATTAAAATCCAAAGAGAGAATTCTATGATCCTATTTACTCAATAATGTTTGCTAGATTGATTTTAGGGTTTATCATAAACGATGTCATAAATAACACTGTATTTGACCTGCCTAAAACTTAAGGAATTTGGATCGAGAGTTAAGTGAGGGAAACTGAAATATTATCCAAAGAAAAAGAATGAAGTGCTTAGAGTTACTCTAAGACAAAATAAAGAGATTTCGAAATCATCCAAAAACCCCTTCAAACTAATTTTCGAAATAAAACATGTTGAAGACTAATATCGTTGAAGACAAAGATATTCATGGTGTAGGATTACTTGCCATTAGTTCCTGGAGGTGAAATTTAACATATTTAAAGTGTTAGTAGTACTCTGTTATGAAAATCTTCGATTTGCAAGAATATGATTTGAAGTTAAGAAAGAAATCTTTTATTAAGATTTAATAAATGATTTGGGAATATTTTCCCTAAGTTGAAAGTTATAGCTTAAATATAAGAAATCTTTGATTACAATTAAAAGAATGATTTGGAAAAGTTTTCCCAAGTAAAAGAGAAAATGATTTGGGATTATTCCAAGATCTAAAGAGGTTCAAATAAACCAAATGATTTAATAGACGACGCTAAATGATTCCATACACTCTTGAAAAGAAAATGGAATAAATTAAAAAGATTAAATCAAAGAAGGATATCTGATTTAAACAAAAGATGAAGTAATTGGTTGATGATTGATAATCATATTTGAACTTAACACCTTTTTTTATTGATAATCGGATTTTGAAGGAACCAGGTCGGATTTGGGTGATTCCTATCCGAAAACCACTTCGAACCAATGTATACGTTCGAATATGAAGAAATATTGAAGATGATTATTGAAGACCATGGATCTTCATAGCATGAGGACCGCTTGTTGACATGCTCTGGGTAGCTCCCAATATAGAGTTATTTATAAAAGTGGTCTCCTCGTTGTGGAGATTTTTCGGATTACAAGGAATACTCGCTACTAGTGGTAGTAGGAGAGTACTTTCGGTTTGTCCTGTTCCTAAACAACTTGTATGGACGTTTGTCTGACATTGCATTTCTAAAGATTACGTACATTGGTTTTACAAACATACATATGTGGCGGCGGAGAAAGAAAATTCTCTTAGCTTAACACCCTCTTTGCGACATAAAAACTCATGAGTTGTATTATTGTGGAAGGCAATTAGTAGTCAACAGAAATGGCAATGTGGCATTCATTATAGGATCTAGATTAACCCTAGAGGGGGGGTGAATAGGGTTATAGCAAATTTTCTTGATCTAAACACAGAAGTAAACTGCAAAATAAATATGCTGAAAAATAAATCACACACAAAATTTACCCAGCTTCGGCAACCCATGCCTACTGCTGCATTCACAGATTTCTATTAGAATTAAAACAGTATCACGCTTACAAACACTCTACTAGACTCGCAGACATTTGCCCCCGCTCACAAACACTCTACTAGACTCGCACACCCTGCTCGCAAACATTTTCTCCCGCTCACAAACACTCTACTAGACTCGCACACCCTGCTCCGCCTATAGAGTTTCGCTTACTCGCAAACTTTGCTTCCCGCCTGTAGAGCTTCGCTTACTCGCAAACTCTGCTCCCGTCTATAGAGCTTTGCAAACTCGCACACCCTGCTCACTGAACTAATTCTAACTAGACAATCTGACAAGACCTAATCCCTTGTTGGTGATTTACAACTCCTTTGACTCGAAAAGAAAAAACAAAACAACTTCAAAAATAGAACCAGGAGAAAAAATTAAAATATAAACTTGAATGCCTAAATTTTTGCTCAAATAAAAAAACTCTTTTATAAAACCCTAAAACACTAAACCCCTTTTATAATAAACAGGGCCGGCTCCTTGATTTTTAACCCGATCCTTTTATTTTCTTCTGTAAAAACACGACCTTCTTTTTGTTCCTCTTTGCGCTTGAATTAGGGCTTGCGTTTCTTCTTCGTTCCTCTTCCTTCAATAAATTAGGGCTTTCAAGGTTGCTTTTGCTTCTGTGAGAATTTGCTATGGCTTCGGCTTGGCGCAAATTAGATTTGTACTTGACTATGGCTTCGCGCTTTGGTGAGTTCGATTTTGCTTTAGCTGTGTTCCTCTTCGTTCTTTTTTATTCGAACTCACACCTTCTGCCGATGATGATTTTGGGCTTATGTAGGATTCAAAATCCTATTTTTGCGTTCGTATACGTTCATTTGAATTTGTCTTCGTTCGTTCAATCTTGTATTGATGCACGAGATTTCACTGACTTGTTCATATTACTTGAATAACACGGTTTTGATTAGTAACTTGGTCAATTATGATTGCTGCCACGGTGAACTCTTGTTTGACTTGTTCAACTCTGGTTTATACAACGGATATCTTTCTTCTTTTATTTGTGACTTTTTCAAAGATACGAACGCTTGATTTTTGACTTTTTTACACGGTAACAACTTGTTGATTACCTGTAGTTGCTGCTATATTACTTCGAATTGCATTTTTGGCTACCTGGATTTCAATTTAGCATTGTATGTTGGCACTGGAACTAACTTGTATCTGGACTTGTTGTATTCATTCATACTGTGTATTGCATTGATGATTTTGGTTACTCTGTTCATTGCTTCGTAGCTTGCATCACTGGTTCACTTTATCTGTTGCATACATGAGCTTGACACTGTAAAAATTATTTATCATTTGCTTTGACACTGCTTCGGCCCATCTTTGTGCTGTTGATGTTGTCTTAGTTGATGCCTCTGTTTGACTTCACTGTATCACTTGTTTATATTCTTGCAGTTGCTATACTTTTGACAGAAATGCTTTAGTTGATTCTGTTGTATTTGTGCATTGCCTTACTGTTGATGTGGCATGTACTTGTGTACTTCTGGTATGCTGCAGCTTGCATTTTTGTTGCATTTGCTTGAGTTTGTGTCATCTTTACTTGCATTGCTGTACACTTTTGGTTTCATTGCTGCACTCGAGTTTTGTTACTTGTGATCTTCATTCTGGTTGGCACTTGCATGCATTTCTGGTTGCTGTGCACTTTTGTGCTTGCATTTTGATGAAGTCTTCATTAGCATGCTACTGATTGGTCTAACCATTGTTGCTGTGTTGATCATGTTTCTGGTTCAATCCACTGTTTCATGCATGCTCGACATTGAGTTTTGTTGCACCGTTTTTGACTTGTGACCTGCCCTGTGTTGAATCCAGTTTTTCAAAATCTCGGGTTTGACCTTGTGCTCGTGTCGTGATTTTCAATGTTATTGCACGTGAGTCGAACCCGGTTCTTCATTTGGGTTTGACCGGTGCTCGCCTGTCCTTGTAAATCAATCAAGTGTGTATATCGGCGTGCACGGCCTTGTGGCATATACAGTAATACACTGTGTATGTCACAAGTTGTTCGTGTATGACGAATTCAAATATGAATGATGACGAACAACCCAAATAACTGAGGCCAATATTATTTTTAAAATTCATATTTTATTTTATATTGTGTTAACGCTAGAAATTGAACGCTAACACCTCGGTGTGTAGAAGGTAATTGTGAAAGCACCACTCGTTGGTACGGGAACAAAGTATAAGCAGAGAAATCACAGAGAAGCTATAAAAGACACAATATTTATAGTGGTTCGGCTTAAGATCTAGCCTACGTCCACTTTAAAGCTCTTTATTGCTGATTTGGTTACAATTCTTTACAATCAACTCCGATTACAACACACTTAGACAAATAGCTCAAACCCCGATGTAGAAGAATCCTTCGAATGCATGGCGAATGAGTTAGATTTCCTCTTGAGATTTGTTGAAATGTCTTTGGTGATTGGAGTGATAGAAGTGTTGCTTGAACGTTGCTTGAAGTCGAGAAAATGGCAGAGTAATGGCGTCCAGGAAGTCAGCCCCAAAAGTCCCTTGAATGTTGGAGGTGGCCATGTATTTATAGGCAAATTTCTGGGCTGGAATTGTTGATCAAGTCATAAGTCGTGACCAACTCAGGATGAACCGTGACCGACTCAAGATGAGCCGTGACCGACTCACATACCATGAGTCAGCAGGCAGCGGCATAGATGTATCGGTATTAAGCTTGTTCCTTGTTCGCTTGAGTCGCCAGCGACTTATGATAGGTCGTTAGTCATCCTGAGTCGTTGAAATCCTTAGGTCGGTCTGCCCCATGAGTCGCTAACTCCATGAGTCGTTAACCCGTTGAGTCGGTCTACCCCATGAGTCGCTAACTCCATGAGTCGTTAACCCGTTGAGTCGGCCGGCACCTTTAAGTCGCTAAGGTTATAACCCGGTGAGTCGTTAAGGTTATAACCCGGTGAGTCGTTATTCCTCCTGAGTCGTTGAGTCGTAACCCTTAAAGGCCGTTAAGTCGGTAACTCCTCAAGGCTGTTGAGTCGGTAACTCCTCAATGCTGTTGAGTCGGCAACTAGATAAGTTGAGTCGCTGGCTTACTTCACTCTTTAAGTCGTATACCGTTTTGGTCGGGGCGCCGCCCCGCACCCCGCCGGGGGCGCTGCCCCCTGGACCCCTGCGACCTGACCGGTCAGGTCGAACACCGTAGGCGGTGGCGTTGCCCCCGCACCCCCACCTAGGGGGTTGGCACCCCCCCTGGACCCCCCTCCGTAGGGGATCTTATCTGAAAATTCATTCAACAGAACTTGCTTTATTGGGAGGTTAAATCGACCATCCTTCGAGATGAACTATCATTGGCTTCTCGGTCGATTTTTGATGTCACGGCCTTGCTGAAAAAGCAGAGTTAACATATTGCAAAAATATTTCTTTTTCAATTTTACTGCGTTAGTGAATATTTTTGCAGATTGCTCAGATGCTAGATTCAAACTGGAAAGAAGTTGAAGATAAAAATACGAGTGTGAGTGATATGTAGTGAGGTTAACTGTAAATGTGAAATGTGATGTAATTGTAATCAAAGTTGTATAGTTATAGTGAGAGCTTGAAATTGTACTATTCAAAAGTGTAATAAATATTTATTTGAATAAAATATATGTTTGAATTCAAATTCTTTGTAATTTATTTTATTCAACAAATATTTATTTAAACTGTGAAAAATAGAATAGTATATTAACAAATACATTTAAATGAATGTATATATGTTTATTATCATCAAACAAAAATCATATAAGCGCATATTCAACAATCTCCCCCTTTTGATGATAACAAACATATATTTAAGATTTTGAATGTACTAAATGTATTTGATCGTTCAATTTGCTCCCCCTGTTTGAATGCTCCTCTCTACATAATACTCCCCTACATATATGCATACAAATACAAATATATAAATGAGCCTATATGCAAAGTGAAAATTATTTGACCTTTGTTTGATTCTATTTGACAAAATCTTAACTTTTCTCTCCCCTTTTGTTATCAGCAAAAGAATAACAGTGTTATAAAAATAGGGATGAAGTGACAGACATGAATCAAGCATTTAACTCAATTGAATATAAATATCAAATTTCAATAAAATTCAAACAAAAATCATAATTACCCTTGTTAGGCGCATATTCCACTTTCAGAAATGATGGGGATAAAATCATCAAAAAAAAATACAGTTCTGCCTATTTGTGATATATTTATTTCAGGAAATTTGAATATCTACTAATCATGCATAACCGTTAGGACTTTTAAATGAGATTAGTAGTATTCACAATTTTTATTTAAAAAAAGTTCAAGTATCTTCTAACCACGCATGACCGTGAGGACTTTTAAATGGGATTAAAATCAACTTGTCTATTTAATCAATTAATTTTGATATGCGTTCCATACATGCATAACCGTAAGGACTTTTAAATGAGCATGGAAGCACATAATCAAAAATCAAAGTAATTCATCCATGCATAACCGTGAGGACTTTTAAATGAGAGTGAATACTTTGGATATTTATTTTTTATTGCTAAATATAATAAATTGAAGCACAAATAATTTCCTTCACAGATTTAAAGATATTGAAGAACGAATGATTTCCGTTGTAAACTACTACAAATTTACATACTATGTGTAATTTTGATGAGTGGTGGTCGATAGAAAGATGATAGAAATAGAAATGATCATGGAATTTTTACCCAACAAAAAAATTTTATAACTCTTGTTATGATATTCTAAAGAAATTTTCTAATTATACTTTCTCGGGTTTTAATATATGATAAATATCAACACTCATCACTTTTTCAATCACTATTCATCTTTTCGATAATCAAAGGGAGTCAGATTAGTCAAAATTTGTCATTTAAAATCAAATTCAAAAATTATAAAATCAATTTTTCAAAAATGACAAATCTGTAAATATGGTCAAACATGATTTTCTCGAGGGGTTTTATAAGAAAATTTTCTGCTATTTGAAAAATTATTTCAAGTGAAAAATATGCAGATATTTTCTTTGAAAAACGATGCAACAAATGAATGTTTCAAAAAATTAATCACGTTCCACTAGTAATTTTTCTATCAACTATATTACCAGTGTAATCTGCATCTGAATTTCTTTTTTTTTTCGCTCCAAAATATTCACTCGTTGGATTAATTTACAAGGACCAAATTGTGAAGTTTTAACAAGCTATCTCAGAATGAAATTTGAAATGAAGCCATGTTAACACTCAAACAAATATCATAGTGTTAATTTCAAAAATCGTAGGATGAACAGTTATATTCATGAGTAATCAACAGTCATTCAACATCATAATTATTTCAAAAACAATTTCTTGAAGTTCAACAATTTCTTAAAAAAAATTTTAGCAACTTTCACATGAAATCGTGCAAATTTACAAGCAGTGACCAAAATGTCAAAACAACTATATCTATGTGTAGCATGAGTAACCATCATTTGACCGAACAAATTTATATGGATTAGTTCAAAGTTGAAAATCTGATTGGCCATCATTTAAGCACAAATAAATGTCATAAATAAGAACAAGTCAAAAAATCATATCAGTTAAGTCCGAATCAGTCAACCATCATAATTACTCCAAGTAATTCTATTTAAAGATGATTGGTCAATATTTTGAAAAAGTCATAGAATCAAAATCATCATCTTTTGTTCATCTCAATATTGGCTGATTTTAATTTAGAGTATGGTGTAGATAATCACATTTAATATATCGTTAAAAATAATTTTACCTGTTTTACCTTTACGATAATTTTTCGTTGTTGTCCATTGTGATTCTGTCACCTTTATACTAGGCTAAGGAACTTTGCTTTGTCACCCGTTGTGTTTCTGGAACAGCCAAAATCCAGAGAACATTATTGTTGTTCCTTAGCCTGCCACCACACCTACACGATGAAAGATTTTTGTGACCTATTTGTTTTTATAGGTCCATGATTGTTAGTGGCAGAATATGAAACATATGTTTGTGGAGACCCAAAACTATTTATATATGTTCCTTTTGGCACCCAAATTTGTTTGACTTTCAAAGATTTTATATTTGTGCCTTTTGGAACCCAATTTGTTATAGTTTTCACGTGTTTGGGTCTATACCAACAATTATTTCAATTATGTCCAAATTTTCTACAAATTGTGCACATTGAATTTTCTTGATTAATCTCATTTCTAACATATTCAGAATGAGTATATCCAAGTCCTTGTCTATCAACATTGACAGTTTGTTTTCCTATTAACATGTTCAACGATTTTTCACTTTTGGAAAAATTTTCTAAAGTCGTTGACAATTGTTGGACTTGTATTTTGAGAGATTCATTTTCATTTATCAATTGTGTGCACTTTTCAATAGAATTCTCTCTCCTGTTATTTTCATTCTCTTTTAAAATCAGAATTTCATTTTCAAGTGATTTTATATTGATTTCTGTTTTTTCAATTTCCTTTTCGAATGTTGGACACTTATCACACTTAGGGATCTTACTTTGATAGGTTTTAAATAATTTGTCAAGTTGTTCATTCAATTCTATCAAAGTGTCTTTTTGTGATTCAAGTTTAGCGTATTTTTCCCTAAGTCGTTCAAAACAGCCATTTACTTTGTGGAAATAAGTAATTCAGAGTGAGTAAGTTTTGATACCTCACTTGGCTCGTTGTCGTCGCTATCGGTTATATTCCCATGAAGGCACATATCTGCTTTCTCACTTTCACTGCTATCGTTTTTATTCCACGTGGCTGTAAATTTCCTTTTTGAATTCTTCATTAGTAATGCCAGCTCGGCTGGTCCATCATCATCATCCTCATCACAACTGCTATTTACCAATCCGGTTAAGCACATTTCTTTAACTGCGTCGGTTGTGGAGGACATCTCATTGCTTTGACTTTTGCACCATATATTGCATCGAGAGTATTCCAGATTTTCTGTGCATTTTCACTAAGAGAAACAAAATCAAAATTATCACGATTAATATGAGAATATAATATATGCATAGTAAGAGCATTAATGGAGATACTTTCCTTATCGGTTTTATCACACCCATTTTCAATAATATCCCAACATTTAATATTAACAGATTTTAAATAAAATTCCGTTTTCAATTTCCAGTTCAAGAAATCTGTTCCATCGAAAATAGAAGGAATAATATTGAAATGACCCTCAACAAAAATATTATCTGGTGGATTCATGACTCTAGAGTTAAAAACAAAATACCGGGCTCAGATACCACTTATAGGATCTAGATTAACTCTAGAGGGGGTGGATAGGGTTATAGCAAATTTTCTTGATTTAAACACAGAAGTAAACTGCAAAAATAAATATGATGAAAAATAAATCACACACAAAATTTACCCAGCTTCGGCAACCCCTGCCTACTGCAGCATTCACAGATTTCTATTAGAATTAAAACAGTATCACGCTTACAAACACTCTACTAGACTCGCAGACATTTGCTCCCGCTCACAAACACTCTACTAGACTCGCACATCCTGCTCGCAAGCATTTGCTCCCGCTCACAAACACTCTACTAGACTCGCACACCCTGCTCCGCCTATAGAGTTTCGCTTACTCGCAAACTTTGCTTCCCGCCTATAGAGCTTCGCTTACTCGCAAACTCTGCTCCCGCCTATAGAGCTTTGCAAACTCGCACACCCTGCTCACTGAACTAATTCTAACTAGACAATCTGACACGACCAAATCCCTAGGTGGTGATTTACAACTCCTTTGACTCGAAAAGAAAAAAAAAAACAACTTCAAAAATAGAACCAGGAGCAAAAATTAAAATATAAACTTGAATGCCTAAATTTTTGCTCAAATAAAAAAACTCTTTTATAAAACCCTAAAACACTAAACCCCTTTTATAATAAACAGGGTCGGCTCCTTGATTTTTAACCCGATCCTTTTATTTACTTCTGTAAAAACACGGCCTTCTTTTTGTTCCTCTTTGCGCTTGAATTAGGGATTGCGTTTCTTCTTCGTTCCTCTTCCTTCAATAAATTAGGGCTTTCAAGGTTGCTTTTGCTTCTGTGAGAATTTGCTATGGCTTCGGCTTGGCGCAAATTAGATTTGTACTTGACTATGGCTTCGCGCTTTGGTGAGTTCGATTTTGCTTTAGCTCTGTTCCTCTTCGTTCTTTTTTATTCGAAGTCACACCTTCTGCCGATGATGATTTTGGGCTTATATAGGATTCGAAATCCTATTTTTGCATTCGTATACGTTCATTTGAATTTGTCTTCGTTCGTTCGATCTTGTATTGATGCACGAGATTTCACTGACTTGTTCATATTACTTAAATAACACGGTTTTGATTAGTAACTTGGTCAATTATGATTGCTGCCACGGTGAACTCTTGTTTGACTTGTTCAACTCTGGTTTATACAGCAGACATCTTTCTTCTTTTATTTGTGACTTTTTCAAAGATACGAACGCTTGATTTTTGACTTTTTTACACGGTAACAACTTGTTGATTACCTGTAGTTGCTTCTATATTACTTCGAATTGCATTTTTGGCTACCTGAATTTCAATTTAGCATTGTATGTTGGCACTGGAACTAACTTGCATCTGGACTTGTTATATTCATTCATACTACGTATTGCATTGATGATTTTGGTTACTCTGTTCATTTCTTCGTAGCTTGCATCACTGGTGCACTTTATCTGTTGCATACATGAGCTTGACACTATAAAAATTATTTATCATTTGCTTTGACACTGCTTCAGCCCATCTTTGTGCTGTTGATGTTGTCTTAGTTGGTGCCTCTGTTTGACTTCACTGTATCACTTGTTTATATTCTTGCAGTTGCTATACTTTTGACAGAAATGCTTCACTTGATTCTGTTGTATTTGTGCATTGCCTTACTGTTGATGTGGCCTGTACTTGTGTACTTCTGGTATGCTGCAGCTTGCATTTTTTTTGCATTTGCTTGAGTTTGTGTCATCTTTACTTGCATTGCTGTACACTTTTGGTTTCATTGCTGCACTCGAGTTTTGTTACTTGTGATCTTCAATCTGGTTGGCACTTGCATGCATTTCTGGTTGCTGTGCACTTTTGTGCTTGCATTTTGATGCAGTCTTCATTAGCATGCTACTGATTGGTCTGACCATTGTTGCTGTGTTGATCATGTTTCTGGTTCAATCCACTGTTTCATGCATGGTCGACATTGAGTTTTGTTGCACTGTTTTTGACTTGTGACCTGCCCTGTGTTGAATCCAGTTTTGCAAAAACTCAGGTTTGACTATGTGCTCGTGTCGTGATTTTCAATGTTATTGCACGTGAGTTGAACCTAGTTCTTCATTTGGGTTTGACATGTGCTCGCCTGTCCCTGTAAATCAATCAAGTGTGTATATCGGCGTGCACGGCCTTGTGGCGTATACAGTAATACACTCTGTATGTCACAAGTTGTTCGTGTATGATGAATTCAAATATGAATGATGACGAACAACCCAAATAACTGAGGCATATATTATTTTTAAAATTCATATTTTATTTTACATTGCAAAAATATTTCTTTTTCAATTTTACTGCGTTAGTGAATATATTTGCAGATTGCTCAGATGCTGGATTCAAACTGGAAAGAAGTTGAAGATAAAAATACGAGTGTGAGTGATATGTAGTGAGGTTAACTGTAATGTGAAATGTGATGTAATTGTAATCAAAGTTGTATAGTTATAGTGAGAGCTTGAAATTGTACTATTCAAAAGTGTAATAAATATTTATTTGAATAAAATATCTGTTTGAATTCAAATTCTTTGTAATTTATTTTATTCAACAAATATTCATTTAAACTGTGAAAAATAGAATAGTATATTAAAAAATACATTTAAATGAATGTATATATGTTTATTATCATCAAACAAGAATCATATAAGCGCATATTCAACAATTCAAAGATGTGACATGTGCTACGTGAAAGGGTAATCGTTGCCTCGAGCCTCATCAATCGGAAATGACCGAAACAGGGTTAGATGCAGCAAGCCTGAGTGGGCCATTCCCAGTTAGGATATAATCATCCCCTTCTAGATATATTTCTTCCTGCTATGATGTCCGGGATGTAAATTAATGTGGTTTGTATGCTCGGGTGCCCGGTTTAAGGTCGGTAGCGACCGGGGGATGACATATTGGGCACTATCTAGTTAAAGAGGTTGGCCGGCCTTGTGTTGGTAAAGGGCATATATTCTATGCCTCGGGACATCCATCTAGAGGTGTACCCATCGGAAGGTAGTCCCTTTTCCTGGTCATTTGTATGGAAATCCATTATCCAATAAGAACTACGGTTTTGTTTGTATTGCCATAATGAATAGCCTCGAAATGCTATATGTATAACCATTTTGGATAAGATTGATAAATTTATTTGCAAATGTTTTTAAAGAATTTCATTATCAAATGTTTTTGTATCAAAGTGTTTTAGTTATCATAAGGTAAAAACCTGTCCATGTTTATGTGTGGGCGTGGTCTTATGAGATACTCTTTTTTCAAAGGATTTTATTCATAGGCTGATATATGACACCATCACTTATATTTTAGTTTCTCATGCTGGTTTATCAAGTGTAACAATCCGATATTTTCAGCCATTCGCATCCACACATGTCAGACTTTAATTGCTCAAAATACCGCATTGTAATAAAATTTGAAAGAAATAAAACCAATCACAGAATCACAGACACAGAAATATCAGAATAACTCACAACGGAAATAAAAATACCATAGTAGTTCATGAAGCTACTATAACAAAGTCTCAAAACAAAATACATAATATCAGTCCGAAAACAAACGTAACAGAAATCTCAAATATATATAAGTTCGCTAATACAAGGGCTGAAATAGATGAAATGAAATAGAAATAGATGAATAACTAGATAAGCAGAATCTGCAGCGATTCCTTGCTCCAAAAAGAGAAATCCAAAGCTAAGCTGTAAATACTCAGGCTGACCCGAGTGTAAAGTAAAACACAAAATACTCGAGTCAGGACATACATACTTATACAATGTAAACCAACTCAAATGAACTGTAGTGGTAATGCATAATAACTTAAAGGATGCTTGGGATTGCCAATCCTCCAAGTATCAGTTAAACCATAAATAAAATACATCCAATAAAATCGCAAGGCATACAGAGAAGTGTACCCATGGTTAACATTCCAAAAAGGTTTATAATTTAGAATTAAAACTATTCATTTAAACCGTAAAAAGGTGGAGTTTAATACCCTCAAATCAAATATTAATTCCCAAAAATTTATCCTTTTCAGAGTTCATTTATTCACTTAAATACATTAAAACAGTGAAATTTCAGCTTTCGCAACACTTAGAAAATGCTATGGTAAGTTACATTTGAAAACAATTCAATTCAGCAAAGACAGTATTTTAAAACTGCCTTAATAGTTCAGTTTTAGCTAAAAGTAGTTAAATTCAGCAAAAACAGCAATTTACAGAACTGATGTAATAGTTTAGGTTCAAAAGATTTAATTCAATTCAGCCAATTATAGCACTTAACAAGTGCTATTGTAGCCCTTTTTATTTATTTCAGGTTTTAGTTTTAGTTTCTACAACTACTGCAATAGCCCTTAGTTAATTTTACCCTTTAGTTCACTTGCATCAACTACAACACTTACAAAGTGTTGTAATATTCTCTACAACATATTTTAAGTTCACTTCAGAAATGATAACATTTCTGAATGCTGTTAATTCAATTTTTAGATTTTCAATACAATTTCAGCAACAATTAAATTTCAATTTAAATCATTTTAACTTATAAAAATCATATTTTTTGCACTCAAAAATATTCATTTAAATACCCTTTAACTTATGATTTTTATAAAGTAAATTCCATAAATAAATATCAAATGATTAATAATTCACTTATTAATTTCAATATACAAATTTTCCCAAATTTTCATTTACTTTACACTTTAATTTAATTTACCATTTCATAAATTAAACTACAATTCCATTTTATTTTCTAAACTTAACTTTTATTTTTAAACCAAATTTCACATTTCCATGTCAAGTTATATTTCAAATTACACATTTATGCATTCATTTATTTAACCATTTTAGATTCATAGAAAAATCAATAACACTTTATCAAGTCATTTAAATTCAAATTCAAATCAAAATTATCATATTTTATTTACTTAACTTAAACTCCATTTTAAACAAAATCTCAAATTTCAAAGTTAATTTATATTTCAAATTTCAACTTAACCATTAATTTATTTCATATTTTAACTTATAGAAAAATCACTAATACTTTATAAAAATCATTTTAAATTCAACTTAAATCAAAATATCATAAATTCAAAATTTTAAAAATATTTTAAAATTTATAGAAAAATACTATATAAAATAACCATGGGTTAGTGTAATATTTTCTAACTTAGATCAAGTGATACAGATAATATATCATTTCAATCCGTAATTTACAAAGAGAAATCCGGGTTTTATTATTTGAAACCCGCAATCCCAAGTAAAATAAAATAAATAAAAATCACTCAGGCCTATCATTTCAGCTCATAACAATTTTTCCTTATTCTAAAGTCCGTTCGGGCATGTATCATTTCAACACATAGTGATTCTATTTTAGAGGGTACTTGTAGTGTGAGAAACAGAAATAAATACACAGTATAGCAACATGTAACAGTATCAGATGATATGACAGGTTTATAACCAGGGTTAACATCATATGATTCATATCATAGGCATGTATAACATGGTTAAAAAAAATCTACATATTCACTTGTTGTCAATTCACAAATTATATAAGTATGAATGTCATGAGTAAATACTTAACTTTTTACGCCGGAGATAGCAATTCAAACTACACAAATGAATTCCAGAAAGCACGATATGACACGACATTGCATGATTACGTATTCAAGTGAGTGGAGAGCCAAGATATTGAACTCGTATGCAACAACCAAAATAAGACAATGTAAACATGAATATTCAACCAAAACAATATTGAAACTTGTTGAAATACAAAGCAATAAAGACAAAGTGACTTGACCTTGCTACCACCATTCAAAATCTTGGATTAGGGACATTTATGCTTGGTTAAGATCATGTTATAGCTTAGGTTTGGATCATATGGCACGGCTAAAAGTGGTGAAGATGGTAGGAGTTGCAATATGTAGAATACAAAGGGTCAAGGCCAAAAGAGGTAGGGTTTTGGTCAACATTTGGCTTGGCTAAAGTGCTAGTAGGCTCGGCCAAAGCATGTTACAGGCTTGGACATGTTAGGAGGTACGGCTAGAGGTTGAATAGATGATGGTGGTGGCGGCTAAGGGGTTGGCCAGGGTGATAGATGAAAGGTAGGTGAAGCATATATTGCCTAGGCATTGTTTTACGGTGGATCTTTGCAAAATTGTGGAGCTAGCATCATAGGAAAGGCCACAGCCTGGACATGGTCAGAGGAGAGGGAGAAGGTGCTGCCATGGATGATAAGGTGGTGGTCGGTGGCGATGATGGAGAGTGGGGCTGAGTAAAGCAAGGAGAAGAATAAGGCAAAAATTCAAAGAAAAGAAGAAGGAAAGTGAAAAAAAAGAAGAGGGAAGAAGCCATTGCCATGCTTTTTCTCTTGTTCGTGAGTTTTAGACGAGGAGAATTATTTTTTCACGTGAAAGTGAAATGAGAAATCATGACTGCAGAAGAAAATGTACAACCAATCAATGAAAAGACAAAAGAAAGAAATAAAAAGGCAATGGTGAAATGAAAAGTCAATGGAAATGGAAGGCTTAAGTCCCTTTGTATTTCCATTTCTTTTAAATTAAAGAAAACTAAATAAAATTTAGAAAATAAAAGTAAAAAGTTTAACATAATAAAGTGAGAAAGAATATAAATAATTATTTTAAGGAAAAATAGAAAATAAATAGAAAAATAGCTTAATAATTGAAACTAGACTTTAGAAATTGAAAACAAAAATACAACCAACATTTGAAAATTATAACTACACTTATGAAATGTTTTAAAAATAAAATAAATAAATAACATGTCATATTGCACATATAGACACAAGTTAGGACAAACAAAAATATTATTTATATAAATAAAAATAAACAATTTTGTTAAATAAAACAATTTACATACAATTTTGTAAAAAGCATAACTTTCACAGTAAAAATCGGATTTCAATGAAACAAAAATCAGTATTCTTGAAATTTAATTTATTTTCATAGTTAAAGATAAAATTCAAAAATTCAAAATTTTAAATTTTAAATTTAAAAGTCAAAGTTTGACCACATTGACCAAAATTCACATTTTCTGGAAAATATTCTATTTATTCATGTTTGGAATTATAATTCATGGTAAAATCAAAATTTATATTTAAAATAAAAAATTTATTCATTTTAATAAATAAGATAAAGTTTTAAAATCAGAAATTCAAATAAAATAAATCAAAATATACAAATAAAATAATCACAAAATACAGGGTTGTTACACTCTCCCCACTTAAAACTTTTCGTCCCCGAAAAGGAACAAGGTATAGATAACACAGAAAAAGATAGAATGAAATAGGATTAAGACAAGAAGATAAGAAGATTAAAATTATACCTGATAAATGTTGTTACAGGTTATTTTAACAAGATGGAGGTGATCTCAAACACGAAAAGAATCCTCGAGAATCTGATTCACTCTTTCCGTTCGACCGTCGGTCTACGGATGGTAAGTAGTGTTCAAATTCAGATGAGTATCCAAAGATTCCTGAAAAGATTTCAAAGACTGACTGATAAAGATAGGATCTCGATCACAAACAATACCGAGAAGAACACCATGGAGACGAATAATCTCTCTCATGTAGATCTCAGGCAAGCTAAAAGCAGAACGGGTAGACTTGGCAGGAGCGGACTGGATCAGTCTATCCATAATAACCCAGATAAACTAAGCATTCTTACGAGTCAAAGCAGTGAGAGGTGCAGCAATCTGACCAAAATTCTAAATGAATTTCCGGTAATAACTAGCAAGGCACTGAAAACTAAGAATCTCAAAAAGAGTCTTAGGAATTTCCCAATCCTGTAACAGAATAGGGAGAAATAAGAACAACAGAAAAGATAGAATAATAAAAGGTACAATTTCGATCATCAATACTCCACTGTACTTTGATCAGACTAACAGATTTCCTTCTTAGCTCCTTCGTACCTCTATCGACAATACGAAGTGGCTTCCTCTCGACAGTCAGATTAGGCTCAATATCCAAACTATCAAGAGCAGAAGGCTGAACAAAAAGAGATGGGTCATGAAGATACCAGCGAGATGTGAGAGCCGGAATACATCATGCACTCTAGAAAGCTTCTCGAGCAAATCCAAACGATAAGCCAAAGAAATAACTCTTCCTACAATGCGGAAAGGACCCTAGAAGAGGAACAAGGTAGGAATAGCTAGAAGGGAAAGCAGGTTGAAAGACAAGGATGAACCATTATTTTAAAACCATATAAATTTCAAAAAAATTATTTTTATAACATTTTAACATTTTATAAGATGACGAATAGTCATCTGATTCAAATTTGTTAGTTCGAAGTAAAAAATATTTAAAACATTTTAAATTATTTAGAAAGGTAAAATAAATGATCAAAATATCCTTTGTATAATACTTTATCAAAATACTTTTACAACTGGATGTCTTAACAGGTTTATCCTCGTTCTTGCAGACTCTGGCCATGCGTTGATCAGGCGATATGCTAGAATTCACCAAGTACTTAGTAGCCTTGTTTTAACACCCAGTGAAAACACATAAAAATAGGTATTACAAGTACTTCTCAAAGTCCGATGTCAAATGATGATAATACGATAGCAGTGGCCAGCTGCTGATCCAGTGTTTACGCAATGGACACAAAACTTTCCAGAAGATCCTTCTACCCTTCGGATTCTAGTAAAATATCGTAGCCAGTTCGTAAACAATGGACCATCGACCCCTGCTGTAGTGGTACGCTGCTGATTCAATGATTTACGCAATGGATGCACTTCCCTCTCGGAAGATCCATAAACAACAGATCCTTGGATCGAAAGCGCCACCACTGGGTAAACTAAAGAACCATCTACCCTGAAAAAAATCGAAGAACTAATGAGTTTAAGTCCGGACAACCATATCAATACGAATCCATTTCTAAATTCACCCAAGTCCATTAGGGTTTATCGTCGAATCCATTCCTGGATTCCCCAAGTCCATCTAGGTCAAAGCATATCACTATACTTCTTCACGGAGGGAACTTCCCACACCTCTTACGTCAAAATATAATATACCATATGTAGTAGCCCTTTCAAAACCATAGCTTCAAATATCGCACTTATATAAATTCCATTATATATAAGATTTCATTTTCAAATCGAATACTTTCCAAAATCAATAGTATATCAGATCACACTTATATAGACTTCCATTATATAAGATTTCACTTTCCCAATTGAGTACCTTTCAAACCAATAGTTTTCAAATCAACTTCATACTTAGACAAATCCAATTTACGTAAGTTCGATAACTCCCAAATCAAGTATTTAATAAGACAAGGTTCTCAATTTCCAGTCATTTCAATATCAGTTCAGTTTTAAAATCATATACGATTTCACCAAATAATTTCTTCCAAATTATATATATTCAGTTTCAAAGTTTCTTAAAACAATAGATTTATAAAATAGTCCAATTTCCAAATCAACAAAATTTATGTCAAACAAATCCATTTCTAAAATCGTCGTTTAAACGCTGGGTTTAAATTTCAATCTATTTTCAAAACCAAATATTTACCTCAAAATCAATTATACCCAAAATGATTTCCAAATTTATAACTATCCCTTTAAAACCTTAAAACTATTTATTTCCATATATGGAGGATCCAATTTACCTTTTGAAAATTATTTACTTAACAAAAGTTTCAATTTATTTAAGTCATACTCTTCATACTTTAAATATACAGAACTAAATTTATATAATTTATCAAATATTTTATACTCTTTGAAATTTCTTAGCTTTAAAAACTAAACCTCGATTTGGAAGTGTTCGAACCTTCAAAATAGTCGGTGGAATCAAATTTCATATCTAAGAGTTGGAAAGCAGCAGAAAATCAGTAAATCAATTCCAATAGATAAGGTTATACCAAAACAAATCCAAAACTCGAGGACTGAACACCAGCTTACTTTAAATCATTTCAAATATATATATATATACATACATACATATATCTTTCGAATATCAAACCATACTTTGAAATCTGAAATAAAATTTGTTTCAAAAAATCACACGCATAGCAAAGCTACTAAAATGGCCTTTCCCACACTCTGAAGCTCGAAAATCAATGTCGATGATGCGTGCACTAATCATCGAAATTATTTTCCAGCGACACAAGTGAGTTCTGGACTTCTATTTTCTTAAAACTTCTTTAAAATCTCTTCGAAATCATTGGAATTCATTCGAATACATTTGAAACATTCCTTATTCAGAAAATATCTTTAAATCATATTATTATTATATATTTTCCAAATCTTAAAACCGATTTCAAAACACCGGAGTTCGATTCCTCGAAATTCAAATTCAAAACCCTTTAGTTATAAATCATTTTTATGTAAATCGAATTACATATAAATTTTCCAAATTTTCTGATACTTTCAAAATTTCAGACTCTCGTTTTTAAAAGGTATATAATCCTTATAAAAAAAAATTCACTTTTATATATAAAATGTGGTCATCCATATCAAACTAATAGTTAGATGTATGCACAAATTCAAATGTATGCACAAATTCAAAATACATACAAAAACTAATTTCCAAGGGATGATTCAAGGATGGATTTCAAAACAAACAGAGATTTAAAATTAGAGGAACTCTAATCAAATAAAATTCTAGTACGAAGATAAGTTCGAACGAAGATGATATAATTTAATTGCCAAATAGGAGATGGATAAGCCTTTATAAATCGCAGGCGACCTTAACCGGTCAACTGTGACTTCAGGAATATAATCAATGCGGAAATCTAAGGCAATTCGACATTCCATCACCAGAGATAGAATCCAGGTAGAGTAGAAGGTAGATAGCATCGTAAACCGAGGATACAGAAATCTCCAGTGAATCAATTCCAATTGTAAAGGAGTTTCATCCCTTTACAAATCATTCAAAGATTTGCAAAATCACCGATCTTTATAGAGGTCATTCAAAGTGGAGTTATGGAATTCCCCAAAATCATAAGGATAAAAATAAGGAAGACAAAACTAGATTTCAGAACAAGTGGGAGCGTTCCAAAGTTCAAAGGAATCAAAATCGATAAGAATCCTAACCAAAGGGATTACTAATAAGGTGGATACAGAAGGGATGAAGTTTAGAAAATCTTGATTTCAAAATAAGAATTTTTTTATACCTATATATCTTTGAATAATCCTATAAAATCATTTGGAAATCATTTTATACTTCGAAAATACATTTTCTCACAAAGAAATGATTTTGAGATTGATTTCACTCATTCTAGGGTATTTCTACCCTATCTCTAATGAGTTTTTGCTCCGCTGGCTAAGGTTTGCCTAAAAACAAAGCTTTGATACCAACTGTAACAACCCGATATTTTCAGCCATTCGCATCCACACATGTCAGACTTGAATTGCTCAAAATAACGCATTGTAATGAAACTTGGAGCAAATAAAACCAATCACAGAATTACAGACACAGAAATATCAGAATAACTCGCAGCGGAAATAAAAATACCATAGTAGTTCATAAAGCTACATAACAAAGTCTCAAAACAAAATACATAATATCAGTCTAAAAACAAACACAATAGAAATCTCAAATACATATAAGTTCACTAATACAAGTGCTAAAATAGATGAACTGAAACAGAAATAGATGAATAACTAGATAAGCAGAATCTCCAGCGATTCCTAGCTCTAGAAAGAGAAATCCAATGCTAAGCTGTAAATACTCAGGCTGAACTGAGCGTAATGTAAAATACAAAACACTCGAGTCAAGACATATATACATATAAAATCTAAACCAACTCAAATGAACTGTAGTGGTAATGCACAATAACTTAAAGGATGCTTGGTATCGCCCATCCTCCAAGTATTAGTTAAACCATAAATAAAATGCATCCAATAAAATCACAAGGCATATAGAGAAGTGTACCCGTGTTTAACATTCCAAAAAGGTTTATAATTTCGAATTAAAATTAGTCATTAACCATAAAAAGGTGGAGTCATTATACTCTCAAATCAAATATTAAATTCCCAAAATTTAGCCTTTTCAGAGTTCATTTATACATTTAAATACGTTAAAACAGAGAAATTTCAGCTTTCGCGGCGCTTAGAAAATGCAACGGTAAGTTACATTTGAAAATAATTCAATTCAGCAAAGACAACATTTTAAAACTGCCGTAATAGTTAAGTTTTAGTTGGAAATTAGTAAAATTCAACAAAGACAGCAATTTACAAAACTGTTGTAATAGTTCAGGTTCAAATTAAAAGATTTAATTCAATTCAGCCAACTGTAGAACTTAACAAGTGTACTGTAGCCATTTTTATTAATTTCAGGTTTTAGTTTTAGTTTCTGCAACTACAATACTTAACAAGTGCTACAATAGCCCGTAGTTAATTTTAGCCTTTAGTTCACTTGCATCAACTACAGCACTTGCAAAGTGCTGTAATATCCTCTACAACAGATTTTAAGTTCACTTCAGAAATGATAGCATTTCTGAATGCTGTCAATTCAATTTTCAGATTTTCAATACAATTTCTGCAATAACTGAATTTCAATTTAAATCATTTTAACTTAAAATTCATATTGTTTACACTCAAAAATATTCATTTAAATACCCTTTAAGTTTTGATTTTTATAAAGTAAATTCCACAAATAAATATCAAATTATTAATAATCCACTTATTAATTTCAATATATAAATTTTCCCAAATTTTCATTTACTTTACACTTTAATTTAATTTACCATTTCGTAAATTTAACTACATTTCCATTTTATTTTCTTAACTTAACTTTTATTTTTAAACCAAATTTCACATTTCCATGTCAAGTTATATTTCAAATTACACTTTTATGCAATCATTTATTTAAGCATTTTAAATTCATAGAAAAATCAATAACACTTTATTAAGTCATTTAAACTCAAATTTAAATCAAAATTATCATATTTTATTTACTTAACTTAAACTCCATTTTAAACAAAATCTAAATTTTCAAATTTAATTTATTTTTCAAATTTCAACTTAATCATGCATTTATTTCACATTTTAAATTGTAGAAAAATCATTAATACTTTATACAAATCATTTCAAATTCAATTTAAATCAAAATATTATTAATTTAAAATTTTAAAAATATTTTAAAATTTACATAAAAACACTATATAAAATAACCACAGGTCAGTGTAATATTTTCTAACTTAGTTCAAGTGATACGGATAATATACCATTTCAATCCATAATTTACAAAGAAAAATCCGGGTTTTATTATTTCAAACCCGCAATCCCAACTAAAATAAAAATAAATAAAAATCGCTCAGGCCTATCATTTCAACCCATAATGATTTTTCTTATTCTAAAGTCCGATCGGTTATGTATCATTTCAACCCATAATGATTCTATTCTACAGGGAACTTGCAGTGTGAGAAACAGAAATAAATACACAGTATAGCAACATGTAAAGGTATTAGATGATATGACAGGTTTATAACCAGGGTTAACATCATATGATTCATACCTGTAACCATAAATTTTGATAAATAATATTGGTTAATTTAATTAGATTTTCGAAATTAAATTAGGAAGGAATAAAAATTTAATAATGTATATTGAAATAAATATTAATAATGAATTGTAGAAATGGTTATTAAACCTAATTTTTGAAAATTTAAGTGAAATCACAATAAAGAAATTGTGTTAATTGTTGCACTTGGATAAAATTTAAAATAAGTAATTAAGGACAAGAATTTAATTTACCTATGTATTAATATATTGATAACTGTAGCTGTATGTGAAAAAAAAAGTAAAGGTTACTTTAATGATAATTAATATAATAATGGAAGGGTGAATGTAAGGTGAAGAGAAACGTAAGTTTATTTATAAGGTAGTAATTGATGAAATAGAAGTTGGAAACCAAGTAAATAAATTATTGAGGACATTTAATAGTAATTAATGTATATATATATATATTTGGCAATTAAATCAAATCAATTTATAAAAATCAATTTTAAATTAATTGGAAGGAAATCTATAATAAATGAATTTATTTGTAAGTGAATGAAGTTTATTTCTATATTAATTGGAAATTGGAATAAAATGGTAATTAGTAACGTAATAAGAGTAAGCCTATAATAATTCTTCCCATAAATTGATAACTAATTCAATAATGTAATACTATCCATAATAGGGCAATTTGATTGAATAATAGAATGGAAAGTCTATTAAATGGGATATTGAAAATAAAATTGGTAATTTCTGAATTATTGAAATTTGAAATAAGGATAGTAATTATTGTAATAATTAAAATGAGAGTCAATTAGAATTTAATGAACCTTAATGCATATTAATGAGAATTTAAGGCAATAGTCACCAGATATGAAGGAAATAGGATGAATTGAAATGTAGCTTATTTGTAAAACAATAAGTGATGTAATATAGGAATGAAATCAAAACAGATAAGTTTAATTGAGACTTCAATTTCAAATAACGTGTGAAATTGACCAAAATATAGTAAATGGAAATATGATAGTCAATAAATAAAGGATTGAATAAGAGCATTAATGTAATGAATGTAAAATAGATATTAACTATGATTATAAAAAGGTTTAATAGAGAAGGGAAGGATTGAAATCAGGTTTAAAGCAATGTATTGAAAGTAATTATAAATAACTGGATTTATTAAATTGAAAACAAATGAATTTAAACATCTAAATATTACGTTAATAGAGATTTAAATGAAATCTAAGAATATTAAAATAATAGATGTTGAATAAAATATTAAATCCATCTATTTGATATTTATGGATGGAATAATCATTGATTTATTTAATTTAACAGAATTTTTGGAAATTTAATTTATAATTTTGAATATAATGAAATTGAAGATTTGACACTGCAATTGATAGATTTATCAACTTTGAATTGACATCTAAACTTGTTTAAAATTTGTATAAATGATTAAGAATTGTAATGTGATAAAGATTGTCAGTTTCAGAATTTAAATTGGAAATTTGATTTAATTAATTAATTATTAATTTATTTAATTAATAATTAATAGCCATTTTGGCCACTGACTCGGTTTTTGACGAAACCAGTTTCATCAGATCCGTATCGGTGAATTATTGTAGGGTTTCAAGTTTCGTAGTGATCGGACTTGTCGTTTGATCGTACGAACGCGAAATGCCTTGAAATCGATTTAATTAACATCAACTGAAATCAATTTGGAAAATACTGATTTTAGCATAACTTCTTCATACGATGGAATTTGGACTTGAAACTTTTCCTTCGCATTTAAAATATTTTAAAACATCTATTTTGATATAAGGGTTGACCCAATTTCGTTCCGAAGTCGAAACGGGCTTTTTGGGCCACTTTGGCGTTAGCGCGTATGTCCAACCTTATCCATCCATTCTAATTTCTGACCTGCCTATATATACCCTGCTATAAACCCTAGCAACCTCTATTCCTCATTTTATACGTACAGAAAGCTCCTCTTCCTCAATGGCTGTAAACCCTAATTTATCCAATTCACCTTTCAATTCAAAAATCAAAGTCCAAAATCCAAACTCTTTAGAAAAATTCAGAAAAAATATATGTTGAAGCTCTCGAAGTGTGTAATCTTCTTGTCAAGTTCTTTTTTCGTTTTGGACCATCGTTTGGCCTAAAATCGCAGATCATTCTGGCCATTCGTTTTGGAGTTTCGACGATCCAACGGTGGATCCTCAACGGTTCGACGATCAGGTAGTGCCGTTATGAAACTGGGGTCAAGTAGAGCATTGGGGTGGCATTCGTTTGCACCATAGGACGGGGAAGTGGCTATGGTTGGCCTGGGAAGTGGCGGCGGTCGCACAGCGCAAGGAGGCGCCGGAGGTCGACACCTCTTTGCCGTAACCGCGGCGTGGAAGGGGGAGGAAGTTGGTCGCCTCCGATCTGGTCCTTGGTGACCGTGGCGACATCAAAAATTTGATTAGGGTTCGGTGGATTGGCGGCTCTGGATGGGTTCATTCGTGAATTGGGGGTAGCGTGGGTATGGAGAGATGTGACGTGTCTGGTTATTTTATTTTATTATTTTTTAAATCGTATGATGTTCTAATCGCTGTATCTTCTACATACAAACTCCGTTTTAGGCGCGATTTTTTTTGTTAGGATCATAATAAAATTTCGGACATTTTGGCATGGGTTTGGATGGATTTGGAGATTGTTCAATTTTTGGGTTTAAATTGGAGTTGAATTCAATTTAAATTCAAAAGGTGAGTGTTTTAACCCACTCAGAACTTCTAAAATTTCTTATGTTTGTTAAATTGATATATAATGTGATTTAAAATTTATTTATGGTTGTTTGGCATATTTTTAATCATCATCTTAGTTAATTTCATCTATTTAAATTAAATTGCTATTTAATTTTTTCATTGCATTCAAACTGCCAGTTAAATTGTTAATTAATTATTCATTGCATATCAACTGCCAATTAAACAGTTATTTAATTTATTATTGAATATAAACTGCTATTTAATACCTGTTGTTTATTATCTGTCTATATATGCTATTGTTTAAATTTGATAATGATTATGATAAATGGTTGATGGTTGATATTGGATGAATGGATGTTGTATTTTATATTGTTATAAACTGCAAGTTATTAGGCATTTTCATTTCATTCGGGATTACGGTTTGAAATGATATATAACCGTAGTTTTTATTTTAAATTACGGATGAAATGACAAATATCCATATCACTTGACCATAGGATAGAAAATTTTAGACAGACACCGCGGAAGCTATATAAAAATATTTTGAAAATGATTTCTATGGTTTTGTAAAGGAATATATGGGTTATATAAATATTGGTTTTGATGTTGTATAAACATCAAATTTATATTTTTTTCTAGCTATATATAAATATGCTTTGAAATATAAAATAAGCCCAATATTAAAGTTTGATTATTTTATATAATATGGTTAAATGAATATTGATTTTTGAGATTATATAAATATTACTTTTATATATATAGTTAAATTCATGTCTTTAAACCATGTATGAATTTGGTAAATAACAAATAGTTCAATAATGGAGTTGATTTTTATTTAAATAAATATGGTTAAGTAATTAAATCATACTTTAATATAAAGGTTATGAAGGTTTAAAATAAATTTAGATTTGAAGGTAAATTGGAGATTTATTTGAAATTGTGAAGTATTTAAGAATTTTACTCCATAAGTTGATGTAAATGTATTAAACTCAAAATTTTAAAAGATATGATATTTATAACGGGATTTTCCAAGATTGAATTAAATGAATATTTCTAGTGTAAATAAATTGAAGGAAATATTTAGTTATTGGAAATATGAGTTTATTTAAATGATTATTAATTTATTGTGAAAATATTTCAAAACTAAATAATAGGACTTTGAAAGTTTGAAATATATTGAAATTGAAATGGTTTATGGAAACTAAAAGTGAGTTGAAATATTATGGAATTTGATTTAATTTAAATTGAATAAATTTGTAAAGTCGTGGGAATTATTTTAATTTATGAAGAAATTTCAAACTATTTTAGTTTATATACAGTTGAATATTTAAACCATTTAAGTTTTGGAAGTTATGGAATGCGGAGTAATATGTTTTGAAAGTTATATTTCAAGCGTTTGGTTTCGAAGTATACGAATTTGAAAGTGTTACGATTTTTGAAAAGGGATATTTTGAAAAACGATATTATATTGATTTGGTTTTGAAATAGAAATGATATCGTATTTATATAGTTTTGAAATGGATATTTTATTCTTGTTTAAGAGTATAAACTATTTTGAAAAGACCGCGGTGTTATAATATTGTTTGGTTGTTAAAGAGACCGGGATCGGAAGTTATCATACTCTCTGCCAACCCCGAAAACAACTTTAACAACCGTGCACGCTGTGGAGATTACAGAATGAAGTATGATGGCGGCGGCATTTCCTTTGAGGTAAATACGTGGACCCGACTACCGTGAGTTGGCATAAGGTGGCTAAAACAGGAGCTATTCTCGGGCCAATGAGGTAGCACCTTTGATCGGACACATCCCTTCGATTTTATACTTTGAATTTTGGATTTATTCGGTGGCCACTTTTGATTTTGTTTTTGGGGGTGTGGCTCGAGGTGGGCGGTAGCTGCGCGCTACGCATTACCACCAGCCTGGATGTATAACGACCCGATATTTTCAACTATTCGCATCCATACATGTCGGACTTGAATTGTTCAAAATACCGCGTTGTAAATAAAATTTGGCAAATCTTAGAATATATAGTAAGTACATAATCGCAGAATCACAAACGCAGAAATCAGAATACTCACAGCGGAATTAAAATAACTTAGTGGTTCATAAAGCCACTATCAATAGTCTCAAAATAAGAAATTTTTACAGTCTTTAATACCAAATATAGTTTGAATCAACCACAGAAAAATCCATATTTATTTGTTTTCATTACAAAATCTAAGATAAAGAACTGAATGGGAAATTCGACAACAGCTTGAAAGGTGAACAACAGAAGTCCTAGCTCTGGGGATGAAGTCGAAATGAAACTCAAGCAGACCCGAGCGTAAAATAAAAATAAACACTCGAGTCAGGACATACATACATATACAGTGTAAGCTAATTCAAGTGAATTGTAATATGAAGGCAAGTAACTTAAAGGATGCTTGGGACCGCCCATCCTCTAATGATCTATTAAACTATTTACTGTGTAGTAATATTTCGCTATTATAATAGTTCCTATTAGTAAAATAAATTTACTTTTAAATAGCGTTAAGGGGTTACCCATATAGCCCTTAACGCATAATGTATTCCCATAGTCTATACAGTACCGTAATTTCCCCATACTGGGTGTCGTCAGAGGGCACTCCATAGGTATGGTACAAAACCAAAATCGTATAATGCTCGCTAGAGTAGGTGACACGACACAACTTGGCAATGCCAGGGTAGATATACCAATTATGCATCCGGACCGGTGGCAGCGCATAGCTGCTACTACCGCCCACCTCGAACAACACTCCCAAATCAAAGGTGCGCACCAAACAATCACAAAAGTAATAGAATGGCATACGAAGAAGTGCGTCCGATATGAGGTGCTACCTCCTTAGCCCGTCAATCGCTCCTGTTTTAACCACCTTATGCCAACTCACGGGAGTCGGGTCCACGTATTTTCCTCAAAGGAAACGTCACCACCATCCTACTTCATTCTGGAATCTCCACCGCGAACACGGTTGTTGTAACAACCCGGAGTTTTGTGAAAATTAATTATTGTCAAATGACGATTAAATTGATAGCTAATTATTCTTTAAGTTTTTTTTAAATTTGGTTGTGACTCTTTAATAATTTGATTAAGGAATTAAGTAGCTTTGTAAATTTGAATCTCAGCCACTTATATTTTGATGTCGTGATTATTACCTAAGGCCGATACCTACTCCACTACCCATTTTCTCATTTTCGCAACCCTAAAAAGCACGAAAGAAAATAAATGGTGCCGGCTCGATCTTTTTAATCGTTTGAATTAAAAATTAGGGTTTCGAACGACTTCACTTCGTCTATGAAGTATGCGACCTTCGAATCCAAGGTGGGTGATTGCTTCACTCACATTTAATTCAAAATCATCTGTGTGATTTCTGGCTTGTTCAAATGCGTGTCTTTCGTTGTTCGATATTTGACCATCACTGTGTTGAAATCCTTGATGAAGTTGATTTTTTTTTTGCCGTTAATTTTGTACTGTTAGTTTTTGATAATTTGTTCTCCTTTGAGTTCGTTATTGCTTCGATTTAGGCTAAGGTGCGTGATTATTTATCACTCACATCTGGTTTAAATTGTCGATGATTTCTGGCTCGTTTAAATTTCGTGATTTTGTTGTTGATTCTTTGAAATCAGCAAATCTTTACCTTGGCCATTCGATTTGTTTTAGTATCGATGATTTTATCTCGTCCATTTTGATTTGCGAAATTGTTTTGTTGTGAAAACGATCCCCTGGTTCACTTGTTTCAATTTCGGGCAATTGAATTTATGATGACTCAGACTTTGCTTTGATTTCGGTCTTGATTTTGTGATCCCCACGGCTCGTTTTCTGTTGACTTTGACCTTCATGGTTGAACTTGCTACTGCGATTTGAGTTTGTCATTTTCTCTGTTGACTTCGGAAACTACTACATCTGACTCTGTTTGATTTAGCCTTGATCACCTCGGCTATGAATTGATGCTAGACTTTGGTTTTGATTTTCTGGAAAGTTTGGTCTGTGAAACTTTTTGATGACTTTAGCTAATTCTTTGACATCGAACTACACACTGCCATGTCTTATTGTGTTAGCCCTCACTTCGCATTACCCTTCCAACATATTTAAGTAATATGTCGCAGTTGCATTCACTTGTGTACATGTTGCATATCCACTTGAGTTGGCACTGTTAAGTTTATATTGTTTTTGACTGTGCTCATGTATATGAAGTAGTGTTACATTTCCTTGTAACTTTCACTGTACTATCCACTGGACTTCGAGTCAGGTTGTTCACTACTTCATGTGTTTTGGGTTTACCTATTTGACGTCGAGGCTGCTGTACTATTTCCATTCTACTGCTGCATCACCAGAGATGTATATTTCATATGCATTGATGTTGACTTTTGTCGCTTGTAAAACTGCTGTTGAACTTCGGGCTTTGATTTGGGTTTTCACTGACTTGTACACATGTATTTGCTTGCATCCATTTTGTCACAGTGATGCATTTATATCCAAAGTCGTTTCAATTTGCATATGGTTTTGAGTTGTAGCCATGACTCTGTCCACTGATGCATTATGCTGCACCTATTTTGTTGTCTTCATGTGCATGCCGAGCCTTGTTAACCTTACTAGTGCACTGTTTGGTTCAAGTTGCATTCACTTGCATACTTGTTCATCATGTAGTTCCTTGTATCAAATTATGAACATGGCCATTTCATTGTTGAGGCTATCCAGTCGAGTTTGATAATTGCCACTGAGGGTTATTGATGCATCCAGATGTGCATTCGTACATGAAATACTTGTCGACTTTGCATGCTTCCGGTTGACATGTATGGACTACTTAGTCTTTGTTGTTTTGAGTTTTACTACCTGGTTGTGATACCACTTCCTTTGTACACCTTACCATACTTCATTGAGTTCTGTTGCAGTTGTGTTGAGTCATGATAGTTGCGACTTGACCTTTGCGTTTTGCTTGTTTTTCGAGTTACACTTGAGTTGAATCCGGTAATTCGGGTTTGACCTTGTGCCTGTTTGTGTACATCATCACTGTAGTGGCAAAGTAGTGCATGCAAGCGTGTACTGCAGCCACACGGTATTGAGCTTTTAGGTACATCATCACTATAGTGGCAAGGCAGTGCCCGCAAGCGCGTACTGCAGCCACACAGTATGGTTTTATGATATTTTATTTTATTTTGATTTATTGATCTTTTGCATATTCCATATGTTGTAGTGGCGAGGAAGTGCACGCGTGCATGTACTACAGCCCTACCCGTATTGTCATTTTAATTGATATTTCAATGGTTCGAACTGTTTTGTTTATTCAATTTAATATGTTTTAAATTGTATTTTGATTGGTTTAATTTGATGAATTTGTTGTTGTCTAATTATCAATTTGATAATTAGATTATGAGTTTCTAATTATTTATTTAATAATTAGAATTTGTCGTTAATTGCTGCTTAGGCAATGCTGTTGTTTTCTAAATTATCTTCATTGACAATCTTTTTAATTTATCTTAATTGATAATTTGGATTTGCTGATTGTTGTTTAACACTGTTGCGTGTTATATTTATCGTTATCCGATTTCTTTATTTAAGGATCGGATAGACGAGATGTATCGTGACTGTCTTCTATTTGTTACTTAATTATTATTGCTTCTGTGCACTAATAACTGAATTTGAATTAGACTGAACTGTGTTTTATTTTCTTATGAATTTAATACTCGGGTCAGACCGAGTTATTACAGGTTGTAGATATCCTGCTTTGGATTACTGCTAGAGCTATGAAGTCTTTTCTTATCTTTTGGAGTAGTTGCTGTCATTTTTAGTAGTCAGTATATTTATATAGGTTGTTATGTATTCATGTACATTAATCACGATAATGTACTTGTGTATATAACTTCCTGAGTCGACAGTTGTAGTTGTATCATATGTATTGTATCACATGTATTGTAACTGACATCAGTTATTATATATCTGAGACTTTTTGTTTTATCTGTGTTCCGAATTTATATTATCTGTGTTATTATTATATCTATTGTCTTAAACTATTATGAACGATCGTTGTTTGTTTTATACTAGAATTGGGTATGTCGATGGGAGTAAATAAATAAGAGATGAAAAATAAAAATATATACCACTCCTATCGAAATAACCAATACTAGTGTAAGGCCCAACTACGGATGGTCGCTCCTATCCAGCCTTATGCTTCGTTAACAAACAGTATTTCCTTTAATACACTTTGTTATTGTGAGCATAGAGGTGGGGCATCACAGTTGGTATCAGAGCCTGAGGTTATGGACATAATATAAAACATAACTTAGATGGAACATGTGTTACAACTATTAGTCGATGTTTTATTGTGCTTTGAGTCAAAACTAAAGTTTTGAAATTATGATGAAATTTTTAAATATCTTTATTTAAAAATAAAAGTGAATTTGTGTTTTTGTGACGACCCAAACTCGATGTCCGATAAACGACATCAAATTCGTGTCGCCGGAGCTTATAACAACAATTAGATGAATATAAAACAGGGGAACAGAATCAATATCATAAATATCATCACAGCTACAACATCAACATAATATCCATACTGCAACAGAGTACATAATACATACACCACAACTCAGAATACAACATCATGATAATACAACAGTAATCATAAATCCAAAAGTCCGCAAATGGAAGAGATGATAACGAACTCCCAAAAGCTAACACCTGAAATCACCAAAAGCTCTTAAGATATCTCCAAGATGAGAGCTCCAAAATACTGCTACTCCAAAATACAGAAACCTGCTACTAGGCTGCCCGTGTGGAAATAATGGGCACCCAGAGTTTAGGAAAGAAACCAATAAACTCCGGATCAGTCATGGGACTGGTATGAGTAAACAAAAATAGTTGCATTTAAATAAAACAAGATTTATAAAAGAATTTTCGGAATGCTTTTAAAAATGGAACTACCATAAGACCTCCCGCCACACACACAATGCAAACGCAGAATTGGAGGAGATTTCTTCTTATGATAGTAAAATATGCTTGATACGAGAAAAGAATACTTTGATATTATACTATTGCATAGTGAAGTAAATCATTTCGAAAATAGAATATTAATCTTAGCCTGCATAGACATTCCGAACTATGCCTTCTATAGCTACCATGTTTTGTGGCAGGTTACCGCCACGCTGCATGATAGGTTTTACAACTAAAACCGTACAGGTTTTTGTATTGTTTCTTTGGATTTCCAACAAATGGTCAGGCCAAGGAACTTCCCATTGCCACATGAGAACGCCTCTGGAAGGACGTCCCCGAGAACCAAACCGGATCTCTGCCAACACAAGTGTTGAGTCACAGCTTCTATGAAGATTTTGATTGCTGACAACAATATTAAAGCGATCGACAAATCAAGACCTACATATGGTACTCTAGATTATAGGTTGATTATTTGATGTTATAATAGTAATAAAATTGTCAAAATCTATCCTCAAATAATCATGCACAAAATATAATATATATATATATACACATTTATATAGGTTGTGCACTTTATTGTGCAATTTAACAGAGACCGGTCGACCGGTCCAAATATAGGCGGTCGACCGTTCCTGTTGGATGTGCACAATAAACGTGCACACATGCACATAACGACTATATTTTTAAAAACCTGTCTACCGGTTAGTTTTTGACCTGTCGACCGTTTTTAAACAGAGAGCAACTTCTTCCAAAAGACACATCTTTCTTCAATGGTTGCGTCTCTTCTTCTTCATCAATGATCATAACTTTTGACTGCAACTTTTCACCAAGGGTTATAACTATTTTCTCTCTATAAATACACATCAATATCATTGATTAAAACAACAAGTTTTTACACGATCATATATGCTCTCTAATCTAATCTCTAACACTCCTGCATTCTAAAAATTAATTTAGCTTATTGAATCATTGAAATTATTTCATATCTTTTGATTCAATAAGTAAATACCTTCTTTAATCTTTACAAAACATCATTCATATTCTTTGAGGATAAGATTATAGGAAGGGTGTACTACTAGTGACAAATCCGTGTTTTCAAGAACACAAGTTGTCAACAACAATTGTATTTGTTTTTGTTGAAGTCCTCGTGTTGTAAGAGGCAAGTGTTGAAGTCCTCGGTGTTGTAAGAGGCAAGTGTTGAAGTCCTCAGTGTATTAGAGGCGTGAAATCCCGTTCGGCTGTTCGGGTATTGTAAACCTGTTCCTCCGGGTGAAGCGAGGTAGTTAATAGTGAAAATCCAGATAGGAGTCTGGGACTGGACGTAGGACGGTGCTCCGAACCAGTATAAAAATCTCTGAGCATAGCGCACTTTCATTTGGTATCAGAGCATAGCGCACTTTCATTTGGTATCAGAGCCTGGTTTTCTAGAGATCGTAACAACATCCTAGAATAAATGGCTACAAAGAGATCTAGTCAAGGCAATAAGAAGAGGAAGAGCAATAAAGAACAATCAAAGGAGCAAACAAACAAATGCTTCATGGCAAAAGATAACGAGGTTAGTGATCTAACTTTTGATGATATGATAGAAATAAATTCAGAACTTCTAGACACTTTAAAAAGTCTCAAAAGAAAATATAAGGAAGCTCTGGAAAATCAGAAGAAAGCAGAATTCGAAAGAGATATGCTTAAAGACGAGAAGAGAATATTAGAAGAAGAACTTGAGAAAATTCAAGATTCAGACAATTCTCAACTCGCTCTATTAAGTCAAGAAATAGAAGCTCAAAAAGAAAAGAATAATGCTCTAGCTTCTGAAAATCATGAGTTAAAAACAAAAATTAAAATTGTTGAGTTAGATAACACTAGTCTCAAAACTAAGCTTGATGACATTACTAAAAATATTTCCAATTTTAATAAAGGGAGAGAAAATTTATGCAGGATTATTGAAAATTCTCAACCTGCTTCAAATAAGAAGGGATTAGGTTATGCTAAGAATTCAAAAGCTCACAATGATAGAAGTGGTGTAGGCTATAAACAAGCTAAAAGTAAAAATAGTACTAGATATGCATTCATGTATACTAACTTTAGTGCTAGTACTAGTAATCAAGATAGTTTTAAAACCAGTTATAGTCATAATAGTACTTTGTTTAGAAATGATAGAAATTATTCTTCAAGTAATAAGCTAATGACTAATAGTATTAAGATATGGATTCCAGCTAATATGATTGATCATGATAAACAACTTTATATTAGCAACTATTATAAGAATGTAATTTGTAATGAAAATTATATTTATAAAGGTTCAACCACACCCAAATGGGTATGGTTTCCAAAGACCTAACCCCCCGGACCCTAACATAGTAAGTGGGTACCGAAAATTATTATTATTTTTTGCAGGTACTCAGAGAAACAAAAGGAAAATGATAGATTTTGGAAGTTCAAAGAATGTTCCATATGTTTAATAGAATTACGTGCTTACAATAAAATATGGACTTCGGTAAATATGGTAAAATTTATTTTACTTTTCCTTCATAATTAATAATGAGTTTATCTCGTTATATACAAGATATTTTATATAATTTTATATATTTCCCCATTCTTTTTGATAATGACAAAGGGGGAGAAATTCATATGCATATAAATAGAGGGAGATATTATACTTAGGGGGAGATGTCATACTTAGGTGGAGCTTTAAAGATATTATCTGGCACTTGTACTAAATAGTGTCGTGTTTTAATTCGTACTAGACTTGTGTGTATTATCATCTTGTGTAAATGTTACTCTTGATCTATGGTAGTAGTTTTATGTTGCTTATAATCTCTTTTACATCCTCCATTTAAACAACTCCTTTTTGTCGATGACAAAGGGGGAGAAAGGTGCTAATAATTGTTTGCAGGATGAAAGGAGCTAATAATTGTCTGCAGGAAATCACATATTCAGGGGGAGATTCTATACTTGAGTTTTTATATTGTCATCAATCAAAAAGGGGGAGAATGTTGAGTCACAGCTTCTATGAAGATTTTGATTGTTGACAACAATATTAAAGCGATCGACAAATCAAGACCTACATATGGTACTCTAGATTATAGGTTGATTATTTGATGTTATAATAGTAATAAAATTGTCAAAATCTATCCTCAAATAATCATGCACAAAATATAATATATATATATATACACATTTATATAGGTTGTGCACTTTATTGTGCAATTTAACAGAGACCGGTCGACCGGTCCAAATATAGGCGGTCGACCGTTCCTGTTGGATGTGCACAATAAACGTGCACACATGCACATAACGACTATATTTTTAAAAACCTGTCTACCGGTTAGTTTTTGACCTGTCGACCGTTTTTAAACAGAGAGCAACTTCTTCCAAAAGACACATCTTTCTTCAATGGTTGCGTCTCTTCTTCTTCATCAATGATCATAACTTTTGACTGCAACTTTTCACCAAGGGTTATAACTATTTTCTCTCTATAAATACACATCAATATCATTGATTAAAACAACAAGTTTTTACACGATCATATATGCTCTCTAATCTAATCTCTAACACTCCTGCATTCTAAAAATTAATTTAGCTTATTGAATCATTGAAATTATTTCATATCTTTTGATTCAATAAGTAAATACCTTCTTTAATCTTTACAAAACATCATTCATATTCTTTGAGGATAAGATTATAGGAAGGGTGTACTACTAGTGACAAATCCGTGTTTTCAAGAACACAAGTTGTCAACAACAATTGTATTTGTTTTTGTTGAAGTCCTCGTGTTGTAAGAGGCAAGTTTTGAAGTCCTCGGTGTTGTAAGAGGCAAGTGTTGAAGTCCTCAGTGTATTAGAGGCGTGAAATCCCGTTCGGCTGTTCGGGTATTGTAAACCTGTTCCTCCGGGTGAAGCGAGGTAGTTAATAGTGAAAATCCAGATAGGAGTCTGGGACTGGACGTAGGACGGTGCTCCGAACCAGTATAAAAATCTCTGAGCATAGCGCACTTTCATTAAAAGGTGCTAATAATTGTTTGCAGGATGAAAGGAGCTAATAATTGTCTGCAGGAAATCACATATTCAGGGGGAGATTCTATACTTGAGTTTTTATATTGTCATCAATCAAAAAGGGGGAGAATGTCGAGTCACAGCTTCTATGAAGATTTTGATTGCTGACAACAATATTAAAGCGATCGACAAATCAAGACCTACATATGGTACTCTAGATTATAGGTTGATTATTTGATGTTATAATAGTAATAAAATTGTCAAAATCTATCCTCAAATAATCATGCACAAAATATAATATATATATATATATATACACATTTATATAGGTTGTGCACTTTATTGTGCAATTTAACAGAGACCGGTCGACCGGTCCAAATATAGGCGGTCGACCGTTCCTGTTGGATGTGCACAATAAACGTGCACACATGCACATAACGACTATATTTTTAAAAACCTGTCTACCGGTTAGTTTTTGACCTGTCGACCGTTTTTAAACAGAGAGCAACTTCTTCCAAAAGACACATCTTTCTTCAATGGTTGCGTCTCTTCTTCTTCATCAATGATCATAACTTTTGACTGCAACTTTTCACCAAGGGTTATAACTATTTTCTCTCTATAAATACACATCAATATCATTGATTAAAACAACAAGTTTTTACACGATCATATATGCTCTCTAATCTAATCTCTAACACTCCTGCATTCTAAAAATTAATTTAGCTTATTGAATCATTGAAATTATTTCATATCTTTTGATTCAATAAGTAAATACCTTCTTTAATCTTTACAAAACATCATTCATATTCTTTGAGGATAAGATTATAGGAAGGGTGTACTACTAGTGACAAATCCGTGTTTTCAAGAACACAAGTTGTCAACAACAATTGTATTTGTTTTTGTTGAAGTCCTCGTGTTGTAAGAGGCAAGTGTTGAAGTCCTCGGTGTTGTAAGAGGCAAGTGTTGAAGTCCTCAGTGTATTAGAGGCGTGAAATCCCGTTCGGCTGTTCGGGTATTGTAAACCTGTTCCTCCGGGTGAAGCGAGGTAGTTAATAGTGAAAATCCAGATAGGAGTCTGGGACTGGACGTAGGACGGTGCTCCGAACCAGTATAAAAATCTCTGAGCATAGCGCACTTTCAACAAGGTCGGGTTACCCCTAACTGGGTAACTACTGACACGAGTATGCCATCTCCCGGTCGTAACCAACCTTTAACCGGGGCCCCAGCAACAAATCACAAAGTAATATACATATATATCTGCGATATCAACATAAGTTAAGTATCTGGGCTCCATACCATGATACCACTTCTATCCAGAAGGAAATGTACATACCCTAAGGGGTGTTACCCCCAATAACCTTGCTGCATCTTTCCTGTTTTGACCATTTCGGGGTGTGAGGCTCGACAAAGTCTCGTCCACAAAAACACGCTTTATACAAAAGTTGTGCTTTGGGTCAACAAATGATCATAGAAATGATCACAAAGATAAATGATCAAACAAATGATCTTATCACAAATGATCAACACAATGATCATTTCACAGCAACACTCAGCATGTCACATTACCAAATTAGGAATATATCGCTGATAACCTTCAACTACATAACCTCTGAGCTCGTACGCTCAGAGAAGGGTGTTAAGCTAAGGGAATAAATTCTCCGCCACCAACAGAAATATATTTGAAAGAAATCAGCTTTATATCTCAACTTGTAATGTCAGACATACAATCCATACAAGTCTGTTCCGGGCTCGAACAGAACCGAAGGCACTTCCAAAGAAGTCCTTGCAATCCGGATATCCACAATCCTGATCGGATTCCCCCTCACATATGGAGAACTCTATACCGGAGCAACTCGGTGCAGAGTCAATCAACAGATCATCCTATCGCTCTAGCAAATACCCGGTCTTCAACAACGGTCTTCAATTGCTATCCATAACGTCGAATCACATATTCGAAATGGGTTATACGACACAAAGGTCCTTTCCCGGCTAATTCAAATAGTGAGTGTCAAATTTAAAAACATGTGGATGTCATTCACAAATATTCACAGGTTTGATGTGGGTTTCGGATAACCAACTGAAATCCGATTCCCTGTCGCATCGAAGTTAAAATGCCGTTTTACGGGCAACAGGGTTTACACATCAATACAGAACGAATCACAATCACAATGCAGTACATGGCAATTTATATAACACAGCATCATAATCAGAATAGAAATATCAATATAGTGCACAGCGATAGTTAATCGTTTTCCAAATCAAAGTGAATGGGATTTAATAAATTAACCATATAAATATTATTTTTTCTTGTTTACTTTAAATCGATGATTTATTATTTATAATTACAATTTAATTAAATCTCAATTGACCATATTAATTTATTATTCCTTAATAAATTATTTTAATGTAACTATCCATTTTGAATCAATCAACTTAAATTATCAAATTAACGATTCTTAATTTACAACTTTAATTTTAATTGCTTTTATTTATTATTATTAATTACAAAGTAATTATAAATCATAAATTATTTAATCATTGTTTAATTAACTTCACATTCTATTAACAAACAATCATCATTTTATAAAGAATGCTTATAAAATTTGTTTAAACTTAGGTTTTTTTTTTTGACAATTTCAAACTGAATATGTTGTTTCAGGTGGCCAACCCGAGGCTCCCCCGAGTCACGCCCGAGCTCGAACGCTCCCTGCTTCGAGTTTCAACACAATGCTACCCGTGTAATAATTTTTTTTCTAAATTTGTTTAAGTCCAAATTTTGTCACGACACAACGCTGAAATTCCCGAGTCTCCCTTCGAGTTCTGCCCTGTTTTCCCCGAGACCTTCCATTTTCTCTCCTCATCCATGTTTTTTTTCTTCTTCCAGTTTTTTTTTTTTTTTTTTTTAAGTTTAAAACTTTATTAACTCAGGGCCGAAACATTCGAGCCTAAAGCAAATACTGACATCCATTCCTCGTTCCACTGCATTCTTCTTCTCCTTATATATATATATATATATATATATATATATATATATATATATATTATATATATATATTCTTAAACTAACGCACTGGCACACCATCACCACCGTGCACGTGCACGGTGGTTCGCGACCACTCCGATGGCCATCGCGACCATCAACAAGTCGTGCTTCATTCCCCAAATCGATTCGAACACCCACACACTTGAATTTACCCCGAGCATAAAATCGAGTCATCTCAATCAATTGAGCCCAACAACACGTCACCAGGAAATCCACTCACGCCACCTCCTCTGACCATCATAGGTCACGAAAATTTAACTGAAGCTTCATCGAGATGTGACGCCTCGACTGGCATCGGAGACGTGAATTCCGATCACCCATAGGCGGAGCGGCGATCCCGTTTACAACATGAACCGGAACCAGTTCTTAAACCCTAGTTTAGATTCGAATTCACAATTTATGCAATAGAAAAATTCTTCAACATTTTTCCCGAACTCAACGATGATCAATCTTGCTTTAACCAAAATCCTAGCATTCGATTTCGATTCGATCACCAGATAATGATCAAAATGCTATTTTTGTTCACATTCAAACTGCACGTGAAATACTCAATTAAAAATCACCCAATTTGTTTTAAAAATATTGTTTTTGATTGTTAATCTGAGCTATATAACTGAATCGAGATTTTGCAACATTTGAAATTACCCAAAAATTTATATCTCTACTGTAAATCAGTTTACAGAGTCCATTGTTTAAATATTAAGCCTAAAATAATTTCCAGGCTTCAAGTTAAGTTTAAATGAATCTATCATATTTGAATTTCCAAGCTAAATATGGTTTGTATGAAGAGATGTTAATTTTTTTTCCCATTTCTTTTACTCTGTAACTAGAAAACAGGAAGAACGGTATATAGGATACCCTGTACATCTACACATATATTTACCAAGCCATGTTCAATGATAAGCATATTCAATATCAAGAAACAGAGAATCATTTCAGTTAACTAAATGATTTCAAGTTTAATGCTTACTCACATGACAAAGGTTTGAAACAGAGACTATATATTGGTTTTGTTTTGATTCTGCAGTTGAAACTTCCTTCAGTAATTTGTTTTCTTGAACTTGTATATTTTTTTTTCTAAGTTTATTTTCTTTTCTCAAGTTTAATTGAACGAAATAAAACAACCACTACGTATGTATATAAGAAAGATGGTGTGCAGGTGAAAGGATAGGCTGAGTCTACCAAAGCAAATACAAGTTGAAGTATATAAATAAATAAAAAACTAAACCATGCTTTTAGATTTGCTATGCATTAATAATATTAAATGAAAGTATGTTACTTTGTAAATTTATAGCATGCCGTGTTTCATGCTTCCCTGTTCTCTTCAAGGTGCTGATGTGATTTGTGGAGGCTTGCATTTAATGCAAGTATGTTTCTTTGCTAAAGGTGATGGTATTAAATGAAAGTATGTAGTGTAATGTTCATGCCCCCCTTTTCATGTTGCAGTATGTTCTTGTTTCTTCTTTTATATGTATGTGTTGTTTTGTTTAATTTTTTTTTCTTATGTCTACTTATTTGTTTACATAGCTAATTGAAAGTGTTTTGCTTTCTTATGTCTTCATATTGGTTTTTGAAAGTGCGTGTTTTCTTTTACAGTTTTATATTTCTTCATAAAAATTTGTTATCTTAGTTTATTTGTTTATTTGTTCTTTTGTTTAATTATTTATTTATTTGTTCATATGTTTAATTATTTATTTATTTGTTCATATGTCAGATTATAATTATGTTATTTAAATTTTATAATTTCATCGTATCTTACCTTAACAATTTTATTTCTATTAAAAGCTCATCCATCACAATTTCTTATTTTACATTGTTAAAAGGAAAAGTTGTTTTAGTTATTAACATTAAATAACTATGAAATTTTATTTCAATTTTTTATTTCTTTTGAATTTCTCAAATTTACATTTAAAAGTTCCAATAAATTACCAAATTTTTAAATTCAAAATTCCCGGGATGTTATAGTATCCCCTCCTTAAGAAAATTTCGTCCTCGAAATTGAAAGAGAGAGAACGCAAACAAAGAATATATAAATTCAGAAACAAGGAAATGACTTACAATTTTAAGCCGAGATGTCAATTCTGCAGTTGGGATATGATTTGTTCATATTATCTTCGGTCTCCCAAGTACAGTCCTTTGGATCGCCACTCCATTGAACTTTGACCAGTTTCACAATCTTGTTTCTTAATCGCTTCTCATCACGATCTACAATTTTTATCAGTTCCCTTCTAATTGCCAAGTTGGGAGTGATTTCAAGATCCTGCTGAGCAGCTTCTTCAATAATATCATCTGGATCATGCACATATTTTCGAAGATTAGAAATATGGAACACATCATGTACGCCAGACAACCAGCTGGGTAACTGCACTCTATATGCTAGAGAACCAATCCTTTCCAGAATAGGAAAAGGACCAATATAACGTGGTGCCAACTTTCCATTTTTCCCGAATCTCAGTACGCCCCGCATCGGAGATACTTTCAGAAATACAGAATCTCCAACTTGAAATTCCAAATTTCTTCTTCGTCGGTCATAATAGCTCTTCTGACGGCTTTGGGCAGTTAATAACTTTTTTCGAATAAAGTCTACCTTCTCAGTGGCTTCTTTTATCATATCTAGTCCAAGAACAAGTCTATCACTTGATTCGATCCAGCATGTAGGTGATCGACAAGGACGACCATATAAAGCTTCGAAAGGAGCCATTTCTAAACTGGCCTGATAACTGTTATTATATGAGAATTCAACCAGATGCAAATGGTCCTCCCAAGAACCACCAAAATCATGCACACAAGCACGCAGTAGGTCTTCTAAAATTTGGTTGACCCTCTCAGTCTGCCCATCAGATTGTGGGTGATAAGCAGTGCTGAAATTTAAGATTGTTCCCAATGCGTCTTGGAATGCTTCCCAAAATCTACTAGTGAAGATCGGGTCGCGATCACTCACTATACTGCTGGGAATACCATGGAGGTGAACAATTTCCTTTATATATATACCTGCCAAGCATGCCGCAGTCCGAGTGGATTTAACTGGAATGAAATGAGCATTTTTGGTTAAACGATCCACAATAACCCAAATCGCTTCATTGCCTTTCTTGGTACGAGGCAATCCGTCGATGAATTCCATCGATACCTGGTCCCACTTCCATTTCGGTACTTCAAAAGGTTGAAGTAAACCAGCCATTTTCATTTGATTGCTCTTGATTTGCTGACAAGTAGCACAGCGACTCACATAAATAGATATGTCTCTCTTCATTGTCTTCCACCAGAATGTTCTTTTAACATCTCGATACATTTTATTGACTCCTGGATGGATGTTGAATTTGGACTTGTGGCATTCGTCCAATACTTCACGTTTCAGATCATGGAAGTCTGGAACACAAATCCTGCCTTTTAATCTTATTACTCCTCTATTATCCATCTCAAAACTAGTGTCTTCTCCTTGGCAAATTCTTTTATAAATTCCCCGAAGAAGCTCATCTTCATATTGCTGTCTTGCAATCTTCTCAAAGAGAGTAGGAGTGATAACAAGATATGCAAGAACAACATGTCTCCTACTGTGACGCCCCACCTCTATACCCACGCTAGCCAAGAACACTCCGCAGTAGTGCTGTCAACTAGCACGGAGAATAAGGCTGTTGAGGAGCGACCATCCATGTAATTGCTTATCACACGGTGGCTATAAATAATCTTCGGAAACAAACATAGAAATAATCATAACACAAATCAGTCACAGATATCCATATCACAAAGGCGGAAGAAGATATGAATATATAACTAACACATGAAAGTGTACATCAGAGTAGTGGTCTGTAAGATCCACGATAATACAAAAGAATAGCAACACGTGCTATACAAAAGAATACAACTATGAGTCTATATCTCAAGTGTATACAACAAAAACCGCTAATCTAAACATTTAGCCAAAAGTCAGAGTGATGAATCCCTGGGAAGAAGTCAAGCAGAAGCACCTGTAACATCTTGGTCTGACCCGAGTATTATTTAGGAAAATAATAAACGGGTCAGTCTAGCTATAAATATCAGATGACATGATATAACATAAAAGATATGGCATAAACATAAATATCCATAATGACATACCACTATAAGTATGTAAATAATGATCAACAGAAGATCAATCAATAAGAGATAATCAATATCACAAGAATCTTCTCAAAGATTCGGAAAGGGCATCATACCCCAAACTTGTACTCATAACAAGTCAATGACATAAATTCTAGAAATCAATGCAAGAAGTCCAGAAATCATAGAAAAGAGAAAGAGGCCTATCACATGACGGTCCGAAGACCAAGGGGAGCTACCCCACATGTGTGAATGGAATCACACAGATTAAGGTCCAGACTAACCAAAAAGCAAAAAGGTATGTGTGAGTGGAATCACACAAGTGGTGTCTAGTCTAACCTCGCAACAAGAGACATCGCACAGTTGCTAGTCTAAATCATCAGAATGATCATCATGATCAACGAGAAGTGTCAATTACACTAAGCTAGTAAATATAGAAGTTTAGCTTCATGTCCCATAACCACTTGCTTAACTTAAATATTTACGAACAAACTGTAAATCTTCACTAATAAATTTGTCACAAGAGGTTCAATCAAACAAGTCCAAGAAATAACCGACGAAGTGAACGCAAGCGTTTCATACCACTTGTTTTACCAAGTCGTTTAATTAGATTTCTCATCCGAGTGAGGTAAAGGTTTGTATATACTAATAGATTGGAAAACGGTTTAAGAAAAGAGCTTTGTTATTAAAAATAGAGTTGAAATTGTTTGTTAAAAGATTTTTGATATTTACTACTAGTATTGAAACATTTATATTATAAAGTGACAAAACACAGAAGCAATTGTAGAAACAATCAGTCACAAAAATCGCATACGGAGATGTGAATAAAATCCAAGGAAATCAGCTCAATGTTTTTCAGATAAGATCCCCTACGGAGGGGGGGTCCAAGGGGGGTGGCAACCCCCGAAGGTGGGGGTGCGGGGGAAACGCCACCGCTTACGGGGTCCGACCAGCCCGGTCATGTCGCGGGGGTCCAGGGGGCAGCGCCCCCGGCGGGTTGCGGTGCAGCGCCCCGACCAAAACGGTACGACCTAGTGAAGACAAAATGAGGTCTAACGACCTAAGGGGAATAGGGTCGAGCGACCTAATGGTTGCGACCTAGGAGTCTAAGGAGTCAAGCGACCTAACTGGAGCAACCCTGTGGTCATGCGACCTAACTGAAATGGCCAAGCGACCTAACAATAGCACAGGTCAAGCGACCTAACGTTTTAAGGCTGAGCGACCTAATTAAACTCGCGACTTAATGGTGTGAAAGGCGTGCGACCTAACATGTTACGACCTAAGGGTCGAGCGACTTAGTGGAACAAGGTCATGCGAACTAACGTGTTACGACCTAAGGGTCGAGCGACTTAGTGGAACAAGGTCATGCGACCTAACGTGTTACGACCTAAGGGTCGAGAGACTTAGTGGAACAAGGTCATGCGAGTTAAGGCCTAACGACCTAACGACCTACAACCTAGAGGCCCATGACATACGACCTAAGGAGCCAGAGCCAAGCGACCTAAGGCTGTATAGGGGATTTAAGGCCAGAAACGACCTAAGTGTTAGCGACCTAACGACCTATAGGCCAAACGACCTACGACCTAAAGCCCGAACGACCTAACACCGAACAAGCATTTAGATGGCCCAGCGACCTATGGTGCTAACTCGCGAGCGACCCAAGGGTTAGGTCGCGAGCGACCTAACTCCGAGCACCAAAAATGGCCAGAACGACGTAAATGCAGAAAATTCACAAAAAGGCTAAAAATTGGAGTTTTTCGCCAATCCAATCCAAACCAAATGCGAATGTGCATGCAAAAGTGATAGGGAATCATTCCCAACTGTCCAATATAGTTATAGACTAGATTTGTGAGATAAAAATCTCACCTTTTCACTAAAATTTATGAAGATGAAGCTTGAAAGCAAGGAGAAGCAATCCAAAGCTTGAATCCAATATCTTCTACTTGAATTTGGAGTTGAATGTTGGATTCGCAATTGAATTTGTGCTTGGAGTTTTAATTTCCCATTCTCTTCACCATTAATGCCAAAGCTTGAGTTAGTTAGGTAATTTATGAAGAGTGAGAAGAAGGGGGTTGGAACTTGGGTTTAATAGGCTAAACTAACCCAAAGTCCAAAGCGGGAAAAGTTAGTGAAATTTCGCTAACTCCAAACCTATCGATGTTTATACTTAAAAAATTGTAAACGGCATTTCGAACTCAATGGAAGTGGTCTCTAGTCCTAATTTGACCATTTGCAAAAAGTAGCTTTTCGGACCAATATCCGTTTAACGACAAAATATTTAAATAAATTTTTTTAAATATTAAATCGATAAATATGCGGGTTGTTACACCTACTTAAAGCATCGGCAACCACATTGGCTTTTCCCGGCGTATATTGGATATCTAGGTCATAAGATGCCAGAAATTCCAACCAACGTTGTTGTCGCAAATTCAAATCCTTCTGGGTGAAAAGATATTTCAAGGATTTATGGTCGGTGAATAATTCGAATTTTTCACCTAAAACAAAGAGAGTTTATTAAGTATATTTCTTTAGTTAAGTTAGTTTCATAAATTGTTAAGAAAGCTGAAAAGATTCTTACCCAGAAGATAGTGTCGCCATATTTTCAAAGCGAAAACAACAGCCAAAAGTTCCAAATCGTGCTTTGGGTAGTTTTTCTCATGCGGACATAATTGTCTACTCGCGTAGGCAACCACCTTTCCATTTTGCATTAATACTGCACCTACCCCTTCACCACATGCATCAGTATAGAAAGATAAGCCTTGGTTCCCGTTAACAATAGTGAGAACAGGAGCAGTGGTCAAACTCTTTTTCAACTCTTGAAAAACTTCTTCACATTCTGAAGTCCAGATGAACTTTGCATTTTTCATTGTTAACTTAGTCAGCGGACTAGCCAACTTAGAAAAATCTTGAACGAATTTCCGGTAATAGCCTGCTAAACCCAAAAAGCTTCGAACTTCTCTTGGAGTAGTGGGTTGTTTCCAATCAAGAATAGCGGAAATTTTGCTAGGATCTACTGAAATCCCTTCTTCATTAACAATGTGGCCAAGGAATTTGACTTCATTGACCCAGAAGTGGCATTTGGAAAATTTTGCATATAAAACATTTCTCCTCAATATTTCCAATACGATTTTAAGATGTTCGGCATGCTCTTCTTTTATTCTTAGAATAGATTAAAATATCATCAATGTATGCAAGCACAAATTTATTCAAAACTTCTCGAAACACACGAGTCATAAGATCTACGAAGTATGCTGGAGCATTGGTTAGCCCGAAAGGCATAACTAACCATTCATAGAACATATCAGGATCTCTGAAAGCGGTCAAATGTACACAATCTTCGGCGATTCGTAATTGATGGAATCCTTGGGCTAGATCCATTTTTGAAAAGAAACGAGCGCCATGAAGTTGGTCAAATAGATCATCAATTCTTGGTAGAGGGAATTTATTCTTGAGAGTTTGTTTATTTAGATCGCGGTAATCTACACACAATCTCAAAGATCCATCTGATTTGGCAACAAATACGACGGCTGACCCCATTCAGAAACACTAGGTCGAATTAATCCTTTTGCTTGTAGTTCGTCAGTTTGATGAACCAATTCAATCTTTTCCCGGGGTGCCATCCTGCGACTTGCGTGAACCACAGGACGAGTATTAGGTACAAGATTGATTCGGAATTCTATTTCTCGATGAGGAGGTAAAGATTTCACTTCTTCAAACACGTCGGAAAAATCCCGAACAACAGGTATAGACTGCAAAGTGGGTTCAACATTTCCCAAAGTATACATCAACCTATCTCTCCTTGGACTTGGATTCTCACAAGAGATTTCAATAAAATTTCCAAGGCTTGTTTTGATTAAAACTGTCCGATTACTACACTCCAAAATAGCTTCGTATCTCGATAACCAGTTCATACCGAGTAAGATTTCAAATTCATTAAATTCGAGGACAAAAAGGTTGATAGGAAATTTATAGCTAGCATATGAAATAGGGACTCTCTTACAATATGAACAAAGATTTGCGGGACCTCCAACCGGATTTTTCATGCAAATAAGATCGTTAGCAAATTTAGTTTCAAGTCCTAATTCATTTACGGTTTGTTGGGAGATAAAGCTATGTGAAGCTCCTGTATCAAATAAAACTCTAACAGTTCTATTATTAATAGTAAGGTGACCTTCCAAACCACTTTTCCCTTTATCAGCTTTTGAAGATGAGGGGTCCTTCTTTATCGTGTAAACTTTTTCCACCTGCGTTGGCTTTATCACTGGGCAATCTTTAACTAAATGTCCCGGTTTATGACAATTGTAGCATTCTTTAGCTGGTTTCTTCGGTTTTGGGCGGTCATTTGAATAGTGGCCCTTCTCTTTGCAGTTGTAACAAGTGACATTTTCTGTTGTGCTTCCTTGAATGCTCCTCTTCGTCTCATTGCCTCGCCAAGGTTTCTTGCCTACAAATTTTCGCTTTTTATAATTTTGACTACCTGAATTACCTTTCTCCACAGTGGCTTCTTGTATATCAAGGGTAGCGTATCTGTAACCCATATCAACTAAACCGAAAAAGATTCTTTAACATGACCCGTCATTCTTCCATGATATTTCTGGTTCATACCACGGATAAACCTTTCGTTTTCTTAAGAGGTGTATTTAGCAATTCCGGGCCAAACTGAGATAGTTCGCTGAATTTATTCAAGTATTCTTCAAACGATAAACTTCCTTGTTTCAAATCCAGAAATTCCTGATACATTCTGGAAACTCCCGCCGATGGCATGTAACGTTTCTCAAACACTTCCTTAAAACGATCCCAAGTAAATTCTTCCTCGGGTTCATCTGCAATGATGGTTTCCCACCAAGCTGAAGCTTCTCCTTGGAGTTGCCAAGAAGCTATAAGTCTTTTCTTATCATCCTGCAGTTTTAGCCCTTTAAAAATCTTTTCACAAGATCTTACCCAAGCTTGAGCGTCAATAATTGACTCCATGCCAATGAATGGTTTGCCACCAAGCTTTTCGAACTTCTTATATAAATCAGCCAAGTTCGGCTGCTGCTGAATTTCTATTACTGCTTCTGCGGCTGGGGGAATTTGATTTGGTGCCGCGGCATTGCCTTGACCCCTAGCTCTTCCTCTGCGTCCACTCATTTTCACTATCTGAGATTAGTAAGAAAATTGATTTAGATATACAGACGAGATATATTAAGGAATATCAGCAGTAAAAAGAAACAGACTAAGAAAATTATAAAGTTTCAGTCTTGGTTATACTCATTCTAGGGTGTACTTCACCCTATCTCTAATGAGCCATCTAATGTGTTATACTCCGTAGCTAAAGTTCTTGCTCAACCAACAGCTCTGATACCACTTGTGATGACCCAAACTTGATGTCCGATAAACGACATCAAATTCGTATCGCCGGAGCTTATAACAACAATTAAATGAATATAAAATAGCGGAACAGAATCAATATCATAAATATCATCACAGTAACAACATCAACATAATATCCATACTGCAACAGAGTACACAATACATACACCACAACTCCAAATACAACATCATGATAATACAACAATGATCATAAATCCAAAAGTCCGCAAATGGAAGAGATGATAACGAACTCCCAAAAGCTAACACCTGAAATCTCCAAAAGCTCTTAAGATATCTCCAAGATGAGAGCTCCAAAATACTGCTACTCCAAAATACAGAAACCTGCTACTAGGCTGCCCGTGTGGAAATAATGGGCACCCAGAGTTTAGGAAAGAAAACAATAAACTCCGGATCAGTCATGGGACTGGTATGAGTAAACAAAAACAGTTGCATTTAAATAAAACAAGATTTATAAAAGAATTTTCGGAATGCTTTTAAAAATGGAACTACCATAAGACCTCCCGCCACATACACAATGCAAACGTAGAATTGGAGGAGATTTCTTCTTATGATAGTTAAATATGCTTGATACAAGAAAAGAATTCTTTGATATTATACTAGTGCATAGTGAAGTAAATCATTTCGAAAATAGAATATTAATCTTAGCCAGCATAGACATTCTGAACTATGCCTACTATAGCTACCATGTTTTGTGGCAGGTTACCGCCACGCTGCATGACAGGTTTTACAACTAAAACCGTACAGGGTTTCGTATTGTTTCTTGGGATTTCCAACAAATGGTCAGGCCAAGGAACTTCCCATTGCCACATGAGAACGCCTCTGGAAGGACGTCCCCGAGAACCAAACCGGATCTCTGCCAACACAAGGCCGGGTTACCCCTAACTGGGTAACTACTGACACGAGTATGCCATCTCCCGATCGTAACCAACCTTTAACCGAGGCCCCAGCAACAAATCACAAAGTAATATATATATATAAATATTTGCGATATCAACATAAGTTAAGTATCTGGGCTCCATACCATGATACCACTTCTATCTAGAAGGAAATGCACATACCCTAAGGGGTGCTACACCCAATAACCTTGCTGCATCTTTCCTGTTTGACCATTTCGGGGTGTGAGGCTCGACGAAGTCTCGTCCACAAAAACACACTTTATACAAAAGCTGTGCTTTGGGTCAACAAATGATCATAGAAATGATCACAAAGATAAATGATCAAACAAATGATCTTATCACAAATGATCAACACAATGATCATTTCACAGCAACACTCAGCATGTCACATTACCAAATTGGGAATATATCGCTGATAACCTTCAACTACATAACCTCTGAGCTCGTACGTCTCAGAGAAGGGTGTTAAGCTAAGAGAATAAATTCTCCGCCACCAACAGAAATATATTTGAAAGAAATCAGCTTTATATCTCAACTTGTAATGTCAGACATACAATCCATACAAGTCTGTTACGGGCTCGAACAGAACCGAAGGCACTTCCAAAGAAGTCCTTGCAATCCGGATATTCACAATCCCGATCGGATTCCCCATCACATATGGAGAACTCTACACCGGAGCAACTCGGTGCAGAGTCAATCGACAGATCATCCTATCGCTCTCGCAAATACCCGGTCTTCAACAACGGTCTTCAATTGCTATCCATAACGTCGAATCACATATTCCGAATGGGTTATATGACACAAAGTTCCTTTCCCAGCTAATTCAAATAGTGAGTGTCAAATTTAAAAACATGTGGATGTCATTCACAAATATTCACAGGTTCGATGTGGGTTTCGGATAACCAACTGAAATCCGATTCCCTGTCGCATCGAAGTTTAAATGTCGTTTTACGGGCAACAGGGTTTTCACATCAATACAGAACGAATCACAATCACAATGCAGTACATGGCAATTTATATAACACAGCATCACAATCAGAATAGAAATATCAATATAGTGCACAACGATAGTTAATCGTTTTCCAAATCAAAGTGAATGGGATTTAATAAATTAACCATATACATATTATTTTTTCTTGATTACTTTAAATCGATGATTTATTATTTATAATTACAATTTAATTAAATCTCAATTGACCATATTAATTTATTATTCCTTAATAAATTATTTTAATGTAACTATCCATTTTGAATCAATCAACTTAAATTATCAAATTAACGATTCTTAATTTACAACTTTAATTTTAATTGCTTTTATTTATTTATTATTATTAATTACAAAGTAATTATAAATCATAAATTATTTAATCATTGTTTAATTAACTTCACATTCTATTAACAAACAATCATCATTTTATAAAGAATGCTTATAAAATTTGTTTAAACTTAAGTTTTTTTTTTTTTTTGACAATTTCAAACTGAATATGTTGTTTCAGGTGGCCACCCGAGGCTCCCCCGAGTCACGCCCGACCTCGAAAGCTACTTGCTTCGAGTTTCAACCCAATGCTACCCGTGTAATAAATTTTTTTCAAAATTTGTTTAAGTCCAAATTTTGTCACGACACAACGCTGAAATTCCCGAGTCTCCCTTCGAGTTCTGCCCTGTTTTCCCCGAGACCTTCCGTTTCTCTCCTCGTCCCTGTTTCTTTTCTTCTTCCGTTTTTTTTTTTAAGTTTAAAACTTGATTAACTCAGGGCCGAAACATTCGAGCCTAAAGAAAATACTCACGTCCATTCCTCGTTCCACTGCATTCTTCTTCTCCTTTTATATATATATATATATATATATATATATATATATATATATATATATATATATATATATATTTCCTTAAACTAACGCACTGGCACACCATCACCACCGTGCACGTGCACGTTGTTTCGCGACCACTCCGATGGCCATCGCGACCATCAACAAGTCGTGCTTCATTCCCCAAATCGATTCGAACACCCACACACTTGAATTTACCCCGAGCATAAAATCGAGTCATCTCGATCAATGGAGCCCAACAACACGTCACCAGGAAATCCACTCGCGCCACCTCCTCTGACCATCAGAGGTCACGAAAATTTAACTGAAGCTTCATCGAGATGTGACGCCTCGACTGGCATCGGAGACGTGAATTACGATCACCCATAGGCGGAGCGGCGATACAGTTTACAACGTGAACCGGAAACAGTTCTTAAACCCTAGTTTAGATTCGAATTCACAATTTATGCAATAGAAAAATTCTTCAACATTTTTCACAAACTCAACGATGATCAATCTTGCTTTAACCAAAATCCTAGCATTCGATTTTGATTCGATCACCAGATAAAGATCAAAATGCTATTTTTGTTCATATTCAAACTGCACGTGAAATACTCAATTAAAAATCACCCAATTTGTTTTAAAAATATTGTTTTTGATTGTTAATCTAAGCTATATAACTGAATCGAGATTTTGCAACATTTGAAATTACCTAAAAATTTATATCTCTACTGTAAATCAGTTTACAGAGTCCATTGTTTAAATATTAAGCCTAAAATAATTTCCAGGCTTCAAGTTAAGTTTAAATGAATCTATCATATTTGAATTTCCAAGCTAAATATGGTTTGTATGAAGAGATGTTAATTTTTTTTCCCATTTCCTTTACTCTGTAACTAGAAAACAGGAAGAACGGTATATAGGATACCCTGTACATCTACACATATATTTACCAAACCATGTTCAATGATAAACATATTCAATATCAAGAAACAGAGAATCATTTCAGTTAACTAAAAGATTTCAAGTTTAATGCTTACTCACATGACAAAGGTTTGAAACAGAGACTATATATTGGTTTTGTTTTGATTCTGCAGTTGAAACTTCCTTCAGTAATTTGTTTTCTTGAACTTGTTTATATTTTTTTCTAAGTTTATTTTCTTTTCTCAAGTTTAATTGAACGAAATAAAAAAACTACTACGTATGTATATAAGAAAGATGGTGTGCAGGTGAAAGGATAGGCTGAGTCTACCAAAGCAAGTACAAGTTGAAGTATATAAATAAAAAAAACTAAACCATGCTTTTAGATTTGCTATACAGTAATAACATTAAATGAAAGTATGTTACTTTGTAAATTTATAGCGTGCCGTGTTTCATGCTTCCCTGTTCTCTTCAAGGTGCTGATGTGATTTGTGGAGGCTTGCATTTAATGCAATTATGTTTCTTTGCTAAAGGTGATGTTATTAAATGAAAGTATGTAGTGTAATGTTCATGCCCCCCTTTTCATGTTGCAGTATGTTCTTGTTTTTTCTTTTATATGTATGTGTTGTTTTGTTTAAAATTTTGTTTTTCTTATGTCTACTTATTTGTTTACATAGCTAATTGAAAGTGTTTTGCTTTCTTATGTCTTCATATTGGTTTTTGAAAGTGCATGTTTTCTTTTACAGTTTTATATTTCTTCATAAAAATTTGTTATCTTAGTTTATTTGTTTATTTGTTTATTTGTTCTTTTGTTTAATTATTTATTTATTTGTTCATATGTTTAATTATTTATTTATTTGTTCATATGTCAGATTATAATTATGTTATTTAAATTTTATAATTTCATCATATCTTACCTTAACAATTTTATTTCTATTAAAAGCTCATATATCACAATTTCTTATTTTACTTTGTTAAAAGGAAAAGTTGTTTTAGTTATAAACATTAAATAACTATGAAATTTTATTTCAATTTTTTATTTCTTTTGAATTTCTCAAATTTACATTTAAAAGTTCCAATAAATTACCAAATTTTTAAATTCAAAATTCCCAGGATGTTACAGTTTTGATGATTTGAGTAAATTGTGTTCTGTTTATCAGAGTACACAGCAGAAATAGTGTGACTGTCTTCGTTGAGTACAGCTGACAACCCTTTTGATTGAAAAATCAAAATATGAAATTGAAATAAATTTCATTTGTTGTTCACATAGCTGTGTTTAGTTTGTTTTCTTTGAAAATTTCAATCCGATTTGAGGATTCGAAGCGATTGCAGTTATGTCATTTTGTTGAGATTTTTGCTGTTTTGAATTATCTTCGTTGAAGATATATTCAAATGATTTCTTTGTTCATTTTGTTGTATACGTGCAAAAATTTATGTTGCACGTTACTACATTAATTTTACGTTGAACCGATGTTTGGTTTTGAGCGTATTTTGTTGCCCTTATTTCATAACGGGATTTTCACACTGGTGCTGAATTTTGAAGCACTGTGTTTTGTTGACCTTTTTGATGAATGAAAATTCAGTGATATTATATTTTGATGCGAATCATTTTAATGAGATTTTGCCGTATAAAAATTACTGTCACTTTGACTTCAGTAACCGTCAAATTTTAAAGTGGATTTTTAAGCGGTTATCCCGCAATGCTGATTTTGAGATCCGTTTCTACAGTGTTTTGAGAAGTGCAATTTCCTTGTCGAAATTGTCACTAATGTTGCTGTTTTTATCACGGATTTGCAAATCTTTTTAAAAATATTTTTTTTTGAAGTTTTTATAGTTTACGCTTTCAAAAGAATGAGGAAGCGATTTAAACGATTCAGCAAAATCGAGGACTATGAACCCTTTCTTTTATTGATTCTCTTAATTCCGGACTTATCCGTTTGAGAATGTAAATTATTTCTTTTATAAAATAAATGAAATTATTTTCAGAAGTTTTGCAGTTTGCTCTTTCGAAAGAATGAGAAAGCGATTTAAACGATTCAGCAAAATCGTGGACTATGACCCCTTTCTTTTACTGATTCGCTTAATTTCGGACTTGTCCGTTTGAGAACATAAAATGTTATTAATTTAAAATACACGATTTTTCACTTTCAAGGAAATGATGAAGAGAATTAAACGATTTAGTAAAACTCGCGGTTATGGGACATGTGCGTTTTCTATTTTGGTTAATTCCGGACTCGTTAATTGAAATATTTATTGTTTGATGATTATGATGATTTTATTTTGGTATCAGAGCTTAGGTTGGCGACAACCTAGGCTTTGGTGGGGAAATTACTCATTAAACAGAGTCAATAATACTCTATAATGATTTGAGTGTAATAATAGCTATGAGAGCGTACTTCATAGTGCTTATAAAATTGTTTTTATACTACGTTGACTTATCGGTTGAGTGTTTATGAATTCTGGTCGGTGCGGGAAGTACAACCGTATCGATAGGGGTTTCTAAACTCTTAAACAAGATAAACCGACATAGTATTGTTTTTAAAATGGGTAAATGAAATAAGTTTACCCAAAATTATATTTTGATATAAAAGGAATAATCTTTCTGAAATTATTATCTATATTTTTGGATGATTGGATGTTAATGTCTTGATCAAATAAGAATCTAAAATTTAATCTTAAATTTGAAATGGTTGTAATCTATTAAATTTCTGTAAGTATAAATTATACAAAAGAGAAAAATAATTAAATTTGAATTAAAACCAGAATTTAAATCCCGGAAGTTTTGGAAAGGATTTTAAATGTAATGAAAATAAAAGTTTGGAAATCTAAAATCCTGGGAAAGTTTGGAATGTTTGCTTAGGTGATTGAAGGTAATAATGGAATATTATTTGGAAAGAATTTTTGACTGGAAATTGTTTTGAAATGAATTTGGGAAAGTAAGAAAGCTCTGAGCTCACTTCAGTCGCTGGAAAATAATCCTGATGATGCTAGCCACATCATTAGAATTCATTTTCGAGTTTCTAAAGTGATATTGCTACCAAAATGGTTGGTTATAATATTGTTTGGGGACTTGTTGGGTATAACAAGTGTTTTGGAAAATTCAAAATGGGGAAATTGTTTTGGTACAACCAAGTTGTTCGAAAATCCGGAGATTTGATTTGGTATACCAAATAGGTATATATTTGATATATTTCAAAATGGTTTTGGTATAAAAACGGTTAAGTGAATTCTGGAAAATTCTATTTAAATAATGTGATGGATAAGTGGATCAACTATTGAATTTAGTAAGTGAAGTTGATATTAATAAGAAGGAAGAAATGAAAATCTTAATCTTGGAATTAAAATTTTAACTTGAGTTATTAAAAGTGAATAAAGTATGTTGAAGTGGATAGAAAATTTGAATTTAACTTGGGATAAGTTAAATAAATTGAACTTAGAATTAAATTGATTTGGATTAAATTGAAATGTAAAATAACTTGGTAATCATGGGTCATTGTCTAATAAATTATACTCATAAGCTATTAAGTGTTATACTTGCGATCTAAAAATTATGGATTTAAAATTTGCAAAGGATTATGGGGAAAGAAAAATTTGTATCCTTAAGGACTCAGTGATATATATATATATATATATATATAAATATATATATATATATATATATAATTTGAAATTGTGATTATAAGGTGAAAATGACTCTAATGAGCAATATAAACCTTGAAAGTAATTAAGTTGGTGAATGTAAGAATAGAAATTCAGATTGTAAACCCAAGTAAAGTGAAATTATAATCACAAATGGGAAACAGTTGAATGGTATGGAGAATTCAAACCTAATCTCGAATGAAATGTGAACTGAAATAAGGTGAAGAAAATATAAATTATAAAAGATGTCAATGAACTTAAGTCAGTAAATAAGGTTCGAACTTGTATATGAAAAATTTAAAATTTAAATTGAATTGGATTTAACTTCAATTGAATGGAATTGAGATGGATTTGGATTTAATTAAAACAAGATTCAATGGTTTTATCAATAGAAATTAATAGAATTTAATTCTTATTTAAGATAGTGAAGAGAATGATATAAATTCAAGATGGCTAACTAAATTTGGTCGAACTTGAATTAGAATTGGAAAAGAATTAAATTGAAAGGAAATTTAATTTAGAAAAGTAAGAATGATATTATGTGAATAAAATTTTAACTCAACTAAATTCAAAGGAATTGTTTGAGAATGAATTTAGCGTAAGCTAAAGTAAATAAAGAGAAGTTTGAAGGTGAATTTAGTGTAAACTAAATTGAAGGGGATTTGTATTGGCATGGATGAAATTTTGAGGGTTTGTTAAGAGAATTTTTAAAAAGAAGAATAAAAACCTAGTTCTGGAATGAAAGTTAGTTTTTTGGTGATTAAAAAGATGAGAGTGTGAATGAAAAATGGAATTATTATAATGGTGATGGTTTGAATTATAAATAAATTCAAATGAGTGAAATAATTTAAAGTGGTCTCTTTGTTAATAAATAAATCTAATATTGGTTGGATAAATAAACAAAGTGCGTTAAAATTTGTAAATGGATTAGAATTGAGTTGAATGAGAATCAAATGAAATAAAATTTGATTTATAAGAAGATAATGAGAATATTGTGAAAATTGGAAGAACTTAGGCAAATTAGGAATATATATATATATATATATATATATATTTGTGATCAAGCTTATAATGTGGTCTTGGATAAATTTGTTTAGATGATGAAATTGAATTGCAAGTGGAGAGAATAGTAATTAATTTTTGTGATAAATTAAAGATGTATGAGTTGTAAATTATTCAGAATGGAATGATACTCGTATAAACCTATATGGATAATGAATTGGAAATATAAGATTTGAGATTTAATTCAATAATTGTGATAAGCAAGAATGTTTGGGCTGTAAATAATATAGAATGTGATGTTACTAATTTAAACGTAAATGATGATCTTGAAGTGAAAATAAGAAATTGAGTTAAAAATTGCAAGGGAATGAGAATGCTTGGATGGTGAACCATGCAAAATTGAATAAAATTAATATGAATATAAGTTGGAATTAATGTAAATGGGTTATAAGCTTAAGAATTGGTTATTTGTTTGAATAACCACAACCTGCATGGAAATTAGTCATTAAACTTAAGTGAATGAATTAAAGGAAGTAAATGAAAATGATATTTGAATAATGGGAATGGATTGAAATCTATTTAGTGGGCTTGTATGTAAATGCAGGTTAATTAAAAAAAGGTAAATGAATTAAAAACATATATTCATAATATTAAAGTGAATATTGATTGGTGGTAGTAATTATAAATTGAGAACGGTAAACTTGTATGTAAACCATTTATGTGAAATAAAATGAAGCTTGGAATTAGAAAAGAAACTTTGTACATGCTATGAAATACGATTTACTTATGAAATCATGCAAATGTTTGATTGGATTACGAAATGGATATGTTTGGCTTACATTTATATTGGAAATGCTGATTAAAATGTTCATATCTTTGAATACTGATGAGTTTGTTGAGTAAGTACAGGTAAGGAAGGCGATCGATAGAGTTGGAGCACGTATATGTGTTATATTAGCCGCTTGCTACTAAAATTTACTAAAAAAATGTACGCCCATGCTAATATAATTGGGAAATGGTATATATATTGTGATTTATTTTGGTTTCCGACCGTGTGGGTCGATGTATATATATTTATCTGTATCGCGATGTCGCAAAAGCTCCCCCGTACAGGGGAGACTTTGCCAAAAAATTTCGAAAATTTTGGGAGTTAGAATTTTTTTGGAAATTTGAAAATTTGTAATCAACTTCGGAAGTTTTTTTTAAGATAATGTTGAAACAAAAGCTTTTGAGTATAAAGAAAGCAAATGAGTTTGGATTTGAGCTAAAGGGTTTTGGGAAGTGTATATAAGTTTTAACTAAGGAAGTTTGGGTTATGTTAATGAGTGTAGGAGCATTCTTCTGCCTTAGCAAATTTCGGGGACGAAATTTTTATAAGGGGGAGGAATGTAACGACCCGGAATTTTGGGTCGCTAAATTTGAAAATTTAATTCATTTTAAATGTCGAATATGGATTATAATTTGGTTTTGAAATAAAAATATTTTGAATAAGTTAAAAGAATTGGTTAAATTTCCAATACGGGAATTTAATTGAAAAAAATTGAATAATACTAATTTAATATTAGAATTGGAATAACTGGAAATTCTGAGTATAAATAGATATAAATTTAATTCTAAAGTTTATTTTGAGTCTAAGTGGATTTGAATTGTAATATTGGACCATTGGATGGAATTAATAGTCGATAGATTGAATTTGGAATTTTATATTAATTTAATAGTGGAATTTAATAATATAATAATGCAAATATTCAGATTTTGATTTAAACTGAATCAGTATGATTTATACTGTAGTTATGAATTCTATATGAATTATAATTAGGTTAATAAAGTTTTAAAAGCGAAATTTTGAGTGATTTCGACAATTTTGAAAATCGTCCGATTTAATCGACCAGTTAAAATAGCCTTCCCGGCCAGAGTCTCGGAATTCGACGAAACCAATTCCATTGAATCCATAATAGTTAGTTATTATCGGATTTCAATTTTCGTAGCAATCGGAGTTGTCATTTGACCGTGGCAACTCGAAACTCATAGAAATCGATTTAATCGATTTAATTTTAAATTGATCGTTTAATTCCGTAACTCGCACGTATGACACCTACGAAACCTATTCCATTGTGTCCGGAACGCGGGAAAACCCTAGAAACGCCTGTTGGTACGTGAGGATTGGATTTCGTTTGCATAGGTTGTTGAAATTTGAAGAACGAGATTAAATTAATATTAAATGATATTATATATATATATATATATATATATATATATGTTCTATTTGTTAAACCCTAATCTATACTCAGGTCGCCGCTTATTCACGTTTAATGGCCGAAATTAGTTCGCCTTCCACCTCAGATCTACCACAATCCGTCGAGTTTTAATAAATTCATCCAACTACAAAGATGAAGAGCTCCCCGAGCTCTACGAGTTGTGCGGTAGTCTTTAGAGCGATGAGATGGGAGAAATCGAGTTGGGAAGGCCGCGCGTTCATGTTCGTTTTTTGGGATAGGGGGTGCACCGAGTTTCACCGCCTTCCGGCCGAAGATGGAGTAGGGGAGGGCGCGTGTGGTGGCGGCGCCTAATCGCGCTCAAGTGGGCTGGAGGAGGAGCGGTGTTGGACCCTAATTTGCTTGGATGGGTTTGATGTTCCTGTACGTGTTCGCAATTGGGAAAGAAGTTAATGCGGTCGTGTTTTCCTCGTTCGTGATGGACGACCAGATTGCTTTCTCCAGTAAAATAGAATTTATCAATATAAACTATAGTTTAAACTTCGTAAAATCATATCTAATGCGTACGTTATCGGAATTTGACGAAACAGGAAACGTCGGAATCGCAGACACGCGTACTATGCAATGGTGCACTTCTGGATTCATTCCGAGCAAGTAAAAAAAATTAGGTTAAATCGAACATCGTTCGGTTTAATTTAAATTTTGAACGCTCGCCGAAACACAAGGTGGGTTATTCTCACTCACATTTGGATGCTAGACAATTTAAATAGTCAATATTTAAATATCTGTGTGATTGGTTGGATATAACTGTTGTTATCAGTCTGGATTGATATTTATTTATGTGATGTGCTAATAGTTGTGGATGCAGGGAAACATGTTGGAGGGATCCAACTGGATTCCTCACAATATATGAATTATTGTTTTAACAAATGATGTATTTTATTTATACACTGTATAGCTAATTTTGCAATCCATTTTGTTGTGACATGAATTGATAAATTTAAACCTGAAATTGTTAAGCATAAATAAAATAAATTGAGTTTTACAAGAAATAAAGAAATTGTTATATAAAGAATTCAAGGAATAAAATTTGGATTTGGTTCAGATGAAGAATGAAATTTGTAAATGGAAATTTTAAATAAAGCGGGAAAATTATTAGTTGATAAATGCAAAGTATGGATTTGTGTGACGACAGGGATTTTGCTCGCTCGAAAATCGACATCCATACTTCAAATCGTATTCGAATGCCATAGATTCGACCGTTCAAATCCGATTCGCCGGAGCTTATAACAATATTAAGTATATAACACAGCGGAATAAAAAGAATAATACATTGATATACAGCTTTGATACAATATCTGATACAACAGATGATCCAATAGATATCAATATACATCAGAGATATGAATAAAACAGCAGCGGAAAGAAAATAGATAACATCTAGCAGCGAAACAAATAACCCTAAGATAGTCTTCAAGGAAGAACTCCAGAACTGCAACTCCATCTCAAATAACTAATCCAGTAATAGCTCGAACTCCCCATAACAATGCACCAAGCTAGGCAAGACTGGTGCGAACCAAAGACTGAACTAACTCCAGATAATCCACTATATCTGACTATCTGAAAAACCCAACTCTAGACTGCTCCTGTAGAAAATAATGAGCCCCCAGAGTTTAGGAAAGAAAACAATAAACTCCGGGTCAGTCGTGGGACTGGTGTGAGCAACAAAAACAGTCTATCTTTTAAAACATTAAACAAAAGAATTTCAAAGTCAATTCGCAATGCTTTTTAAAATGAGACTACCATAAGGCCTCCCGCACACACACGCAATGCAAACGCAGAATCGGAGGAGATTTCTCCTTATGATAGTCAAAGATGCTTGATACGCATTAAAAGGAAACATTTGATATTATTACTAGTGCATAGTGTAAGAAAATTTCATTTCGAAAGTAGAATATAAATCTTAGCCAACATACGACCATTATCGTATGCCTACTATAGCTACCATCCAAACAGTGGGGCGCCACCATAAGTGAATGATAGGTTCTACAACTAATACCGTACAAGATCGTATTGTTTCTTTGGATTTCCAACGAATGATCAGGCCAAGGAACTTCCCATTGCCAAATGAGAATGCCTCTGGATGGACATCCCCGAGAACAAAACCGGATCTCTACCAACACAAGGCCTGGTTACCCCTAACTGAGTAACAACTGACCGAATATGCCATCCCCCGGTCCTTTGGGACCTTTATCCGAGATCTCGTAATCAATTCACACAATCATAAAGTGTTTTCAACATGAGTAAGTATCTGGGCTCCATACCATGATACCACCCTTTTCCAGAAGGAAATGCACATATCCTAAAGGGCGCTACCCCTCATAACCTTGCCGCATCTTTCCTGTTTTGACCATTCCGGGGTGTGAGGCTCGACGAAGTCACGTCCATAAAAACATACTTTATACAAAAGCCATGCTTTGGGTCAACAAATGATCATAGAAATGGTCACCAGGATAGACGATCAAACAAATGATCCTATCATAAATAATCAACACAATGATCATTTCACAGCAACACTCAGCATGTCACATTACCAAATTGGGAATATATCGCTGATAACTTCAACTATATAACCTCTGAGCTCGTACGTCTCAGAGAAGGGTGTTAAACTAAGAGAATAAATTCTCCGCCACCAACAGAAATATATTTGAAAGAAATCAGCTTTATATCTCAATTTGTAATATCAGACATACAATCCATACAAGTCTGTTCTGGGATCGAACAGAACCGAAGGCAATTACAAAGAAGTCCTTGCAAATCCGGATAGTCACAATCCCGATCGAATTTCCCATCACTTAGGGAGTTTCTATACCGGCGCGACTTGGTGTAGAAACAATCGATAGGTCATCCTATCGCTTTCGCAAATACCCGGTCTTCATCACCGGTCTTCAAATGCTATCCATAACGTCGAATCACATATTCGAAATGGGTTATACAACACAAAGGTCCTTTCCCGGCTAAACCGAATAGTGAGCACGATATTTCAAAAACAAATGGATAATGGGTTTTCAATTAAGCCACAACTTATTACCCAAATTTTTTCTTCAAATGGTTTAAGTCAATTACCATTTCAATCTTTAAACAAAAAGATTCATTTTCACAACCTTTAACGGTTTAAACAATTTTCACATTTTAATCTTTAAACAAAAGATTCATTCACAGATTTTTTCCAAATCAATTTTCATTTCAATTTGATTAACTCGTTAAATCTTTAAATCAAATATTTAACTTATAGCATTCAAAACAATTTCATTTCAATTTGATTTAAACAAATCATCAATTTAAATCTGTTAAAAATAAACAGATTAAATTCATAGCTTTCAAAAAGAATTCATTCATAACTTAAGAAAATCATTTCTCTATTAAATCTTGAAATTCCCTTAATTAAATAGGAATTCCATTTCTTATCTGAAAGCTTTTATCTTTTGAAAACAAACAGTTTCATCTCAGAAAATCTGATTCTTTTATACGAGTTGAAATCCTTGGGTTAAATTCAAATTCCCAAAAATAATACTTTTAAAATGGTTTAAATTCATACAAACCTGTTTATAATATCTTTAACCATAATTTCCAATCATCGAATTCAATTCCAAATATCGAATTCAAATTTAAATTGAATTATTTAATTTCAAAACTCAATCAAGTAAATTAAAATAAATTTTAACTTGAAATTTCATTCCGAAAGCTTTTCACATTTATTCCGATTCCATTTCCAAAACATTTGAATTCAAATATTCAATTTTTATAAATCATTTCAAAATCTGTGACTTAATCGATTTCCTCGTGAAATCCATATTTGTGTGTGTATAGTGTGGTCCAGGGGTTTAACACAATAGTGCAACAGCATACAATCATCACAGATCAGAATACAGGAGTATAGTTGATAAGCGATATAAATTTATAACGCTTATCTTTCATACACAGATTCGCAGACATATATATATATATCACAGATAATAAATTTCATCATAGATCACAACACAAATCAGGATAATCATAAAGCATCATATAACAGGGATATCAAACAGTTTACCATCCAATCTAATCCAAACATCATAGATAGGATTAATTTAATTATCTGATTAATTTAAATCAGATTAAATTTCTATGAATAATTCTTTTCACATTTATTATCAAATAAATTTCAAGTAAATGATTCTCATTAACTATTCATAATTATTTAATTACTATTCTTAAGTAATTAAATTCAATTTAACTATGGTTAATTATCATTTAATTAATCTGTAAAATCATATATTTAATCACTGATTATTTAATTAATTAAGTTCTAAACTGTAACTTAAAATTTTTTATTACTTGATTAAATAACCTTTATCATTTGTTTAAAAGACAACTCTTTATTAAATTAATGAGTCTTATTTACAAATTAATTTACCTTAATTAATTTAACTCAAATCTTAATTTCTTGATAAAATAAATTAATCAATTATTCACTTGAACTAATTAAATGAGTTCATATCATTTTATCTTTACTAATTCAATTTTAAAACATTTTCTAACTAATGTTTTAATTATCATCACAAATCAAATTTAAACAATTTAAATATTAAAACTTCTTTGATTTCAGACTAGGATTCAAATTTATCTTTAATTCAGATTTAAATTTAAATTTAAACTTTTAATTTCAACTTGCTTAAATTTTTCATTTAAAATTTCAACTCCATTTCAAATTTCTTTAATATATATTGAATTGCTTTTAAGTTATTAAAACAATTTGAATTTAAAACTTATTTATGTTTAAACTAAACTCTACCTTCAACCTGAATTTATATTAACATTTCAATTTGAACTCAGCTTTTAAAAATCTTGGTTTAAAATTTAAATTTGGTTTTAAAATTCTCAAACCAAAACAGTTTCAGGTAAAAAAAAAGAAAAACCTGCAATAACTTTTACTCGAGCCCAGACTCGATTTGCTTCGAGTAAATTGACAGTTTACTTCGAGAATCACACGAGTATCCTTCCCCCCCAAAATCTCGAGTAAAACTTCGAGTCAATTATGGTTCTTCACGTGTTCGAACTCGAGCTCCCTCTTCCTTCTTCTCCAACGCTATCTACCTCGATACACATGTGCACGGTGCACGTGCACTAACGCCCTGACGTCCCCTGATCAACACCGCGACCACCCACGAGTCAGACCTGACCTCGAAAACAAACTCCAGTGCCTAGATCGATGAAACAACAGTGAAGTCGAAATCGAGTTAAATAACGAATTACTGGAAACACAACGATCGAAAAATCTTCCTCATCCCGGTGCCTCAGTTCACCAGCGACCACGAAATTTTGGTCGGAGCACCACCGATCATCCACGCGTCGAACCCCCCTACTCCGATTGCTTCTAGGTCACCATCGACGTCGAGATTTTCACGCAACTCTGATCAACCAAACTGGGTTATTAAACCCTACATTCGACTCGAACTCAAAATCCTTGTATTCGAAAAATCTTTCAACATTTTTCCCATATTCCTGGATCAATACTCTAACTTCACAACAAATTCCAGCATCAACCATTGATTAAATCGACATGAATTGATGAAAATGTATTTTCAGTTCTTTAATGAATTGCTCCTTGAATTCATGCCTAAAAATTATCATTTTTGGTTTAAAAATCCTATAATTCCAAGATGATTCAAGATATATACTTGAATCAATAAAATTTAACGTTTGATTTTTTTACAAATTCAAGATTTGACTGTATTTTCTCAATTACAGAAAAACCCCAAACTTACAATACATAATCCTGCCCTCAAAATCTAGATGGAGTTCAAACTAACTTGATTTGTGTGAAATTCAAGGTTTCAATGTGATTAAAGGGGAAAGTTTGGATTTTGATTCATTTAAAATCTCTGCAATCTAAAGAACAGAGAAATATACTGCATATCCAATTGGCATTCATATACCCAGTGTTTATGCTTCATTATATCCATGCATACAAACCATCATCACAGAAAATTTCACAAGCAGTCCATCATTTAACTACTAATTAAACTAAAAAGTTTACTCATTGATCTAAAGAAGAATATACTGGGTTTATGTTACTCACATTATTCAAAAGAAAGAAAACAGAGAGGCAAGTTCTATTTTATTTTATATTTTTTTTTTACTTTTTGTATACCAGACATATATATATATATATATATATATATATATATATACACACACACATACATACATATATATACTCAGCAACACCAACATACAATAATGATTCCAATCACAAGCATCACGAGATTCATCACACAATCAAAACAAACAGAGTTGAAAACTGAAAGGGGATAATTTGCTCACTTGTGATTTGAAAGCAGAGGCCTGGAATGTTGAAGAATAGAGAATGAATCTTATTGGCCTGGGGTGATAAACAGAGAGGTAGAGAGTACTTTTATTTCCTGGAACATGAGTTTAGCCTGCTCCCTAGATAACTAAAATTTTCTTTTCCTTCCTCAGCTTTTAAATAAACTAAACGGAGATGGATGTTTTTGATATATAGGAGAGAAGTTACAGGGTTGTATGTTTTTATACAGGTGTATATATATAAATAAAGATTGTGTACAGGGGAAGGTATAAGCAAGTCATGGCTGAAGATGCTTTGTTCCCATGCTTCCTATTCTTTTATGTTTACAGCCCATGCTTATGTACCTCTTATTTTAGTTATGTTTTGTTTGTACTTATTTATGCATATGTTTATTTTTTTTTAGCTTTGTAACCTGCTTTGTATTCTATTTGATTTCTTTCTTTTGCAAGCTACATACTTGTATGTATTTTTGTTTTGGAATACTTCATTTATATGTTTACTTGTTTCATACGTTACATTGTATCTAGTTACTTTATTATTTTGTTTACTAAGATAAATTTTAACTTGCTTGATTTAATTTACAAGCTCTTGTATTTGATTTGTTACTTTTTTTTTTCTTTTTTTTTTCTTTTGCTTTGTTTTGTTTACTGTCATTTTTTCTTAGATTTATATTTTATACTTTGCTTGTAGTTCATTTTACTTATGTATTGAATTCTAATTTAACTTTAACATTTATTTCTAACCATAAATTTATTTGAAACATTTATTGCTAATACTTATTTTACTTTGTTTATATATCGTACTTTGTTTTGTTTCTTATTTATGCATTTGTTTATTTATGTAAAAATATATACTTTTATTTTGCTTACTTAAATGTATTTGCTTTATTCTTGCATTTTAAATTTACTTCTATTTTTAGTTTAAATAATTATCATAAATTTTACTTTAAAAATTATTGTTTTATATTTCTCTTTGTACACATATATTTTATATAACTCAAATTATCATCATTTATAAATATTTTTAAAATCAATTTATTTATTTATTTCTATACTTGTGTCTAAAGTATATTATTTATTTTTCAAAATCATTTATTTAAGAATTTATTTAAAATCCAATATATACATATATATTCTCATATATACAAATTTTCAAATCCATATGACTTTACATATCTTCTATTTGAATCGGGGAAACTCGCTTCCATTTATAATTAATTTTACAAATTTTAATTCAAAAATTCATTTAAATTATCAATTTAAATTCATAAAAATCCGGGGTCGTTGCAGACTTCCCCCCTTAAAAGGATTTCGTCCTCGAAATTCGCAGGCACGAAAACAACACAGATAGATAAAAGATAGAGAAATATCTTTTCAGATCAAATTGGATATCAATTCTGCATTTGGCTCACCAATATCTTTTCAAATCAGAATATCAATAATAGATACAAGAAATTACGATAGAATTTCAATTTTTTGTTTTAAACAAAATCTTTTAATTGATTCAATTCAAATTATTCTTCATATTCTATTAATCAATTTAACTCAATTTAAAATTTCTAATTCATTTAAAATTTCCAATTTCAATTTTCAAATTCATATTCATTAAAGTTTTAATCCAAGAAATGATAAGAAATCGATGAAGATACGAAGTAAGAATTTCCTACAACAATTCGTAGAGCATCACCACACCAAAACTTCTTCTTGTAGCTGGTACGAAGAAATCAAAAGAATTTGGAAACGAATCAAAAAAAATTGATAGAGACATGTTTCCACTGTTGTTATAGAGTATTGACCAATTATAGTCGTATTTCCCTGTCCCCTATCTCGTTCTCTTCTTGCACTCATACTTACTATCAGTAGATAGTAAGAGAATTTACTGAGGCGTTAAAACGGATATCTTAAGGATTACTCATTCTAGGGATACTTCACCCTATCTCTAATGAGCTACTTAATGTGTTACACTCCTGAGCTAAAGTTCAACCCTTAGCTCTGATACCAAAATGTGACGACAGGGATTTTGCCCGCTCGAAAATCGACATCCATACTTCAAATCGTATTCGAATGCCATAGATTCGACCGTTCAAATCCGATTCGCCGGAGCTTATAACAATATTAAGTATATAACACAGCGGAATAAAAAGAATACATTGATATACAGCTTTGATACAATATCTGATACAACAGATGATCCAATAGATATCAATATACATCAGAGATATGAATAAAACAGCAGCGGAAAGAAAATAGATAACATCTAGCAGCGAAACAAATAACTCTAAGATAGTCTTCAAGGAAGAACTCCAGAACTGCAACTCCATCCCAAATAACTAATCCAGTAATAGCTCGAACTCCCCATAACAATGCACCAAGCTAGGCAAGACTGGTGCGAACCAAAGACTGAACTAACTCCAGATAATCCACTATATCTGACTATCTGAAAAACCCAACTCTAGACTGCTCGTGTAGAAAATAATGAGCCCCCAGAGTTTAGGAAAGAAAACAATAAACTCCGGGTCAGTCGTGGGACTGGTGTGAGCAACAAAAACAGTCTATCTTTTAAAACATTAAACAAAAGAATTTCAAAGTCAATTCGCAATGCTTTTTAAAATGAGACTACCATAAGGCCTCCCGCACACACACACAATGCAAACGCAGAATCGGAGGAGATTTCTCCTTATGATAGTCAAAGATGCTTGATACGCATTAAAAGGAAACATTTGATATTATTACTAGTGCATAGTGTAAAAAAATTTCATTTCGAAAGTAGAATATAAATCTTAGCCAACATACGACCATTATCGTATGCCTACTATAGCTACCATCCAAACAGTGGGGCGCCACCATAAGTGAATGATAGGTTCTACAACTAATACCGTACAAGATCGTATTGTTTCTTTGGATTTCCAACGAATGATCAGGCCAAGGAACTTCCCATTGCCACATGAGAATGCCTCTGGATGGACATCCCCGAGAACAAAACCGGATCTCTACCAACACAAGGCCGGGTTACCCCTAACTGAGTAACAACTGACCGAATATGCCATCCCCCGGTCCTTTGGGACCTTTATCTGAGATCTCGTAATCAATTCACACAATCATAAAGTGTTTTCAACATGAGTAAGTATCTGGGCTCCATACCATGATACCACCCTTTTCCAGAAGGAAATGCACATATCCTAAAGGGCGCTACCCCTCATAACCTTGCCGCATCTTTTCCGTTTTGACCATTCCGGGGTGTGAGGCTCGACGAAGTCACGTCCACAAAAACATACTTTATACAAAAGCCATGCTTTGGGTCAACAAATGATCATAGAAATGATCACCAGGATAGACGATCAAACAAATGATCCTATCATAAATAATCAACACAATGATCATTTCACAGCAACACTCAGCATGTCACATTACCAAATTGGGAATATATCGCTGATAACTTCAACTATATAACCTCTGAGCTCGTACGTCTCAGAGAAGGGTGTTAAACTAAGAGAATAAATTCTCCGCCACCAACAGAAATATATTTGAAAGAAATCGGCTTTATATCTCAATTTGTAATGTCAGACATACAATCCATACAAGTCTGTTCTGGGATCGAACTGAACCGAAGGCACTTACAAAGAAGTCCTTGCAAATCCGGATATTCACAATCCCGATCGAATTTCCCATCACTTGGGGAGTTTCTATACCGGGGCGACTCGGTGCAGAAACAATCGATAGGTCATCCTATCGCTTTCGCAAATACTCGGTCTTCATCACCGGTCTTCAAATGCTACCCATAACGTCGAATCACATATTCGGAATGGGTTATACGACACAAAGGTCCTTTCCCGGCTAAACCGAATAGTGAGCACGATATTTCAAAAACAAATGGATAATGGGTTTTCAATTAAGTCACAACTTATTACCCAAAATTTTTCTTCAAATGGTTTAAGTCAATTACCATTTCAATCTTTAAACAAAAAGATTCATTTTCACAACCTTTAACGGTTTAAACAATTTTCACATTTTAATCTTTAAACAAAAGATTCATTCACAGATTTTTTCCAAATCAATTTTCATTTCAATTTGATTAACTCGTTAAATCTTTAAATCAAAGATTTAACTTATAGCCTTCAAAACAATTTCATTTCAATTTGATTTAAACAAATCATCAATTTAAATCTGTTAAAAATAAATAGATTAAATTCATAGCTTTCAAAAAGAATTCATTCATAACTTAGGAAAATCATTGCTCTATTAAATCTTGAAATTCCCTTAATTAAATAGGAATTCCATTTCTTATCTGAAAGCTTTTATCTTTTGAAAACAAACAGTTTCATCTCAGAAAATCTGATTCTTTTATACGAGTTGAAATCCTTGGGTTAAATTCAAATTCCCAAAAATAATACTTTTAAAATGGTTTAAATTCATACAAACCTGTTTATAATATCTTTAACCATAATTTCCAATCATCGAATTCAATTCCAAATATCGAATTCAAATTTAAATTGAATTATTTAATTTCAAAACTCAATCAAGTAAATTAAAATAAATTTTAACTTGAAATTTCATTCCAAAAGCTTTTCACATTTATTCCGATTCCATTTCCAAAACATTTGAATTCAAATATTCAATTTTTATAAATCATTTCAAAATCTGTGACTTAATCGATTTCCTCGTGAAATCCATATTTGTGTGTGTATGGTGTGGTCCAGGGGTTTAACACAATAGTGCAACAGCATACAATCATCACAGATCAGAATACAGGAGTATAGTTGATAAGCGATATAAATTTATAACGCTTATCTTTCATACACAGATTCGCAGACATATATATATATATCACAGATAATAAATTTCATCATAGATCACAACACAAATCAGGATAATCATAAAGCATCATATAACAGGGATATCAAACAGTTTACCATCCAATATAATCCAAACATCCATAGATAGGATTAATTTAATTATCTGATTAATTTAAATCAGATTAAATTTCTATGAATAATTCTTTTCACATTTATTATCAAATAAATTTCAAGTAAATGATTCTCATTAACTATTCATAATTATTTAATTACTATTCTTAAGTAATTAAACTCAATTTAACTATGGTTAATTATCATTTAATTAATCTTTAAAATCATATATTTAATCACTGATTATTTAATTAATTAAGTTCTAAACTGTAACTTAAAATTTTTTATTACTTGATTAAATAACCTTTATCATTTGTTTAAAAGACAACACTTTATTAAATTAATGAGTCTTATTTACAAATTAATTTACCTTAATTAATTTAACTCAAATCTTAATTTCTTGATAAAATAAATTAATCAATTATTCACTTGAACTAATTAAATGAGTGCATATCATTTTATCTTTGCTAATTCAATTTTAAAACATTTTCTAACTAATGTTTTAATTATCATCACAAATCAAATTTAAACAATTTAAATATTAAAACTTCTTTGATTTCAGACTAGGATTCAAATTTATCTTTAATTCAGATTTAAATTTAAATTTAAACTTTTAATTTCAACTTGCTTAAATTTTTCATTTAAAATTTCAACTCCATTTCAAATTTCTTTAATATATATTGAATTGCTTTTAAGTTATTAAAACAATTTGAATTTAAAACTTATTTATGTTTAAACTAAACTCTACCTTCAACCTGAATTTATATTAACATTTCAATTTGAACTCAGCTTTTAAAAATCTTGGTTTAAAATTTAAATTTGGTTTTAAAATTCTCAAACCAAAACAGTTTCAGGTAAAAAAAAAGAAAAACCTGCAACAACTTTTACTCGAGCCCAGACTCGATTTGCTTCGAGTAAATTGACAGTTTACTTCGAGAATCACACGAGTATCCTTCCCCCCCAAAATCTCGAGTAAAACTTCGAGTCAATTATGGTTCTTCACGTGTTCGAACTCGAGCTCCCTCTTCCTTCTTCTCCAACGCTATCTGCCTCGATACACATGTGCACGGTGCACGTGCACTAACGCCCTGACGTCCCCTGATCAACACCGCGACCACCCACGAGTCAGACCTGACCTCAAAAACAAACTCCAGTGCCTAGATCGATGAAACAACAGTGAAGTCGAAATCGAGTTAAATAACGAATTACTGGAAACACAACGATCGAAAAATCTTCCTCATCCCGGTGCCTCAGTTCACCAGCGACCACGAAATTTTGGTCGGAGCACCACTGATCATCCACGCGTCGAACCCCCCTACTCCGATTGCTTCCAGGTCACCATCGACGTCGAGATTTTCACGCAACTCTGATCAACCAAACTGGGTTATTAAACCCTACATTCGACTCGAACTCAAAATCCTTGTATTCGAAAAATCTTTCAACATTTTTCCCATATTCCTGGATCAATACTCTAACTTCACAACAAATTCCAGCATCAACCATTGACTAAATCGACATGAATTGATGAAAATGTATTTTCAGTTCTTTAATGAATTGCTCCTTGAATTCATGCCTAAAAATTATCATTTTTGGTTTAAAAATCCTATCATTCCAAGATGATTCAAGATATATACTTGAATCAATAAAATTTAACGTTTGATTTTTTTACAAATTCAAGATTTGACTGTATTTTCTCAATTACAGAAAAACCCCAAACTTACAATACATAATCCTGCCCTCAAAATCTAGATGGAGTTCAAACTAACTTGATTTGTGTGAAATTCAAGGTTTCAATGTGATTAAAGGGGAAAGTTTGGATTTTGATTCATTTAAAATCTCTGCAATCTAAAGAACAGAGAAATATACTGCATATCCAATTGGCATTCATATACCCAGTGTTTATGCTTCATTATATCCATGCATACAAACCATCATCACAGAAAATTTCACAAGCAGTCCATCATTTAACTACTAATTAAACTAAAAAGTTTACTCATTGATCTAAAGAAGAATATACTGGGTTTATGTTACTCACATTATTCAAAGAAAGAAAACAGAGAGGCAAGTTCTATTTTATTTTATATTTTTTTTTACTTTTTGTATACCAGACATATATATATATATATATATATATATACACACACACATATATATACTCAGCAACACCAACATACAATAATGATTCCAATCACAAGCATCACGAAATTCATCACACAATCAAAACAAACAGAGTTGAAAACTGAAAGGGGATAATTTGCTCACTTGTGATTTGAAAGCAGAGGCCTGGAATGTTGAAGAACAGAGAATGAATCTTATTGGCCTGGGGTGATAAACAGAGAGGTAGAGAGTACTTTTATTTCCTGGAACATGAGTTTAGCCTGCTCCCTTGATAACTAAAATTTTCTTTTCCTTCCTCAGCTTTTAAATAAACTAAATAGAGATGGATGTTTTTGATATATAGGAGAGAAGTTACAGGGTTGTATGTTTTTATACAGGATGTGTATATATATAAATGAAGATTGTGTATAGGGGAAGGTATAAGCAAGTCATGGCTGAAGATGCTTTGTTCCCATGCTTCCTATTCTTTTATGTTTACAGCCCATGCTTATGTACCTCTTATTTTAGTTATGTTTTGTTTGTACTTATTTATGCATATGTTTATTTTTTTTTAGCTTTGTAACCTGCTTTGTATTCTATTTGATTTCTTTCTTTTGCAAGCTACATACTTGTATGTATTTTTGTTTTGGAATACTTCATTTATATGTTTACTTGTTTCATATGTTACATTGTATCTAGTTACTTTATTATTTTGTTTACTAAGATAAATTTTAACTTGCTTGATTTAATTTACAAGCTCTTGTATTTGATTTGTTACTTTTTTTTTTCTTTTTTTTTTCTTTTGCTTTGTTTTGTTTACTGTCATTTTTTCTTAGATTTATATTTTATACTTTGCTTGTAGTTCATTTTACTTATGTATTGAATTCTAATTTAACTTTAACATTTATTTCTAACCATAAATTTATTTGAAACATTTATTGCTAATACTTATTTTACTTTGTTTATATATCTTACTTTGTTTTGTTTCTTATTTATGCATTTGTTTATTTATGTAAAAATATATACTTTTAATTTGCTTACTTAAATGTATTTGCTTTATTCTTGCATTTTAAATTTACTTCTATTTTTAGTTTAAATAATTATCATAAATTTTACTTTAAAAATTATTGTTTTATATTTCTCTTTGTACACATATATTTTATATAACCCAAATTATCATCATTTATAAAAAAAAATTAAATCAATTTATTTATTTATTTCTATACTTGTGTCTAAAGTATATTATTTATTTTTCAAAATCATTTATTTAAGAATTTATTTAAAATCCAATATATACATATATATTCTCATATATACAAATTTTCAAATCCATATGACTTTACATATCTTCTATTTGAATCGGGGAAACTCGCTTCCATTTATAATTAATTTTACAAATTTTAATTCAAAAATTCATTTAAATTATCAATTTAAATTCATAAAAATCCGGGGTCGTTACAATTTGGGTGAGAAATTCATTTTAAAATGTCAATAAAATATTTTGAAATGCATTTTTCACCACTGGGATTTTATCTAAGTAATTCATAAGTATTATTTTCCTTTAATAAATTCTCAATTTTTTTTAAACTGTTTTAAACCTATACTTTGAAAATGAATTTCCGGAAATGGAAAAGGTGTTTAAACTTCAAAGGGAGTTTATTTGTAAGCTTGGGAATAAATTTACGATAACTAACGTAAATTTGAGTTGGAATAGATCGGGCGAGATCTATATGAAAGATTCATTGGTTGTTTCAATGGAAATGTGTCCCTGGGAAAAGCCGAGTTCGTGAATAAAATCAGGTTTTAAAAGTTAAGCAAAATTTATTTCAAGGTAGTGTTTTAAGAAATTATCCTTCTAAAATAAGAAATAAATTTAGCTATATATGACTATTTAAGAGGTTTATGAGTAAATTATATATATATATATATATATATATATATATATATTAAATAGATTTATTTAAAGAATGGATGATTTAAGTTATTTGAAAACTAGTATTTATTCTTTAAAACCACTACCTTTAAGTTTAGTTAACAAAACTCTTATTTAATAAATCGTTTTATTTTACATATTCGAAATTATATTTTGAGTAATAACTAGAAGTAAATTTACATATTTTAAAGTATATTGCAGAATAAAGTATTTTTAAATTGGTTTTAAATCTAAATGTTTTTGAACTTGGTTATTTCCAATGGGAATATATGGTAAAGGATTTACCGTGTAAAGGAAGGACTTTGGGAAATTGTTTTCAAATGAGTTTTGAAATTTGGAAATATATCTTGAAAGATATTTGAGGGAAATAAATAATGTGGAAAAATTATTTATTGCATGATCGATGTTTGTGAATATAAATTGATAGTTAAATCACCGACTATCAATATTGGACAAATGTGTTGATCGTTTCGAAGAGACCGGGATCGAGATTTATTTCTCGAAAACCACTTCGATCCGGTTTGTATGTTGCGTGAAAATGTGTTCGAAGTCGAAGATGGAGCTGTGAAGTGCAAGGGCTAGTCGCTACTAATCCTGAGGATATTTCCAAAATGGATGTAGTAGGAGTAGTGCCTTCGGTTCCGTTCGGACCAGGGACGGAATTGTATGGATGAATGCTTCCGAGACATCGTCAGGCGGGCGATGGGCATTCTAAGTGAAACTTTCTTAAGGTAACGCTAAGCCTCAAGCCTCATCAAAAGGGAACGACTGAAAATCAGGGGATATGCAGCAAGGCTTCGTAGGTAGCCCCCACTTGAGAGTAAGGTCATCCCTGTCTAGATGTCCCTTTTTATTTTGGCTTAGTGGTGCGGTTGCTGATCCCAACCACGGGGTGATCTTATTCGGAACTGTCCAGTAAGGAATGGGTCCGGCCTTGTGTTGCAAGGGATCGGGAGTGGTCCTCGGTACGGTGATCTAGGCCCCGTACTGTGACAGGTGGTACCCTAGTGCCTAGTCATTAATTGGAATCCATTCTCCCTACGTGCCTTGTACGAGTTTTGTTTGTATTACCCACTCTGTGGCTGGTAGCTGGAATTTAATCATGTAACAATTTCGGCTATTTTATAAGTATTTGTATATAGACCCTATTATAATATCAAAGGATTTCTATAAAAAGTGTTTTAGCTATCGTAAGGTAAAAACCCGACATGTTTATTTGTGGCGTGGTCTTACGAGATGCTTTTGTTTTTAAAGGATTTTGAAAATTTAATAATCAATTTGGGTGCACTATTATCAGCTGGTATTCCAGACTGACTCGGGTGTTATTTCATTATAATGCTCGGGTCAGACCGAGTATTATATGTTTAGGACATGATGCTATGGAGCAGGAGAGGAGCTGGAGTCCGAGATGTATTATCCGTACCTATATATATATATATATATATATATATATATATATATATATATATATATATTCCGCTGCTGTGTCTGATTGGTAATAGTTGATGTATGAGACACTCTGATGACATGATGTATAAAACAGTTGTAGATTTCATTTTGTGTAAAGATCTATATTTACTATTATATTTTATGCCGCTGCGACTGTGAGATTCAGATATTGTTTAATTCTTTCTTTCTTCTATCTCCTTTCTTTTTCCTCAACAATCTATCTTTTCTGGCGTTCGATCGTCGGCATATTATACTGTGGAGTATTTTGTGTCGATTTTCGAGGGTTGAGAAGGGCGGGTCGTTATAATCATGTTATAGAATTACTTCAAGAATTCTAGACATTTGATTTTAGCCTATAATATGATCAGACCTATAGATTTCAAATTTTTTAAAATAAATACATCATATATTATTTAAAATTTCTTTTAAAATTAAACTTATATACTTACAAACATTTGCTATTCTCAGATCCCAGCCTATAATCAAATACATGTGAAGACATGATTCTTTACTGTTGAAAGAAAAACTGCAACACAACAGAGATGATCATTAAACATATCACATACATGTATACATGTACATTCAAATCTAAACATACATGCAAATCATTTCAAGCTATTTTACTTCAAGGTTTAATTCATGTATCATAGTTTAAATCTTAGATTCTAAAAATGTTTTTAAATTAAAAATTTAGTCACTGGTAACAGAGGAAGGAAGTTGTTGCATTTTGAAATTGAATACTTGCTACAGGAATTTGAATTGCTGGAAAAATGTGTTTTGATTTAAAAACTGCATGCTGAAGATTGCTGAAACTTGATTACAAAACAAAATTGTAGCAGCTTGCTTTGAAAACCTCAGGTTGAAAGAAGATGCTTGCAGGCTTTGTTCCAGGTTAAGAAAGATATAGGCTTTGGTGTCTGATTTTGAAAATTTTGATTTTGATTTTTGCAAATGAATTACAGGCGTTAGAATTTGATTAGCCTTTTGTTTGAGAAGTGTGGGCTTCAGATTTGTCCTTTTGAAATTGTTACAGTGCTGAAGTTTCTTAGTTTAAACTTGAGGATGATAAAAAAAAGAAATGAGGGAAAGAACAATGTTTATATAAGTAAATTTTATGACTAATAAAAATAAAATGAAATTTAAAAAAATGACACTTGCGCAATCTACTAACATTTGTCAAATAGTGTTGTTTATTAATTAACATTTGTTACTTATTTCACTTAATTTTTTAACACTTGTCATAACATAATTTTTTATTTATTTAACTGTTAATAATAATGCTTTTACTTAATTTATTAATTTACAAATACTTATTTATATATATATATTACTTTAAAGAAAATAAAGCCAATTATATATCAATACATAAAAGCTTATACATTTATTTAAAAATCCAAAACATTTTAAAATATCTATCTTTTAAATTTCAATTTTAAATTCAAATTCAAATTTAATTAAATTCAATTTAACATCAACAACATATTAAATTTGAAAACAACAATTCAATTTTCTTTAAAATCTATTTATAGAAATAGCACATTATTATTACTATTTGAAAATAACAATCTCCCAATTTTAAATAATTAAAAAGAGTTGATCTCATTATTTACAAATTACTTATATTACTTAAATGAATTAATGTTTCGTATGTGAATTATATTTTAAACTTATACACACACACACACACACACACATCGAAAACATATTTATCAAGCAATAGTTTAAAAGAAAATAAAACAAATCTTTTTGTTAATTTCATTTAAATTTAAACTTAAGCGAAATATAAATTTTAAACAAATAATATTTACCTTAAGTATTTTAAAATCATATGGTTGGCTATTTTAATAAAGTTTGCAAAGTTTTATATTATATTAATCATAACTTCCAAATTACCAAAATATATTAGAATTTGAAAACATGATTTTTATTTATTTGTTCACCCACACTATTCTATTTACAATATATACATTATAAATAGAAAACATTTTATTAGCTTTTAAAAGATAAAATTTACCGATTAAATATACATTTTCTTTTAAAGGAATAAAATTGCCAATTTAAATTACAATTATAAAAGAAAATTATCAAATCAATTTAATTATTAATACAAATTACTAAATTTATATTGCCAAAAATTCCGGATCATCACAGGATCCCATATGGAATTAAATCTATGATTGATTGCTTGATATTTGATAGTCAAATAACTGGAAATAAAATCTGGACAAAAATATTGCAAATATTAAGGAGAAACATGGAAGTTATATGGCACAGTCATCTTCGATGATGTTTTACTGTGTATAAAATGTTCTCCTAGGAAAAATGACAAGGAAATCTGTCTACTTAATAGTTTGAAGGTGATCTCTACTCTTATGTATTGTATGATTAATTCTAAAAGAACCAGATTTGGGTTTACCGAAAGCTATCGAATGTTGGTTCAAACAGACCGGGATCGAATAAGTATGAATTATCTTAAAACCACTTCGAACCCTCTCAAGCGTCGCGTTGAAGACATCTTGAAGATGTTGGAAACGAAAATGAAGTTCTTTTGAGTGTAAGGACTATTTGCTATTAAGTGATTCCAAAATTGATATAGTAGAAATAGGGCCTTCGGTTTGTTTTTATCTTGAACAACTTGTATTGACGAATGTTGACGGTACATTGTTCTTGGAATGCAATGTTGGCATTCCAATTGGGATTTGCTAAGAGATGAAAAAGGTAATAATGACCTCGTAAGCCTTACAATCGAAATAAATAGAACAAGGGATAATACCTCAAAGCTATGTGGTTTGCTACCATTAGGAGTAGTCATTCCTTGATCTAGAATCGATATTTATGAATTTAGTACGCTCACAAAAGTGGAGCCATGGCCTGTGCACATTGTTGAAGCTTTAGTCCCCGGGAATGATGTAATCCGACCTATTATGTTAAATGTAACATTCTACAATTTTTGATATTTGAAATTGGATTATTTAATTGATTTTACATATCTAAAACTTAATTTTTAACTTGAATTTTGAATATAATGATTTATTTGATAAATTAATAATTGAAATGTACTCAAATAATTGAATCTAGAGTTTTAAGCTTGGTAAAAATTATTTAAAGGCTTAGAAAATTATATTAATATCAATGAAGATAATAAAACTTTTTAATTTGAATTTAAAAGTGATTTGTTCGATTTTAAAAATATATCGTTTGAATTAACGAGTAAAAATAGCCTTTCGAGGCATAATCTTGGATTTCAATGAAACTAGTTCCATTGGATCCATAATAGTATATTACTATCGGATTCCAAATTCCGTAGCTTTTGGGTTTATCAATTGGTCGTACGGGTTCGAAACGCATTGAAATTAATATCGAAAATTTTATTTAATAACTGGGTCTAAAGAGATATCTTCTCCATACTATCAAATTAGGACCGAAACCTTTTTCATTGCATTCGCAATTAGGGTATAACATTATAAGCACCTAGTGGCATGCCTCGTTAGGGGTTCAAGATTTTAAGTTACATAATCAAGATGATTTGAAAATTAAATTAGTAGATTACCTAGTCAAATATTCACATCGGCTTCTTTCTTTCGCTTCAAAACACTATACATACCCACCCACATGCAAACATCGAGTCTCTCTTCCTTTTTAAAATAGACATGCAAGTTACAGTTAGCAGTAAACAAAGAAAAACACAAGCCAAGGAATGAAACTTTGAAAATAAAATGCTTCAAATTCACTCAATGGAAAAATCCAAAACCAAGTTTTAAATTCATGGTTTTGCGTAAGCTTCGAATTTGCATATGATTTGAATGGTGCGGTGTCAAGAGTGCGAGGCTCAAAAGTAATGTCAAAGCGGTTTTTTGCCAGAATTTGGAGTAGCATGCAATTGGGGAGGCGATGGATGGATTGGACCTTTGATTTGGACTCGACGAGGTTTGTAGAAGTTGGAGTAAGGAGAGTTGGTCGTGCGATGCTCGTTTGGTGGCCGCGAACTTTGCTATAGTGCTCAAGCATTGGAAGAATGTCGCGTTTCAATCTAGGTGGGTAGAGCCTTGGCGATGGGGTGCAGCGGAGTGAGAAGGCAGAGGCGAACATGTTGGTGAGGTTGGCTGGTGGTTTCGGCATGTCGATGGTGGTGCTAGTGATATCTCGTGCACAGTAGAAGTGGGTTCGTGGGATATCAATGGTGTCCAAGCATTTGTGGGAGAAGCATATGTTGGTGGGTCGGGTTTGTATTGGGTATGGGCTTTGTTTAAAAAAAATAAAAACAAAATGAAAGTTTAAAATTTATATTTAAATCCTTGCAAACTAAAAAATTATATAACTTCTCCATGCAAGGTCGGAATTGGATGAAACTTTTTGCATTGCGATCGTGGTGATGAGAACTCCAAAAGGAAACTGGTTTAGATGGATTTGTAGAAAATCAATATTTAGGTAAAATCAGGGGTTGTTCGGTTTTAGTTGCAAACTGAAATGTCTCAGCGACAACAGAAAATAAATATGAGTTAATCTCACTCATTTTTGGATTTCTAATTTAATTTTAGTTAGTAAAATAAATTACTGAAGCCTGGTTGAATTTGATAATTATTATCAATTTGGATGTTATTATATATGTAGTGTATGTGTGGTGTGTGTGTCTACATATATATACACACACACATACATACATACATACATACATATATATTAGTATTTGGATTGATGTTTCCGCATATTCTAGCGGATAAGATCCTATGCGTCCGCATAATAGCGGATGTCCCTATATTACCGCGATATCCCGCCTCGAAGCTAGATTGGTATTTGTATGTTGTATTAACATCTATGGTTGTAAAAAAGTAGGTTGGAGGGATCTAACCGGATTCCTTAAAAATGCTGAATTTAATTTCATATATATTGATATATGATATGTTTGAATAATCTGTGATAGATTATAGGGTGATTTTAATTTATTGGATGTTATGGTTGCACTTGTCAAGATTTTAGTATTTTAAAATACCATAAATATATATTTGATTTTGAAAAGAAATTAAAAAGCCATTTTGGAAGTGAAGTGCTTATAAAGGATTTTGGATTAATTAATTTATTTAGAAAAAATAAATGATTTGACCTTAAATTTGTACTTAACTATTTCGAGGTATTATAAACAGAGATTTTGGAAAAAAATTATATAAAGGGTTTAAAATAAAAATTCTTAGGTAATACTTGTTTAAATTAAAATGGTTTTAAAAATCAACATATTTAACATGTTTGGAGAATGAAAGGAAATTTGGAAAAAGTATAAAATTGGTTATACTTGATCTTAAATAAGATTTTTAAATTTGTGAAATAGAAGGAGAATCGAGATTTGATTAGTTTTTGGAGTATAGTTGGGTTATTAAAGTAGTTAATTTGTAACTGGAATTCAAAATTAAGAAATTTATTTATAAATGGAATTTAAGTGATGTGAAACCGTTGTAACGGCCAATGAGACTATGGGACTTATAAATAATATTTATAAATAAAATTGAAATGATTATCATTAGATAAGTTAAAGATATAAATTCACCGTAAGAATTTATAACGAGATGGGTAAATCGTTTTAAAAAAAAAATGACAGATTTTAATTTTGGAAATGTGAAAAAGGGACGTATGAAATTGGGGACATAGTTCGATTGGTGATAAATGTAGAGAGATATATAAATATTAGAATGGTTATACAGAAATTGAAAAATATACTTTTATCGAGAAGTTGAGTTTGTTTTAAAAAGAGGGTTTTTTATTATTAAACTAGGTAATTTAAAATGTTTTAGCATAAAATTTTTTCATAAAATTAATTATTTTAATGTTTTAAATTATCAAAATCAATTATAAGTTTTATAGACAAGTCTTGTAAATCAATTTAGTATTTTGTTAGTAAATCGAAATTAATTATAGTTTCAAAATTATGTAATTCATTTATGTGAATATTAGTCACGCATCCCTAAAAAAAAGTTAATTCAAATGCCATCCATTCTAAAACATAGTTGTAAGCGGTACCTGTAATTATTTTGCTGCAGCAGCATTTATTTTTCGTGTTTTTTCGTGGCAGTATTTAAAAAAAAATTCAAAAAATTGTAAATATTATAGCTATGTTTCTGAAAAAAAGAAATTGCAGACACATATGCAATTATTCCATATAATTGTAGATATGTTTGCAATTATTTACTGAATAATTGCGTTCGATAAATATCTGAATAATTGCAGATATGTATGCAATTATTCCATATAATTACAGAAATGTACGCAATTATTCGCTGAATAACGATAAAAATCTATATAATTGTAGACATGTCTGTAATTATACCATATATTTGCAGACATGTACGTAATTATTCACTAAATAACCGTAACAACCCACAAATCTGAACCCCTTGAGTCAACTCTATTCTACATCAACCAACTCAAGTTGAACATAAATACGAACATTAGGGTTAAAGAAGAAGAGGTAGAAGAAGAGAAAACAGAAAAACAACAACAGAATCTTACCATCGCGGCAAAATAAAATATAATAACTATTCAATGATCTTTACGCAAAACCAAATATATCTATTTATACTACACATCATCAGATTACATCAATGACATAACACACAATTGGACAGTAATCTTAACCTGCCCTCACACAACTGAGTACACAACTAATCAACGCAGCGGAATATATAAAGCAAGTATGGATGTACGTATCGTCCTCCAGCTCGTCTCTTGAGCTCCACAGCAACATATCCTGTATTCTATAATACTCAGTCTGACCCGAGCATTATAGTTAAACAACACCCGAGTCAGTGTGGAATACCAGCATTAGAAATCACACTCAAATTGCTTATTAAAGTTTCAAAAATCCTTTTGAAAAAAAAAAGCATCTCGTAAGACCACGCTACAGCTAAAACACTTTTCTATTAAAATCCTCTGATATTATAATAGGGTCTATTTTCAAATACTTATTAAAATAGCTGAAATTGTTACATTCATTAAATTCCAGCAACTAGCCACAGAGTGGGTAATACAATTAAAACTCGTACAAGGCGCGTAGGGAGAATGGATTTCCAACTAATGACTAGGCACTGGGGTACCACCTGTCACAGTACGTGGTCTAGATCACAGTACCGAGGATAACTCCCGACCCCCTGCAACACAAGACCTGGACTATACCTTACTGGATAATCCCGACTAAGATCACCCCACGGTTAGGATCAGCAACCGCACCACTAAGCCGAAATAAAAAGGGACATCTAGACAGGGATGACCTTACCCGAAAATTGGTGCTGCCCACCAAGCCTTGTTGCATAACCCCTGATTTTCAGTCATTCCCGGTTGATGAGGCTTGAGGCTAAGCGTTACCTTTTAGAACATATCCCTTAGAATGCCCATTGTCCACCTGACGATGTTCCGAAAGCATTCATCCCTACAAGCCCGTCCCGGGTTGGAACGGAACCGAATGCACTATTCCTACTACATCCATTTTGAAAATATCCTCATGATTAGTAGCGAGTAGCCCTTGCACTTCACTGCTCCATCTTCGAATCCAAACTCTTTTTTCCATGAAAACGTACACACCGGATCGAAGTGGTTTTCGAGAAATTAATCCCGATCCTGGTCTCTTCGAAACGATCTGCGCATTTTGCCAATATTGATAGTCGGTTATTTAGCTATCAATTAACATTCACAAGCAACCATCAAACAATAAATAATTTCCTAAATTATTTATTTATCTCAAAATATCTTCGCAAGATATATTTCCACTTCAACCCTTTTTGAAAACAGTTTCAAACTACCTTCCCTTTTACAGAATAAATTTCCCAAATATTTTCTATTTCCACTGGAATCACCAAGCAGAAAAACTTCGATTTTAGAACAATTTAAAAACACTTTATTATAAAATATACTTTAAGATATTTAAAATAAAAACTACTTTAATACTTTATTTAAAATATATACTCTTTAAGAATATTTAAATTAAAGTTACTTTATAAAATATAAAACTAAATTTCTCTTTTTAAAACAAAATACCAAGTCGCCTTAAATAATTACTACTATAAATAGATTTGAAAAGGACTTACTTTAAAATTTAAACACTTAGAAATAATCAATTTCTAAAACATGGTTTTTTTTAAAAACAACATAACTTATATTTAAAAATTTTGAAAATGTACTTGGCTAACCAGGGAAATATAATTCTCTTCATATCCTTTAAAAATAAATCTCTGTTTATTTTTAAACAAATTTTCTCTTTTCCTTTAATAAATTCTCATCTTGAATTTATTCATCCATATATCCATTGATATATTTTACTTTACTTTTATAAACCCAGTTTATAAATTCCCAAAGTCTCATTTCTCTTTTAATAATCTTGATTTTACACAATTAAATCAATCACCAAATTGATTTCCAATTTATTTCGTCTGGAAATAAATTCCTTCTTTATCTATTTCAATAAATTTAAACTTGGATTTTAAAATAAATTCTTTACTTCCTTAAATAATGTCACTTGAGGTTTAAAATTCATTATTTCTCTGTTTATTCAAAATCCCATTTCCATACTCAAAATTTATTTATTAGAATATTAAAATTACTTTTATTCTTTTTCAATTCATTTAAATTTTCTATAATTATTTCGCTTACAAATTCACTTCTTTTATTTTCTTTCCAAAATCCAATTTATATATTTTTGGTAACTCATTATACCCAAATATATTCAATCAAACTATAGCATCATAGAATATCAAATAATCGCAACATAGAATATTAAATAATTTAAATGAATGTTGAGGAATCCAGTTGGATCCCTTCAACCTGTTTCCCTCCATCCACAGACGTAAGCACAATATAAAATACCAATTCCACTTCGAGGTGGAATATCGCAGTATATGGGGTTAATATAAATCATCCGCTATTACGCGGCGCATAGGGTCTCATCCACTATATAATGTAGGAAATCAATCATTCCAAGATATATTATATACTATAATATAGCACATCAAATCAATTCAACCATTCAACCAATTATTTAAATTTAACCATTTAAGTTTAAATTAAAAACCAAAATGAGTGAGATTAACTCACCTTTGACTTTGTTGCAACCCATTTACATCTCGACCTGTTTTCCCCACGATTTTTAGACCTTGTAACAAACATAATAGGGTTTCATTAATATTCGTATTGATCGAATAAATTAATTTTCCCATTTGATTTAGTTAACCCATAATTTATTTTAAACTAATTATTTTCCCTTTAAAAAAATCTTTTAGTGACTGAAATAAGTTAATTGAACAAATTAAATCACCTAAATATAATTTTTTTTAAACTAAATAGCAAGTTGAAAAGTTGTATATTTATTCATTTATTCTTTTGAAACCACATAGATCTTTATATAATAATTTATATATATATATATATCCAAAAATCTAATTATTCTATATTCTTTCAACATTTTGAAACTCCTAATTTTTCTGTTCGAAAACTTATAAATATATATATTTATATTATTATTTTAAAAATATTAACAGCACTTTAAAATATGTATATATTTCCCCCTGTTTAATCACAAGGTACTTGATCCATATCCACCTCAATTAAAATGCCAGATAGCACATATTATCTTCTTATAAAAAAATACAGAAATTTACCCAGACAGACTCTGGCCACAAACGAAGACTACACGCCACCGCCATCTCTCCACGCACCACCATCACCAACTCCGAATAACCCAGCTCGAACGAAAATGCACTCGACCTCGACTATACGCCAGCCTCAAGCTATCAAGCACGAAATTCCCAAACTCACTGTCGCGAAGCACATGTTCTGGCTACTACCGTCTCCATCAATTTCTCGCCGCCATAGGCCCCTCACCGAACTACGACCCTCACCCATCGAAGTCCCCCTGCAATTTGCCACTCCATAACGTTCTTCCCGAGCTCGATGACTCCTTCAAAGTCGCGAATCAAAGGCCCCACTGCTACGTGCATAGGTACGTCACGCCTTCCGCCTGACCCTAAATCGAAGACATCAGCAGCTAGAAAAAAAGAATCTCGGCTTTACCCTCGATGCTTGTTTTAATTTGAGGGAACAAGAATTTAAATAATATATTTTAGGTATATTTGTTTCGGCAACTATTAATTTCTTTTGAACGAAATTATAAAGTGAAGAATGAAAAAGCTCAGCAATGTTTCGAGATTTCCAATTTCATTATATTTATTTGGCTGATATAAAGTTGATGGAGGGGATGTTTGCATGCTGTACTATACTTGCTACAGTGCTTGAGAGATGATAAAATCGCAGCTGATGGGAGAAGAAACAGCTGATAGTGACCAGCTATAAATATATATATATATATATTATATATATATATATATATTTAAGTGAAATTCAAATCGTCTCGATAAACGCAACACGAAATTTGACTTCCTATCGAGGCACGCCGCTAGGCGTTCCTAGTGTTATATCCCTATTTCGAACGCAATGGAAAAGGTTTCGAGTCCTAATTCGATCATATAGGGAAGATAACTTTTTGAATCGAATTAAAATATTAAATTTTCGATATAAATCTCAGCGCGTTTATATATCGTATGCTCACACAACAACTCCAAACATTACGAAATTTGAAATCAAATAATAATACAATATTACGTATCCAATGGAACTGGTTTCGTCCAATTCCGAGACTGTGCCTTGGAAGGCTATTTTTAAATTCAATTTAAACGATAAAATTTCAAAACTTAACAAAGCACTTCCAAATTCACTTTTACAACTTTTACTATCTTCAGTATTATCAATATGAATTTTACAAGCCTTCAAATTATTAACAGGCTTAAAACCCCAACTTCAACGTTTTACCCAACTTTAAATTATTTAATCCAATAAGTTTATTATCAAATAAAAAGTGATATTTGAATTCAAGTTAAAAATTAAACATTAAAATATTTAAAATCAATTAAAATTCTAATTTCAAACATTCAAAAATTCCGGGTCGTCACAATAACAGTCCCTTGATTTAACAATCAGGATATTTACGTAAATATCTGCACTTTTTCCTGAAAATTGTAGGCATATACGCAATTTTTAGTTGTAAAGGCGTGATATCCAGAATAGGTGCAGACATGTCTGCAGTTATTCTCTAAAATTGCATACATATCTGCAAGTAGTCCAGAAACATACCGTGTGTCATTTTTTCCTTTCCATCCTTGTTTTTTGATTTTTTTTGACATGAATTCAAACATAAATATTAATTGAAATAAGTTTTAAAATTTGAAAGTTTTTTTTTGTTTTTTAATATGTTTTTCAAAATATAAGTACCTAATTTACTCACTTTTTTCCACTAGGGTTTTTGTGAATTTTGACACCTATCAAGGACTTGTTCCAAAGGTACCCTTATTTTAATGGTATAAAGGTATTTTTAATCATTTAATAAAGTTTTCGGAAAGTAATAGTATACTTTCTATGCGAAATCAGAGGCAGCGATTGCCTGCAGTTAAGTTTGGATTTCTCTGGGATAGAGACGTAATCATTGAACTGCGAATCCACGGTTGATACCGCATAGTGCTTTCCATATTTATTTTAAAAGGTTTTCAAATATTTTTAAAGGGAATGGTTTGTGAATATACTTATTCCAGTGAGATAAGTATATAACTTTTTGATAAAGAGATTTTAATTTATTGAAATTTAAATTAAATAAGGCTTAGGGATTTCAGTGCGAAATGAATCTTTGATTGAATGATTGTTTATTTGATAATTAAATCAACGACTATCAAATTTGGATCAAAAAATAATTTTGGAAATAGCTAGGAGAAACACAGGGATTACATCGTACAGTTACCATCGAAGGTTCTATACTGTACATATGAACTTTTTTCGTTATTCTAGGACGATGATAAGGAAATCCCTTCACTGTCGGTTCAGATATGATCTCCAATCTTATTTTCGTCCTTTAGTTCCTAAAGAACCGGGGTTGAGTTTTCCGAAAATATCAAAAATTGTTTCGAAGAGACAGGAATCAGATTTGTTATCCGAAAACCACTTTGATCCAACGGATATGTTTTCAAAGTGAAGACAATGGCATGGAATTGAAGATTGAGTATTGAAGTGCAAGGGCTAATCGCTACTAATTCTAAGGATGATCCCAAAATGGATGTAGTAGTAATAGTGTCTTCGACTTTGTTCATACCCAGAACGGACTTGTATGGATGGATGTTTTCAACACATTTTCATTGGAGGACAATGAACATTCCAAGAATAAATTCCTTAAAAAGGTAATCGTATCCTCAAGCCTCATCAACCGGAATGACTAAAAATCAGGAGAGACGCAGCAAGGCTAAGTGGGTCGCACCCAATTAGGTATGTTATCACCTTTCTAGATAATCCGGGATATATTATTAATTATGGATATAGTGGTGCATGGAAAAGAGCCCTCGATAAGGGTGGGAAATCTTGGGGTGATAACATATTCGGTTGTATCCGGGTTAGGGCCAGTCTTGTGTTGTAAGGGATCCAAGCAAGGTACTCGGTACATTTTTCTAGACGTGCACTGTGATAGGTGGTACCCCAGTGCCTAGTCATTGTACAGAATCCATTCTCCAATATATGTCTTCATGGTTTTGGTTGTAGAGCCTAGTATGTTGGAATTTAATAATGTAACAATTTTGGCATTTGAATAAGTATTTGTACTTAGACACTGTTATAATAATATCAGATGATTTTGATATAAAATGTTTTGGTAATTGTAAGGTAAAAATCCGTCATGTTTATGTGTGGCATGATCTTACGAGATACCTCTGTTTTTCAAAGGATTTTGACAATTCAAATTGAATGTGTTTTCTTACGTTGGTTTTCCAGACTGGCTCAGGTCAGACTGAGTATTACAGATTCAGGTTAGCATGCTATGGAGCTCAGGAGAGGAGCTGGATGATAGAGACGTATTTCACGTACTTGGTTATATTTCATTATGTATGTTAGACTATATAGTCAACACTAGTGAGGACAATTTATTATAACCATCCAATATTGAGTTGTTGATTTTTTGTACTTTGATAATGGTATGCATAAATAATAGTTATAGATTTTTTGTACAAAGACATGTTATTATCTATTATATATTGTTTCGTTGTGACTGTGAGATTCTGTGTTGTTGTTTCCTCTTTCAGTAACCACTTCTTTCACTTGGTTATTTGTATTTTCGTACCATTTGTGTTGGATAAGTGTGATGAAATGTCATCTCAAAGGGTACGGAATGACGGCTCGCTACATTTGATATCAATGCTGAAGGTTAAGCGAGAACCTTGGCTTTGATGGGGCAACTCACTAGAGATAGAGTCAGTAGTACCTTAAAATGAGTTTGTGTGTATTAATAGTTATGTGCGCATATTTGTAGTGAATATAAAACGTTTTCTATTGTGTTGATTGATCTATTGACTGGCTTATAGAATCTGGTAAATACGAGTAATTAATGTTATTAATAGTAGTCTCTAAATACTTGAATAGAGCAATTTGACATGGTATTGTTTTGGAATTCGGTAAATGAAATAATTTTACCTAGATTATTTTTATATATAAAAGGAATAATTTATTAGAAATTATTATTAGATATATATGGTGTGTTTGGTTGTTAGGAATGATAATATTAAACTATTATCATTATAGTTGCGGTGATTGAATAAATGTTGATATTTTGGTAATAGTTAGGAAATAATTTTGTATAACAAAATAGGATTTTGTAAATATGATTTTGTCAATATGATTTATAATTTTAAATGAAATGAAACTCCAGAAGTATTTTTAAATATGATTTGTTAAAAGGGTTAAAGGATGGGAATTTGAAAATTTAATTCCCGTTGGTTTTGAAATATTTTTCAAAGCCTTGGGAAATAATAGTGATATTACTTGGAGAATATTTTTAAATTGAAATATTTTTAAAATGGTTTTAAAGGAATAAAATCACCGAGCACTTCGGCCACTGAAAAAAATTTCAATGATGACTGCGACATCAACGACGTTCATTTTCGAGTTTGCAAGTGAGGAAATTCTATAATTGGAGTTTGTTTTGGAAAACTGGTTTTGGTTTTGAAATTAAAAGGAATGATTTGATATTCCAAGGGATTTTGGGTATATATGATTTCAAAAAATTATTTAAAATACTTAGAGCAAATTGTTTAAACTCTGAAAACTTGATTTTAAATGTTTTAGAGAATACGAGTAAGTTTGATAACTTATAAAATTTTGAAAGCGCCGGATAAAGAAATATTTTAAAGTGTTGAATATGGATGCAAGAAAAATGAAATTTGAAATTTAACTTGAAATAAGTTAAGCAAAGTGAATTTTGAAAATTTAGCCTAAGTAGGTTGACTGAAATAATTATTGAAAATGTTATCTATTGAGATTTGGAATAAAAAAATAAATGAACTAATTAAATCGCTTAGTTATTTGGATATCATTTGGAATATTGATTAATAAAATTAAATATTTAAAGCAGATAAATTGAGTAAAATGGAATCAAAATTGAATTTAAATAGAAAGGGATATAAACTTGAGTTGTGAAGTGGTATAAACATAATAACTTTTGTATAAATGTTTATAATTGACTTGAAAAAAATGATGGTGGAATTCTTAAGTGGGATTGGTATTTAAGGGATATATCAAGTAAATATGTGAATGTGAAGTGCAAATGTGAATGAAATGAATGTGAATAAGAGAAACTGGGGTATCTAAGGGTCAATTGAAATAAATATGTAAGTTGTACGTATATCATTATTCGCATAACAATTTGATGCAGATTCGAGAACAAAATTTTAAGATATTTTATATCGATCTGAGTAAGGATTTTTCACTCGATTTTCGATGGCGAACCCTGGATATGCATTTTGATTGATTTTTGAATTTTTTATCATAGTAAACGGCTATGCAAGGAGAATGATGATTTTTGATCAAGGAACCAGATTTGAGTCCGCACTAGAGAGTCATGTGAACGATACTAGTTCGAAAATGAAATTTGTACATTTTATTTTTCAAAATACTATTTTGAAAATGAATTACTAGTTTGGTACTAGTGGCATGGTCTTACGAGATACCTTTGTTTTTCAAAGGATTTTGATAACTTTAATAATTCAAATTGAGTGTGTTTTTTCACGCTAGTTTTCCAAACTTACTCGGGCATTATTTTATTATAATGATCGAGTCAGATCGAGTATTACAGATTCAGCTTAGGATGCTATGGAGCTCAGGAGACGAGATGGATGACAGAGACGTATTTCACGTACTTGGTTATATTCCAATGTGTACGTTAGACTATACAGTCAGCACTAGCGAGGACTAGTTATTATAACCATCCAGTATTGAGTTGTTGATTTATTGTACTCTGATAATGGTAGCATAAATAACAGTTATAGCTCTTTTTGTATAAAGACATGCTATTATCTATTATATATTGTTCCGCTGCAATTGTGAGATTATATGTTGTTGTTTCCTCTTTTTCCTATTCTTTCTCTTAGTTATTCATCTTTTCGTACCATTTCTGTTTGACAAGTGCGATGAAATGTCAACTCAAAGGCTACGGAATGGCGGGTCGCTACATTAAAGGGGTAGTTGGCTTTGATTCATAGAGGTACATGTGAGGCTCTTGGTACATTTTTCTAAAGATGTGTTGTGGCAGGAGGTATGCCAACAACCATGTTATTGCTGGAAATCCAATCTCCAAAAAGTGCTCCTATGGATTTAGTTATATACCTATTATTCTGGAATTTAATTAGCATAACAATTTTGACTATGATTAATATTTATTTTACTAAGACATTATGATAATATCGATGGATTTTGTAATAAAAATGATTTGGTTATTGTAAGGTAAAAAGTTGACTTGTTTACGTGCGGCGTGGTCTTACCAGATATCTTTATTTCTAAAAGCCTTTATAACATCAGGTAAACTATTTGATTTTGTTTCTCACATTAATTTTACCGGACTAATAAGGGCGTTGTTTTTCGTATAATGCTCGGGTAAGCAGTAGCATATTTTCCCAATTTAGTTGGACACTTTGGAGCTTTCAAGTGACGAGCTAGATCCTCCTACGCATGTTCATGTATTTTATCTTTTGTTATTTGTTTCTCGTCCATATTTATCAGTAACTGTAAGGACATGTTGTTATAATTATCTAAGGGCTGATGATAGGATAATTGGAATCTGAGTGATATATGTATATAAAAAATTTCATTTTGTAAATTTCATTGATATATTATAGATTACACGTCATGTGGTGAGATTCTGCTCCGTCTTTTCTTTTCTTTCATCCACTAATCTATATTTTCGGCATTTGGATGGTTGGTATTAGAACACCGTGGATGTATTAGTGTTGCATTCTAAAGATTGAAACGGTAGATTGTTACAGATTTTGCCTTTTGACGTACTGTTGTTTATGGAATTCGTATACGATTGCTCTCATTTGACTTATGTTGGTTTGTTTTAAATGTACATGATTCATATTGAAACATTTATCAAATTTGAATTAATTTCAAATGGAAATTTTTCTGTGTTTAAGGAATTTAATTGATTGAGCTTTGTATCCAGTCGAATGAACTACTACAAATTACAAGCCCGAGAGAAAAAAATTCAATCAATTTCTTTATTGCTTGTTAGTCGATCGGTGAAGTATTTCGATCGACTAGTCACCTGCTTATTCCAAAAAAAAGTATAGCCTGTTGGTAAGACTTGTGCATTTCAGCCATCCTACATGGGTTGAAGTTTCACATTGTCCTATTTTGTAAACGTATATCTTAATGGTAAAAAATTATATTTCCATTCGAAATAAATGTAAACAATTATATGAGTAAATACGTATTTTAGGAAGAAGGCTTTATTTAAAACTTTGTATTTAAATTATTAAAAGTATGTTTATTTTTATTTTAAAGAAGTATTTTACTATAGAAAATTAGGAAATGATTTCTTTAAATTATGATTAATTTGAAAAGGGATTTTGAATGTTTTTAAGTATATAAATAAGAAGTTGAATTAGTATTTTATTTAATAATTTAAAGGTATTATATAATAATTTAGCGAACGAAGTATTTTTTCTAATATTAGATTTATTACATTATTATTATTATTTCTTATTCTTTTCTCATTAACTTATTTGTTGTGAATGATTCGTCGTTGATATTGATTTGAGTTATATTTACTAGTATGAGCCCGTGCTTTACACATGGGTTGTATGTATTATTGCATACGTTGATATTTTGGTTGAGTGCAAACATGTAAACGGAAAGAAATGGTATTTTTGGAATTTCAAAAAGACACCGAGTAAATTAGTTCAACCACTTTTCTTTATTAGTAGTAGAGATGATGATACGGTGATGATATCTTTCTATTTGATTTATTGATATTTATTTTATGTAAAGAGAAATCTAAATAAACGATTTAGTGATATCGTTTGATATTGGACTTTTGATAACACTTTTTCGATTATTATATGGACTCGTTGTATAGAATAACGAAGGGCGAGTGTGATATATGAGCATTGAATAAACGGATTAGTAACACATGGTGGTATGGAATGTCGTTGTGATATTTATTCGGTTATTCTTTTATGTAAAGAGAAATCTAAACTCAACAAAACCCTTGTGCAATTCTTGATACTCTAATACCTAATGCAAAGGAACTTATAGGTCTAATCATAAACAATCAAATCTATCTTCAAATACAAATAAACACCAAAGTCAGTGGAAGCCCTAACTGGGTCGGCACAAGTGATGCAAAACAATCAATCGAACGATTTCTCAATCCAACGCAACCAACAATTGCAATAATAGAAAGAATAGTAAAAAATTAAAATAAATAAATAACACTATGCATTAACATCATGTTAGTGTACAAGCACTTTAGGGAGAATCTTTATTAATATTCAAAAGAGTTAGGTTTATTATTATTATTATTATTTTGAAAGAATGGTTTTGTTGAGAAAAGAGATGAAGAAATTTTATCGATAGAAACCCTAAAGTAATAGACAAAACCCAAGACCCAATCCATGCTTCCGTTCTAATATCAGCTTCCCTTTTATAGTTCAAGAGAATTAAAACCAAATTTTTCGAAAATCCAATTGGAAAATTTGGTTCAGATTCCTCCAAAAAATCATGCATCAGTTGATCAGTCAATTGACCATATGATCAATCAACCAATTTAATCAATTCAAAATCGCCATCAGCAAAACGGTCGATTATTCAGGGTAAATAATTGACCGATACCATCATTCAACAATCATTTGCCCCTGAATAGTTGACTAAAAGTGCCCAAATGCACTATTTCTTCTCGGCATGAATTACATGCTTTACCCCCTCAACCGGACAGATTATTCAAGGTCAAACAGTCGATTGATTTGCTATAGCTCTATTTTCGAAAAGTACCTTCTTCTTCGAACGACGATAATTCTTCGTTGTCGAGCATTCCTTTTCTGTGTGCAATATATGCATCAGTATAGCTTTTTTTTTCTTCATAGAATGCCACTACCAATGTTGTCAGAGAGAACGAGTGTGAAACGTCAACATAAAAAGATTTTTATTGCCATAGGATATAATCGGTAGCTATCGTGGGGAAAACAAAGATTTTTATACCACTTAAGAGCCATATGCAGAGCCGGCCCAGTGGGCAGCTGATGCAGGCCAGTTGGAAAATAGGTCGTTTTTCATAATTTACTCCACCTTAAGTCGCCAGCGACTTACCAAGCTCCAAGTTAAAGAGCCAGAACCAAAGGAAGGTCGCTCGCAAGTCAGCGGTTTAAGCATTAAGGCTTTCCAACAACATAGCGAGTTATGAGATATCGGGTTAAGCATTCCAATAGGTCACTCACGACCTAGTGAAGGAACCTTAGGTCGCTTACGACCTAACGGAGTGAAGAGTTATGCAAGAAAGAGTGGTCCAGCGACCTATGATAAGTCGCGACCTAGAGCCAACGAGCTACGACCTAAGTTAGGTCGTAGGAACGAGTTACGACTTATGTTAGGCCGCTCAATGTTATGCCGTATCCAATCTCCTTAAGTCGCTACATTCCTTAAGTCGCGAAGGACAAGGTCGTATGAAGATATGCCTGAAGCTCGAACCGTTAATTTTTAAGTCCCTGCTGCATTTTGCTCTAAACCGTTGCTTCCTTATGTCGCCAGCGACTTAGCAACTTAAGTCGTTTTCCATTAAGTCGCTTACTCCAGTTTGCAAGCTTCTGATGTTGAGTCGCGTAATGATGTTATGTCGTAAGCCATTGTATATACTGTGTTGAAGTTGTATTTTCTTTAAGTCGTATGTCGTTTGAACATATGTCAAGTCGTTTATCGCGTTGTATTGTTTAAGTCGTAGGTCGTTTGGGTCTGTTAAGTTGCGTGTCTTTCGGGTTAAGTCGCTCGTTGAAAGGTTGCTACCGACCTATGCTGGGTCGTGCATGTTGAGTCTTGTACATGTTGTAACCATATAAATAGGGGAGGTCATGTCACTTTGTAGGTAGTTGATTGTTGAATAAAATTCTTGTTTGTTAGCTTTGTGCTTTCATCTAAATTGGTAGTTGAGTGTAATCTCCTATCTCCACTTACGGTATTCGAGTGCGCTCGAATCAACGTTCGTTGAAGCCAATTCGCGGAATCAAGTGTGCTTGATCAACGCTCGAAGAATTGTAGATCACTCTTCACGGTATCGTGCGCGATCAACGTGTCAGAGATAGCTAGAATTCGGTATCTTTGGATCAACGAATTTGGGCATTTCAGTATCTTCCAATCCACCGATTGCTACTTTCACCGTTTCATTTAATTTTCAAATATTCCGCTGCGTTAGTTTGGTATCAGAGCCAGACTTAGCCAATCATAACTAAGCCGAGACTTGGAGCCGAGTTTGAAGTTTGAAATTGAAGTGTTTGAGCCGTGCTTTGTTTGAGTCGAGCCGACCTAAGCCTTAGGTCGTTGCATATTGTTCGAGCTAGTGGTAGCCGTGACTTGTTTTTCAAGTTTGAGTTGAAGATTTGTGAAGTTTTGATGTGTTGGTGTTGATTCAATCATGCCGCCAAGGAGAGCTAATCGACATCAAAATGTTGAAGCGTTGTATAGAAGGAAGGAAGCCGAGCAGATGGAGCAACGCATTAATGAGATATTTGATGAAGGTATTGGGAAGTTAGAGAAATTGATGAATGACTTGAATCAAAGTCAAAGGAGAAGGTCGCCAGTCTCGAACCATGGAGGAAACAGAGTTTCGCCATCGGTTACGGAAGCGAGGAGGGTGTCGCCACAATCTTTTAGAGAAAGAAGAGAAACGTAAATTTCATCGAGAAGAGATCACCAAGAATATAGACATGAAGAGAGAAGAACTCCGCTTGAGTTTGAAGATGAGCCATATCAAGATGAAGAGAGACATAGTAGAAGAGACGTGTGTGATCGAAGGGATGTTGATGGTCGAGAACGATATAGACATACATTTGATTTTAATGAAGAGGGTGATAGAGCAAGCATTCATTATCGAGATCGAGACCAAATACGGAATGTATATCGGGATGTAGAAGATGATCGATGATGGGAGTCGGGTATGAAGATGAAAATTCCAGAGTTCAAGCGTGGAATGGTAGCTGAAGAATTTCTTGATTGGTTGTCTAATGTTGAAGAAATTTTTGACTTTAAAGAAGTTCCTGAGAATCGAAGAGTTAAGTTGGTTGCTACTCATTTGAGAGGTAGAGCTATGGCATGGTGGTAGCAGACTAAACTTACACGGGAGAGAATGGGGAAGTCAAAGATTGAATCATGGGAGAAGATGAAGAAGTTAATGAAAGCTACATTCTTACCTTACAATTATCAATCACTCATGTATCAGAGGTTGCAGAATCTGAGGCAATGGACGAAGACTGTTAATGATTATGCTAATGAATTTTATCAACTGATTGCAGGAATGACATTATGGAGACAGAGGAACAATTGACTGCTAGATTTATTGGGGGGTTGAGAATGCAGATACAGGGTACGGTGAATATGTTTGATCCTAGATCTATGGCTGAAGTGCACCAAAAAGCGTTGGCTTGGGAGAAGCAGGGAAGACGTGGAGGTGGTGTGTTTACAAGTTCCAATATTCAAAATAAAGGTGCTAGTGGGAATTCCAATGTTTCGAAAGCTGTCAGTAAACCAGTTGTGAATGAAATTGCGAAGGCAAAGGTTAACAACAGTTTCAAATGTTATAACTGACAGGAAGTGGGTCACAAGAGCAATGAATGTCCAAAACCAAAGAAGAGAACGATGATTACTGATGTTGAAGGTGAGGATGTTGGTGAAGGTGAATCTAGTCCAGTGGAGGAAGATGAACAGGATATTGCGTCAGGAGATGAAGGATGTAATCTAATGGTGAGGAGGTCTTGTTTAATACCGAAGCAGGAAGAAGAAGCTAGTTGGTTGAGGAGTAACATCTTTCATTCAACGTGCACTATTCTGGGGAAGGTTTGTAAATTTGTGATTGACGCAGGAAGTTGTGACAATATTATTTCTACCGAAGCTGTGAGAAAGTTGAAACTGAAGACGGAGAAGCATCCAAATTCTTACAAGTTAGCGTGGTTGAGAAAAGGAGGAGAGGTGAAGGTGGACAGGCGAGTTCGAGTTCCATTTTCTATTGGGAAGAAGTATAAAGACGAGATTTGGTGTGATGTTGTGGGAATGGATGTTTGTCACTTGCTTTTGGGAAGACCATGGCAGTATGATCGAGCAGTGCAGCATGACGGTCAAACCAATAGCTACAGCTTTTTGTTTGAAGGTGTTAAGATAATTTTGGTTCCAAAGAAGAGACAACAAGGAGAGAGCAAATCAGAGGTGATTGAGGAGTTAAAGACTTTGTTAACTTTGAAGGAATTTATTGAAGAAGTAGAGGAGAGTCCAGAGGTGTTTTTGTTGATTGGACATGAAGTTACTGAATCTGTTGACGTTCCAGAGGAAGTAAAGCCGGTATTGGAAGAATTCAGAGATGTGTTTCCTGAAGAATTGCCAACGGATTTACCATCGTTGAGGGATATTCAACATCGGATTGATCTTGTGCCAGGAGCAGTATTACCACACAGACCACATTACAGGATGAGTCCTAAGGAGCATGAAGAAATGAGAAGGCAGGTGGAGGAATTGTTAGAACAGGGGCATGTTAAGGAGAGCTTGAGTCCTTGTGCAGTACCAGCTTTGTTGGTGCCAAAGAAGGATGGTTCATGGTGGATGTGTACGGACAGTCGAGCTTTGAACAAGATCACTGTGAGATACAGATTTCCCATGCCGAGGTTCGATGATTTAATTGATCAGTTGAGTAGGGCTTGTGTTTTCAAAGATTGACTTGAAGAGTGGATACCATCAGATTCGTATTAGACCGGGTGATGAATGGAAGACTACTTTTAAAACGAGGGAAGGTTAATACGAATGGCTGGTTATGCCATTTGGCTTATCAAATGCTCCGAGTACTTTTATGAGAGTGATGAACCAGATCTTCAGACCATTCATTGGGAAGTTCATGGTTGTTTACTTTGATGATATTTTGATCTATAGTGGGAGTATGAAAGAAAACATCCAGCATTTGCGAGAAGTACTGTTGATTCTATGACAAGAGCAGTTCTATGCAGCAGCAAAGAAGTGCGTGTTTATGACAGACAGTGTTTTGTTTTTGGGATATGTTCTGTCGAAGGAAGGCATTCAAGTGGATGAGAGTAAAGTGGAAGCCGTCAGGAGTCGGCCACAGCCCAAGACAATTACTGAAGTGAGGAGCATTCATGGGTTGGTATCGCATTCATGGGTTGGTATCTTTTTATCGAAGATTCATTCCACACTTTAGCAGTGTGATGTCACCAGTGGCCGATTGCATGAAAGGGAAGAAGTTTGCATGGACAGAGGAAGCAGGGGTTGCCTTTGAAAAGATCAAGTCACTATTGACGACAACACCAATTCTAGTTTTACCGGATTTTCAGTTGTTGTTTGAATTACATACTGATGCATCGAAGGTTAGGGTTGGTGGAGTTTTGAGTCAGAAAGGAAGACCAATTGCTTATTTCAGTGAGAAGTTGTCTGGAGCTAATTCGAGATATAGAACTTATGATGTTGAGTTTTAGGCGATTGTCCAAGCCGTAAAGCAATGGAGACATTATCTGTTTCAGAAGGAGTTTGTTCTCTACACGGATCATGAAGCTTTGAAGCATTTGCATGGGCAGGATAAAATTTCAGCTAGGCACGCTTCATGGGTCGCGTACCTACAACAGTTTACTTTTGTTGTGAAACACAAGTCAGGGGTGACGAATCGTGTAGCTGATGCTTTGAGCAGGAGGAATCATTTGTTGACAACAATGAAAGTTGAAGTGATAGGGTTTGAACTATTGCCAGAGTTGATTAAAGAAGATCCTTACTTTACGAACTTCGTTAAGAAAGTCAAGGATGGGAGTACTGATGAATTTGTGATGATAGATGGATTCTTATTCAAAGGGAATCAATTATGCGTACCAGATTGCAGCTTGAGAATGAAAATTTTGAAAGAGTTGCATGAAGAAGGGCATGTGGGTAGAGATCGAACATTGCAGTTGATTTCTCAGTCTTATTATTGGCCATCAATGAGAAGGGAAGTTGAAAGGTTTGTGCGTAGATGTCATGTTTGTCAGGTTTCGAAAGGGACAGCTACAAATGCGGGATTGTATATGCCATTACCTGTTCCTACAAAACCGTGGGCAGACATTAGCATGGATTTCGTGTTGGGTTTGCCGAGAACTCAAAGGGGGAATGACTCTATATATGTTGTGGTGGATCGTTTCTCGAAGATGGTACATTTTGTTGCCTGTAAGAAGACGGCGGATGCAGTTCATGTAGCACAGTTGTTCTTCAAAGAGATCTATCGTTTACATGGTTTACCAGAATCTATAGTTTCAGACAGGGATACTAGATTTCTGAGTCTTTTTTGGCTGAGTTTGTGGAAGATGGTGGGAACAAAGCTGAATTTTAGTAGCGCTTATCATCCGCAAACAGATGGGCAAACAGAGGTGGTGAATAGATCGTTGGGAAATTTATTACGGTTCCTTGTGAAAGATAATCTGAAGAGCTGGGATGTGAAGTTATGTCAAGCGGAGTTTGCTCATAATCATGCAGTTAACCGAAGTACAGGTTTTAGTCCATTTAGATTGTATATTCAAGCTTTCCAAAGGGGCCGTTGGATTTAATGATAGTGCCGCAACCGAAGGGGATAGTTAAACGAGCTGCTGATTTTTTTGATGGTTTGACAGAATGTCACAGAATCGTTCAAGAATGATTGGAAAAGTCGAATGAGAAGTATAAACGATCTGTGGACTTGAAGCGAAGAAGTGTTGAATTTAATGAAGGAGATTTAGTATATGCTGTACTAACAAAGGATCGTTTTCCAGTAGGAGCATATAATAAACTTAAAGCTCGAAAGATTGGTCCTGTAAAGATTGTGAAACGGATCAATGAAAACGCTTATTGGTTGGAACTGCCGGAGGATGTGTATACTTCTGACATGTTTAATATTAAACACCTTAAACCTTATTATGAAGATGAATAATCTAATGGGGAAGCACTTTTAAATTCGAGGACGAATTTTTCTCAACCAGGGGAGGATGATGCAGGCCAGTTGGAAACTAAGCCGTTTTCCATAATTCACTCCACCTTAAGTCGCCAGCGACTTACCAAGCTCCGAGTTAAAGAGCCACAACCAAAGGAAGGTCGCTCGCGAGTCAGCGGTTTAAGCATTAAGGCATTTCAACAACATAGCGAGTTATGGGATATCGGGCTAAGCATTCCAATAGGTCACTCACGACCTAGTGAAGGAACCTTAGGTCGCTTACGACCTAACGGAGTGAAGAGTTATGCAAGAAAGAGTGGTCCAACGACCTATGATAAGTCGCGACCTAGAGCCAACGAGCTACGACCTAAGTTAAGTCGCAGGAGCGAGTTACGACTTATGTTAGGCCGCTCAATGTTATGCCGCATCCAATCTCCTTAAGTCGCTACATTCCTGAAGTCGCGAAGGACTAGGTCGCATGAAGATATGCCGGAAGCTCGAACCGTTAATTTTTAAGTCACTGCTGCATTCTAATCTAAACCGTTGCTTCCTTATGTCGCCAGCGACTTAGCGACTTAAGTCGTATTCCATTAAGTCGCTCACTCCAGTTTGCAAGCTTCTGATGTTGAGTCACGTAATGATGTTATGTCGTAAGCCATTGTATATACTGTGTTGAAGTTGTATTTTCTTTAAGTCGTATGTCGTTTGAACATATGTCAAGTCGTTTATCGCGTTGTATTGTTTATGTCGTAGGTCGTTTGGGTCTGTTAAGTCGCGTGTCTTTGGGGCTAAGTCGCTCGTTGAAAGGTCGCTACCGACCTATGCTGGGTCGTGCATGTTGAGTCTTGTACATGTTGTAACCATATAAATAGGGGAGGTCATGTCACTTTGTAGGTAGTTGATTGTTGAATAAAATTCTTGTTTGTTAGCTTTGTGCTTTCATCTAAATTGGTAGTTGAGTGTAATCTCCTATCTCCACTTACGGTATTCGAGTGCGCTCGAATCAACGTTCGTTGAAGCCAATTCGTGGAATCAAGTGCGCTTGATCAACGCTCGAAGAATTGTAGATCTCTCTTCACGGTATCGTGCGCGGTCAACGTGTCAGAGATAGCTAGAATTTGGTATCTTTGGATCAACGAATTTGGGCATTTCAGTATCTTCCAATCCACCAATTGTTACTTTCACCGTTTCATTTAATTTTCGAATATTCCGCTGCGTCAGCAGCCCAGCAAGCCCACGGGCAGGGGCAACCCATTGGGCAAGGGCAACCGAAAAAAAGTCCAGCACAGCACTAAATTGAACATCAGTCCACTTAAGCAACAGAAGATTGAAAGAAACGCACACTCTCCCCAAATAAAAAATTAGGGCTTTCTAGTTTTTTTTTGGCCGTTGCATCTGGACCGTCTCCTCCAGTCGACATGGCTCCTCCTCCAGTCGACAGTATCCTCTACTGAAGCTAGCATCATACTCTGTCAGCAACCTAGTGCCTACGCCTCTCTAAACTAGTCCTTCTCCAAACCGAAAATCCAAGATTCAAGTAAATTTTTGTGCTTTTTTTATTATTCTAAATTTGCATGAGATTCAAATTGCTGACATTGTGGTCTCTATGTATGAAATAATGAAATTTATTTTGAATAGTGCCAAAATAGAAATTAACAGTAAAGTTTAGAAATTGAAATGTTTAATGTTAATGTTTTAATCCTAGTGAGATAGTATTTTGGAATTATAGCAAAATTTGGAGTGGTTCATGTTAACAAAATTTGGAATGTTTTATGCTTTAATTTGTGAAAAGGTATATGTTTTTGTTCTAATTAGTGAAATGTTATTTGAAAATTATTGAATAAAACTTTAGGTACGATTCTAATTTCGTTGTAAAAATATGTTGAGTTTTTTTAAATAATGATTATATGTGTAAAGCAATTCATTGCAAGGTAATTTTTTTAATATATATCATTAGATAACATGTCGAAACATGAAGATCATAAAAATCGAGTGAGGTTTGAAAGACAAAACTCCAGAGCTTATAATAGAAGAGCGAAGCAACGTCAAGATGCGATATCTACATAGTTGGTGAGTTCAATTTATAAGTTATTTAATGCGAGAGCACAACAACCACTTGATTCAAGTCAAGCCGGTGAAATTAGTGAAGCAATTGATGAAAATATTGGTAATTTCATTGAAGAGCATGCAAATGAAAACATTAATATGGACGAGGAAGATGAAGTACATGTCAATGAAGTACTTGACAATGAAGAAAAGGAAGAGCCCGTGAATGAAGAGATACATGAAAGTGAACTTGATTCTAACAAAAACGTGGATGTAGATTATGTTCCGGGGTTATGGGGAACTATAAATGACACTAAAAAGAATACTTATAGTACAAAAAGGCCCTATCAAAATCGTAATAAAAAACGATAAGTTTTTAAGTGTCATGAAGTGTGGAAAAATAGAAGTTTTTCGTCTAAGCATCACATCCGTCATCTTTCAAATGGAGAAGAACATGAAATGAAGCGGCTTATATATTCAAATGCATTAAATGAAATATTTTGTTTTTGTTGTAAATTATTAAAAAATAGAATGATGTCAAGTAAGTTGTCCGATAATGGAATTGATGACTGGCATAATGTTTCCGAAAAACTTAGAGAGCATGAAACTAATCCAGAATATTGTGAAAATGTCGTGAAGTGGGTTGATTTGCAAAAGAGGCTACAACTAAAAGCAACGGTAGACAAAAAAACAGAAGTTTAAATTAACAAAGAAAAAGAAAAGGTCTGTTGGAAGATGATTTTAATTCGAATAATTGAGGTTGTGAAAACGCTTGCTCGAAATAGCTTGGCCTTTTTTGGAAAGAATGAGAAGATTTATGAATAGAATAATGAACTTTTTGCCAACTTATTGAGTTTCTAGCGGAGTTTGATCCACTTATGCAAGACCATCTTCGACGTGTAGTAAATAAAGAAATTCAACACCATTACCTTAGTCATAAGATCCAAAATGAGATAATAACTTTATTATCAAATGAGATCAAAGATAATATGAGGATAATGGAGGTTTTCAATATGCATGGGTTGCTTATTGAATTTTGCTAATTATACCGGTCACGGTTGATTCCGAGGAGAGAAGTTTTTCTAAATTAAAGTTAATTAAAAGTTATCTTCGAGCAAGCATGTCTCGAAAGAGATTGAATGAAGTGGCAATGATCTCAATTGAAAGTTTGTTTTTAGGAAAACTTGATTATGACACTTTAATTGAAGATTTTGCTTCAAAAAATGCAAGAATAATTATCTTGCTTGGAACTTTTTGAAAAGTTGTAGCACGTTGTATGATAAACCAGTATTTGATATTTTCTTGAATCAACTATTGTCGTTCAAATGATTTTGTGTGTGATAATTTTTTTTGTTTAACATTATGTCAACTTGCAGAAGAATTAATAGTTACTTTTGTTTGTATTAGAGGGAATCCAAAATTGATTGTGGCTCGGGTAGTCAAGTGGTTGGGCCGCCGCTGGCCATTATCATGGTTTATTCAAGTGGTCTATTCAAGCTGCCTGAAAAAATAAATTAAAGAACTGTTGCATAACTATTGTTTAACTAATGCACTAGCTTGAAAAAGGCAAACAAATTCTTTATAAGAGTAATTTCTAAGTTCGTGGTCTGATGAGATCAACAAAAGATCTGTTTTAGGATACATTAGCAATGTTTAATTCAAGCTGTAAGTACTCATTCCTGTCAAAAGAGCACTCTTTCATATACTATTATAGTATTATGCCAAACAGAAGAAAATTTTGGTCCTTTCATGATTGATGATATATAGTCATAGACGAACGAACATATGTTGGAACCGACTATTCGTGTGACAGACAAAAAAAAATGGGTGTCATTATGCATGCAGTTGCACACTTATATATAGCAGCAAAACTTCAAACTATAAAAAATAAAATAAAATTTTCCTTCGCTATGATGAAGAAGGAATCTGTGAATTATTTGGTGGTTCTATAAGCAAATCTACTACTTAGCTGCAAGGATTTATTGTTTTCATATACAATTATCTGCAGATTAAACTACTGGCCTATGAGTGAACTGTTAATGCACAGGCAAGTCATGTTATAAACTATAGCTGGTTTTATGTTTTCGTTACTAGTTTGTTTCTCTCCAAAGCCTGTATGCATATTTTTATTTTCGTCACATTCTATCACCATGAATAGTAACAACATATCATGAATCGGTAACTTTACTGCACATTCTAAAAAAATCATAAACTATAGATTGCCAGATATCGTTTAGACTAAATATTTTTGAAAGCTTCCATATTTAGTTCAGTTATACTTATTTTATATAAAGGTGTAGGAATGCTTGATGTGATTCGACTATTGAGTCAAGGGTATGTGCGATTCAAAAATATTAACTAGTGTCAGATGTAAACTAGCTGTATGAATTTCACTTTGTTATGTTAGAAATAAGTAATATAAAAGCTGAATGAAAATATAGAACGGCAATAAAGGTCGCCACCACCACCGATAGAATTTAATGGTTAATCATTTGGACACAAACTGATGGCATAAAATTTGACGTGTGTGTTTTGCATGTACGAATGTATATACAAGTATAATGCATGAAGAAATAATTAAATAAATAGTACTTCGCCAGTTATGGTCGACCTAAGTGAATAGCTCTTAAACCCAGTGGTTCACAATTTAGTTTAAACATGGTCTTAAATCAATTTACTTGGGGTGCATTTACGACGGAAAACGGAACATTTGAGCAGAGCATCTTAGCGGCTATTTGGATGAACGATGATGCATCTGGGCTAGAGAAATGGGGTATTTAAGCGGTTATCTAAATTATGATTTTTTATTTAATTAATTTATAATTATTTAATAATTATTTTTAATTGTGTGATATGAATTTATAATTGCAAATAACACGAAATAAATTACGGAATTTAATTAAAGCAAACAAATACATTTTTAAATTTAATTAAATAAGTAATAAAATTTTAAATCGTTCGGATTCAACTCAAACCAAATCCATAATGTACAGCACTTTAATACGATTCTAACACAAAAACCGCATCTCAAACGAACCTCAAGTGCATAAGTTATTAAATTTTAAAATATTTAAAAAATTAAATTTATTTATTAGCATTATTAATTAACATCATCAAAATTGTCAAATGGGTATGTGTCTATAACGCCCCACCTCTATACCCACGCTAGCCAAGCACACTACGGTGTGATGCCGTCAATTAGCGCGGAGAATAAGGCTGTTGAGGAGCGACCATCCGCGTAATTGCCTTGTGCGAGCACCGATATGTCAGATAGTACAACATGCATTTGGTTGAAGGAGGAAATGCGACATACCGATACAAACTTAAAGCTACTACATAGTGGCTATATATATATTCCTCGGAAACAAATATAGAAGTAAATATAACACAAATCAGTCACAAACATCCATATCACAAAGGCGGAAATAGGTATGAATATATAAAACACATGAAAGTGTACATCAGAGTAGTGGTCAAACAAGATCCACAATGTCACAAAATAATAGCTACAAGTGCTAGACAAAAGAATATGGAGACATCAATGAGTCCATATCTCAAATGTATACAACAAAAACTACTAATCTAAGTAGTTAGCCAAAAATCAAGGTGATGATCCCAGATGTGAAGTCAAGCAGAAGCACCTGTAACATCTCGGTCCGACCCGAGTATTTTTTAAAAAGAAAATAATAAACGGATCAGTATAGCTATAAATATTAGATAAAATGATATAGAATGAGAGATATGACATAAATATATAATAACCATAAAGCTATACTGTGATAAGTATGCAAATGAAAAGTCAACTAGGGATTAATCAATATCACGAGAAACTTCTCAAAGATCAAAAGGAATGTCATACTCCTTATTTACCAAATCACCAAACTAAAAATATTAATAATAAAATCAATGTTAATCACAAAAGTTAACGACACACAAATTCACTGTTAACTCCTTTTTTCCATGACTTAACGACCTAACAGTTTAAAGAACCCAGTGACCTAAGGGAGCAGGACTCAACGACCTACAGAAAATGACGACCTAAAGCATTAAGCGACCTAGCAACCTAAAGCATTAAGCGACCTACCGACCTAGAGCATTAAGCAGCCTAGCGATCTAAAGAATAAAGCGAGTCAGCGTGCTAATGAGTTAGCGACTTAACAAGTTGCGACCTAGTACCTTCTACTAGCAAACATGACCTCTTCCATTAGGTCGCCCCCGACCTAAGCTACATCCCTCATCCTCCATTAGGTCGCGCACGACCTAAGAAGACCAAGGCAACCCTCTTTATGCCGTAGTGCCTTAGGTCGCCACTCCCTCTCCTGCTACTACCTAGGTCGCCCACGACCTAGAACATGGCCAATCTAACCACCTAGGTTGCTCACGACCTACGACCTACCCTAGTCGCTCACGACCTATGCCCTATCCTGAAATTTCTTATAAATACGATGCCTACACCACCGAAGAGGGGACTTTTGGCTCATTTCTGGAATGCCTATACTCCGCTGATTTATCGACTCATTCGACACTTCAAACACGAAAGACACTTCAACGAACTTCAAGAAGAGATCTAATACATTCAACATGAAATTGAAGAATTCTCCTACATCGGAGTTTTAGTTATTTGTCTAAGTGGTGTTGTAATCGAAGATTGTTGTATAAGTTGTAATCAAATCAGCAATAAAGGAGTTTAAAGAGGACGTAGGCTTAACTTGAAGCCGAACCACCATAAAACTGTTGTCTCTTTACTGTTTTTTCTGTGACTTTTCTACTTACTTCTAATTCCCGTATTAACGGGTGGTGCTTTCACTTTATTTCTATTCACACCGGGGTGTTAGCGTTCAATTTTTGCATTAACATTTTTGGTGCTTTCACTGAGAACATTGAACTCAGGGTGTTTTCATCATTGATTCGCAAAAGTTTGTTGAAAGAATCTCTCTCAAAACCAGAAGTCTATCAGAGATCATGGCTCCTGGAAGAAAGCGCAGATCTGCTAGACCCGGTGATGTCCATGAAAATACTGCCACTTCTCCTTCATCAAGTCAAGCAGCTCCAAGTGCTGGAATTACACGGACAGAGTTGGATGCTGTAGTGTATGGGCTATATCAGCAGATGGAAGCCCGGAACGCTTTAATGCTTGATAGGTTGAATGCTTTGGTCGGAGCTAACCGTCAACCAGTGAATAATGAGGAAAACCTTGCTGATGATGTTCATAATCCTGAAGAGAGGAATATTCCTCAAAAGGGAGCTAGCCCCGCTGTTTAACCCCTATTTCTGAAGCGACCTAAAACTTACGCGACTCAACGACCTAAGACTTACGCGACTCAATGACCAAAAGGGTACTAACGACCTAACTAGAGCAGCGACCTAAGATCACAAAGCACTAAGCGACCTAAGGTCTTTAGCGACCTAGTGCTTCGGTTCTTTAGCGACCTATGAAGTGCACCGACCTAACGACCTATAGAAAGTTCCAACCTACCAGCTCAATTAGTAAGCGACCTATCATACTCAATGGTCTAGTTCGCGACCTAAAAGCTCATAACAGGCTATGACCTAATGAGACAAACAAGCGAACGACCTAGCTATGGAAAGGTTCTAGCGACCTAACTGTCTGCCGACCTATGTGGAAAAATGACCTAACGACTTAAGGAGTTAGCGACCTAACGACTTAAGGAGTCAGCGATCTAACGACCTCAAGCATATGCGACCTAAGCAATGCCACAGCCTACCGACCTAAGAGCGAAGCGGTCTTAGCGACCTAAATCTCAGTTGACTCACGACCTATGATAGGTCGCACGCGACCTATTAATTTGCTCAGAAGAGAACCAAATGCAATCAAGATAAGTCAGATCCCATTTCTTAGGTCGCTGCCGACCTAATAACTTATTCAGGGAAAGTTCCAATATAGCTGGTACGGGTGATCCCCTATGTCGTCACCGACCTACGACCTACGACCTACCTTAGGTCGTATGCGACCTAGCACTTGGTGATAAAATTCTGCCTAGAGTATTCCCTATAAATACAGCCCTAAATCCAACTAGCAAAGGACTTTGGGTCGATCACCTCAAGCGCCGATACTCTGCTGAATTCTCGACTCATTCAACACTTCAAGTACTCCAAACACCAAGGACTCTACTACGGTCTCCAAGAGAAAATCTACATCATTCAACATGAATTCGGAAGATTATTCTCCATCAAAATTTGATCTACTAGTCTAAGGTGTGTTGTAATTGAAGATTGTTGTAAAGTTGTAACCAAATTCTGTAATAAAGAGAGTTAAAGTGGACGTAGGCTTACCCTAAGCCGAACCACTATAAATACTGTTGTCTTTTCTGCTTTTTCTGTTATTTCTCTACTTGTCTGTATTTCCCGCGTACACGGGTGGTGCTTTCACTCAACTTCAATTTACACCGGGGTGTTAGCGTCTGATTTTTACGTTAACATTTTTGGTGCTTTCACTGAGAACCCAACTCAGGAAACTTCCACTATTGCTCCGCGAAGGATTGTTGAAAGGATTTCTTTTAAAACCAGAAGTTTATTGGAAATAATGGCTCCTGGGAGAAAACGAAGTTCTGTAAGGCCCGACAATGTTCAAGAGAATACCGCTACCTCTCCTCCTTCAAGTCAAGCAGCTCCAACTGTTGGAGTTACACGAGCAGAATTGGACGCCGTAGTTATGTGATTGAATCAGCAATTAAATGCTCAGAATGCGCAATTGGAGGCCCAGAATGCCCAGAATACCCTGATCTTCAGTAAACTGAATGATCTACTTGGGGCAAACCGTCAATCGGGTAATAATGATGGGAACCCTAATGCGGGAGTTCAGGATGTTGAAGGAAACATTTCTCAAAGAGCCGCATACCCTGTAGAAAGTACTCCTCTTCAAGCTGGAGGATCAAGGCCACAGCCGACTCTCCGTGAACGATTGTCAAGGCAGAATTCAGAAAGAGTGGCTGATGTGTGCCCTCCAGAGCCTCTAAATGACGAAGAGTATTTTTCGGGTATGGTTCGTCAAATCATGAAAGAAAGTATGCGAAGAGATGAAGACGAGAAAGAGTGGGGTTTTGCTCCAAGAAAAACTCCATTTACTGAAAAGATCTTGAAGGCGGAGTTCCCAAGGAAATTCGTTCCTCCTACTATTCCGGCTTACAAGGGGACGAGTGATCCTAACGAGTTTCTGTATAAGTACGACTGGCATATGACTGGTGCCAGGGCGTCTGATGAAATTAAATGCCGATACTTCTCGGTTTATCTAGAAGGTGTAGCTCTATTATGGTTTACAAAGCTGCCGGTAAGGTCCATCGATCAATTCTCCGATTTGAACAGGAAGTTCAAGGAGCAATTTCAATTGTATGCTTCTAAAGCAAAGGATATAATGTCGCTATCAAGTCTAGAGCAAAATCCAGGAGAATCCATCAGATCATTTTTGAATCGCTTTAACATAGCATTGGCTGAGGTGGATAATGCTGAGCCATGCATGGTCTTGACATACTTGATGAGGGCAATTGATAAGTCAAGTGAATTTGGAAAATGGTTGAAAATGAAAGAACCAAACTCACTTGACAAATTCTACAAGAAAGCAGATGAATCCATGCGCTTGGAGAGCCTCCAAACACCGGCTAAGGTGGTATCAGCGGAAGCCGGGTACAAAGGCACTGCTTCGAATATGAAAGAACCTAACACTCAGAAAAGGGGAAACGATGGTGGGAAGAAACAGGGAGACTCTAAGAGAGGCCGTTCTTTCAATTTCACACCCTTGACTGATACCCCTGAAAACATCTTCTTCGCGACCAAAGATGATATCAATTATCCGGCACCACCTAAAATGAGAGTTGCGATTAAGATGGAAAAAAGTTGAAGGTTCTGTCGGTTCCACAACCAGCTCGACCATGACACCAACGAATGCCGTTAGTTGAAAGAGGTAATTGAACAACTCTTGAAGGAAAACAAACTCCAGCAGTATGTGAAAAGAAACAGAAATGCCCCAACTTCCTCAACTCAAGGACAACAAGTTCCCGCTCACCGTCCTGCGTCAAGTGAGAAGGCCATAGAGCAGGAATCAGAAAGACCTGTTATCAATATAATAACTGGAGGACCTCACCCAGCAGGAAGAAGCTGGGGAGAGATGGAAAGGTATGCCCGGGCCTTGAGGCATGTACCAGCTGAAGAGAATGTTTTTGTCTTAGAGAATGATGCGCCTTTAAAGCAACAAAAGACTTCCACAGATGATATCGTGTTCAGTGCCAGGGATTCTTTGGGTATTGAGGCTCCGACCATAGATCCTTTGGTCATATCCGCTGGTATTGGGCCGACAACTGTGAGAAGAGTTCTAGTTGATTGTGGAGCTTCATGCAACATCTTCTTCAAGAAGACCTTCGATCAAATGAAAATCATGATGGCTGACGTTCAAGCTTCATTACTTTAGATCGCTGGGTTCGCTGGAGAACCCAAACAGCCGATTGGGACCATTGATTTGTTTGTATAACTTGGAAAGGGACCAAGGAAGGTGGCTCGAAAGCAAACGTTTATAATTGTTGAAGAATTCTCTGCCTACAATGCCTTTTTGGGCCGACCAACTCTTGCTGCGTTCAAAGCTGTTCTTGCTCCATGGTGTCTGACTCTAAAATTCTCCACAGATAGTGGAGTTGGTGTGATTAAGGGAGACCAAGATGCGGTGCGAGAATGTTACTTTGCAGAGTTAAGAGAATCAAGGAAAAGAGAAATGGGAAAAGGTACGGCGGCTCCAGTCCGCACCAAGGAACCGACCTTGTAGCAATTACAGGGTGGACCCTGCACTGGCGAATGTAGTGGCGCACGAAGAGAAATGGATCCAAGGAAAGTCAGTGCAGGGGAGAATAGGGTAGTACCTGTAGAGGTAACAGTGCCGGTGCCCGTTGATCCAAAGGACCCAGACAAAGTGCTTAATGTGGGTTCACAACTCAGTACAACAATTCAGAATGTTCTGATTTCATTTTTGAAGGATAATTTGGATGTATTTGCTTGGACTCATGTTGACATGTGCGGAATATCCCCAGAGATTGCAGTACATACTCTGAACATTGATCCAAAGTTTACACCTGTAAAACAGAAGAGAAGGACTCAGGGTCCTGAAAGAACGGCAGCGTTAAAAGAAGAAGTGGATCGGCTCATGGAGAATGGGTTCATTAGAGAATCTACTTATCCAAATTGGGTCTCAAATCCAGTGCTGGTTAAGAAAGCTAACGGAAAGTGGAGAGTGTGCATTGATTTTTCAGATCTGAACAAAGCCTGCCCCAAGACGGTTTCCCGCTGCCCAGGATCGATCAGTTGGTGGATGGGACGGTAGGGCATGAATTGTTATCTTTTATGGATGCATACTCCGGATATAACCAGATTATGATGCATGAGCCGGATCAAGACGATACAAGCTTCATCACAGATGTTGGACTCTACTGCTACAAGGTCATGCCTTTCGGACTCAAGAATGCACGGGCAACTTACCAGAGGCTTGTTAACGCCATATTTAAACCACAGATTGGCAAGACAATGAAAGTTTATGTTGATGATATGCTAGTAAAGTCTAAGAAAGCAGTGGACCACATGGATCACTTGGCAGAGATGTTTGTAGTACTCCGAAAGTATAAAATGAAGCTTAATCCCCCGAAATGTTCATTTGGAGTGGAGTCCGAAAAGTTTTTGGGTTTCATTGTGAGTGCTAGGAGCATTGAAGTCAATCCAGCTCAAATCACTACCCTGAGAGAGGTCAAGGCTCCTAGAACGAAGAAGGAATTGCAAAGTCTCAATGGAAAGGTTGCTGCTCTGAGTCGGTTCATTTCTAAAGCCACTGACAAATGCATTCCATTCTTTGATGCTCTGAAGAAAGGAAAGAAAAACATTGAGTGGACTCCTGAATTTCAGAAAGCATTTGATGAGTTGATTTGTCATATGGAAGTGCCTCCGATACTTTCAAAGCCTGATAGTGGTGAAGATCTCTTTATATATTTGGCAATTTCGTCTCATGCTCTCAGTGCTATGTTGGTACGGGAAGACGCAAGGATTCAACGCCTAGTCTATTATATCAGCAAAAGATTCGCTGGGGCAGAGATGAACTATTCAAGGTTGGAGAAGCTCGCCTATTGTTTGTTGATTGCATCAAGAAAATTGAGGCCATATTTCCAAGCTCATCCCATCAAAGTCCTCACTGATCAGCCTCTAAAGCAAGTCCTATTCCATCCTGAGACTTTGGGCCGTCTTTTGAAATTAAATATCGAACTCAGCCAGTATGATATCACTTATCATCCCCGGAAAGCAATCAATGGACAAGCTTTGGCAGATTTCATTGCGGAATGCACGGATAAGGGTGATAGTGAGGAGGAAGCTACTAATAGCGTCCCAATCCAATGGAAATTATACGTCGATGGCGCAAGGAATGATTACTGTTCCGGAGCAGGGGTTGTCCTTGAAACCCCAGAGGGGCGATCGCTATGTTATGCGCTGAGGCTAGAATTCCCTTCGACAAACAATGAAGCTGAATATGAAGCTCTCATCGCTGTTTTAAAGATCGCTAAAGAACTAAACATCAAGGCATTACATATCTACAGTGATTCTCAACTTATTGTTTGTCAAGTCAAGAAGGAATTTCAAGCTAAAGTAGGGAATTTACCAGCCTATTTATCAAAAGCCTGGGAGCTCCTTCAAGATTTTGACCGTTATTCAATAAACCATATCCCCCGAGAAGAAAATATGAAGGCAGATTCTCTTGGAAAGTATTCAAGTACTGGTGAAGCTCAACTATTGGGGTTAGTTCCCGTCGAAGTCTTGTCAGCTCCAAGCACAGACGAAATGGATGTTGATTGGATTATGAATGTATCCCAAGAGAAAGAATCATGGATGACTCCGATACTTGAATATCTACTCAATGGTTCTCTGCTAGAAAATTCAAAAGAACGACAAAAGCTGATGAGGAAAGCCTCCAGATATATAGTTCAAGATGGTCGCTTGTACAGACGAGGATTTTCAATGCCATTACTCAGATGTGTAACAAAGGAAGAAGCTAAGACAATTCTAACTGAAGTACATGGAGGTGAATGTGGGGATCATACAGGTGGTCAAACTTTAGCAAAGAAAATACTCCGTTATGGATACTGTTGGCCAGAGATTAATCGAGATGCTGCTGACGATTCCCGAAAGTGTGATAAATGCCAAAGATTCGCTAAAATTCCTAGAGAACCTTCCGCTGAGCTAACACAAATGGTCAGTCCATGGCCGTTTTCCATCTGGGGAATAGATCTCATTGGGCCTTTACCTTCTGCCAGATCAGGGATTAAATATGCTATCGTTGCTGTTGATTATTTTACTAAATGGGCCGAGGCCGAACCATTGGCCACTGTTACCTCTAAGAAAATGATAAGTTTTGTGACAATATCATTTGCAGGTATGGTGTGCCTCAGAAGATAATCACAGACAATGGTACTCAGTTTGAAAGTGAGGAGTTCCAAGATTTTTGCAAACGATTAAAGATCCGAAAAAGCTTCTCAGCAGTGGCTCATCCGCAGGCAAACGGACAAGTGGAAGCAGTAAACAAAATCATCAAATCAACCATCAAGAAGCAACTGGAAAAAGCAAAAGGTGGTTGGTTCGATAAGTTACCGCTTGCACTATGGGCATACAGGACCACTCACAAAACTGCGACTGGGCATACTCCATTTTCATTGGCATACGGATCAGAAGCAATGATTCCAGTGGAAACTGAAGTCCCCTCACACAGAAGGATCCATTTTGATCAAAGTGAGAATGAAAAATTGCAACTGGAAGCACTTGACCTTCTTGATGAAAGAAGAGAAGAGGCAAGGCTTAGAATTGCAGCTCACCAGCAAAGAATAGCCAGACACTTCAATTCCAAAGTTCGTCAGCGCAGCTTTGAAGTTGGAGACTTAGTCCTGAAGAGAATTGTGACAGCCATAGGTGTGTTTGGGCCAAACTGGGAAGGACCATATGTTATTGGCGCAAAGCTTCTTGATGGCACATTCAAACTCACGACTGTCGAAGGAGAACCAATCCCAAGAGCTTGGAACAGCAATCATTTGCGTCCCTATTTTACTTGAAAGCTTTGTTGAAATATTGTAAAAGAATTGCAAATATATGATTCTTGTATTGAAAGCAATTGTAATGCAAGTGAATAATGAAAAGCTATAAAGTGGATGTAGGCCCAGTTTTTGGCCGAACCACTATAAATCTTGTGTTCTCTACTATTATAAACTGCTTTGTTTTATTTCGACATATAAAATACATTAATTATGTCATTAAAATGTCGATTTAATAATGCAGGTCATAAAAGCAAAGCTTACCCATCGCAAGACCAAGCAATCCCCGACATCACTCAGCAAACAAACACTAAGCCATTCAAAATTTCCACACTCAAATCCTACAACAGAAGTGCTTCGAACAAAAGTTAGCAATGTGGATGGAAGTGGACCATTTCTAACTAACTGCAAATGTTTGAACAAATAAACAACCAGTTAAATAGCCTGTGTCTACCACCACCAACTCGCTTAACTATGAAGTATATTTCTTTGGATAAGGGAAATTATTGGCAACAAGAAAGTGATGACACTTGCACAAGATAACGGGGATCGCCAACATGAATAGATGGCAAAGAGACATGGGCGAGCAAGCATCAATCAACAAAAGACCTCTTCGGAGGCACAAACCCTCTTCGGAGGCACAACTCTTCGGAGGATAAAGACCTTGAGCGGGCCTAGACAGAAAAAGAGAGATCTTTCTCGATACAAAGTTGCATAATGATCGATCGATACACTCCCGTGAATCCGTCCAACCGAGAGAAAGAAACTCCAAACTTCCAGGCAAAAGCCCTACTCAGAGGCACACGTTTCACCGAGATTGAAATAAAACTTCCAGGTGTTGAAACATGAAAAGCCCTCTCCGGAGGCCCATTTCACCACAGTTGAAATGCTAAAAGACCTCGAGCGGGCCAAACAGAAAAAGAGAGAACTTTCTCGATACAAAGTTGCGGAATGATCGGTCGATACACTCCCGTGAATCCGTCCAACCGAGAGAAAGAAACTCCAAACTTCTAGGCAGTAACCCTACTCAGAGGCACACATTTCATCATGATCGGTCGATACACTCCCGTGAAATGAAATGTGAAAAGCCCTCTTCGGAGGCCTGCTTCCCAGCGAACAGGGAAAAATAAAAGCCTCTTCCAAGGGGCAGAAACCAAAAAGACCTCTTTCCAGAGGCACGACAAAACAAAAAGACCTCTTTCCAGAGGCAGAAACAAAAAGACCTCTTCCCAGAGGCAGAAATGAAAAGACCTCCTCCCGGAGGCACAATCGAACAGAAAGACCTCTTCGGAGGCACACGTTTCACCGAGATTGACATAAAACTTCCAGGTGTTAAAACGTGAAAAAGCCCTCCTCGGAGGCACAACTCGTCGGAGGCACACGTTTCACCGAGGTTGAAATAAAACTTCCAGGTGTTGAAACGTGAAAAAGCCCTCCTCGGAGGCACAACTCTTCGGAGGCACACGTTTCACCGAGATTGAAATAAAACTTCCAAGTGTTGAAACGTGGAAAAGTCCCTCCTCAGAGGTGCAACTCTTCAAAGAAGCAAAAATCAGAAAGCCCTTTACTGTGGCGTAAAAAAAAAAAAGAGAAGCCCTCTTCAAAGGCACACTTTAACTCTCAAAGGAAGAATGATTCACCTATTCTGGAAAATACTCTTCCTTCAAAAGAAGTTAAAGTACCCCTCAGAGGCCCGTTTTACCACATAGAAGAATTCACTTGGTAAAATGTGTATATGCACAAAAGAAAAAGTGATATCTTCGAAGGATGAAGCGCAAAAACTTATATGGAGGGAGTTGTACTCTATTTTTAACGAAATAATATTCCTCCAAGTATGTAATTATTATTCTCTAGAAAATAGAAGTACAAGTCCCCTCAAAGTATAAAATATTGCAACAAGCTTATGGTATAGGGGCAACATGGTATAGCTACATACAACATGGTATAACTATATTGGTAAAATTACGCTCGAACAACATACCACAAGATCGTTGCAATATCATGTAAAGAAACTTGTACGACAATGAATAATAAATGCTTTCTCAGATACAGACAGAAGTTTGTACAAAGAAAAAGAATCATTTTATTCAACACTGTTAAAATTTTGTACAGGTACAGGTTTCAAAGTAAAAAGAAAAAGAAAAGCGGAGGCCGGTACCCGCACAATCTCCGGCCAGTACATGCAAAAAGCAAAAAAGCGATATAAAAAGCATAGGGCCAAAGCCATCATTTCTTCTTCCTTCCGCCTTTTGAGCCTGCGCCTGGCCGAATGGTTAACTTCTTAGGCCGGCTTGTAAGAGTAGGAGAGGTAGGGGAAAGGGATACAATAGGTTCTTCTCCCGCTTGTGTCTCGTTAGCAGAAGCCTCCTTCTTTTTCTTGGAGACTCCACGCTTCCCTATCTTCCTCGAAGAAGACCCACTACCTGGAGAGAAAAGTATAGTTAATGGTTCATCATCGGAACCAGTTGCTTCTGGAGTTTTCTCACTCCCTTCAGTTTCTTCTTCCATGTGTTCTTGTGAAGAAATGGGATCGTCCAAGTCTTGGAGAGCTTCTATTTTCTCCTCTTGTGATCCTGGTTGCGAGGCAGAAGGAGGAGTGACCTAAAGAGATGGAGGAGGAACAATCGGAGGAGGGGAAGTTTGAACAATGCTCGATGCTTTCTCTACAGAAGGAAAAAAGTTAAAGTCAGTAAAGAGAGGAGATAAAGGCTCGCTGAGGTTCAGGAAATAGTCAAGAAGCTCATCAAGCTCGTAAGAAACAGATGAGCAGTCTACTTGGGCACGATTAACAGTAGAGTTACTGGAGAAGTCGGTTTCCTGATATCAACCTCATAAGCCTGTGCCTCGGCACTCTCGTCGCCTTCATCTCCACCCTGTATGCTTGTGATCTCGGTGGTAACTTTGGCCAGGGATGGAGAATGAGAGCTGGAGCCAATAATGTCGATTTCGGCCGAAGGAGAAGGCTGGACTGGAATAGTTGAAGTGGTTTTTCCTAACTTTTCGCCTTCTGCCATTCCAGCTATTAATTTTGCAAGTTGTTCCTTTCCTTTGGCAAGAGCAGCACGAGCATCATCATCCTGGTAATGCTCCTCAAGAGCTGATTCGGCATAGCCAGCGCCTTTACCGCCAAGCATGTCAAGTGCAGCCTCCCACACTTCAGCCAGTGTAACTTCATATTTGGGGCCTAGGAAGGCGAGACTACCATGCCCCAAGATGCTGTGCAGGTAAAAGTCAAACAGTGTCGAGCTGATGTTGGTCTTCGTTGCCTCGTGAGATTCTTCAGCTGCAATTTTACCGGCAACGGCCTCATCGCGCTCTCTTTCAGTCTTGGAAAGTTGAAGCTTTAGCATTTGAATTTCCGCCTCCTGAGAATTGACTTTCCCCTGTAACTCTGTAACCTCAGCACGATACCTTCCCGCTGTTTTCTGCTCAGCTTCAAGTTGTGCATCGGCATGTCGCTGAGCTGCGTGAGCATCGCGAACTTGCTTCTGAAGTACTTCTTCTTTTTGAGTATATGTAGTAGAAGAAGTAGCAAGCTCTTTTTTAAGTTCCTCAACTTTCGCCTCAAGCTCCTCATTGTAAGTAGCGATGCTCCTCATTTCGGTATCGTGCTGCTCGAGAACCTTATGCCATTTGGCCTTATCATTCTCCATAGTAAGCATGGCCTCTATATTCGCACGGTTGACCATTTGAAGCTCGTCAACAAGCTTTTGCCAGTTCGACATCCTTTCAATATCAAGCCTGACGGCATCGAGATTTCGCAGCATGGCAGGCTTGTCGATAAGGATCAAGTCAAGATCGAACCGCACTCCCTTCAGGCACTAGTGCGGGAACCGGCTTTGTAGAGTAGCCGGGCCTGATCCAACTTGGAATTTAGGCCTGCTGATTATTGTTTGAATGTCTGTCTTCCCGAGAGCGGGAGAGCCAGAAGGAATGTCAAGTGAGACGGGGGCAGTGACCTTTTCAAGAGTTGTAGAAGTATGCTTCTCACCGTGTCGAGCACGCTTACTTGGGTCCTCAACAATATGACTTTTTCCCCGGTCATCATGGGATTTTCTCTTGTGGGAATCGTCACCTTTATGGGTAGAATCATGGTGCTCCTCCCTTTCTTTTCTCTCATAACGCTCTTATTGAGCCCTTCTCTCTTGAGCCTTTCGAGCGGATCTCTCTTCATCGGTTTCTCTGTGAGCAGGTAGGTAGCGCCTATAATCATATTGACTACGTCTCCCGTAGCGCTGAAACTCATCATAGTAGGAGCTGCTGCGTCCCATCGGTGAATCTGAATTAAAAAAGATGAGACAAGTCTTAAAAGTTTTTAGAGAAAAGAAGCGTAACTTTAGAATCTTCAAAGTACAAAGAGTTAGAAGTATAAAAGTGCCGAAGGATTCTAAGTGTGTGTGATGTGTAAACTACGCGCATCAAGCTACAAACCGCTCTTTGATTGCGGAGTAGTCACGGGGGTAGTAGTTAACGTCAACTCTTGAGTCGACGGAGTCTGTTGCAGAGTAGAAGTCGCCTCAACTACTGAAGAAGAAACCCTGGTGGTGACAGGGTCGTCTTTAAAGAGCTCTTGTGAAGTGACAAATAGGTCGCTCAACCCTTCGAAAGTGTCATCTCCACTCTGTTTGACAGGGCTTGTTTTCCCAGCTTCTTCGTCACCAGACTTCTTTGAATGTGGATGAGATTCCTGAGGCACTTCTTCTTCAGTGACCAGGGCAAGTTTGCCAGATGACCCCGCGACATCAACATAAGTGGAGCACTTCACTAGAGAAGCCTCAGAGGCAGGTTCTTTCGGTATGGGTGCATCGGTAGAAACTAGGGCATCCGGTGCTTGGGCTGGGGAGTCTGGGACTTCATGAGGGTGTGTAGAGCGAGAGGTATGCAAAAGTCCGTACTGATGCAAAAATTCGTCTTTCAACAGAAATTGAATGCTTCTCTCCTCAACTGGCACGGCCATAAGCCTCTCAAAAGTTGGTTTATTACTGGAATCCCTAGAAGGAGGAGGAAGTGCTGAAAAGTAAAAGGCGAAGTTAACATTTGACAACTCAGGCTATGAAAATCTCAAAGAAAAACATCTGGAACAAAGATAAATGCTCTTACTTCCTACTCTCCAGGTAGCATAGAATCCCGGAGGACAGCGAACGAAGAAAAATTGACTTAGAAAACCGTGAGCACTTTCGGGAAGGCCGATTATTAGTTTACGGTTCCTAGCGCTTCTCACGAGAATGATGGAGGGATGGTCTTTATTTTTGGCAAACGTGCACAAATAGCAAATTTCGTCAAAACTCGAAAGGCGATCCAGCGTCCTTCTTAATAGCACACATAACCCCATCAGAATAGCATAGCCATTGGGGTGCAGCTGGAAGGGGGTGATAGCTAGTCGGAGAAGAAGCCGTTGAAGAAAGTCGTTAAAAGGAGGGATAGCTCCACTCGTGCACATTTGACGATTAACTGCTACAAAACCAGAAGGTGGTATATCGGCAGTATCGCGTCTCTTAGGAAGGATGGCATCTGCTTCAACAATGCCAAACAAAGCGCATAGTTGACGGAAAGCTTTGTATGTCAGTGTGGTTGAAATTCTCTCTGGAGGATTAACCAATGGAGTAGCGATTGCGGAAGTCTCTTCAGCAGATTCTGTTTCTCCATGTTGAGAAGTCATTCTATACAAGGAACTAAACATTCAAATAAGAAGGTGCACATTTCCTAGAAAGTGTTAAGTGTTGTGCAGAACTAACAAAAACAGAAAGCAAACATAACGGAAATTAAACTAGTTGACAATTGGTCGGCTATGAGATTTCAGAACTTGTTTAAAGCTCAAGTGTAGTGTTAATGCAAACAAATCAGCTTTAATTGATTATTTTAGTTTTCCTTTAATACTTCACTTGAATTCATTAGTTTACATCATTTCGTTCACACAGTTCATTTAAGTTTATTACTCTTTATCGACTAATTTGTCGTTCGATGTGGGCAGTCAATGGTAGTATGTTTGTCCCAGTTTTCTGCAAGTATTATGTTTAACAGGTTATTAGCATTAGAGATAATCTATAAAGCAGCTCAGGTTGAGCAGTTCAAGTCGAGCATTCCAATTGAAATTATGCTTCAAGACAGGTCGTAGAGCATATGAAGAAAAGGCCTCAAGACAAAGCGATGCAAATCATTTAATTCTTAACTCGATCGCGACCTAAACCCTATGCCGCAAGAGATTAAGTCGTTAATTCAATAGGTCGCAACCTAATCCAGCAGTTCAAAGCAATAGGCATTCGTCAAAGTCCTAGGTCGTCTGGCGACCTAACATAGGTCGAGGGATCTTAAGTCGCACTATGCAAAATAAAAAGGTTCAAGGCAATTAAACTTCGTCCGAAGTCTCAACTCATCCACGACCTAATGTCTATGCCACAGAAAAAGGAAATTAAGCTGTGAATTCCTTAGGTCGTTGTGCCGCTGTTTAAACAAGTCAAGTCCTAAGTCTTAGGTCGCGAGAATCCTAAGCACGACCTAAGTTTTAGGTCGCCCAGATCTGTTGAGTCTCTAACTTCCTCCTCACGCAATCCATCTCGTCAAACTGCAACCCGATAACCCATTACCAACTGCACATAGAAATTCATCGTCCTCCTCATGAAACTCACCATCCCTTCATACCACCTGATCACTTCAAAAACAATGCAAAACATCCCCGATCCATCATAGGTTCAACACATCTTCGTGCCTTCCTAAATCAGTCAAACGGCCATCAAAAGTCGACTATAACAGTCACTCAAAATGAAGCACGACACATGGAATTGAACTACGATCGGAAAATAGGGATTCATGATTCAATGGTGATTATGGTGGGATGGAGATCAGATTCACTTACGAGATATAATGGTAAAGATGAATCGGTGACTGAACGAGTTGAATTTGCTTTTGGAAGGTTGAAAATTCGTTAATGACAGTGGGAGATTGGAGCAGTAGAGTGAAGAGGAGTTCACGACCTAGCAAATTTATATGGGGCAAAAAGGGGAACACGAACAGGCATGCGACTTAATATAAGTTTTAGGTCACTCACGACCTAGCTAAGTCAGATTGAAGCACACGACCTATGGCATAGGCCTGTACTTCGAGGGGCAAGTGTTTAACCCCTATTTCTGAAGCGACCTAAAACTTACGCGACTCAACGACCTAAGACTTACGCGACTCAATGACCTAAAGGGTACTAACGACCTAACAACAGCAGCGACCTAAGATCACAAAGCACTAAGCGACTTAAGGTCTTTAGCGGCCTAGTGCTTCGGTTCTTTAGCGACCTATGAAGTGCACCGACCTAACGACCTATAGAAAGTTCCAACCTACCAGCTCAATTAGTAAGCGACCTATCGTACTCAATGGTCTAGTTCGCGACCTAACAGCTCATAACAGGCTACGACCTAACGAGACAAACAAGCGAACGACCTAGCTATGGAAAGGTTCTAGCGACCTAACTGCCTGCCGACCTAAGTGGAAAAATGACCTAACGACTTAAGGAGTTAGCGACCTAACGACTTAAGGCGTCAGCGATCTAACGAGCTCAAGCATATGCGACCTAAGCAATGCCACAGCCTAGCGACCTAAGAGCGAAGTGGTCTCAGCGACCTAAATCTCAGTTGACTCACGACCTATGATAGGTCGCAGCGACCTATTAATTTGCTCAAAAGAGAACCAAATGCAATCAAGATAAGTCAGATCCCATCTCTTAGGTCGCTGCCGACCTAATAACTTATTCAGGGCAAGTTCGAATATAGCTGGTACAGGTGATCCCCTATGTCGTCACCGACCTACGACCTACGACCTACCTTAGGTCGTATGCGACCTAGCACTTGGTGATAAAATTCTTCCCAGAGTATTCCCTATAAATACAGCCCTAACTCCAACTAGCAAAGGACTTTTGGTCGATCACCTCAAGCGCCGATACTCTGCTGAATTCTCGACTCATTCAACACTTCAAGTACTCCAAACACCAAGGACTCTACTACGGTCTCCAAGAGAAAATCTACATCATTCAACATGAATTCGGAAGATTATTCTCCATCAAAGTTTGATCTACTAGTCTAAGGTGTGTTGTAATTGAAGATTGTTGTAAAGTTGTAACCAAATTCAGTAATAAAGAGAGTTAAAGTGGACGTAGGCTTACCCTAAGCCGAACCACTATAAATACTGTTGTCTTTTCTGCTTTTTCTGTGATTTCTCTACTTGTCTGTATTTCCCGTGTACACGAGTGGTGCTTTCACTCAACTTCAATTTACACCGGGGTGTTAGCGTCTGATTTTTACGTTAACACCCGCCAAAGAAACACCTCCCCAAGCTGGAGGATCAAGACCGCAGCCAACTCTCCGCGAACGTTTGTCCAGACAAACTTCCGAGAAAATGGCTAAAGTCTGTCCTGCAGAGCCTTTAAATGATGAGGAATACCTTTCGGGCATGGTACGACAGATTATGAAAGAAAGCCTGCAAAGGGAAGAAGATGAAAAAGAGGGTGGCTCGCTCCAAGCAAAACACCGTTCACTGAAAGTATTCTAAAGGCGGAATTCCTAAGGAAGTTTGTTCCCCCTACCATCCCAGCTTATAAGGGAACAAGCGACCCTAACCAATTCGTGTATAAGTATGACTGGCACATGACTGGAGCTAGAGCATCGGTTGAGATCAAATGCCGATACTTTCCGGTATCCTTGGAAGGAGTGGCTCTACTCTGGTTCACAAAGCTACCGGTCCGGTCTGTAGACCAGTTCTCCGATTTAACTCGGAAGTTTAAAGGACAATTCAGGTTGTACGCTTCAAAGGCGAAGGATATTATGTCATTGTCCAGCCTAGAACAGAATCCCGAAGAATCTATTAGATCTTTCTTAAACCGCTTCAACATACCCTTGCCTGAAGTGGACAATGTAGAGCCACGAATGGTCTTGACCTACTTAATGCGAGCTATCGACAAATCAAGTGAGTTTGGAAAATGGTTGAAGATGAAGGAACCAAACTCGCTTGAGAAATTCTACAAGAAAGCTGACGAGTTCATGCGCTTGGAAAGTCTTCCTGCGCCGGCGAAAGTGGCATTGACAGAGGTTAAGAACAACACTGCTGCTCCTCCGAAAACGGAATCCGGAAGTCAGAAGAGGGAGAATAACAGTGGCAAGAAGCAGAAGGATGGGAAGAAACCTCGCTTCTCTAGGCCCTTAGATTTCAAATGATACTCCGGAAAATATCTATTTCGCTACCAAAGATACCGTGGAATATCCTAAACCACCTATGATAAAGCTTGGGAAAAAGACTGTTCAAAGTGGGAGATTATGTCGGTTTCATAATCAACCCGGTCATGATACTAACGAATGTCGTCATTGAAAAGTTTAATTGAAGAGCTGCTGAGAGAGAACAAGCTGCAGCAATATGTTAAGAGAAATAGGAACAACCAAGCTTCATCTACTGAGGGCCGACAACTTCCTGCTCATCCATCTGGCTCGGGTGAGAGGACTACTACACATGAATCAGAAAGGCCTATTATAAATGTAATCACGGGAGGTCCTCACCGGCAGGTAGAAGTTGGGGCGAGATGGAAAGATATGCTCGTGCTTTGAAATACACCCCAGCAGAAGAGAATGTTTTGGTGTTGGAAGACGCTGCACCTTTGAAGCAGCAAAGAACTTTTAATGATGATATTGTGTTCAGGGCCAGGGACACTATGGGTGTTGAAGCTCCTACCATGGATCCATTGGTCATCTCTACAGGCATCGGGCCTTCTATTGTAAGAAGGGTGTTTGTTGATAGCGGCGCCTCTTGTAATATGCTCTTCAAAAGGAAATTCGATCAAATGAAGATTCCTATGGCAGATGTTCGAGCTTCATCGTAGAAGATTGCTGGGTTCACTGGGGAACCAAAGCAACCAATTGGAACTACTGACTTATTTGTTGAACTTGGAGAGGGGCAGAAGAAGGTGGATCGAAAGTAGATTTTTGTGATTGTTGACGGATTTTCTGCTTACAATGCCTTCCTAGGCCGGCCAACTCTTGCAGCATTCAAGGCAATTCTCACCCCATGGTGCCTTACTATGAAGTTCCCCACAGGTAATGGCGTTGGTGTTATTAAAGGGGATCAGAATGCTGGGCGAGCATGTTATCTAATAGAGTTGAGGGAAGAAAGGAAGAGAGAGATGGGAAAAGATGCGGCAGTACACTCCGCATCAAAGAGCCAACCTTGTAGCAATTATAGGTTGGACCCTGCACTGGTGAGCATAGTGGAGCACGAAAAGATATGGATCCCAGAAAAGCCAGTACAGGGAAGAATAGAGTGGTGCCAGTGGAAGTAGCGGTGCCAGTACCTGTTGATCCGAAAGACCCAAACAAGGTGCTAAATATGGGTTCGCAACTTAGTGTGAAGTTTCAGAATATATTGATATCGTTTCTAAAAGCAAATCTGGATGTATTGGCTTGGAGTCATGCCGACATGTGTGGAATATCTCCAGAAATCACGGTACACACTCTGAATATTGATCCGAAATTTACACCTGTAAAGCAGAAAAGAAGAACCCAGGGTCCAGAAAGGTCAACGACATTGAAAGAAGAAGTAGATCGGCTCATGGAGAATGGTTTCATCGGAGAATCCACTTGTCCAAATTGGGTTTCTATTCCGGTGCTGGTTAAAAAAGCAAATGGAAAGTGGAGAGTGTGCATCGATTTTTCAGATTTAAACAAAGCCTGCCCCAAAGACTACTTCCCGTTGCCCAGGATTGATCAGTTGGTGGACGTAACAGCTGGGCATGAATTGTTGTCTTTCATGAGTGCTTACTCCGGATATAACCAAATCATGATGCATGAGCCAGATCAGGAGGACAAGAGCTTCATCACCGATGTCGGTCTTTATTGCTACAAAGTCATGCCCTTTGGACTGAAGAATGCAGGGGCAACTTACCAAAGACTTGTCAATGCTATGTTCAAGCCACAGATTGGCAAAACTATGGAAGTTTATGTTGATGATATGTTGGTAAAGTCAAAGAATGCAGTGGACCATATGGATCACTTGGCAGAAATGTTCGCTGTCCTCCGAAAGTAAGGAATGAAGCTTAATCCTTTGAAATGTTCATTCGGGGTAGAGTCCGGGAAATTCTTGGGTTTCATTGTGAGTGCTAGGGGCATTGAAGCCAATCCTGCTCAAATCACTGCTCTATGGGAAGTCAAAGCCCCTAGGACAAAGAAGGAATTGCATAGCCTCAATGGAAAAGTTGCTGCTTTGAGTCGGTTCATTTCCAAGGCCACGGATAAATGCATTCCATTCTTTGACGCTCTAAAGAAAGGAAGGAAATTTTTTGAATGGACTCCGGAATGTTAGAAAGCTATCAATGAACTAATTCGTCATATGGAAGCGCCTCCAATACTTTCTAAGCCTAGCAGCGGTGAAGATCTTTTCATATATTTAGCGATTTCGTCTCATGCTCTCAGTGCATCATTAGTACGTGAATATGCAAGAATTCAGCGTCCGGTCTACTGCATCAGTAAGAGATTTACTGGGGCAGAGATGAATTATTCAAAGATATAAAAGCTTGCCTATTGCCTACTGATAGCTTCTAGAAAGTTGAGGCAATATTTTCAAGCTCATCCTATCAAAGTCCTCACTGACTAGCCCCTAAAGCAAGTCCTATTTCGCCCTGAGACTTCGGGTCGTCTTCTGATGTGGAATATGGAACTCAGCCAATATGATATAACTTACCATCCCCGAAGAGCAATCAATGGACAAGCTTTAGCAGATTTCATTGCAGTATACACAGATAAAGGTGACAGCAATGAAGAAGTTACTAATGACATCCCGAATCGATGGAAATTATATGTTGATGGCGCAAGAAACGACTATTGTTATAGAGCTGGGTTGTGCTTGAAACCCCCGAAGGGCGATCATTGTGCTACGCATTGAGATTGGAATTTCCTTCGACAAATAATGAAGCAGAATATGAAGCTCTTATTGTCGGCTTGAAGATTGCTAAAGAACTGAATGTCAAAGTGTTGCAGATTATCAGTGATTCACAACTTATTGTATGCCAAGTCAAGAAAGAGTTTCAAACTAAAGGAGGAAATCTTCCTTCTTACTTGTTAAGAGCCTGGGAACTTCTCGATGATCTTGACCATTATACGATAAGTCATATACTCCGGGAAGAGAACATGAAGGAAGATTCTCTCGCAAAGTACGCAAGCACTAGCGAAGCTCAATTACTGGGATTGGTTCCTGTAGAAGTCTTATCAGCCCCAAGTATTGATGAAATGGAGATTGATTGGATCATGACTGTTTCTCAAGAGCAGGAGTCATGGATGACTCCAATAAACGAATATCTTCTTAACGGCTCCCTTCCAGAAAATTCAAAGGAGCGTCAGAAGCTGTTGAGGAAAGCCTCAAGATACGTAATGCAAGATGGTCGGTTGTACAGACGAGGATTCTCAATGTCATTACTCCGATGTGTAACCAAGGAAGAGGCTAAGACAATTCTAGCTAAAGTACACAAAGTAGAGTGTGAAGACCATTCAGGTGGTCAAACTCTACCAAAGAAAATTCTCCGTTATGGGTAATTTTGGCCAGACATTAATCGTGATGCTGCTAGCTACGCTCGAAAATGTGACTGATGCCAGAGATTTGCAAAAATCCCAAGAGCACCTTCCACTGAGATAACATAGATGGTCAGTCCATGGCTATTTGCTATTTCGGGAATAGATCTCATCGGGCCTTTGCCAACCGCCAAGTCCGAAATCAGGTATGCCATTGTTGCTGTTGATTATTTTACTAAATGGGCTGAATCTGAACCATTAGCTACTATTACCTCTAAAAAGATGATAAACTTTGTGACTAAGAATATCATTTGCAGGTATGGTGTGCCTCAAAAGATAATCATAGACAATGGAAACCAATTCGAAAGTGAAAAGTTCCAAGATTTTTGCAAGCGATTCAAGATCCCAAAAATCTTTTTAGCAATGGCTCATCCGTAGGCAAACGGGCAAGTGGAAGCAGTAAAAAAAAATTATCAAATCAACCATCAAAAAACAGCTGGAAAAAGCAAAAGGTGTTTGGGCAGATAAGCTATCACTAGCACTATGGGCATACAAAACTACCTACAAAACTGCGACTGGGCACACTCCGTTCTCGTTAGCATATGGATCAGAAGCAATGATTCCGGTGGAAATATAAGTTCCTTCACACAAAAGAATTCATTTCAACCAAGCTGAAAATGAAAAGTTGCAACTTGAAGCACTAGACTTCCTTGATGAAAGAAGGGAGGAGGCTCAGCTCAGAATTACAGCTCGTCAGCAAAGAATCGTCAAGCACTTCAATTCCAGAGTTCGCCAACGCATCTTTCAAATTGGGGATTTAGTCTTGAAAAGGATCATGACGGCAACAATAGTGTTTGCGCCAAACTGGGAAGGGCCATATGTCATAGGCAAAAAAATTCCTTGACGACACTTTCAAACTGACAACTTTCGAAGGAGATCCAATTCCAAGAGCTTGGAACAGCAATCACTTGCGTCCATATTTTATTTAAAAGCTTTGCTTAAACTTGTAAAATGATTATGGTTGAATGATTCTTGTATTGCAAGCTATTGTAAAACAAAGTGCAAATGAATAATAAGAACTATAAAGTGGATGTAGGCCTAGTTATTGGGCGAACCACTATAAATCTTGTGTTCTCTACTATTGTGAAATGCATGTTTTGTCTCGATGTGTAACTACTTTAAATGTATTTCTAAAATGTCTATTTAACATTGTAGGCTCACAAAACAAAGTTTACCTATCATAAGGCCAAGCGATCCCTGAAATCATTCAATAAACAAATGTCAAGCCACAAAAATTCCAAATTCCAAATCCTATATAAGGAGCGCTTCATGCAAACAGTCAGTGATTCCGTCAGACTCGCTTAACAATGAAGTATACTTCTTTGGATAAGAACAAACTACTTGCAAAAGAAAGGAACAAGTGCTTGGAAATGATAACAGGGAATCGCCGATGAGCAAATGACAAACAGACAAGGGCGAGCAGACAAAAAACAACCAAAAAGGAATCCTACCTCTCAACAAAAAGGTTGGTGGAACCACCGGAGAAGCACCTTCCCAAAACGAAGGCACCAGGCCCTTGCTAGCTAATTGCGATCGTTTGTGCAAACGAACATCCGGTTGGATAGCTTGCGTCTGCCCCGTGGATCCACTTAACTGTGAGACGAAACCTTCATGGCAAGCCAACTACCCCAAAGACATCTTCGGAGGCACAAGCCCTCTTCGGAGGCACAACTCTTTGGAGGATGAAGACCTCTTCGGAGGCAAAAGACCTCTTCGGAGGCATAAGCCCTCTTCGGAGGCACAACTTTTCGGAGGATAAAGCCCTCTAACGAGGCACGCCGAAAAAAGAAAGTTCTCTACTCAACCAAAAAAGATTTGTGGAATCACCAAGGGCCCTTGTTATCTAGTTGCGATCGTTTGTGTAAATGGACGTCCAATTAAATAGCTTGCCTCTGCCCCGTGAATCCATTCAACCATGAGAGAGTAACTTCCATGCAATCAAATAAATACCTCTTCAGAGGCACAAGCCCTCTTTGGAGGCATCGCCTTCACCAAAGGCACATACCTGCCCTCTTCGGAGGTAGAAGCCCTCTCCCGAGGCACCACAAGCCCTCTTCGGAGGCATTGCCTTCACCAAAGGCACACACCTGCCCTCTTCGGAGGCAGAAGCCCTCTCACGAGGCACCACAAGCCCTCTTCGGAGGCATTGCCTTCACCAAAGGCACACACCTTCCCTCTTCGGAGGCAGAAGCCCTCTCCCGAGGCACCACAAGACCTCTTCGGAGGCAAAAGACCTCTTCAGAGGCACAAGCCCTCTTCGGAGGCACAACTCTTCGGAGGATAAAGACCTCTTCGGAGGCAAAAGACCTCTTCGGAGGCACAAGCCCTCTTCAGAGGCACAAGACCTCTTTGGAGGCACATCCCAACAAAAGCACTTTCAAGCGAATAAAGCAAAAAAGCCCTCCAACGAGGCACAAAAAAAGAAAAAGAAAAGAAAGCCCTCTTCAGTGGAACACTACAGCTAACAAAGGAAGATCAATTTTCCCAGCTTGAAAATATTCTTCTACAGAAGTTGTAGTGCCAATTCAAATCCTTTTTTGGAAACTCACTTCACCGCGTAGGAGAGTACACTTATCAAAAAATAAAAGTATCTCTGAAAGTGAAGTGTAATATTTCCAAACAAAAGAGAGAGAAGAATTCTCCAATACAAGGCACACTCTACTAAAGTGGAATAACATTTCCTCAAAATGGAAAAATTATTCTCTAAAGAAAGAGTGCAATCCTCTTCAAAATGGAGGAATTGTTCTCCAACTTAAGAGTACAAGTCTTCTCGAAACATAAGTTTTCTTCTCCAACTTAGGAGTACTAGTCTTCTCGAAACAGAAGAACTGTTCTCCGAAATTTTATCAAGTGAAAGAAATTGCAATAAGCCGTGTTATGAGGGCAATACAATATAATACAGCTATATTAACAAAATCAACGCTCAAGCAACATACCACAAACTTATTGCAATATCACAATATAGAAACTAGTGTGAAAATAAGGAATAAATGCATTAACAAATACAGTCAAAGATTGTACAAGTAAAAAGAATCATTTCATTCCATACTATAATTTCTTTTATACATGTGCAGGTTTCAAAAAAGTAGGGACCGACGCCCGTACAAATTTCGGTCAATACAAGCCTTATGTGCAAGCAAAAAGCAAAACAAGAAAGGTAGGGCGAGACTCATTATTTCTTCTTCCCGCCACCTTTAGAGCCCTCGCCTGGCTTAATGGTTAACTTTGGGAGTCGGCCAGGTTGAGTCGGGGAAGAAGGAGATAGAGTTACAGCTGGGTCTACTTCCGCCTTTTCTTCGCCAGCAGAAGTGCTTTTCCTTCTCCTCCTTGAAACTTCATGCTTCCCCTTCTTCTTTGAAGAAGACTCGCTTCCCGGAGTGATAAGTGCAGACAATTTTCTGTCATCATGAAATTGCTCCGGAGTCTTTTCACCTTCTTCAAGTTCCTCAGCCTTCTACTCTTGCGAAGCAGCCGGGTCGTCCAAACCTTGACGAGCTTCTATCAATTCTTCTTGCGACCACGGTTAAGAAGCAGAAGGAGGAGTAATTTGAAGAGACGGAGGTGGAATAGTTGGAAGAGGGAAAGTCTGCATGGCACTTGGCGTTTTCATTGCAGAAGAAGAGAAGTTAAAGTCAGTATTTCCCGCAAAGAGAGGAGATAATGGCGCGTTAAGACATAAGTAGTATTCAAAAAGTTCATCAAGTTCATGTGAAGTGAACAAGCAATCCACTTGAGCTAAATCAACGTTGAAGTTACTTGGAGAAGTTGGCTTTATAATGTCAACTTCAAAGCCTTGTGCTTCAGTTCTTTCTTGAGCCCCATCTCCAGTGTGAGCGGTTACAATTTCAATGTCAGCTTTGGTAGGTGGCGAGGAATGGAAACTGGAGCCAATGATATCAATGTCGACCGAAACCAAAGGAAGAGTCTGGTCTTCGAATGTGCCTTCCCTAAAGGTTCTCCTTCCGCCGTTCCGGCTCACTTTTTACTAAGTTGCTCCTTCCCCTTGGCATGGGCGGCACATGCATCATCATCTAGATAGTGTGCCTTAAGATCAGCTTCAGCATATCCAGCACCTCTAAACATATCAAGTGCGGCTTTCCACACTTCGTCCAAAGTGATTTCGTACTTCGGACCCAAAAACGAAAGGCTACCGCGCCCCAAAACAAAGTATATATAAAACTCGAATAAGGTAGAGCTGATGTTGGCCTTGGTTGCTTCATGAGATTCTTCGGCTGCTGCTTTGTCGGAAATAGCTTCATCATGCTCTTTTTCAACTTTAGAAAGTCGAGCTTTTAACATTGCAATTTCCATGTCCTGAGAGCTGGTTTTTTCTCGCAACTGAGCAACATCAGATCGGTAGCTTTCTACAATTTTTTGCTGCACTTCAAATTTAGCTTCAGCGTCACTTTGCCCGGCATGAGCATCCCTCACTTGCTTTTGAAGCACTTCTTCTTTTTGAGAATAAGAAGTGGAAGATGTGGCAAGCTCTTTTCTGAGTTTCTCAATTTCCGCTTCAAGCTTCTCATTGTAAGCGGCGATGCTCTTCATCTATGCGTCATGCTGATCGAGAGTTTTTTGCCACTCGGATTTAACGTTTTCCATAGTCAGCATGGCTTCGAGATTTGCACGGTTTACTCTTTGAAGCTCGTCAACAAGTTTTTCACAACCAGACATTCTCTCAATATCGAGTTTGACAGCTTCAAGATTTCGCAACATAGCTTACTTGTCGATTGGGACCAAATCAAGATCAAAACGCACTCCTTTTAAGCGCCAGTGGGGAAACCGGCTTCGAAGAGTAGCCGGACCCTGTCCAACTTGATACGGAGGCCTACTGATGATTGTTTGAATATCAGCTCTTTGGAGGGCAGGAGAGCTGGAAGGGATTTCCAAAGATATGGGAGCAGCAGGCTTTTCAGAAATTTCAAATTCCGTCCATTCGCTAAGTTTGGCCCGTTTACTTGGATCTTCAGCGATGTGACTTTTCCCCTTGTCATCATGGGATTTTCTTTTGTGGGAATCATCACCTCTCTGGGAAAAATCATGCCGCTCATCCCTTCTCCCATAGCGCTCTTCATAGGCCTGTCTCTCGCGAGCTTTTCTTGCGGCTCTTTCTTCGTCGGTCTCCCTAGGGGCAGGAAGGTACCACCTGGGATCATAAGAGTCGTGTCTCCTGTAATGCTGAAAATCATCATAATAAGAGCCGCTACGTCCCATTGGAGAACCTGAAAATGAAGAAGAAACAAAGTTGAGAAATCTTCAAAGTGAAGAAGTTAATTGCACAAAATTGCCAAAAACCCTAAGTGTATGGAGTGTGAACTACGCGCATCAAGCTACGAACCAATCTTTGGTTTGGGGGTGATGGCAGATTTTACAGAAGGTATCAATTCTTGAGCTAACGAAGATTGTTGCAAGACAGATGTCACTTCAATTGCTGGAGAAACTACTTTCGAAATAGTGGTATCGTCTTTAAAGAGCTCCTGTGAAGTAACTATCAGGTCGCTCAATCCCTCAAAAATATCGTCACCACCACGCTTAGCGAGACTCTTTCTCTCGGCTCCTTCATCAGTAGCCTTCCCGGAATATTACGGAGGTTCCTCTTCTTCAATAATCGGAAAGAGCGTAAGCTTGCCAGATGACTCCATGATATAAGTAGGAGTGGAACATTTCACTAATGAGGCTTCTACAGCAGGTTCTTTCAATGTGATCTTTTATGCAGAAACTGGGGCATCTGATGTCTCTACTGGAGAATAGGGGACTTCATGAGGCTGAGTAGAACGGGAAGAGAGTAGACGTCCGAATTGGTGCAGAAACTCGTCTTTTAGCATAAATTTATCTTTGAAAAACCCAACTCTGAGTTTAGGAAATGAACAATAAACTCGGAGTCAGTCATGGGACTAGTGTGAGTAACGAAAACAATTTATCTTTGAAATAACAAAAGAATTTAGATTGAAATTCGCAATGCTTTTTTAGAAAATTAAACTACCATAAGGCCTCCTGCCACACACAAAATGCAAACGTAGAATTGGAGGAGATTTCTCCTTATGATAGTCAAACATGCTTGATACGCAAAATTCTTTTCAATATTATTATTATTAGTGCAAAGTGCGGAAAACATTTCGAAAGTATAATATAAATCTTAGTCAGCATAGGCATTTCGCACTAATGCCTACTATAGCTACCATGTTCAATAGCAAGTTACCGCCACATTCCATGGCAGGTTATACAACTAAAATCGTACAGGGCGCGTATTATTTCTTTGGATTTTCCAATAAATGGTCAGGCTAAGGAACTTCCCACTTTCCATGGGATCGCCTCTGGCGGGACATCCCGAGAACCAAATCGAATCTCTGCCAACACAAGGCCAGGTTACCTCTGTAACTAGGTAACTACCACTCGAGCATGCCAAGCCCCGGTCCTTTGGGACATTTATCCGAGGCGCCTCTAAACCACAAAGCAACAACCAAACAGTAAATGAGATTGAAGCCCACCACATAGCTAAATATCTGGGCTCCATACCATAATACCACCCTTTACCAAAAGGGAATGACACACCCTAAAGGGCGCGACCCTCATAACCTTGCCGCACCTTTCCTGTTTCGGCCATTTCCGGGGTGTGAGGTCCTGATGAAGTCTCGTCCACAAAGCTACGCCTTACACGAAAGCCATGCTTTGATCAAAAATGATAAACAAATGATCATCAGCATACAGCAGCACTCAGTATGCCACACTACCAAATTGGGAATATATCACTGATAACCTTCAACTACATAACCTCTGAGCTCGTACGTCTCGGAGAAGGGTGTTAAGCTAAGAGAATAAATTCTCCGCCACCAACATATATGTATTAGAAAGAAATCTGCTTTATATCTCAAAGTGTAGTGTCCGACATACAACCATACAAGTCTGTCCTGGGTTCGAACAGAACCGAAGGCACTTCGTAAGAAGCCCTTGCTAATCTGGGTATTCACAATCCAGATAGGACTTCCCATCACATTGGGAATCTCTATACAGTAGCTACTCGACGCAGAGGCAATCGATTGGTTATCCTACCATTCTCATAAATACCTAGTCTTCACAACCAGTCTTCAATGCAATCCATAACGACGTATCATTATTCGGAATGGGTTATACGACACAAGGTCCTCTCCCGGCTAAACCGAATAATGAGCGCAATATTTAAAAACACATGGATATGGGATTTCAGTTAAGTCACAACTTATAAAATCCAAAACCTTTCTTCAAATGGTTAAACAAATTACCATTTCAAATCTTTTCTAAATAAAAAGATTTATTTCACAAAGTTCACTCAGTTTCACAAAGGTCCATTTACGGATTTCAAAACAAAACCCGTTTCAATTGGATTAACTTGTCAAATCTTTAGTTACAAAGATTTAACTTATAGCTTTCAAACTGTTTCCATAAGTTGGAAAAACATTTTCAATTTAGACTTGAAATCCTTTTAACACAAATTCGACGTTCATTTCTTATGTGAAAGCTTTTATTATTTGAAAACAAATAGTTTTCGTTTCAGAATAATCCAATTATATTTGCACAAGTTAAAGCCTTTGAATTTAAATTCAAATTCCCAAATCAATACTTTTAAAATGGTTTAACCCATATATAACTTGTATAACATCTTTAACCCTTGTTTCAAATCATAGAATTCAAATTCAAATTCTGAATTCAAATTTAAATCAAATTATTTAAACTTCAAAACATTATCAAGTTATTCAGAAATAAATTTAATCTTTGAAACTCCTTTTCACAAACTTTATTTAATCCCAATCCATTTCAAAACTATTTGGTTTTAAAAATTCAAATTTAAAACTTATTTCAAAAATTTGCGACTTAACCAATTTCCACGTGCAATCCATATTTGTGTGTGTATGAGTGTGGTCTAGGGGTTTCACACAATAGTGCAACATCATAAGTCATCACATCACATATTTAAGCGCATCAATATTGATAAGCGGTATAATTTATAACGCTTATTGTTCATTCACAGATTCACAGATAATATACAAATGTATCACCAATAAATGAATAAATTATACACAGCTCAATTCACAAACAAAACATCATAGATCAGAAAGGACAATCAATTCTAGGCATCTCATGCAATACAATCATTCATAAGTAAGGTCAAGCATTCAATAATCATTTACAAGAAGGATTAGTTAATTGTTTAATCCTAATTAATTCAATTTATTTCCAATTAAATTGATTACTTATGAATTTATTATCCAATCCTGATTTATTAATTACAAATCATTTGATATAAATTAATTTAACAAACACTTCAATTAATTATTCTTTCTTAATTAATCATATTAATTAAATTAACCTCTAAACCAATTACATAATTAATTAACCCCTTAATTAATTATTTCAAGAAATTAAACCTTTACTTACTTACCATAAAGCGATTACACTTACATAATTTGATAAATGATTATCATTAATTAATTAATCTAATTAATTTTTAAAATTAATCACATTAATTAAAATAATCTTAGTTAATGACCTTCATTAACTAATAATAATTCTTTAATTAATTTGCTAGTTAATTATAAATAAATCTAAATTTATAAATTAAATAACTAAGTCATCCTTTAATTATCTTAATCATTAAATCATTTTAATACGTTAATTACCTCTAAGGTAATGCATTTCTTTATTAACGACTTCAATAATATTAAAGTGTATTTAAAACATTACACTTCTAAATTTAGTTCCAAATTTCAATTTTTTTTTTTTGAATTTAAGATTCAAAATGATTATATATTTAAACATTAACCAAATTTAAATATCAACTTATAAACCTATATAAGAAAAATTCCAACTAAATTACTTAAATTTTTATTTAAAATTTAAGCTTTAAAAATACATTATATTTTAACTTACAAATTCAAGTTAAAACAAATTATTTAACTTTTTATTCAAAAATCCTTTTTATAAAAGAATTTAATCAAAATCCAATTCAAGTATTTATTTGAAAAACAAATTACTTTTAGAAAGCTATTTGATTTAAACTTGTTTAAACATCCAGATTTAAAAACTAATTTAAATCACAGATTTGAATTCAGAAACATGAATCCATATTTAGACACTTTATTTAAACTTGGTTTTAAAATTTTGATTCAAAACTTTGATTTAAACCTTTTTGTAAAACCATGATTTTAAATCCTTGATTTCAAATCTAAATTCAATTTAAATTCAGATTTTAAACTGGTTTCAAACCTTCATTCTAGAATTTGCTTTACGTCTTTAAATTCAATGTAAGTTTAAAAACTCAACACTATCAGGCTTGTAAACAAAAACCTGTGAAAAACAAGGCAACGAGAGGCAACTCTTTTTACTTCGAATTCAAACCCCTATTGCTTCGAGCCAACCAACCATATACTTCGAGTAAAACTCGAGTCAAGTACGCGCACCATCCCTACTTCTCCCCCAAACAACACAATTTCCAGATCACCCATGGTTAATGCACGATGTACGTGCACATCGTCGCCGACCCACTCCAGGAGACGCTGCATCGTCGAACAAGTCGACGACCACCCTCGACCCAATTCCAGACCACCAGAATCTCGTCAATGTCTCGAAATCAAATTCGAGTTAAACCCAAACCTGGACAGCGAGACCCATCACCACCCAACCTGTCATCGCCTCGTTTTCACCGCTCCGACCACCAGGAGGTCAACAATTCCGGCTACCACTTCGTCAACTTCCTTTCTTCCATCACCCAGAAGCGTGTTGAACTTGGTCGAACTTAGATGACGAACGAACAAAAAAACTCAACTTCACAAAAAACTAGGTTTACAAATTATAAACGTTCGCCGCCGTCACCACGAGACGCGCGAGCATCTCCGAGCATTTTTCCCACCATCGTCGTAGGCTCCTCCACCTCCACGCAAAGCCTCGACCATCAACCATACTTCGATCAACAGAAATTGATCCAAACCTAAATTTCAAACAAAAAAAAACTGCTCTCAATTCTTTGATCTAAAAATTATAAGTTTTGCTTTAAAAATCATATTAAAGCATACAAATTAAAGTTACATACCTAAATTTGTAAATTAAGCAACCTAAAATTTTAACTTATTTAAAGGTTTGCATAGATTATTTACTTTCCAGAGGAATTTACAAGTTGCTTCTACTTAAATAAATTTTCAATCATTAATATATGCTAACAATCGGTTTTTGTTTTAACACTAAATCCAAACAGCAAGTAGGTTGGGAGGAAATAATTATTGAATCAAAAACATGTGTTTATGATCTTAGAACAGGGAACTTTTATAAACATTAGCCTGCACAAGGATCATCCAATTATTCAAATATACACAGAGAGTTCATATATATATGTATATGACCATATTTATCACAGATGTAACTTGCAACAGATTTATACTTCAAATTTGTTTGTAAAAGTGGTGTTACTCACAGTGATTTTAAAATGAACAGAGTACTTCTTTTTGAACCAGGCTTTGAAACTGTTGTTTTAAGTCTCCATCTTGATCTCTGGTTTTCTGTTGAATTGTTTTTTAAACTGAATTTTTTTTGTTTATGTTTTATGTGATGTTTACTTCAGTTTTACTCAATTTTGATGAAAGAATTATAATGAGAGAAGTTGATATATATAGAAGATGTGTATAGGGTGATACAATTTTCTTTGAACAGGGTGATATAATTCTTGTTTGTATAATACCAGACCAGAGATATATTTTTCTATGTTTGATTAAACAAGATTTCGGCTGATATGATTTTGTGGTGTGCTAAGATCTTTTCTTGCTTTGGTGGGCTGATATGATAATATTTTGTGTGCTAAGATTCAAGCATTAATTGCCTTTGTTTGTTCTTATATAGATATTTAGATTTTTTATCTTATGTCTTCTTATACAAGCCTTTCATATTTATGTTCACTTGTTTCTTTTATTTGTTTGTACATTAATACTTAGATTTTTTTTTCTTTTGTTTGTTCATACATGCACATACACATGACTGTCTTCTTTGTTTTGTTTTAGTACTTATGTTTTATTATTATTTATTATTTATTATTTTATCTCTTTCCTTTTGCTTTGTCTTATTATAATATAAATAAATTTCCATTTTTAATATGTTGTTAAAATTTTAACTAATGTGTTACTTTGTATTTCATAATTTATCTTATATAAATCGATTTCTATTCCCAATTTAAATATTTATTTTTAACTTTAATACTTATATCCTTATTTTATATTTTGCGTTCCTATATATATAGAAAATTAACTTTTACAGAAATCGTTTTTAAAACTTAATTGTATTTTGATAAAATAAACACACATATTTTTATTCGAATTTGGAGAAACTAAATCCAATTTACCAATAATTTCACAAATTCTATTCATAAGTTAAATTAATTATTAATTTAAACATTATAAAAATTCGGGATCGTTACAAAGGGTATATTTATATGTGTAAAAGTGGATCTCGGACCGTTGGATTTGGAGTTTGAATAGGATGCAACCACATCATATGCTGAATAGGAGGTATCAGATGTAGAAACGGAGGGACCGGGTTAATTAAAACGATGCAAAACAGGCCACAGATTCGTTCACTTGCCAAAGCGAAGGTGGGTCGACCGCCCCTTACCCAGGTCGACCGGCCGGTCGACCTGTATTATTTACTTTTTTCTATTTATTCTTTTATTTTGCTGATTTTATAACTCATTCATATTTTCTCGGTCTCTGACATTCTATATATGGAAATTGACCAGAAAATTACCATGGACACAATGGTGCAATTTCCATGGTTTAATTTTGATAATTTAACAAAGTTACTTTAATATTTAATCTATTAAATAATTAATGATTATGAGTTAAATTTTGGGTTCTTATATGTTTATAGAGTTGATTTGCCAAAAAAGTTGTTAGGAGTTCATAATGTGTTCCATGTGTCCCGTTTGAGGAAAGCGTGCATGATCCATCTTTAGTGGTGGAAACATCAGTTCAGGATGACTAGGAAATAGAACCGGACCCGATGATAGATAGGCATCCAATCGGTATTAGGGATCAAGATGAGAAGAAATTGTGCAACAAAGTGATGCGACTGGTTAAGATTCAGTGGAGCGATGGTCCGCGAGATTACACTAGGAAACATTGGATCACGTAAAGGAAGCTTATCTTGGATAGATGTTAGGACAACTATTGTGCACGTGTCATGGATGTATTTTTGTTTTAGGTGCTTGTATATCATTTGTGTGAATTTTATGGCACAAATATATGATTCCTTTTGTGTTATCTCTTGTTAGAAATTTTATGGATGATATTCTTTTAAGCGGGGTAGAATGTGATGACCAAAGGTTTGGTCACTTTAACTAGGCAAATTTACATATATAATTTATATAGTCAATAAATGGATTTTATTGGTAAATGAACTCATTTTAATTAATTAATAATGATGGAAAAATCATTTTCAAAATTTGTTTACCAAATTAAATAGTTCGTAAAAAATGGAAAATGGAACCGAAGAATGTTTTCCGAAATTTCGATCTTTCAACACCGGAAAGTTGTCAGGAACATTGTTCGTCTTTGTGCATAATATATGCATATATAAGAGTTAATTAACCAAACAATAATAATAGGCTAATAGTATATTGTCCTATGTTAATTATGTTTACCAAGTGATGTGACAAGACGTGGTTTTAAATTAATAACTTATATATACAGTAAATCATATCATTATCTCTTATCATTTCCTTAAGTATCATCATCATTACCCATCGTGGCTTAGAGGATGCGAATAGAGAGGAGGGAGATGTGACATATGAGGGCGAGGAAGGTAGTGATGTGCAATGTCAAAATGATGACATGTTATGACATTTTAAACTAAGGATAAAACAGTAATTTTTTCAGTTTTTTAATTTATAAATACATACACATTTTTATTTACGTTCTCCAAAACTTCCTCTATAAAATTTCCATGGCTTCCAAATCCTTTCTAAATATTTAAAAATCCTAACTTTTCACTTTAAATCTCTTCTGAATCTACTTTAAACTTTCCCATATCCTTTTCATTTTATTCTTTAGGAATCAAGCCCACACCCACCGCAATTGACTAAGTCAAGCGCCATACCATCAGGCCGAGCCACCTGAAGCTCAAAACTCTAGAAAAATCATTGCTCTTTGAAGCTCGTTTGTTGTTTCCAAAGTCTAGTGGAAGTTCGCTTTATATTTACCGAGTTTCGGTGAGTAAGCTACTTTATTTTAGAAAAGTTTTTTTTTTGACTTTACTATGTGGTGTTATTGCGATGATAATATGATGTGTAAATTGAATTGTTATTATGTTGGTTGATGTTGATTTGATGGATGTTGGTGCTTGGTGTTGAATTTGAGATTTGAATGTGGTATTGTCAAGTTAGAAAGCATGTAAACGTATATTTTTATATGTTTTCATTATAATGTTAAAAAGTATGATAGTATGTATGTATATTTGTAATCCAAGAACCAAAGTATGTTGTGTTGAGTCAAGGTTAACAACTTTGTGTGTTGTGACGGACGTGAGATCCGATTCGAAATCAAAAGCTATGCTTTCTTGTTTAAATTTTGGAAATTGTTTCCAAATTTCTATCATTTTTTCTATGTTTCAAACACTCTAAAAGTTACTATAGAAAAGAATCAAGCAAGTTCTTCCCTTAAAGTATGTTTAAGCAAACTGCCCTCCAGCGATAGTCGCTATGGATGAAGTTCGACAAAGTTTTCGATTTTCATTTTAAAACGTTATCATGTGAAATGGTTTTGCAAAAGTTTTTCAAACTTAATCGGAAATACAAAAAATATTAAGTTTAGTTAAATTAATATTTTATTATTTAGTAAATTAACTAAAAATAATTAACACTTAATTGATAATTAAGTAAGTGATTAAGGGTTACGTAACACTTAAAGAAGGTTAATAACTAATTAGTGATTAATAAAGTTTTAATTAGTGGTTAAATGAATTAAGAATTAATTTAATAATGATTGTTATTTAATTAAATTAATTAGTTAATTTATTATTATTTAATAAGTGGTTATTTTTTTATCTTTTAACTAATTAGGGTTTAACTAATAATGAATTGTTTAAACCTTAACTAAGATGCATTAAGAAGTTAATTAGGACTTAACTAATTTCATTAAGTTAATTAAGTTTAATTGCGAACTAATCTTGATTTAATTACGATATAATTAGGAATTAAGGTAGTTAAATATAATTTAATCTTTTTAAAACTATATTTTAACTTAAATTAGTTATGCTTCGAATCAATCTTCTTTTCAAGTTAAGTGATTTTAAATCAAAGGATCTCATCGTCCAGACCATTAAGTAGGCAAATGAATTAAAGTAGTGATTATAAAATGTTGACACGTTTTATGGAACGTAAGTTGACTTGTGTTTTGTACAAATGTTGAATATCAATAACGTGATAAACATAAGGAGGATAATTTCGATAAGCGGGTCATGATAACATAAGTATATGGAGTGTATGTCCATATGTAAATCTTGCACCTGATAGTGAAAGTTGTTCACTATCAAATAAATTGACCATTTAAGATTATCGAATGTTGGTTCGAAGATACCAAGATGGGATGACGAATGTTATCTAAAACCACTTTGAACCAACGTAAAGTGTTTGAATTGGATCTATCGAAGTCGTGGTGAAGATTCAAGACTTGAAGTGCAAGGGTTATCTTTCCATTAACCATGAGGGTGATTCCAAAATGGCTGTATTGGAAGTAGTGCCTTCGGTTTGTTCATCTCCTAAATGACTTGTGTGGATCAAATGCTGACACTGTGTCATCATCGGGAAGGCAAGGTTAGCATTCTAAGAGAGAAGTGCTATATGTGAAAGGAAATGACGTACCCACGGGCCTCATCAAGCACAATTGACTAAAACAGGGGGTATGTAGCAGGGCCATATGGGTCGCACCTATTATGGTTTGCTAATTTCCATCTAGAATGAGTACCTACGCAGATATACTATAGTCCCAAGTGGTTGTTGATCCCAACCAAAGGGGTGATCATATTCTATACTATCCAGCAAGTGGATAGGCCAACACTGTGTTGGCGTGGATCGTTTGGTAAGATCTCGGCATGATAACCTAGAGGTGTACTTTGACTCCCAACAGCCTTGTCATTGTATGAAATCCATTCTCCAATATGTGCCTTTACGGTTTTGGTTGTATACCTAAATATGTTGGAATGTGAGATGTAAGAATTTCTGCTCTGTTCTATATTTATTTCAAACCATTATGCTTTATCACTATACCACCTGTTTTAAACAGAAAGTGTTTTTGATTATTGTTAGATAGAAACCAGTCTATGCCTAGGTGCGGCGTGGTCTTATGACACCTTTTGTTTTTTAGAGGGAGTTTTCAAATAAAAACATTGTTATTTGAGTTTACTCACACCAAGCTCATGTTTAACCCACTGTTTATTTTTCTTTTCCCTGAACTCTCGGGTACTCAATTTTTTATGAGTAGTCAAGTGGTCAAGATTTCTCTCAAAATCATGTTGGAGGAGCTAAAGCAGGTGGCTTCGTGGATAGCCACTATTAGTATAAATTATTCTGCTGTGTATGTGTGCATGGTCTATGTATTTTGTGGACAAGCAGTTGTGAATTTTCCTAGTCTGGAACTTGTATTATTCAACTCTGATTTAATATTTTGGCTATGACTATGTAATATACTACATTTTATATTATATGTTGTTCCTTATTTGATAAGATTCGGTGTTTGAATAGTCTTCTCCTTATCTTTCTCCTTTCTTTAATCAACAATGACTTGTCTTTCGAATGCAAGAAAGGTGGTTCATTACATAAACCAATTGACTATAAATAAATTTTCATTCTACACAACAAATATATGTAATTACTGCCATTAAAAAGAGTAGGTCAATAATGGATTGTCCTTCGACAAATGAGTTAGTAACAAGTGTATTAACAGTGTTACTAATAGTAATTTTATCAGTGTTGGTAGTCATTTAAACTTTTCAAAAATCAGACAATAAATACTTTAAAAACCATTGTTCTAATACTATTTGTGAGTCTACGGAATGGGAATCAAAAGGTTAAATTAACACTAGAAGGGGTGGATAGTGTTTAGTGGATTATACGAATATTATTGAAATTCTTTAAATTTTTACTTGGAACGATGGAATTAACAATCCAAGCATCAAAGTGGAAATAAAAGTAAATTCAATAAAAGTAAAAAAGGAAAGAGCGACTAGGATTTTATAATGGTTCAAAGTTATCTTACATCCAGTCCCACACAATTCCTTGTATGAATTTTTTCAACTAGTAAGTGAAAATACAATCTCGATTTCAATGCTACGAGACGCACCCTCGAGAATCCTGACCTGTGGGCAGAGTCACTTGATTTATGGCCTACAAGCCCACTCTTTAGATTTACGGGCTAATAATTACACCCAGTTGATTTTAACAGGCTATAATCACAGCAGCTAGGATTTCAGGGATACTAAGCACACCACAGAGTATAAGAGTATGATTGATACAGTTTACAGGCTCAGATCTTCGATCTTGATTATCATTAATCCTATAACTATTGAATCGCGCTTTGATCTTGAGAGAGATGAGAGAAGTCAAAGATTATATGAAAGAGAATAAAACTAGTAATGATGGAGTTTGGTTCTAGTTGAATTTTTGGCAGAGTTTCATTTGAAATTGATTTAAAACTCAAGAGAGCGAAAAGATGAGAGAGAAATAAGAACGTAGCTGATGAAAATTTATTTGAAAGTCTGGTATATGTAGGGAAACAACGGTTATGTCCATTCGCGAAGAGATAGCACGAGAAGACACTTCCTTTTAAAATTTGAATTTGTAAATCTATGGCTAGTATGTTTGCGTACTTACAGAGGATATGTTGATATATTCCTTTGTATTTTGAAAAATCACTTAATAATAATTGTTTTGAAAACATTAAGTTTTTTAAAATATTCTGAAACTATGTACAAACATTTAAAAATAATTTATACTTATTTTAATCAAATTAAAAATTAATAAAAACTAATAAAATAATTTTGAAAGATTTAATAAGAATATTCAATATAATGCAAATAATATATATAACGTTAATATTGTTTTAAATGATTAAAGTATAAACAATAATTATATATATATATATGTATAAACTTTAGAAATATTAAAATAATATCTTTATAAGTATTAGTGATTTGAAAATCATATTGGAAAATATTTTGAAAAGATTATTTAAAAAATACAATATTTGAAAAACAATTTTAAAACAAAATCAAAGTAGGTAAGAAAGAATAGGAAAGTGCTATCAGGGTTTTAACATAAATTCTATGACTCTATAACTTATCTGGAATATCTTGAAATCTTGAACTCTTCATTACTCATGAGTGTTCATTCTCGAACTCTTGAAACATTATATCAGCATATTGAATCTATTCTTGATATCAGCATCTTGATACTATACGGTCTTCCTAATCAATACTTGTCTAATATCATGTACTATATACTATGTATATCTTGATATAACATTAGTATCTAAATTTTAAATAATGTCCTATAGTTGTTATTAGCAAAAGCAATACCTAAGTTACTAACAGGAATAATATTGAGTTGGAGGCTGGAGATGTTGTTTTTACGAAGATATCCCCTTTGAAGGGCGTGATGGGTTCAATAAGTCAGGGATACTTGCACCTAACTTTGTGGTTCCATTCACGATGAGGGTATTGGTAAAGTTGCATATCGAGTTACTCTCCATTATCACTTCTCCAATATACATGATGTATTTCATGTGTCTCATTCAATGAAGTGCATAAGGAATACCAAGATAGTTCTAGTGCCAAGGCACATTGAGCAGCTCGATATTTCCTAAGATTTGACTTATTGTAGCGACCTATCTGTATTGTCGACTCAGAGGTCCTACAGCTTAGGAGTAAAAATGTTGCATTAGAGCAGGAGCAATGGTCAGACAACCCATTGGATTTTTCTTCGGAGACTAAAGGGCACATGGCACAAACCCACTTCGAGATATTTACTGTTGCACATGAATCTGGTATGTTTTGTTGCATGTTTGTTTTCTGAATTTATTTGATTTCATGTTTTCTTAGATAGTAGATGGTCTAGATAAGCAAAAAGATATTAGCTTAGTTATAGATTTTCCCTAAGGAATTGCGAGAACACAATTTTCTCAACGGTGAGGAGGAGTCTATAACACCCGTTATTGGGATGCCATTAATTGGGATTTTATAATAAAGGTTAAAAGGGCTTTGAAGAGTAAAATATGGATAAATAGAAGTAATTTGGAAATATAATTATAATATATTTTTATAAAGTGAGAAAATATTTTATTTTGTTAGCTATTCATTTTTGTAAATAGCCTAGCAATTCTAAAAAGCAAAATTATTTTTAAAATGAAACAAAAATGGATAAATAATTTCTATACTGTCAAAAATTCAATATGTTAGGGTTTAGAAGTTTATTTTTATGAGAGACGATTTTTTACTTCATTTAAATAGGAAATTTGGAATTCTTGTAAATGGGTCAAAAAGTGTAATTAGGAGATAATTAAATTAAATGAGCTAAATTTTAGCAAATTATTTTTATTAAAATATATGAAGTTGCTTGCTACTAGTTGAAGGAAAGTATGATTTTGTTTGTGTTTTCAAGTGAGTTAGGCTAAGCATAGAATTAATTGCAAAATTAAAAAATGAAAATAATGTGAGATTAGTGATTTTAATAAGGGCCATTTAGCCCAAAATTATCAGATAAGAAAAATCATTATACTTCCTCTCTTCACTTCTCTTGAGTACTCTATAATTTTCTATTTTCACCTTAAATATTTCATCCATACAAAACTCTCGTCATTCTACACCCTATTTTCTACTTCAAAGAAAAATTTAAAAACTAGCTGCCCACTCTAAAATTCATAGTAAATAAACAAAATCTCGAATTCCCTATATCAAATAGTTTTTTCTCAACACAATGCTATGATGTTAGGAGCAAGAAAGTTGGAATTTTGATCTTCTTAGAGTTGGGATATGTTGTTTACAATAAGTTAAGAAGGAGAAGGATGAAGCAGCAGGAGAAATAAACTCTAGAAATGAAGTAACGTGAAAATAACCTCTAGAAATTTGTATAACATTTTCTAATAAATATTACTTGTTTTAAAAAGAGTTTCCCAAGATTTTTGGAATAAGAAAGTGATTTCTAAGATTATTTATGTAGTTATAAATTCTTACGTTGGATTTAAATAAGTAGAGAAAGTTATATTTTTACTAATAAATTAAATAAAAAATTTTAGATAAGAAATATATATTTCTTATAAATGAAATTAATTTTATAAATAAATTTGACGGTTGTGTTGCTATATTTTATATGTAACGAGAAAATTGAATAAATGGAGTTATTTTACTGTTTCGTATGAGGCGTTTTGTAATATTTCTATAGTTTTTCTCTCGACTTTTTGTATACAATATTATCACATGTAGTGAGTGTACTTTACAAGCACGAATAAATGAGAAAGTAACACCAGGCGCAATAGGAAACCTGAGTTGATATATGTTCCGTTATTTTTTGTAATCAGATGCCACTCATATAGGGCTGAGTAATACAGTCAATTCACATATGAGGTGTTGCAAGCTAAGAATAAGTCGGCTGAGAGAAATAGGAGTGTCTATTTATTTTATTTGTGTGCTCTTATTATTTTGTGTGGAGTAAACTAGATTAGACAAGTATACATCCTGGCAATCTAATTTTGGGGTCGCTCCTTGAATCTATGAGATGTGTATGGTTAAGAGCCAAGGATGAGAGCCACCACCCTATTGTCACATGGTCCAGCCGTTTGTTACGATTTGGGGGCAATTACAAGGTCATGACCATTGCATTGCATAGTCAAGCAGCACGTTGGTGCAAGATGGATACCGTGTCATGATGGTTAACGATGAAACTTAAGACTATAAAAGTAGCATTGAGAGGGCTTTAGGAAGTTCCATAGTGCAGGATAAGAGCTCTCGGTCTTACATCTGGTTGTTGACATGATGAAATAAACATATACACTTATTCACTATGCGAGACAATTTAGTATATGGCTATGTGACAATGTGATCATTCGCATCACTGAAAGTTTGTGAGGTAATCAACCCTATTTTTATGTATAATATACAATTATCAATTATATAAGTCGTGATACTAGTGAAGTTTGACCTCGTACTTATTATGTAGTTAGCTGAGAGCTAATAGTGGTATGGTCGAGTGCATGCCATAAGAGAAGCGGAACGACTCAACGAGTTACCGACTCAACAAATTGAGGAGTTGCGCGAGTCACAGAATCGTGCAACCTATGACCTACCTTGAGTCGTCAATAACTCAGGGAAGCGACTCACGACTCAGCATGACTCACCTACGACCTAAAACCACTGAATCGTAGCCTGCAGCCACAATGCTTATTTCAAAGAGAGTTGACTCGTGAGCTACTCATGACTTGTAATTCTGAAGAAGTAAACCGTTGAGGAACCAAGGGCTTAGTCAGATAAGTCGGCCATGACCTCTTAACTCGTGGACGAGTTAGGACTTGCGCTATATCCAGAAGACCGAAGGCGCTCTGACACCAAGCATGAACTCTACCAGCTGAGTCGCCCACGACCCAACTTAACTCGGCCACGGGTTATCATGAGTCGAGCATGACTTACGATCCAAAGGGAAGATTTTTCTATAAATACCGACCTACCTCAAACATGAAGGGGACTTTTTTTGGCTCATTCTTTTCAAACACCGATACTCTGCTACATTCCAAACTAACTCAACACCCAAAGCTTTCAAAACACGTGAAACACTATCAACAACTTCAAGAAGAAATCTCATGCCTCCGACATGGATTCGAGGACCTTCACTTACATTGAAGTTTAAGCTACTCATTCAAAGTGTTTAGTAGTTCAAAGTGTATTGTACTTGGGGAAGAATTGTATCAACTTGTAACGAAATCATCAATAAAGATATTCAGAGTGGACGTAGGCAAAATATTGAGCCGAACCACTATAAAATCGTTGTTATTCACTGCTTTTTCTGTGGTTTTCTGCTTATACTATGTTCCCGAATCATCGGGTGGTGCTTTCACAACTACACTTTATACACCGGGGTGTTAGCGTTCAAATTTTAGCGTTAACATTTTTGGTGCTTTCACTGAGAATTAAACTCAGGCGAATTATCATCATTGCTCCACGAAAGTTTGTTGAAGTAACCTCTCTGAAGACTAGAGGTTTATCTGAAATCATGGCTCTGGGGAGAAAGAGTAGATCTGTTAGATCGGGAAATGTTCAAGAGGGAACCTCCGCTTCCCCAGTACCTAATCAAGCCACTCCAACTGTTGGGGTTACAAAAGCGGAGTTGGATGCTGTAATCTTAGGGCTGAACCAGCAGATAAATGCCCAAAGTGCACAATTGGAGGCTCAGAATGCCCAAAATGCCCTAATTTTGAATAAGTTGAATGACTTGCTTGGGGTAAACCGTCAACCAACGGGTAATGAAAGGAACTTTGCTGGCAACATTCATGAGGATGAAGAAAGAAACATTCTTGAGAGGGCTGCCAGCCCCTTTGAGCAGACATTTCCTGAAGTTGGTGGATCTAAAGCTCGAAATGATGAGGAGTATCTTTCTGAAATGGTTCGACAAATCAAGAAAGAAAGCATGCAAAGGAATGAAGACGAGAAGGAATGGGGTTTCGCTCCAAGTAAAACCCCGTTTACCGAAAGGATCTTAAAGGCTGAGTTCCCAAGAAAGTTCGTCCCTCCAACTATCCCAGCTTACAAAGGAACAAGTGATCCGAGCGAATTCTTGTATAAGTATGATTGGCACATGACAGGTGCCAGAGCTTCTGATGAAATAAAGTGTCGACATTTTCCTGTATATTTGGAAGGTGTAGATCTACTTTGGTTCACCAAGCTACCAATTCGGTCTATAGATCAGTTTTCTGACCTAACCCGGAAATTCAAGGAGCAGTTCAGACTATACGCTTCAAAAGCCAAAGATATCATGTTGTTGTCAAGTTTAGAACAGAATCCAGGGGAAACTATCAGATCTTTCTTGAATCGCTTTAATATAGCGCTGGCCGAGGTAGACAATGCAGAACCACGGATGATCTTGACCTATCTGATGAGGGCCATCGACAAGTCGAGCGAATTTGGAAAATGGCTTAACATGAAGGAACCAAATTCCCTTGAAAAATTCTACAAGAAAGCAGATGAGTTCATACGCCTGGAAAGTCGTCCTGTACCGGTAAAGGCAGCATTGGAAAAAGCAGAAGATAACGTTGTTGCTCCATGCAAGAATGAATTTGTAGGACAGAAAAGGGAAAATAACGATGGGAAGAAACAGAAAAATCTGAAGAAGCCTCGTTCCTTCAAGCCATCGGAATATACCCCTTTATCAGATACGCCGGAGCGTATTTACCTTGCCACTAAAGATTCTGTTGATTATCCTAAACCTCCCATTCTGAGAACCGGGAAAAAAGCTGTACAAAGCGGAAAGTTTTGCCGCTTCCATAATCAACCCGGTCATGATAACGATGAATGCCGCCAATTGAAAAATTTGATTGAAGAATTGATAAGGGAAAACAAGCTGCAGCAATTTGTGGAAAAGAATAGCAGCAATCCCGCTTCGTCTAGTCAGGGGCAATGAGCTCCTGCTCATCAACCCAGGACAAGTGAGAAGACTGCAGGGCATGAATCCGGAAGGCCTGTTATCAATGTCATTACGGGAGGACCTCACCCAGCAGGCAGGAGCTGGGGTGAGACGGAAAGATATACCCGAGCTTTGAGGTATGTACCGGCCGAAGAAGATGTCTTTGTTTTGGAAGGTGCTACACCCCTGAAGCAACAAAAAACTTTCAATGATGATATTGTGTTCAGAACCAGAGATTCCACAGGTGTTGAAGCTCCTATCTTAGATCCATTAGTCATCTCGGCTGGTATCGGGCCAGCTATTGTCAGAAGAGTTCTCATTGATTGTGGCGCATCCTGTAATATCCTCTTCAAGAAAACATTCGACCAAATGAAGATCCGTATGGTTGATGTGCAAGCCTCGTCACAAAAAATCGCTGGCTTCACTGGGGAGCCAAAGCAGCCAATAGGAACCATTGATTTGCTTGTAGAACTCGAAGAGGGAGAAAGAAAAGTAGTCCGCAAGCAGACTTTTGTGATTTTTGACGAATTTTCCGCCTATAATGCTTTCCTTGGCCGTCCAACTCTTGCAGCGTTCAAAGCTGTTCTGGCCCCATGGTGCCTCACTATTAAATTCCCCACAGACAATGGAGTAGGAGTTATAAAAGGGGACCAAAATCCCGGTCGGGAGTGTTATCTGACAGAGCTGCGAGAAGCAAGGAAAAGAGAAATGGGAAAGGATGCGGCTACCGCAGTCCGCATCAAAGAACCAGCCTTGTAGCAATTACAGGGCGGACCCTACACTGGCGTGCACAGCGGAGCACGGAAAGAGATGGATCCTAGAAAAGCCGGTGCAGGAGAGAATAGAGTGGTACCGGTGGAAACGACAGTACCAATACCTGTTGACCCGAAGGACACAAATAAGGTGTTGAATGTGGGTTCACAACTTAATGCGTCAATTCAGAATATCTTAATATCTTTTTTTAAAAGCAAATTTCGATGTCTTTGCTTGGACTCATGCCGATATGTGCGGAATATCCCCAGAAGTAGCTGTACACGCTCTGAATATTGATCCAAAATTTACACCTGTGAAACAGAAAAGGAGAACTCAAGGTCCAGAAAGGTCAGCAGCGTTAAAAGAAGAAGTTGATCGGCTCATGGAGAATAACTTTATCAAAGAATCTACCTATCCGAATTGGGTTTCAAATCCAGTGCTGGTCAAGAAAGCCAACGGAAAATGGAGAGTGTGCATCGATTTTTCAGATCTAAACAATGCCTGCCCCAAAGACTGCTTCCCATTACCCAGGATCGATCAACTGGTAGATGGAACAGCGGGACACGAATTGTTATCTTTTACGGATGCCTACTCTGGATATAACCAGATTATGATGCATGTGCCAGATCAGGAGGACACGAGCTTTATCACCGACGTTGGTCTTTACTGCTACAGAGTTATGCACTTCGGGCTGAAGAATGCAGGGGCAACATACCAAAGACTTGTTAATGCTATGTTCAAACCGCAATTGGGCAAGACTATGGAAGTCTACGTCGATGACATGTTAGTAAAGTCTAAGAAAGCAGTGGATCATATAGAACACTTAGCAGACATGTTCGCCGTCCTCCGAAAATACGGAATGAAGCTTAACCCCTTAAAATGTTCATTTGGAGTGGAATCCGGAAAGTTTTTAGGTTTCATCGTGAGCGCTAGGGGCATTGAGGCTAGTCCAGCTCAAATTACCGCCTTAAAGGAAGTCAAAGCTCCTAGAACGAAGAAGGAATTGCAAAGTCTCAATGGAAAAGTCGCCGCCTTGAGTCGGTTCATTTCCAAAGCCACAGATAAATGCATCCCATTTTTTGACGCCCTAAAGAAAGGAAAGAAAAACTTCGATTGGACTCCCGAATGCCAAAAAGCCTTTGATGAATTGATTCGCCATATGGAAACGCCTCCAATACTTTCTAGGCCTGGCGATGGCGAGGATCTTCTTATATACTTGGCAGTATCATCTCATGCTTTAAGTGCAACGCTGATACGAGAAGACAAGAGGATTCAACATCCAGTTTACTATATCAGCAAAAGACTCACTGGGGCAGAGATGAATTGCTCTAAGTTGGAAAAACTCGCCTATTGCCTACTGATTGCATCCAGGAAGTTGAGGCAATATTTCCAAGCTCATCCTATCAGAGTCCTCACTGATCAACCTTTAAAGCAAGTCCTGTTTCGCCCTGAGACTTCGGGTCGTCTTCTAAAGTGGAATATTGAACTCAGTCAATATGACATCACTTATCATCCCCGAAAAGCAATCAACGGACAAGCTTTAGCGGATTTCATCGCAGAATTCACAGATAAGGGTAACGGTGAGGAGGAAACGATCGATGATTCCCCAGTTCAATGGAAGTTATATGTTGATGGCGCAAGAAATGACTACTGTTCTGGAGCCGGAGTTGTACTTGAGACCCCTGAAGGTCGGTCATTATGCTATGCACTGAGATTGGAATTTCCTTCAACAAACAATGAAGCAGAATACGAAGCTCTTATCGCTGGCTTAAGAATTGCTAAAGAACTAAGCATCCGAGCATTACAGATCTTCAGTGATTCTCAGCTTATTGTATGCCAAGTCAAGAAGGAATTCCAAGCGAAAGGGAGAAATCTGCCCGCCTACTTGTTAAAGGCTTGGGAACTCCTAGGTGATTTCGATCATTACATGATAAGTCATATTCCTCGAGAAGAAAACACGAAAGAAGATTCTCTCGCAAAGTACTATAGCACAGGCGAAGCTTAATTTCTGGGGTTGACTCCAGTGGAGGTCCTGTCGGCTCCAAGCATTGATGAGATGGATATCGATTGGATCATGAGCGTGTCTCAAGAGCAAGAATCATGGATGACTCCAATAACAGAATATCTGCTCAATGGCTCTTTACCGGAAAATTCAAAAGAACGAAAGAAGCTACTGAGGAAAGCCTCTCGCTATGTGGTCCAGGATGGCCAGTTATACAGACGGGGATTCTCAATGCCGTTACTTCGATATGTATCCAGGGAAGAGTCCAAAACAATCCTAGCTGAGGTACATGGGGGAGAATGTGGTGATCATTTAGGTGGTCAAACTTTAGCAAAGAAGATACTCCGATGCAGATATTTTTGGCCAGAAATTAATCGAGATGCAGCAGACTATTCCCGAAAATGTGACAGATGCCAAAGATTCGCCAAAATTCCTAGAGCTCCTTCTACTGAACTCACACAGATGGTCAGTCCATGGCCGTTTGCAATATGGGGGATAGACCTTGTAGGACCGTTACCAATTGCCAAATCTGGAATCAAATATGCCTTTGTTGCTGTAGATTATTTTACTAAGTGGGCTGAAGCTGAACCACTGGCTACTATCACCTCAAAAAAGATGATAAGTTTTGTGACTAAAAGTATCATTTGCAGATATGGTGTGCCTCAAAAAATAATTACAGACAATGGTACTCAATTCGAAAGTGAAGAATTCCAAGATTTTTGCAAACGATTCAAAATCCGAAAAAGCTTCTCAGCGGTAGCTCATCCGCATGCAAACGGGCAAGTGGAAGCAGTAAATAAAATTATCAAGTCAACCATCAAGAAGCAACTTGAAAGAGCAAAAGGTGGTTGGGTCGATAAGCTACCGCTAGCACTATGGGCATACAGAACTACCCACAAAACTGCGACTGGGCATACTCCGTTTTCATTGGCATACGGATCAGAGGCAATGATTCCGGTAGAAACATAGGTCCCTTCACATAGAAGAATCCATTTCAATCAAGCGGAGAATGCAAAACTACAGCTTGAGGCACTAGATCTCCTTGATGAAAAAAGAGAAGAGGCTGAGCTCAGAATCGCATCTCATCAGCAAAGGATAGCCAGGCATTTCAATTCCAAAGTTCCCCAACGCAGCTTTGAGACTGGAGATCTAGTCCTAAAGAGAATTATGACAGCGACAGGTGTGTTTGGGCCAAATTGGGAAGGACCATATGTTATAGGTCAGAAGCTTCTTGACGGCACATTCAAACTCACTACTGTCGAAGGAGATCAAATTCCAAGAGCTCGGAACAGCAATCACTTGCGCCCATACTTTACTTGATAGCTTTGTTGAAATATTGTAAAAAGAATTATAAATGTATGATTCCTGTAATTGAAAGCGATTGTAAAACCGATGCAAGTGAATAATGAAAGACTATAAAGTGGATGTAGGCCCAAATTCTTGGCCGAACCACTATAAATCTTGTGTTTCTTATTATTATCACATGTTTGCTTTATTTTCGATATGAAAAGTACATTAAATGTATTGCTGAAATGTCGATTTAATTTTTTGCAGACAATGAAAATAAAACTTGCACATTACAAGACCAAGTGATTCTGGTTATCATTCGGCAAACAAATTTCAAGTCACAAAAGCACAAAAGTCCCGAATTTAAATCCTAGATAAGAAGTGCTTCAATTGAACGGCCAATGATTTCGCCAAAAACGGGCTCTAGCTAACAAATTGAGAAGTTTGAACAAACAAACATCCATTTAAGAAGCCTATGTCCGTTCTCGCGAACTGGCCTAGCAATGAAGTACACTTCTTTGGATTAAACAAACTACTTGTAAGAGAAGGGAGTGCGAGCTTGAAAAGAAAAAAAATAAAAAAAAATAGAGGATCACTGAAAAGGCATAAGCAAGTGGACAAGGAACAACTAAAGCCCTCTTCGGAGGCACAAGTCCTCTTCGGAGGCACAACTCTTCGGAGGATAAAGACCTCTAACGAGGCATATGCCGCAAAAAAGAAAGTTCTCTACTCAACCAAAAAAGATTGGAGGAGTCATGACCCTCCAACCATGAGAGAGTAACTTCCAGGCAACCCTCGGAGGCACATTTCACCAGGAGTTGAAGTGCGACAGCCGCTCTTCGGAGTTTCACTTCACCAGATTTGAAATGCAAAACAAAATAAAAGCCCTCTTTGGAGGCCCATTTCACCAGGAGTTGAAGTGCGACAGCCGCTCTTCGGAGTTTCACTTCACCAGAGTTGAAATGCAAAACAAAATAAAAGCCCTCTTCGGAGGCCCATTTCACCAGGAGTTGAAGTGCGACAGCCGCTCTTCGGAGTTTCACTTCACCAGCGTTGAAATGCAAAACAAAATAAAAGCCCTCTTCGGAGGCCCGTTTCACCAGGAGTTGAAGTGCGACAGTCGCTCTTCGGAGTTTCACTTCACCAGAGTTGAAATGCAAAACAAAATAAAAGCCTTCTTTGGAGGCCTATTTCACCAGGAGTTGAAGTGCGACAGCCGCTCTTCGGAGTTTCACTTCACCAGAGTTGAAACGCAAAACAAAATAAAAGCCCTCTTCGGAGGCCCATTTCACCAGGAGTTGAAGTGCGACAGCCGCTCTTCGGAGTTTCACTTCACCAGAGTTGAAATGCAAAACAAAATGAAAGCCCTCTTCGGAGGCCCATTTCATCAGGAGTTGAAGTGCGACAGCCGCTCTTCGGAGTTTCACTTCACCAGAGTTGAAACGCAAAACAAAATTAAAGCCCTCTTCGGAGGCCCATTTCACCAGGAGTTGAAGTGCAACAGCCGCTCTTCGGAGTTTCACTTCACCAGAGTTGAAATGCAAAACAAAATAAAAGCCCTCTTCGGAGGCCCGTTTCAAAGGAGACCTCTTCCCAGAGGCACAATAAGACAGAAAGACCTCTTCCCAGAGGCAGAAATGAAAAGACCTCCTCCCGGAGGCACAATCAAGCAGAAAGACCTCTTCAGAGGCACACGTTTCACCAAGATTGAAATAAAACTTCCAGGTGTTGAAACGTGAAAAAAATCCTCATCAAAGGCACACTTTAACTTCCAAAGGAAGAATGAATTACTTATTCTAGAAAATTCTCTTCTTCAAAAAGAAGTTGAAGTACCTTTCAAATACTCGATTTACCACATAGAAGATTTCATTCAGCAAAATGTGTATATGCACGAAATAAAAAGTGATATCTTTGAAGGATGAAGCGTAGAAACTTGTTTGTACTCTGTTTTTTAATGAAATAATATTCCTCCAAATGTGGAATAATTATTCTCTAAAAAATAAATGTACAAGTTTCTCATAAAATAAAATATTACAATGAGCTTATGGTATAGGGACAACATGGTATAATTACATCGGTAAAATTGCGCTCAAACAATATATACCACAAGCTCACTGCAATATCGTACAAAGGAAATTGTACAAAAATGAATAATAAATGCATTCTCAGATACAGACAGAAGTTTGTACAAAGAAAAAGAATCATTTTATTCAACACTTTTTATGTACAGGTACAGGTTCCAAAGTAAAAAAGCAAAAAAAAAGCGGGGGGGCCGGTACCCGCACAATATCCGGTCAGTACATGCAAAAAAGGGAAAAAAGCGATATGAAAACTACAAACTCAAGGCCATCATTTCTTCTTCCGCCCACCTTTTGAGCCTGCACCTGGCCGAATGACCAACTTTTCAGGTCGGCTTGTAAGGGTAGGGGATCAAGGAGAAAGGGGCTCGGTCGGACCTTCTTCCGTCTCTTCTTCGCCAGTTAAAGGTCCCTTCTTCTTCTTCTTGGAAACTCCCTGCTTTCCTCTCTTCTTGGAGGAATACCCAATCCCTAGAGGAAGAAGTTTGGATAACCGTTCAGCGTCGGAGCCAGTTGGTGCTGGAGTCCTCTCGCTTCCTTCAGTTTCTTCTCCTTTCGGATCTTGAGAAGCAACGGGATCATCTAAGCCGTGAAGAGCTTCTATTTGCTCCTCTTGTGACCCGGGTTGCGAGGCAGAAGGAGGAGTGACCTTAATAGGCGGGGAAAGAACAATTGGAGGAGGAGAAGCTTGGACGATGCCCGACGTTTTCTCTGCAGAAGGAAAAAAGTTTAAGTCAGTAAAAAGTAGAGATAAAGGTTCGCTGAGATTCAAGAAGTAGTCAAAAAGCTCATCAAGTTCGTAAGAAACAGATGCGCAGTCTACTTGGGCAAGATTGTCAATAGGGTTACCTGCAGAAGTCGGTTCCCTGACGTCAACTTCGTAAGCCCGTGCCTCGGCACTCTCGCCGCCTTCATCTCCACCTTGCATGCTTGTAATATCAGTGGTAACTTTAGCAGGAGATGGGGAATGAGAACTAGAACCGATAATGTCAATTTCGGCCGAAGGAGAAGGTTGAATTGGAGCAGTTGAGATGATTTTTCCTGAATATTCTCCTGCCGCTGTTTCGGCCCTTAATTTTGCAAGCTGTTCTCTCCCCCTAGCGAGTGCGGCACGAGCATCATCATCAAGATAGTGCTCCTCAAGAGCTGACTCAGCATAGCCAGCGCCCTTACCACCAAGCATATCGAGTGCGGCCTCCCAAACTTCAGCCAGAGTAATTTCATACTTGGGGCCTAGAAAGGCGAAGCTACCGCGCCCCAAAATGCTATGCAGGTAGAAATCAAATAATGTTGAGCTGATGTCGGCCCTCGTTGCCTCGTGAGATTCTTCAGCTGCAATTTTTCCAGCAACGGCCTCATCACGCTCCATTTCAGCTTTAGAAAATTGAAGCTTAAGCATTTGAATCTCCGCCTCTTGGGAGCTGTTCTTCTTCTGAAGCTCTCCAATATCAGCAACATAGCCCTCGCTAATTCTTTTCTGGACTTCGAGCCTGTCTTCGACATCTCTTTGGCTGGTATGAGCGTCTCTCACTCGTTTTAGGGGCACTTCTTCTTTTTGAGAGTAAGAATTAGAGGAAGCAGCAAGCTCTTGTTTCAGTTCTTCAACTTTAGCTTCAAGCTCCTCATTGTAAGAAGCAATGCTTCTTATCTCAGTGTCATGTTGCTCAAGAACCTTTTGCCATTCGGCTTTATCATTTTCCATAGTGAGCATGGCCTCTATGTTTGCATGATTAACCCTCTGAAGCTCGTCAACAAGTTTCTGCCAGTTCGACATTCTCTCAATATCAAGCTTGACGGCGTCAAGGTTTCGTAACATGGCAGACTTGTCAATGGGGACCAAGTCAAGGTCAAACCTTACTCCCTTCAGACACCACTATGGAAACCGACTTTGCAAAGTGGCAGGACCCGGTCCAACTTGGAATTTGGGTCTGCTAATTATTGTTTGGATGTCCGTCTTCCCGAGAGCGGGAGAGCCAGAAGGAATGTCAAGCGAGGCAGGGGCAGTAACCTTTTCAGGAGTTGTAGAGGTGTGCTTCTCACCATGTCGGGCTCGCTTGCTCGAATCTCCAACCATATGACTTTTTCCTCTGTCGTCATGGGTTTTTCTTTTATGGGAATTGTCACCTCTCTGTGAAGAATCGTGGCGCTCTTCCCTCTCTCTTCTTTCATAGCGCTCCTCTTGAGCCCTCTTTTCTTGAGCCTTTCGAGTGGCTCTCTCTTCATCAGATTCTCTGTAAGAGGGGAGGTAACGCCTGTAATCATACTGGCTACGCCTCCCGTAGCACTGGAAATCATCATAATAGGATCCGCTGCTCCCCATCGGAGGATCTGAAATAAAAAAGAGCTAAATCTTAGAATTCTTCAAAGTACAAAAAGTCAGAAGCGTAAAAGTGCCAAAAAATTCTAAGTGTGTGTGACGTGCAAACTACACGCATCAAACTGCGAACCACTCTTTAATTGAGGAGTGGTTGTGGGTGTAATAGTTAGCGTCAACTCTTGAGTCGACGGAGTTTGTTGCAGGACCGAAGTCGCTTCAACTAATGAAGAAGAAACCCCAGTAGTGGTAGGATCATCTTTAAAGATCTCTTGCGAGGTGGCAAAGAGATCGCTCAGCCCTTCGAAAGTATCATCCCTGCTCTTCTTGGCAAGACTAGTTTTTCCGGCCTCTTCGCCAGATTTCTGTGACAGTCGGGGAGATCCCTGGGGCTCTTCTTCCTCAATAACCGGGGCAAGTTCGACAGATGGCCCCGCAACATCAGCATAAACGGAGCACTTCACTAGCGAAGCCTCAGGAGCAGGTCCTTTTGGTATGGATGTGTCTGTGGAAATCAGGGCATCTGATGCTTTAGGTGGAGAATCTGGAACCTCGCAGGGGTGTGTGGAGCGAGAGGGATGAAGAAGTCCGAACTGGTGAAGGAATTCGTCGTTCAGCAAAAATTTCACGTCCCGTTCTTCAACCGGTACTGCTACAAGCCTCTCTAGGGTTGGCTTGTGACTGAGATCTCTACAAGGAGGGGGAAGTACTGAAATACAAGAAAAGAAATGATGACGAAGTTAACACTTGGCAATTCGAACTTGAAAAGACTCAGAATATAAAAGAGGTAAAGGTAGATGATCTTACTTCCTTCTCTCCACACAGCGTAAAACCCCGGGGGGCAACGGACATAGAAAAATTGAGTCAAAAACCCATGAGCGCTGTCAGGAAGACCGATGATCAATTTACGATTTCGAGCACTTCTCACGACAGTAATAGAGGAGTGATCTTTAGTCCTGGTTAAAGAGCATAGGAAGCAAATCTCGTCAAAGCTTGGGAATCGATCAAGCGTCCTCCTAAACAGTACACACAACCCCATTAAAATGGCATAACCATTGGGGTGTAATTGGGACGGGGCGATGGCCAATTGACGAAGAAGTTGTTGGAAAAAGTCATTGAAAGGAGGAACGCCCCCACTCAGGCACATTTGTCGATTGACCGTTACAAAGCCGGGGGGTGCTATGTCACCAGTGTTACTTCTCTCGGGAAGAATGGCATCTGACTCAGCAATGCCAAACTGAGCGCACAATTGGCGGAAAACTCTGTACGATAAAGTAGAAGAGACTCTTTCGGGAGGATTGACCAAAGGAGCCGGAATTACAGTTGCCTCTCCAGTCTGAACCGTTGTATCTTCTTCCTGAGAAGTCATTCTACACAAGCAACTGGATATTCAAATGTGAAGGTGCACGTTTCCTAAAAAGTGTGAAGTGTAGTGCAAAACTAATAAAAATAGCAAGTAAATATAACTGGAATTAAACTAGTCGATGATTGGTCGATTACAAAATTTCAGAACTTGTTAATATAAAGTTCAAGCATAATATTAGTGCAGGCTGGTCGGTTTCAATTGACTATTTCAGTGCTGCTGTAATATTTTACTTGAAATTGATTAAAGCACTTCATTCACACAATTTATTTGAGTTAATTATCTGTTATTAACTAATCTGTCATTTGATGTGGGCAGTCGATGGCAGTATATTTGTCCCATCTTTCTGCAAGTATTGTGTTTAACAGGTTGATAGCGTTAAAGTTAGAATAATCTATGAAGAAACACAACAAAGTTCAAGCAGTTTATTTCAGCAAATCAAGTTAAAGTTCAAGGTTCAAGCAAAATTGTCAACTGCGACAACTTAAGTGTTGTCTCGGCGACGACTTAAATGTTGACTCGGCGACGACTTAAGTGTTGACTCGGCGACGACTTAAGTGTTGGCAATGACTTAAGAAATTCTTCCTACGGGTTAAATCAAATCATTGGTTATCTGGCTAACTCGTCCACGACCTAAGGATTACGAAGCGAGTTAAGTTAGGTCGCTTCAATCTTGAATTGTTAGTGTCTTAAGTCAGCAGTGCTCTAAGTCGTAAACCATGGAAAATAGAAAAGGCTTCAGTCCGAGGCAACGTGACATTCTCCAAGTCCTATCCCGGCTATGACTTAAGACTTGTGTCGTGAAGGTTGGTAAGTCGGTCAAAGGATAAGTCGCGATGGTTATTGAATCGCTCAAAATTACTGCGCTCAAGATTACTGGATCGCGTCCAAGTTAACGTCATGCTTCCTCCAACCGACCAACCCCTTCTCAGAACTCCTAAACCTTAACCCATTATCCTCCTAAACCTTAACCCGTTATCCTCCTATCTCCTAACCTGATAAGCCATACAAGATAATCTCATCTCCTCTAAATCCATGAATCAACTGACCCGAAATATAAAAACCCATCGTCTCCTCCTTGCAAATCGTCTACAAACTCAAATCAAACCGCTCAAAGCTTGTCAAAAATCAATCATAGCGTGACTCGAAATGAAGCATGGTGCGAGGATTTGGATTAGGGTTAGAGAACAAGAAGTCCAACTCCATGATCGAGGGATAACGGAAGTTGTGAAATTGAGCGGGCAATAAGTTTACTTACGTAGTGTGACGACGAGGATCAAAGAAATTTGATTGATGATGAGATGAACAGGTTGAGTTCGTCTCTGAAAGCTTCGAAGATTGTTAATGGCGGAAATAAACGCTGAAGTAAGAAAGTGAAGAAGAAGGGGCGACTTAAGCCATTTATACACTGGAGCGATAGAATGCGAATCGGCATCAGCCGACCTAGTCTCTTCCTTAAGTCCTTCGTGACCTAACAACCCACCAGGACACGAGCTAAGAAAGTCGAAGCACGCGACCTACAACTTAGGCACGCACTTCGAGGGGCAAATGTTAACCCCTTTTGATCAATGAATTAAGACCTGAGACGACTCACGACTTAAAGAAGCAGAGCGACTTAATGAGTGGTCCGACTCAGTAAGTAACCGACTTAACAAGTTAGCGACTCAAGGGAGTTACACGACTTAACGAGTCAGGGATTGGTCGACCTAACGGAGTCAACAGCTTACGGAAGTGAACAACTTACAACATATAGGAGTCTACGACTTAACGGTTTAGGAAAGAAGGGATGGATCACGACTTAAGGCCTTCACGACTTAAGGTTCTTACCGACTCAATTGGTCTACGACTCATTGTAATTCACGACTTAAGGGTAGAAGCAACTCAACAAGTTGGCGAGTTAGAATTCAAGGCGGCTTAAGAGAAGCGGAACGACTCAACGAGTTACCGACTCAACAAATTGAGGAGTTGCGCGAGTCATAGAATCGTGCAACCTATGACCTACCTTGAGTCGTCAATAACTCAAGGAAGCGACTCACGACTCAGCATGACTCACCTACGACCTAAAACCACTGAATCGTAGCCCGCAGCCACAATGCTTATGTCAAAGAGAGTTGACTCGTGAGCGACTCATGACTTGTAATTCTGAAGAAGTAAACCGTTGAGGAACCAAGGGCTTAGTCAGATAAGTCGGCCATGACCTCTTAACTCGTGGACGAGTTAGGACTTGCGCTATATCCAGAAGACCGAAGGCGCTCTGATACCAAGCATGAACTCTACCAGCTGAGTCGCCCACGACCCAACTTAACTCGGCCACGGGTTATCATGAGTCGAGCACGACTTACGATCCAAAGGGAAGTTTTTTCTATAAATACCGACCTACCTCAAACATGAAGGGGACTTTTTTGACTCATTCTTTTCAAACACCGATACTCTGCTACATTCCAAACTAACTCAACACCCAAAGCTTTCAAGACACGTGAAACACTATCAACAACTTCAAGAAGAAATCTCATGCCTCCGACATGGATTCGAGGACCTTCACTTACACTGAAGTTTAAGCTACTCCTTCAAAGTGTTTAGTAGTTCAAAGTGTATTGTACTTGGGGAAGAATTGTATCAACTTGTAACGAAATCATCAATAAAGATATTCAGAGTGGACGTAGGCAAAATATTGAGCCGAACCACTATAAAATCGTTGTTATTCACTGCTTTTTCTATGGTTTTCTGCTTATACTCTGTTCCCGAATCATCGGGTGGTGCTTTCACAACTACACTTTATACACCGGGGTGTTAGCGTTCAAATTTTAGCGTTAACATACGGTGTACTATATTTTATAGCTGTATTTATGATTCTGCGATTTCTTTTATCTATTATGTATTGTGTATTGTTATATCCACGGAATGCACATGTATATTGCTTTGTGCCACCAACAAGTACATATAGGTATGTAGTATATGATTTTAGATACGTAGAGGTGTTAGTCCAAGGGAATATTCATGTATGATGACCTAATATTGCCTAATTATCCATATTATCAAACAATATTACTTGGTAATTTTCTTTGATGGTATGGGTAAAGAGGTATGGTGTTATAGGATCGGTAATGTACCATTTGGAGTTAAAGATATGTCATCTATATGATTAAAATTAGCATCATCCAGGCCATTCATCATCTCAATCTCTAATCACTCCCACTATCCTAGATGTAAAACTTTGTTTTAGGGTAGAAATGGAGGGATAGTATAATTATCTATTTATGGAACATATCATATTAACCAGATGTCCGTCCTATAGAAAATCTATCATCTCTTAGACATACGTCATTAGAAAACCTAAGCTTTTTCTTTGGGCTGGAAATCATCGTCACCTATGATGATTTTTCCTTTAATGTCCGAGCTAACTCCTTTCTCCATCATCAGCCTTTAAAGATGACTGCAATTTTTGACAGGTTATCCAGTTTGCTAATAAGAGCAAGAAGAATGTACTCCATTGCATGTTTGTTTAGCAGGTATGTTCGGATATCGAACATGAGCTTTGTCTTCTTTTCAAATCGAAAAACTAAGTGGAATAGAAAGAAAACATTCACGAATCTAGTCGTTTACAATTCTGAACATTCGTGAAGAATTTTTTCTGGTGAATAGGGCATAAGATGAAGCCATTTTTAATTATTTGGTTATAGAAGAGAGAAAGGATGAGTTTTGATAGCTTTTTAAAGAGCTAGTAAGATATTTTGGTTACATCCAATTATCTTAGTTACATTACACGTTACCGTTATGCCCTACCCAACTGTTGGAAAAAGAAATAAATTGCAAAAAGAACCCTTGTTAGATAAGTAATAAAAATTAGGAAAAATTGTATATTTATCTACAATGTTCCACTTACATTTGTTCTATGACAGTTTATTTAAGGAGTTACAGTTCAAACAAAATATATTGTTGGCAGAAGTTGGGTATTTTCAAAATAATGGGATTTTGATTAACTGTTTTAGAAGCCAGAAGTGGAGATGGGATATTCGTTCCCTATCTAGAAATAAAATATCCTATATTTTTTAGATTTAGGACTCTCGTTAACAGGTTGATCGCTTTAGGAACCTAATTATTTTCTATTATGTTGAAGAGAGAGATCATGTATTTGACGCTCTACCTCTATACTCACACTAACCAAGGACACTACCGAGTAATGTCGTCGACTAGTACAAAAATAAGGTTATTGAGGAACGACCATCTATGTAATTGCTTTGTGCGAGTACTGATATACCCGATAAAATATCACTTTCCTTCAAGAGGAAATCCAACATACCAATACAAACTCAAAACTACTACAAAGTGGTTGTGTGGTCTTTAGAAAAAAATTTAAAATAAGTATAACACAAAATCAGTCATAGATATCCATATCACTAAGGCGGAAACAGATATGAATACAACACATAAAAGTGTACATCAAAGTAGTGGTCATATAAGATTCACTACATCAAAAAAGAATAGGTGCAAGAGCTAGGAAAAAGAATATGTGTACATCACGGAGTCTCTTTCTCGAATGTATAAAAGAAAAAACTACTAAGCTAAGTAGTTAGCCAAAAGTCAACGATGGACCATGATAAGAAGTCAAGAAGAAGTACCTGAAATACCTCGTTTGACCCGAGTTTTATTTAAGAAGAAAATATTAAATGGATCGGTCTAGTTATAAATATCATATAAAATGAGATAGGATAAGAGATATGACAAAAATGTATGGTAACAATAATGGCATACTGTGACAAGTATACATTAAATAACAACAAAATCATACAATATCTCAAATTTTCTCAAACACCAAAAAGAATGTCATATTCTTTATTTTATTCACCAAACCACAAATATTGACAAAACATATCAAAGCCAATCACAAAAGTTAGTGAAACACAAATTCCAGAAATCATCAATTTGAAATCCAAAAATCACAAAGGGAGGCATATCAAAAATGGGGGCATGAAAGCACACCAACACGTGTATCACAAACGGGATGCTATCCCATGGTCCTAATCATAGAGCCGGTGCAAAGACGTTGTGCAACGATACGTCCGAGGAACCTGAAACTCAAACAATTTGGAAAAATGACGTAGTACAAAAGTATGACCGATGAACCTGATAAGCCAGAATAATGACGTAGTACAACAGTACACCCGATGAACCAAACTCTATAAAAGAACATGGGTCGCTGCCCATAAAATTGAGCCAAACTCCAAAGAACCATAGTTCGCTAGATTATAAAAGAAATGAGACAAGGCTCAATAAAACGAGGTATAGTCCCCCACGTGGACAAATTGACATCGCATATCGCTAGCCTAAACCATAAAACGATCATCATAGATCAATGAACAAAGTGTGAATTACATTAAGCTAGTAAATAAATGAGTTTAGCTTCATGTCCCATAATCATTGGCTTAACTTCGAACAAATTGTAGATTTCCACTTTAAAATTGTAACAAGATTTCAATCGAACAAGTCCACGAATTAACCGACAAAGAAAACTCAAGCGTTTCATATCACTTGTTTTGCTAAGTCATTTAATTACATTTCTCATACAAATGAGGTAAAGGTTTGTATACACTAACAGATTGAAAAACGGTTTTAGAAACGAGCTTTGTATTAAAAGTAAGGTTGAAATCATTTCTGTAAAAGATTTTGAGTATTTACTACTAGTACAAAAACCATTGTATTTTAACGTCAGAAATCACAGAAATGATTGTAATGCCAATTAATCACCAAAAATTCACATACGATGACGTGAATCGAAACAATGGAAATCGATATCAAATCCATCAAATAGATATTCCCAAAAATCTAGAAAGAAGTCATCAAAGTCGATAACAAATGATGACTACAAATCGGATCAACCAAAAATCGACATAAATGGAAAGCCACATGAAAATAGGCAATTTCCCCGAATTTAACAGTGTCAGACTTCTGAGCTGAAGGTCTGGAATTTTCCTCCAAATCGTTCAGACATCTGGGAAGTAAGATCAGACATCTAAGCTGAAAGACTGGAATTTTTTTATTTCGTATCTTTAAACATCTGAGCATAATATCAGACGTCTGAGCTTAAGCTCAGTGCAATATTTTGCCTAGGACATTAATGACCAAATCATATCGGAAGCGATCGAATAAGCAACGATGGCCAGGGATTTATGCCAAGCATCACCCAGCCCTATAGACTTAACAATATGCTCAGAACAACATGTCCAAACATCCATATACGGATTTTCATAGATTTTGACTTCAAAATGCCAAAAATTAGAAAATTTGCCAAACCAATTCAATTCAAAAGCATATGGCCAAGAATAGATGTTAGGAATTCATACCTAACAACTATCAAAGTATAGACAAAGATGTGAGTTAAAGAACTCACCTTTAAACCAAAAAACAATGAACGAGAAGCTCTAAAACAGTGCAAGGTCGATTCCTCTTCAACAAGACCTCAAGAATCCTCAATCTTTTATCAAATGAGATGAATTTCCTATGTTAGGGTTTAGGAATTTCTAAAATCGAAGAGATATTGAGATGGAGAAGATGAAGAGGATGCTCACCTAAGCTTCTCTTTGATTTTGGAGCTTGAATCTTGAATTTCCAAGCAATCTAGGATTTAGGGATTTTAATTTCCTATTATCTCCTCCATTTTACTTTAGCTTGAGGGTGTTAGGAAAATGTTATGAATGAATGAAGAGGAGTGGAGGGGGAGTTAGGGTATTATATTAGTTGGGTTCTCTTGTTAGGTTATTGGGCTGAAACCCAAACCCAAAGCCCCAAAAAATAAAAATACAAAAATTCCAGTCAACTCCAAACATATCGATGTTTATACTCAAAAAGGTCGCAAATGCCGTTTTAGACTCAATGGAAATGGTCACGAGTCCCTATTCAACTATTTACGTAAATTAGCATTTCAGACTTTAATCCAACTAACGATGCTATATTTAAATATACAATCGTAAAATATACGGTTTGTTACAGACTCCCCTCCTTAAGGAAATTCCATCCTCGCAATTCTTAGGAAGAAAGTAAAGAGTAACAACCATAAAAACATATCAATGCAAAAGAAAATTTTGAAGTAAAAGTTCACCTTAAGGAGCATGAGAGAGTAAGTCCGGATGTGTTCGCTCGATGAATACTCTGGATTCCTAAGATCAATCCTTATGATTGGAGGACCATTTAACTTTCACAAGCGGAACATCTTTATTTCGAAGGCATTTAACCTCCGTAGCAATGGTGCGAATAGGATTTTGCTCATAAGTCAAATAAAGCGAAACTTCAATTTCTTCAACAAGACCGAGCTCAAGAATAGAATCAGAATCGCTAAGGAATTTCCATAGTTGAGAGACGTAGAAAACATTACGAATAGCAGAAAATTGAGTTGGTAATAAAAGGGGATAAGCCATGGAACCAATATGCTCAGTGATGGGAAATGGACCAATATATCGTGGTTCTAGTTTTCCCGGTCGATTGAAACATAGAATACCCTTCATAGGTGAAGCACGAATGAACACCAAATCTCTCATAGAAAAATCTTATTTCCTTCTTTGGTTATCGACATAGGATTTTTGTCTACTTTGAGCTTCTTTCAACCAATGAATAATGAGGTCAATCTTTTCTGTGGATTCATGAATAAAATCTAGACCTAAAACAAGCTTCTCACCGGCCTCAAGCCAACAAGAAGGAGATCGACACGGCCTTCTTTAGGGTGCCTCGAAAGGTGCCATACCAATACTAGATTGGAAGCTATTATTATAAGAATACTCAACCAGGGAAATATGATCTTCCAACTTCCATCAAAATCAAGAACACATGCATGAAGAAGATCTTCAAGAGTTTGATTCACATGCTCGGTTTTCCATCGGATTGAGGATGATAAGCGGTGCTAAAATTAAGCTTCGTTCCCAAAGCCTTTTAAAGACTCTTCCTAAATCCACTTGTAAATAATGGATCATGATCGCTAATAACAGAAGTAGTAATTCGATGCAATTTAACAATTTCTCTAACATAGAGTTTGGCCAAAAGATGTACGACCCGATTAGACCGAACATGAATAAAATGGGTGGATTTTTTAAGCCTATCAATAATCACCCACAAACTGTCATGACCCAAACGAGAATGGGGATGACCATCGATAAAGTCCATGGAGACTTGAACCCACTTCGAAATGGGAATGCCTAAAGGTTGCAATAACCCACCGGGCCTTCGATGCTTGACCTTAACTAGTTGACAAGTCATGCAACGCTTAATAAAGTTAGCAATATCGGATTTCATTCCATCCCAATAATAAAGTCGCTTCATATCCGTGTACGAATCGAAAATTTAGAACGATGAAAATCTTCTAAAATGTCTTTACGAAGATTACTAATATTTGGCACAGTAAATCTACCAAATTTTCGAATGCCGCCACAAGCATCGATTTCAATGTCTTTCAAACCATTAATATTTCTACCCCTACAACTTTGGCTAAGAAGAGCCAATTTGGGATCTAGCTTTTGCTTTAAGCATGCGGTCTAAAAGAGAAGGATGGGCCTCAAGGCTACATAAAATAAGAGACGAACATGAATAGGATTCATGACCTCGAATCTCGTAAGTGGATATAGTCTCAAGATAATTACATTCGGATATCATCATGGAAACAACCACCTGTTACTTACGACTAAGGGCATAGGCCATACAATTTCCCTTTCTATATGAAGAATATCAGGTTCATAAGATGCAAGGAACTCGAGCCAACTTTGTTGACCCAAATTAAGTTCCATTTGAGAAAATAAAATTTTCAATGATTTATGGTCGTTGTAGGGAATAAACTTCTCACCCAAAAGATAATGACGCCAAATTATAAGGGCGAAAACAATGGTCGCAGGCTCTAAATCATGAGTGGCATATCTAGTCTCGGCAGGCTTTAATGGCCTAGAAGCATGAGCGATATCATGTTCCCTTTGCATGAGAACGGCTCCCAAACCAACATGACTAGCATCGGTATAAACAATAAAGTCATGGTTCCCTTCGGGAATCACTAGAATAAGAGCGTTGAAAAGGAGTTCTTTTAATTTCTAATAAGAAGCTTCATATTTGTCTGACCAAATGTACTTAACTCTTTCTTAGTCAAACTAGTAAGAGGCACAGAAATTTTAGAAAAGTCTTTTATGAACTGACGGTAATAGCCCGCCAATCCAAGAAAGCTACGAATTTCCGTCACGCTCACCAGTCTCTTCAAATTTTGAATTGCTTTGATCTTTGAAGGATCCATGAAAATTTTGGATTCAGAAATAAGGTGTCCTAAATATTTCACACGAGATTGCCAAAAGTGGCATGTAGAAAATATTGCTTCCAATTGATTGCTCCTAAGAATTTCCAACATAATTCGAAGATGATTTTCATGCTCTTCCTTGGTTTTAGAATAAACAAGAATATCATCTATAAAGATGAGAACAAATCGATCAAGGAAGTCTTTGAAAACTAGATTCATAAGGTAAATGAAATAAGCTGGAGCATTCGTTAAACCAAATGGCATAACAAGCTATTCGTAATATCCATAACGCGTATGGAACGATGTCATAGGAATGCTATCATCTACAATACGAAGCTGATGAAAACCTATTGCTATGTCTAACTGTGAAAAGGCTCTAGCACCGCAAAGTTCATCGAATAGATCATCAATCCAGGGTAAGGGATATTTATTCTTGATGGCGAGATTATTAAGCTAGCGGTAGTCAACGCAGAGCCTAAGTGTTCCATCGGATTTCTTCACAAAAATAGCTGAAGCTCCCTAAGGAGAGGAACTAGAACGAGTAAATTATTTCGCGTCCAATTCAGATAATTGCTTATGCATCTCCTAATTTTCCTTATTGGACATACGATGAGGAGGACGAGTGATATGTAGAGCTCCAAGGATTGGATTAATTCTGAACTCAATTGCTCGCTTAAGTGGTAATCCTAAAACGGGCTCAAATATGTCGAAAAATTCACGAACAACGTGAATGAGGGAAATGACATCTTCCTCATCATCAATATCATCATCGTGTGCATTTAGAGAATATAAGGATGCTACCAAATTGGAATCTGAATCGTTAAGAACAATATAAATCTGCTTAGTAGGTTGAGGATGTCGAAGGTGTATAGTCCTCTCAGGACATAGGATGTGGGCTTTATAACGGTTAAGTCAATCCATTCCCAAAATCATTCTGAAGCCTAAGAAACACATAATATGCAAAACGACGTGGAAAGCATAATCATGTAAATTAATCTCGACATCTTTACAAAGTAAACCGAGTGTTGCGGATCCACCAATTTGATTCCCAATTCTTAGTAAAGTCATCAAAGCCATAACATTTAAAGAAAAAATATCAACAAATTCTTTTGATATAAAAGAATGAGATGCACCCATGTAAAAAAGAACTCAAATAGGATGATCACGAAATATAATAATGCCATCAAGGATAGAATGAGAAATATCTTGACCAAGAGAAGTGTTACTTGGGGCTTGTACAACGTTAAGCCTTCCCACTTTCTTGCCTTAAAGTTTGGGACATGAAGATAATAGATGACTTGAACTTTGGCAATTACGACAAAAAGGGGTTTTGGACTCTGTTCACTCCGCCTCGGTTTAGACTCTATGACTCAAGGAGATGCCGACCTAAGGCTCAACAGGGGTGCCGACCTAATGCCTAATGGTTATGCCGACCTAACTACCTTATCAGGGAGACCGACTTAAGATTCAAAGGGTTACCGACCTAGTAGGATTGAGAGGCATACCGACTTAAGAAATACCGAGTTAAGGCTAAAACAGTTGCCGACCTAACGTGGGTACTGGCCTAAGACTCAGAGGATGCCGACTTAATAAGAAGGCCGACCTAAGGTCTAAAAAAGATACCGACTCAGTGACTTGACCGAGTTACCGATCTAATGCCTTACCAAGCCGGCGACCTAGAATAGTTGCCGACCCAAGTCACAACCGATCCAGCTCCCCAGTTATCTCGTTCACGATCCAGGACTTATCATTTGGACCGTGACTTGCGACTTACCAAGTCAACTCGTCCACGACCTAATATAAGCCCGATGCCATGTTACTGAGAAGAGGTGGTGTTGACTCGGAGGCGACCTTAGACCGGTCACGACTCACCTTATGTCGGCTACGGCTTAACTTGAGTCGGCCACGGTTTAGGACTTGGCAAAAATTTCAGACCAGAACTCTCTATAAATAGGCAACCACCTCCAACATTCAAAGGACTTTTGGCACATTCTCTTCATACACCGTTACCTTGATGCATTAAGAACTTCATCAACACTTAGAGCTTTCAAGATTAGAGGAATACATCAAAGAACTTCATGAAGAAACCACACATCTTCAACATGAATTTAAGGACTTTAACCGACATTGAAGCTTAAGCTATTTGTTCTAAATCACTTGTAACTTGAAGTATATTGTACTTGAGAAGAAGTGTATCAGCTTGTAACGGGATTATTAATAAAAGTACCTAAAGTGGACGTAGGCTAAACCCTTAAGCCGAACCACTATAAAATTGTTGTTGTTTACTGTTTTTCTGCTATTACCTGCTTGAAATTCATTCCCGATCTATCGGGTGGTGCTTTCACAACTACACTTCACACACCGGGGTGTTAGCGTTCAAATTTTAGCGTTAACATTTTTGGTGCATTCACTGAGAATTGAACTCAGGGCAAACTTCAGCCATTGTTCAACAAAATTCTAACAGAAATCATGGCTTCAGAAAGGAAACGAAAGTTTTTGAGGTTTGAAGGTACTTGCAGCAACGCCATTGCTCTTCCCACGCTAAGTGAAACAGCTTCAAGTATTGGAGTCACAAGGGCTGAATTAAACGCCATGATATATGGAATATATCAACACATGGAAGTTCAAAGCAATAGGATACTGGATGAGATGAACGCATTGCAGGAAGAAGTCCATTGACTAGAAAGTGATATAAAAACCATTGCCAAAGAGGCCCAGGTTTCAGAAGAATGGAATACTCCTCAACGAGCAACTGGCATTACTATTGGAACATTCCCCCAAACAGAGAATTCATGGCCACGACCAACTATCCACGAACGTTTGTCAAGGCAAACTTTTGAAAGAATAGTTGACGATTACCCATTGAGTCCTGGTAACGATGAAGAATACATACCGGAAATGATTGAACAGAAAGAGAAGAATGGGGGAAGGAGAAAGCAGAAACTCTTGAAAAAAGCTCGACGCTTCATACCCTCCGACTTCACTCCCTTGACCGACACTCCGGAAAATATCTTCTTGGCAACAAAGGATGTTGTTGTGTACCCCAAACCATCTCTGATGAGGAGAAGCGCGACAGACAATGGGAAATTCTGTCAATTTCACAATCAACCTGGCCATGAAACTAACCAATGTCGCCATCTAAGGAAGGAGATTGAAGAATTGATCAAGCAGAATGAACTGCAACAGTATGTGAAAAAAGATGGAATTAACTACTCCTCATCCTCTAAGGTGCAGCTGGTTCCCGCTCAACAATGTAGCTCAAATAAAAGAACCGTGGCACAGGGAGATGAAGGTCCTATCATCAGTATCATCACAGCAAGCCCTCACCAGGCAGGGAAAAATTGGATGAGGCGGGAAGACGTGCTCACGCTCCAAGGAGACCTTCAAAGTGAAAGGAAGTTTCGATTCTGAAAGATGTTGCCATCCAGTCCTCTTATGCCAAAAGATTCAATCCCTAAAGCCTGGGGCAGCAATTGCTTCCATACCTTACTTGAACACTTTGTTTCAAATTTGTAAAAGAGTGCTGATCCAATGATTCTTGTATCAAAATCTGTTGTAAAAACAATGCCAATAAATAATAAAAACTATAAGTCTTGCTTTCCCTATTATTACAAGTCGCTTATTTTATTTCGATATGTGAAATACTCTGAGAATATCACTAAGATTATCGATCTAAATTTGCAGGCAATCAATATCAAGCTGATTCATTGCAATATCAAGCAACCCTTGGTAGCATTCAAAAGCAAGCCTTAAACAACAGAATTCCAGGGTCAAATCCTGAATAAGATGTACTCTAAGCAAACAAATAAGATTTGACTAGAGTATGTTTCTTCAGTTAAAACCACCCGCCAACAGAAGAAGATGATGCACACTTAAAGACGGCACTAAGGCCATAAAAACAAAGCTTACCGGTCACAAGACCAAGCGATCCGCGACATCGTCCAGCAGTCAAGCACTGAGCCATTCAAAATTCCCATATCCAAATCCTACAAAAGAAGAACTTCAAACGAAAGTGAGCAATGTGGATAGAAGCAGATCATGTATAGCTAACTGCAAATGTTCGAACAAACAAACAGCAAGTTAAAGAACCTATATCTGCCACCACTAATTTGCTTAACTATAAAATATACTCCTTTGGGTAAGGGAAATGATTGGCAGCTAAAAGTGATGACACTTGCGAAGCAATGGGGATCGTCAGCATGAATCAACGGCAAAAAGACATGCGAGAGCAAGCATCAGCCAGCAAAAGACCATTTCAGAAGCACAAGCCCTTTTTGAAGGCATAATTCCTCAGGGGATAGAGACCTCAAGCGGGCTTCACCCAAAAAAAAAAAAAACAAAAGAAAAAGAAAAAGGCGTCTTTCTCGTTACAAAGTCATGGAATTATCGGACGACATACTCCCGTGAGATGAAATGTGAGAAGCCCTCTTCGGAGGCAAAATGCTTCTCCTCAGAGACCAAAGCCCTCTTCGGAGGCAAAAAGCTTCTCTACGGAGAACGAATGCTTCTCCTCAGAGACCAAAGCCCTCTTCGGAGGCAAAAAGCTTCTCTACGGAGACCGAATGCTTCTCCTCAGAGACCAAAGCCCTCTTCGGAGGCGAAAAGCTTCTCTACGGAGACCGAATGCTTCTCCTCAGAGACCAAAGCCCTCTTCGGAGGCAAAAAGCTTCTCTACGGAGACCGAATGCTTCTCCTCAGAGACCAAAGCCCTCTTCGGAGGCGAAAAGCTTCTCTACGGAGACCGAATGCTTCTCCTCAGAGACCAAAGCCCTCTTCGGAGGCGAAATGCTTCTCTACGGAGACCGAATGCTTCTCCTCAGAGACCAAAGCCCTCTTCGGAGGCTTTGGAGGCGAAAAGCTTCTCTACGGAGTCCGAATGCTTCTCCTCAGAGACCAAAGCCCTCTTCGGAGGCGAAAAGCTTCTCTACGGAGACCGAATGCTTCTCCTCAGAGACCAAAGCCCTCTTCGGAGGCAAAAAGCTTCTCTACGGAGACCGAATGCTTCTCCTCAGAGACCAAAGCCCTCTTCGGAGGCGAAAAGCTTCTCTACGGAGACCGAATGCTTCTCCTCAGAGACCAAAGCCCTCTTCGGAGGCGAAATGCTTCTCTACGGAGACCAAATGCTTCTCCTCGGAGACCAAAGCCCTCTTCGGAGGCGAAAAGCTTCTCTACGGAGACCGAATGCTTCTCCTCGGAGACCAAAGCCCTCTTCGGAGGCGAAAAGCTTCTCTACGGAGACCGAATGCTTCTCCTCAGAGACCGAAGCCCTCTTCGGAGGCAAAATGCTTCTCTACGGGGATCGAATGCTTCTCCTCAGAGACCAAAGCCCTCTTCGGAGGCAAAATGCTCCTCTTCGGAGGCACAACTCTTCGGAGGACAAAGACCTCTAATGGGACATATGCCACAAAAAAGAAAGTTCTCTACTCAACAAAAAAGATTGGAGGAGTCATGACCCGCCAACTATGAGAGAGTAACTTCCGGGCAATGTAAACCCTCTCTGGGGCACATTTCACCAGGAGTTGAAGTGTAACAACCGCTTTTCGGAATTACACTTCACCAGAGTTGAAATGCAAACAAAATAAAGACCTCTTCGGGGGCACATTTCACCAGGAGTTGAAGTGTAACAGCCGCTCTTCGGAATTACACTTCACCAGAGTTGAAATGCAAACAAAATAAAGACCTCTTCGGGGGCACATTTCACCAGGAGTTGAAGTGTAACAGCCGCTCTTCGGAATTACACTTCACCAGAGTTGAAATGCAAACAAAATAAAGACCTCTTCGGGGGCACATTTCACCAGGAGTTGAAGTGTAACAGCCGCTCTTCGGAATTACACTTCACCAGAGTTGAAATGCAAACAAAATAAAGACCTCTTCGGAGGCACATTTCCCCAGGAGTTGAAGTGTAACAGCCGCTCTTCGGAGTTTCACTTCACCAGAGTTGAAATGCAAGCAAGAAGAAAGACCTCTTCGGAAGCCCACGTTTCACCGAGATTGAAATAAAACTTCCAAGTGTTGAAACGTGAAAAGGCTTTCCTCAAAGGCACAACTCTTTGGAGGTACACGTTTCACCGAGATCGAAATAAAACTTCCAAGTGTTGAAACGTGAAAAAATCCCTCCCCAGAGGTACAACTTTCTATATAAAAAAAAAAATCCTCATCAAGAACATACTTTAACTTCCAAAGGAAGAGAAATCTACCTATTCTGGAGAATGATCTTCCTCAAGAAAAAAGAGTTAAAGTACCCTTCAGAGGTCCGCTTTCTCACAAAAAGGAATTCACTGGGTAAAATATGTACATAAGCAAAAGGATTTCTTCAAAGGACAAAGCGTAAAAATTTATACGAAGGGAATTGTACTCTACAAAAAATTTCTTCAAGAATAGAATAATTATTCTTCAGCAAATAAGAGTGCAAGTCCCCACGAAATATAAAATATTGCAACAAGCTTATGGTATGGGGGCAACATGGTATAGTTACATACAAAACGGTATAGCTACGACGGTAAGATAATACTCAAGCAACATACCACAAGCCCGTTGCAATATCATAAGTAAACTTGTGCAAAAATGAATAATAAATGCATTCTCAAATTCAAACAGAAGTCTGTACAGACAAAGAATCATTTTATTCAACTATGATGCAGGTACATGTTTCAAAATAAAGAAAAGCGGGGGCCGGTACCCGCACAATTCTCGGCCAGTACATGCAAAAGATAAGAAGCTAAAATCTTCACTTCTTCTTACTCCCTTTGGACCCTTTACCCGGTCGAATGACTAACTTTTCAGGTCGGTCAGTGGGCATAAGGGAAGAAGGAGAGGTAGGCGCAGCTGGTGCAATTTCCGGTTCCTCTTCTGTGGTGATAATTTTCTTCCCCCTCCTCTTCGATGTCCCATGCTTCTTCCTTTTCTTCGAAGAAGACTCACTCCCCGGAGTAACGAGAGCGGACAAAACTACGTCGTCAGAAGGAGTCCGCTCCGGAGAGATCTCGCCTCCTTCGAGTCCCTCATCTTTTTGCTCCTGCGAAGCAATAGGGTCATCCAAACCATGAAGAGCTTCAATTTTCTCCTCTTGTGACCCAGGTTGTGAAGCAGAAGGAGGAGTCACCTGAAGAGATGGAGGAGGAATAACCAGAGAAGGCGAAGTCTGCACGACACTTGTTGTTTCAACTGCAGAAGAAGAAAAATTGAAAATGTTAGTATCTTCCCGAAAGAAGGGAGATATGGGTTCATCGAGATTCAAGAGGTAATCGAGAAGCTCATCAAATTTTTGAGGAATAAGCAGGTAATCCACCTGAATCGGACCAATGTCGAAATTACCTAAAGATGTTGGCTTCGTCAGTTCAATCTCATAATTCTGAGCCCCAATGTCCTCCAAAGCCTCTTCATCAGTAGGGGTAATTACCCCGGTTCTTGTAGGAGGCGGCGAATGAGCACTAGAGCCTGTAATGTCCACCTCGGGAGAAACTAGAGGACGTTTAGAGGTAGTAGGCGGTACTTCTTTTTTTTCAGAACGCTCCTCTTCCGCCATCCCGGCCCGCGCTTTGGCAAGCTGCTCCTTTCCCTTGGCAAGAGCGGCACGGGCTTCATCATCAAGATAATGCTCTTCAAGGGCTGACTCAGCATATCCAGCACCTTTACCACCGAGCATATCAAGTGCTGCCTCCCAAACTTCAGCCAGTGTGATTTCATACTTGGGGCCTAGAAAGGCAAGGCTGCCACGTCCCAAAATGCTGTGCAGATAAAAATCGAATAATGTGGAGCTAATGTCAGCTTTGGTTGCTTGATGAGCCTCTTCGGCCGCAAGTTTACCAGCAACAGCCTCGTCGCGCTCCTTTTCGGCCATAGCAAGTCGAGTTTTTAACAACTCTATCTCCAAGCTTTGAGAGCCGGTCTGTTCTCGCAGTTGTACAGTTTCAGCACGATATTCTTCTATGACCTTTTCTTTGTATGCAAGCTTATCTTCGACTGCTCTTTGACTGGCATGCGCATCTCGTACTTGTTGCTGAAGCATGCTCTCCTTTTGTGAATGGAAAGTAGATGAAGTAGCTAAGTTTTTCTACTTCCGCTTCCAGCTTTTCATTGTAGGAAGCAATACTTCTCATTTCGGCGTCATGCTGTTCGAGAGTCTTCTGCCACTCAGCCTTATCATTCTCCATTGTTAGCATGGCCTCGAGATTGGCTCGGTTAACCCTCTGAAGTTCGTCGACGAGTTTTTGCCAGTTCGACATTCTTTCGATATCGGTCCTGACAGTATCAAGATTTCGCAGCATAGCCGGTTTGTCGAGAGGAACCAAGTCGAGATCAAATCGAACCCCTCTCAGGCACCACTGAGGAAATCGACTTTGAAGAGTGGGAGGACCTTGCCCGACTTGGTATGCGGGCCGGTTGATGATTGCTTGAATGTCGGAGCGAGCGGGAGCAGGAGATTGAGCAGGGACATGTTCAGAAGCTGAAGGAGTTGTTTCTTCAGTAAGTCTAGCCCGCTTGCTAGAAGAATCGTCTATGTGACTCTTTCCTCTCTCATCATGAGCTTTTCTCTTTTGGGTATCATCATCTCTGTGGGGAAGATCATGTCTTTCTTGTTCCCTTCGGCGACGTTCTTCATATGCTCGTCTCTCGTCGGCTTTCCTGATGGCCCTCTCTTCATCCGACTCTCTGTAAGAAGGAAGGTAACGCCTGTAATCATACTGGCTACGCCTCCCGTAGCGCTGGAAATCATCATAGTACGAGCCGCTGCGCCCCATAGGAGAATCTGGAATTAAAATAATAAGCTTTAGAAATCTTTAAAGTACAAGAAGATAAGTGCATAGAAGTGATGAGAAATTCTAAGTGTGTGTGATGTGCAAACTACGCGCATTAATCTACGAACCACTCTTTATTTGGGGAGTGGTTGTGGGTGTAATAGTTAACGTCAACTCTTGAGTCGACGGCGACTGTTGCAAAATAGAAGTAGCTTCAACTACTGAAGAAGAAATCCCGGCAGTAGTAGGGTCATCTTTGAAGATCTCTTGTGAAGTAGCGAAGAGGTCGCTCAATCCTTCGAAGGTATCGTCCCTGCTTTGCTTGACAGGACTGGATTTCTTAGCCTTTTCACCAGAATCTTGTGAACGATGGGAAGATCCCAGAGGCTCTTCTTCTTCGATAACCGGGGCAAGTTTATCAGATGGCCCCGCAACATCAACAGAAGTGGAGCACTTCACTAGCGAAGACTCAGGAGTCTTTATCGGAGAATCGGGGACTTCCGTTGGAACTTCATGAGCATGCGTAGAGCGAGAAGTGTGTAGAAGCCCATGTTGATGTAAAAATTCATCCCTCAACAGAAATTTTATGCTCCTCTCTTCTACGGCCACGGCACTCAACCTCTCAAAAACTTGCTTATGAATTGGATCTCTAGAAGGGAGAGGAAGTGCTGAAAGGAACAATGAATGAAATTAGCAACTGAAAGTTCGGATCTCGAAAAAGTTTCAAAACGGAAGAAATAAAACACTAATCTTACTTCCTACTCTCCAGATGGCGTAAAACCCTGGGGGACAGCGGGCAAAGAAAAACTGGTTCAAAAATCCATGAACGCATTCAGTAAGATCGGGGATGAGCTTGCGGTTTCTAGCACTTCTCACAATAATAAGGGAAGGATGATCTTTACTCTTTGCAAACGAGCACAGATAACGGATTTCTTCAAAACTCGGTAGGCGATCAAGAGTTCTTCTGAACAAAACACACAACCCCATCAAGATGGCATAGCCATTAGGATGAAGTTGGAACGGAGAGATCGTCAACCGAAGGAGAAGAATTCGAAGGAAGTCGTTAAAAGGAGGAATTGCCCCACTTAAGCACATTTGGAGGTTGACTGCAACAAAACCATGGGGAGGATTGTCAGCAGTATCACTTGGCCCAGGGAGTTGGACATCACTTTCAGCAAAGCCAAATTGAGTGCGCAGCTGAATAAACGCTCTCAAAGATAGAATAGTCGAGGTTCTCTCCGGAGGATTCTCTATGGGAACAGCTATCGGGAAAGTTTCTTCCTCTTAAGTCACCACTTCTTCTTCTCGGTGGGAAGTCATTCTACATAAACAACTGGGTATTCAAACATGAAGGTGCACGTTTCCTAAAGTGTGTGAAGTGTTGCGTAAAATCAATCAAGCAGTAAACAAATATAACTGGAATGAAAACTAGCAAGCATTTGTTAGTTATGAAATTCAGGGACTATTGTTTTAAGCCTAAACATGCAAGTAAGATGTTGATGCAGATAAATCAGTTCAGATTATTGGTACTTTGCATTAATGTTTAACTCTAATTGATTGATTCACAAACATTTCATGCAATATAATTAAGTTGCCTGTCTTGTTTTGACCAATCTGTCATCTGACGTGGGCAGTCAATGGCAGTATTTTCGCCTTGGTTTTCTTTGTTTGTTATTTTCAGCAGGTTAGCAGCTTATAAGTTAATGCGATCTGTGAAATAATACAATGAGATTCAAGCAAATTTAAAAGTTGGGGCAGTTCAAAATTTAGGCAACTTAGTTTGGCAGTTCAAGTCAGAAACTCAAAGTGGATCTATGCTCTCAAAAAGTCAGCATGCCCAAAGCTTAAGTGTTAACTCGGCAGCGGTTTAAGAGCCAACTCGGTCACGGTTTAAGGGCTTAACTCGGCCGCGACTTAGGGGTTAATTTGGCCGCGGTTCAAGGTTAAATCAGCAGAAGTTGGCAATTTTCTACAAGGGTTAACTCGGCCGCGACTTAGAGTTTAGACCACTTCACTTAAGGGCTAGGTCGGCCAAAGACTAGTTCATCCAATTTCACTGACTCGTTCCCGAATCAACATCCCACGGCCATCGACCCGATAACCCAATAACTGTTCCATCAACCACAGTCTTCATTTCATTCAAGCTATCGGATCGTCCCACCAAGTAGTTCGAAACTGCCGCGAGTTCAACACCTTACAACCCTAGCACGAATCAAATTCAACTAGCTTGAATCATCTTCATCATCGGTCAGTTAAAATCGAACCAAACAACATAAACTCCATCGGCCATGGGTGCAATGGAATTCATGATGAAGCATTATGCGAGGTGGTGGTTTAGGTGTGAATAATGGAGTTCGTGGACCAACAATAACCTATGATTGAGGAAAATTCACTTACGTAATAATTATCGGTGGTTGATGGAGCAAAATCGCCTTTTTTAAGCTTGGAGAAATTTTTTAATGGCGGGATCGAGAGAGCAAGTAATGAGAGAGAAGAAGGGGTTGTGATTTATATCTTGCAATGAAGGGATCTGGAGCGGCGCATGCGACTTAACTATTAGCTCGCGTACGACCTACCGACCTAAGAGGGGACGGATTAAGGACTATCGAAGCACACGACCTAACCAGTAGGCGTATACTTCGAGGGGAAATTGTTAACTCCGCCTCGGTTTAGACTCTACGACTCAAGGAGATGCCGACCTAAGGCTCAACAGGGGTGCCGACCTAATGCCTAATGGTTATGCCGACCTAACTGCCTTATCAGGGAGACCGACTTAAGATTCAAAGGGTTACCGACCTAGTAGGATTGAGAGGCATACCGACTTAAGAAATACCGAGTTAAGGCTAAAACAGTTGCCGACCTAACGTGGGTACTGGCCTAAGACTCAGAGGATGCCGACTTAATAAGAAGGCCGACCTAAGGTCTAAAAAAGATACCGACTCAGTGACTTGACCGAGTTACCGATCTAATGCCTTACCAAGCCGGCGACCTAGAATAGTTGCCGACCCAAGTCACAACCGATCCAGCTCCCCAGTTATCTCGTTCACGATCCAGGACTTATCATTTGGACCGTGACTTGCGACTTACCAAGTCAACTCGTCCACGACCTAATATAAGCCCGATGCCATGTTACTGAGAAGAGGTGGTGTTGACTCGGAGGCGACCTTAGATCGGTCACGACTCACCTTAAGTCGGCTACGGCTTAACTTGAGTCGGCCACGGTTTAGGACTTGGCAAAAATTTCAGACCAGAACTCTCTATAAATAGGCAACCACCTCCAACATTCAAAGGACTTTTGGCACATTCTCTTCATACACCGTTACCTTGCTGCATTAAGAACTTCATCAACGCTTAGAGCTTTCAAGATTAGAGGAATACATCAAAGAACTTCATGAAGAAACCACACATCTTCAACATGAATTTAAGGACTTTAATCGACATTGAAGCTTAAGCTATTTGTTCTAAATCACTTGTAACTTGAAGTATATTGTACTTGAGAAGAAGTGTATCAGCTTGTAACGGGATTATTAATAAAAGTACCTAAAGTGGACGTAGGCTAAACCCTTAAGCCGAACCACTATAAAATTATTGTTGTTTACTGTTTTTCTGCTATTACCTGCTTGAAATTCATTCCCGATCTATCGGGTAGTGCTTTCACAACTACACTTCACACACCGGGGTGTTAGCGTTCAAATTTTAGCGTTAACAGACTCTTACTTGCATAATGGTCCTTAGAACCACAATTGTAGCATTGTCCACGACTAGGGGTAGGAGGCTTTGCTACCGAAGTTGCTTGCTTCCCATTCTTGTTGGGATTAGGCTTGAAATTAATAGGCCTCTTCTTTTTAATGTTGAAATTCTATTTGGCACCCACAACTTCAACATCGCTTTCTTTATCGTCCTCTTCAAGTCGAAAAGCGGTATCAATAAGCTAATCAAAAGAAGCTTCTAGTTTCAAAAGGAAAGGCGTTTTGACATTCTTATTCAATCCATAGACAAACCTCTAATTTTCTTTAATGCGGTATAATATACTCGACCCAATACTTAGAGAGAGACTCAAAAGATGCAACATAGTCTATCACAGAAGAGTCACCTTGCACATGGTCAATAAAGCACCGAGCAAAATTTACCTTTTCAGCATCGAGCACAAAATTCGAACCTTTCTCGAAATTTCTCCCAAGTAAGATTCGCTTCAATGATTTCCGAAATCAAAAGCTCTTACAAATCTAATGCTCTTTCTTGGTGCATGCTAGAAGCCACTTAGTCGATGTAGATCAATAAGATTTATGCGAGAAAAGATGTGATCACATGTTCTAAGCCAGGCTTGGACTTCTATTACGCTTTCGAAACCCTTGAGTGGCTTTCCATCCAAATTGGTATAATCACTACATAAACGTGCAAACCCAGATTTAGGATGAGTAGGATCTGGAGTGGGTCTGGTAGCTTGAGCATTCTTTACGAGATCTAAGAGCTGTTGGGCAGGCATGAATACTCCATCTTGAGGAGTAGCACTGGATTGACCAGTGCTAGAACAGCCATGTCTAACCATTTCTCTTCTTTAAGAAAGAAAGAAAGAAGAGGAAAAAGGTTATTGTTAGAATGAGTATCAAACAAACTTGATTGATAAAATAACGCATCATAAAAGAAATCAGGATAGAACGGGTCCTAAGAATTGGATAAATCCTAAAGCACGCTTCATAAGAGAGACTTAGGACAATGATCTTTGCTATAACATTCTTTATTGTTTCGAAGTTTGGCTTTGATACCAAGCTGTGACGCCCCACCTCTATACTCACACTAGCCAAGGACACTCGGAGTAATGCCTTCGACTAGTACGAAGAATAAGGCTGTTGAGGAGGGACCATCTGTGTAATTGCGTTGTGCGAGTACCGATATGCCAGATAAAATATCACTTTTCTTTCATGAGGAAATCCGACATACCAATGCAAATTCAAAGCTATTACACAGAGGCTATGTGGTCTTCGAAAACAAATATGAAATAAGCATAACACAAAATTAGTCATAGATATCCATACCACTAAGGCCGAAACAGATATGAATATGTTAACCCTGTTCTGCCAAAGAGTTGAAACTTGGGCCGACTCATCCACTTAAGGTCTTTAACGACTCAGTGGATTTAAGACTCAAGGGGCTTCAGCAACTTAAGGAAAGGACCGACTCAACTGGTAGCGACTCAATTGGCTGACGAGCTAAGGCTCAAGGCAACTTAGAGGAATGGAACGACTCATGGAGGTTAACGGTTCATGAGACAGGCCGAATCAGTGAGTTACCGACTCAACGAAGTTCACGGCTCATATGAGACGACTCAAGGACTGGACCGACTCATCTACTCAAGGACTGGACCGACTCATCTGCACAAGGTTCGTAACGACTCAGTGGATCAACGACTCAACGAGTTAATGCCTTAAAGGAGCAGAGTGGTTTAACTAGTTAGTGGTTTATGGGGCAGACCGACTTAGGGTTTCCAACGACTCAGGGTTTCCGACGACTCAAGGTGACTAACAACCTATCATAAGTCGCTGGCGACCTAAGCATACAAGGAACAAGCTCAATGCCTTTTCATCTATGCCACTGCTTGCTGACTCGTGATATGTGAGTCGGTCACGGTTCATCCTGAGTCGGTCACGACTCATGACTTGATCAACAATTCCAGCCCAGAAATTTGCCTATAAATACATAGCCACCTCCAACATTCAAAGGACTTTTTCTGTTCATTCATTCTAAGCGCCGTTACTCTGCTGCATTCCGAACTACTTCAACACTTAAAGCTTTTGAGATACAAAGAACGACTCAAGGAAGTTGACGAAGAAATCATACATGTCCAACATGAGTTCGAAGATTTTGATCGACATTGAAGTTTGAGCTATTTGTTCTAAGTCACTTGTAACTCGAAGCGTGTTGTAATCAAAGTGTAATTGCATCGACTTGTAATCAAATCGTCAATAAAGATATTCAAAGTGGACGTAGGCTCTCTCTTAAGCCGAACCACTATAAAATTGATGTTGTTTACTGCTTTCCCGCTATTATCTGCTTATAATCTGTTCCCGAGCTATCGGGTGGTGCTTTCACAATTACACTTCATACACCGAGGTGTTAGCGTTCAAATTTTAGCGTTAACATTTTTGGTGCTTTCACTGAGAATTGAACTCAGGCAAATCGTCATCATTGCTCCACGAAAGTTTGTTGAAATAACCTCTCTGAAGACTAGAAGTTTATCCGAAATTATGGCTCCGGGGAGAAAGATTAGATCTATAAGATCTGGAAATGCTCAAGAGGGAACCTCTGCTTCCCCTATATCGAATCAAGCCACTCCAGCTGTCGGAGTTACAAAGGCAGAGCTGGATGCTGCAATCTTAGGGTTGAACCAGCAGATAAATGCCCAAAATGCATAATTCGAGGCTCAGAGTGCCCAAAATGCCCTAATTCTGAATAGGTTGAACGATTTGCTTGGGGCAAACCGTCAACCGGCAGGTAATGAAAGGAACTTTGCTGGTAACATTCATGATGCTGAAGAAAGGAATGCTCCTGAAAGGGCTGCTAGCTCCTTTGAACAAACACTTCCTGAGGTTGGTGGATCTAGAACTCGACATGATGACGAGTATCTTTCTGGAATGGTCCGACAAATCATGAAAGAGAGTATGCAGAGGGTTGAAGACGAGAAAGAATGGGGTTTTGCCCCAAGTAAAACTCCATTTACTGAGAAAATCTTAAAGGCTGAATTCCCAAGGAAGTTTGTCCCTCCAACCATTCCAGCTTACAAGGGGACAAGCGATCCGAACGAATTCTTATACAAGTATGATTGGCACATGACAGGTGCCAGAGCCTCTGATGAGATAAAGTGCCGATATTTTCCTGTATATCTAGAAGGTGTGGCTCTACTGTGGTTCACCAAGCTACCAGTCCGATCTATTGATCAGTTTTCGGACTTGACCCGGAAATTCAAGGAGCAGTTCAGACTATACGCTTCAAAAGCCAAAGATATTATGTCGTTGTCAAGTTTAGAGCAGAATCCGGGTGAAACTATCAGATCTTTCTTGAATCGCTTTAATATAGCTCTGGCCAAGGTAGACAATGCAGAACCACGGATGATCTTGACTTATCTGATGAGGGCCATCGACAAGTCGAGCGAATTTGGAAAATGGCTTAACATGAAGGAACCAAATTCCCTTGAAAAATTCTACAAGAAAGCAGATGAGTTCATACGCCTGGAAAGCCGTCCTGTACCGGTAAAGGCAGTGTTAGAAAAAGCTGAAGATAACATTGCTGCTCCACGCAAGAGTGAATCTGCAGGACAGAAAAGGGAAAATAACGATGGAAAGAAACAGAAAAATCTGAAGAGGCCTTGTTCCTTCAAACCATCGGAATATACTCCTTTATCAGATACATCGGAGCATATATACCTTGCCACTAAAGATTCTGTTGAATATCCTAAACCTCCTGTTCTGAGAACTGGGAGGAAAGGTGTGCAAAGTGGGAAGTTCTGTCGCTTTCACAATCAACCTGGTCATGATACCGACGAATGCCGCCAATTGAAAATTTTGATTGAAGAATTGATAAGGGAAAACAAGCTGCAGCAATTTGTGGAAAAGAATAGCAGCAATCCCGCTTCGACTAGTCAGGGGCAACGAGCTCCTTCTCATCAACCCAGGACAGGTGAAAAGACTACAGGGCATGAATCCGGAAGGCCTGTTATCAATGTCATTACGGGAGGACCTCACCCAGCAGGCAGGAGCTGCGGTGAGATGGAAAGGTATACCCGAGCTTTGAAGTATGTACCGACTGAGGAAGATGTATTTGTTTTGGAAGGTGCTATGCCCCTGAAGCAACAAAGAACTTTCAATGAGGATATTGTGTTCAGAGCCAGGGATTCCGCAGGTGTTGAAGCTCCTACCTTGGATCCCTTAGTCATCTCGGCTGGTATCGGGCCAGCTATTGTCAGAAGAGTTCTCATAGATTGTGGCGCATCCTGCAATATCCTCTTCAAGAAAACATTCGACCAAATGAAGATCCCTATGGCTGATGTGCAAGCCTCATCGCAGAAAATCGCTTGCTTCACTGGGGAGCCAAAACAACCGATAGGAACCGTTGATTTGTTTGTGGAACTTGGAGAAGGAGAGAGAAAAGTGGTCCGCAAGCAAACTTTTGTGATTGTCGACGAATTTTCTGCTTATAATGCTTTCCTTGGCTGTCCAACTCTCGCAGCATTCAAAGTTGTTCCGGCCCCATGGTGCCTCACCATTAAATTTCCCACAGATAATGGAGTAGGAGTTATAAAAGGGGATCAAAATGCGGGGCGGGAATGTTATCTAACAGAGCTATGAGAAACGAGGAAAAGAGAAATGGGAAAGGATGCGGCAGCCCCAGTCCACATCAAAGAACCAGCCTTGTAGCAATTACAGGGCGGACCCTGCACTGGCGAGCACAGCGGAGCAAGGAAAGAGATGGATCCTAGAAAAGTCACTGCAGGGGAGAATAGAGTGGTACCAGTGGAAACGACAATACCAGTACCTGTTGACCCAAAGGACCCAAACAAGATGTTGAATGTGGGTTCACAACTTAATGTGTCAATTCAGAATATCTTAATATCTTTTTTAAAGGCAAATTTGGATGTTTTTGCTTGGACTCATGCCGATATGTGCGGAATATCCCCAGAAGTTGCAGTACACACTCTAAATATTGATCCAAAATTTACACCTGTAAAGCAGAAAAGGAGAACTCAGGGTCCAGAAAGGTCAGCAGCGTTAAAAGAAGAAGTTGATCGGCTCATGGAGAATAATTTTATTAAAGAATCTACCTATCCGAATTGGGTTTCAAATCCAGTGCTGGTTAAGAAAGCCAACGGAAAATGGAGAGTATGCATCGATTTTTCAGATCTAAACAAGGCCTGCCCCAAAGACTGCTTCCCATTACCCAGAATCGATCAACTGGTAGACGGAACAGCGGGACACAAATTGTTATCTTTCATGGATGCTTACTCCGGATACAACCAAATCATGATGCATGAGCCAGATCAGGAGGACACGAGTTTTATCACTGACATTGGTCTTTACTGCTACAGAGTTATGCCCTTCGGGTTGAAGAATGCAGGGGAACATACCAAAGACTTGTTAATGCTATGTTCAAACCGCAATTGGGCAAGACTATGGAAGTCTACATCGATGACATGTCAGTAAAGTCTAAGAAAGCAGTGGATCACATAGAACACTTAGCAGACATGTTCGCAGTCCTCCGAAAATACGGAATGAAGCTCAATCCTTTAAAATGTTCATTTGGAGTGGAATCCGGCAAGTTTTTAGGTTTCATCGTGAGCGCTAGGGGCATTGAGACTAGTCCAGCTCAAATTATCGCCTTAAAGGAAGTCAAAGCTCCTAGAACAAAGAAGTAATTGCAAAGTCTCAATGGAAAAGTCGGTGCCTTAAGCCGGTTCATTTCCAAAGCCACAGATAAATGCATCCCATTCTTTGACGCCCTAAAGAAAGGAAAGAAAAACTTCGATTGGACTCCCGAATGCCAAAAAGCCTTTGATGAATTGATTCGCCATATGGAGACGCCTCCAATACTTTCTAGGCCTAGCGATGGCGAGGATCTTCTTATATACTTGGCAGTATCATCTCATGCTTTAAGTGCAGCGCTGATACGAGAAGACAAAGGGATTCAACATTAAGTTTACTGTATCAGCAAAAGACTCACTGGGGCAGAGATGAATTACTCTAAGTTGGAAAAACTCGCCTATTGCCTACTAATTGCATCTAGGAAGTTGAGGCAATATTTCCAAGCTCATCCTATCAGAGTCCTCACTGATCAACCTTTAAAGCAAGTCCTGTTTCACCCTGAGACTTCGGGTCATCTTCTAAAGTGGAATATCGAACTCAGTCAATATGACATCACTTATCACCCCCGAAAAGCAATCGATGGACAAGCTTTAGCGGATTTCATCGCAGAATTCACAGATAAGGGTAACGGTGAGGAGGAAACGATCGACGATTCCCCAATCCAATGGAAGTTATATGTCGATGGCGCAAGAAACGACTACTGTTCTGGAGCCGGAGTTGTACTTGAGACCCCTGAAGGTCGATCATTATGCTATGCACTAAGATTGGAATTTCCTTCAACAAACAATGAAGCAGAATACGAAGCCCTTATCGCTGGCTTAAGGATTGCTAAAGAACTAAGCATCCGAGCATTACAGATCTTCAGTGATTCTCAGCTTATTGTATGCCAAGTCAAAAAGGAATTCCAAGCAAAAGGGGGGAATCTGCCGGCCTACTTGTCAAAGGCTTGGGAACTCCTGGGTGATTTCGATCATTACATGATAAGTCACATTCCTCGAGAAGAAAACATGAAAGCAGATTCTCTCGCAAAGTATTCTAGCACAGGCGAAGCTCAATTTCTGGGGTTAACTCTAGTGGAGATCCTGTCTACCCCAAGCATTGATGAGATGGATATTGATTGGATCATGAGCGTGTCTCAAGAGCAAGAATCATAGATGACTCCAATAACAGAATATCTGCTCAATGGATCTTTACCGGAAAATTCAAAAGAACGAAAGAAGCTACTGAGGAAAGCCTCTCGCAATATGGTCCAAGATGGCCAGTTATACAGACGGGGATTCTCAATGCCGTTACTTCGATGTGTATCCAGGGAAGAGTCCAAAACAATCCTAGCTGAGGTGCATGGGGGAGAATGTGGTGATCATTTAGGTGGTCAAACTTTAGCGAAAAAGATTCTCCGATACGGATATTTTTGGCCAGAAATTAGTCGAGATGCAGCAGACTATTCCGGAAAATGTGACAGATGCCAAAGATTCGCGAAAATTCTTAGAGCTCCTTCCACTGAACTCACACAGATGGTTAGTCCATGGCCGTTTGCGATATGGGGAATAGACCTTGTAGGACCGTTACCAACTGCCAAATCTGGAATTAAATATGCCATTATTGCTGTAGATTATTTTACTAAGTGGGCAGAAGCTGAACCACTGGCTACTATTACCTCAAAAAAGATGATAAGTTTTGTGACTAAAAGTATCATTTGCAGATACGGTGTGCCTCAAAAAATAATTACAGACAATGGTACTCAGTTCGAAAGTGAAGAATTCCAAGATTTTTGCAAACGATTCAAAATCCGAAAGAGCTTCTCAGCAGTAGCCCATCCGCAGGCAAACGGGCAAGCGGAAGCTGTAAATAAAATTATCAAGTCAACCATCAAGAAGCAACTTGAAAGAGCAAAAGGTGGTTGGGTCGATAAGCTACCGCTGGCACTATGGGCCTACAGAACTACCCACAAAACTGCGACTGGGCATACTCCGTTTTCATTGGCATACGGATCAGAGGCAATGATTCCGGTAGAAACAGAGGTCCCTTCACATAGGAGAATCCATTTCAATCAAGCGGAGAATGAGAAACTACAGCTTGAGGCACTAGATCTCCTTGATGAAAAAAGAGGAGAGGCTGAGCTCAGAATCGCATCTCATCAGCAAAGGATAGCCAGACATTTTAATTCCAAAGTTCGCCAACGCAGCTTTGAAATTGGAGATTTAGTGCTAAAGAGAATTATGACAGCAACAGGTGTGTTTGGGCCAAATTGGGAAGGACCATATGTCATAGGTCAAAAGCTTCTGGACGGCACATACAAACTCACTACTATCGAAGGAGATCAAATTCCAAGAGCTTGGAACAGCAATCACTTGCGTCCATACTTTACTTGATAGCTTTGTCGAAATATTGTAAAGAGAAATATGAATGTATGATTCCTGTAATTGAAAGCAATTGTAAAACTGATGCAAGTGAATAATGAAAGACTATAAAGTGGATGTAGGCCCAAATTCTTGGCCGAACCACTATAAATCTTGTGTTCCTTATTATTGATACATGTTTTCTTTATTTTCGATATGAAAAGTACATTGAATGTATTACTGAAATGTCGATTTAAATTTTTGCAGGCAACGAAAACAAAACTTGCACATTACGAGGCCAAGTGATCCTTGTTATCATTCAACAAACAAATTCCAAGTCGCAAAATTCCCGAGCTTAAATCCTAGATAAGAAATGCTTCAATTGAACGGTCAATGATTTCGCCGAAAACGGGCTTTAGCTAATAAATTGAGAAGTTTGAACAAACAAACATCCAATTAAGAAGCTTATGTCCGTTCTCGTGAACTGGCCTAGCAATGAAGTACACTTCTTTGGATTAAACAAGCTACTTGTAAGAGGAGGGAGTGCAAGCTAAAAAAAAAATAGAGGATCACTGAAAAGGCGTAAGCAAGTGGGCAAGGAACAACTAAAGTCCTCTTCGGAGGCACAACTCTTCGGAGGATAAAGACCTCTAACGAAGCATATGCCGTAAAAAAGAAAGTTCTCTACTCAACCAAAAAAGATTGGAGGAGTCATGACCCTCCAACCATGAGAGAGTAACTTCCAGGCAATCTTCGGAGGCCCATTTCACCAGGAGTTGAAGTGTTACAACCGCTCTTCGGAATTTCACTTCACCAGAGTTGAAATGTAAAACAAAATAAAAGCCCTCTTCGGAGGCCCATTTCACCAGGAGTTGAAGTGTTACGACCGCTCTTCGGAATTTCACTTCACCAGAGTTGAAATGTAAAACAAAATAAAAGCCCTCTTCGGAGGCCCATTTCACCAGGAGTTGAAGTGTAACAGCCGCTCTCCGGAATTTCACTTCGCCGGAGTTGAAATGCAAAAAAAAAAAAAACCTCCTTTCGAAGACACAATCAAGAAGAGAGACCTCTTCGGAAGCCCACGTTTCACCGAGATTGAAATAAAACTTCCAAGTGTTGAAACGTGAAAAAATCCGTCCTCAGAGGTACAACTTTCTATGTAAAAAAAAAATCCTCATCAAGAGCACACTTTAACTTTCAAAGGAAGAGTGATTTACCTATTCTGGAAAATAACCTTCCTCAAAAAAAAAGAAAAAAAAAGAAAGTTAAAGTACCCTTCAGAGGCCCGCTTTACCTCATAGAAGAATTCACTTGGTAAAACGTGTACATAAGCAAAAGAAAAAGTGATTTCTTCGATGGACGAAGCGTAAAAACTTATATGAAGGGAGTTGTACTCTACGAAGAATTTCTTCAAGAATGAAATAATTATTCTTCAGAAAATAAGAGTGCAAGTCCCCTCGCAGTATAAAATATTGCAGCAAGCTTATGGTATGGGGGCAACATGGTATAGTTATATACAATATGGTATAGCCACATCGGCGAAAGTAATGCTCAAACAACATGCCATAAGCCCGCTGCAATATCATATAAATAAACTTGTGCAAAAATGAATAATAAATGCATTCTCAAATTCAAACTGGAGTCTGTACAAATAAAGGATCATTTTATTCAATTGTATTGCAGATACAAGTTTCAAAATAAAAAGCAGGGGCCGGTACCCGTACAGTTCTCGACCAGTACATGCAAAAGACAAGAAGCTAAAAGCTGGAATCTTCATTTCTTCTTGCCACCTTTAGACCCTTTGCCCGGCCAAATGGTTAGCTTTTCAGGACGGTCTGAAGGCATAAGGGAAGAAGGAGAGGGAGGTGCAACTGGTGCAATTTCCAGTTCCTCTTCTGTAGCAATGATTTTCTTCCCCCTCCTCTTCGATGTTCCGTGCTTCTTTCTCCTCTTCGAAGAAGACTCACTCCCTGGAGTAACAAGAGCAGACAAAATTACGTCATCAGAAGGAGTCCGCTCCGGAGAGATCTCGCCTCCTTCAAGTCCCTCGTCTTTCTGCTCTTGTGAAGCGATAGGGTCATCTAAGCCATGAAGAGCCTCAATTTGCTCCTCTTGTGACCCGGGCTGTGAAGCAGAAGGAGGAGCCACCTGAAGAGACGGAGGAGGGATAACCGGAGGAGGCGATGTTTGCACAGCACTTGGTGTATCAACTGCAGAAGAAGAGAAATTAAAAATATTAGTATCTCCCCAAAAGAAGGGAGATATGGGTTCGTCGAGATTCAAGAAGTAATCGAGAAGCTCATCAAACTTTTGAGGAGCAAGCAGGCAATCCACCTGAATCGGACCAATGTCAAAATTACCTGAAGATATTTGCTTCTTTAGTTCAATCTCATAATTTTGAGCTCCAATATCCTCCAAAGCCTCATCATCAGTAGGGGTAATTACCCCGGTTCCTGTAGGAGGCGGGGAATGAGCACTGGAACCTGTGATGTCAACTTCAGAAGAAACTAAAGGACGTTCGGAGGTAGTAGATGGTAATTCTTTTTCAGAACATTCCTCTTCCGCCATCTCAGTCCGCACTCTGGCGAGTTGCTCTTTTCCCTTCGCAAGAGCAGCGCGAGTTTCCTCATCTAGGTAGCGTGCCTCAAGCTCTTCCTCGGTATACCCGGCGCCTTTGAACATGTCGAGAGCAGCTTCCCACACTTCAGCCATAGTGATTTCGTATTTAGGACCGAGAAAAGAGAGACTGCCATGCCCTAAGACGCTGTGCAAGTAAAAGTCGAATAAAGTTGAACTGACGTTGGCTTCCATGGCTTGAATAGATTCTTCAGCTGCGATTTTACCAGCCATGGCCTCATCTCGTTCTTTTTCGGTTTTAGCAAGTTGAGCTTTTAATGCTTCAATCTCCATGTCTTGGGCGCTCATTTTACTTCGCAACTGAGCGGCATCAGTGCGGTAATTCTCTACGGCCTCTTCTAGCCTCTCAACTTTAGCTTAGGCATCTCTGTGGCCAGCATGTGCATCCCGCACTTGTTTTTGTAGCACCTCCTCTCTTTGAGTGTAAGTGTTAGAAGAGGTGGTAAGATCGTCTTTAAGCTGCTTGACTTCAGCTTCAAGTTTCTCGTTATACTCGGTTATGTTTTTCATCTCGATGTTGTGCTGGTCAAGAATCTTCTGCCATTCCGACTTATCGTTCTCCATAGTTAACATCGCCTCGATATTGGCCCGATTGACCCTTTGAAGTTCATCAACAAGCTTTTGCCATCCAGACATTCTTTCAATATCGAGTCTGACGGCATCAAGATTTTGGTACATGGCTTCTTTGTCAATGGGAACTAAATCAAGATCAAAGCGAACCCCCTTTAAGCACCAATTCAGGAATCGGCTCTGTAGGGTCGGTGGGCCCCTTTCAACACGATATGAAGGCCTATTAAGAAGTGTTTGAATAGCGCTTCCTTCAAGAGCAGGGGATTTGGAAGGAATGTCGATAGAGATGGGAGCGTCAAACTTTTCAGATATTGCAGATGCGTGCTTCTCACTAGGTATGGCCCGCTTGCTCGGGTCCTCAACAATGTGGCTCTTCCCCCGACCATCATGTGTTTTACGTTTGTGGGAGTCATCGGCTCTTGAAGAAGACTCATGTCGCACATCTACCCTCTCATGACGTTCTTCATATTCTCTCCTCTCTCTAGCTTTTCGAGCAGCTCTCTGCTCGTCGGTTTCTCTGGGACCAGTAAGGTAGCGTCTGTAATCATAGTTGCCAAGCCCTCCATAGCGCTGAAAGTCTTTATAGTAAGAACCGCTGCCGCTACGCCCCATTGAAGGATCTGAAAGGCAAAAAGACAAGTCTTAAAAACCATTAGAAAAAAGAAGTCAAACACAAACAAGTGCTGAAAAATCCTAAGTGTTGTGTAATGTGTAAACTACACGCATCAAGTTACAGACCACTCTGTGGAGTAGAGGAGGTGATAACTTGAGTAGGAGGAGTTGGCATTTGTTGTAGAGAAGATGTCGCCTCGATTACAGAAGAGATAGTTTTGGAAACATCATCTTTAAAAAGTTCTTGTGAAGTCACAATTAGGTCGCTCAACCCCTCAAAAACATCATCACCATCATGCTTTTTGGGACTTGCTTTCTCAACTCCTTCGTCAGCAGATCTCCCGGAAGATCGTGGAGGTTCTTCCTCTTCGATAACTGGGGCAAGTGTCAAATTGCTAGACGGCCCCGCAACATCAGTGAGAGTGGGGCACTTCACCAGTAAAGTTTCGGTGGAGGGATCTTTTGGCATAAGCTTTTCAGCCTTCGCTGGAGAATCGGGAACTTCGCAAAGCTGAGTGGAACGAGAAGGGTGAAGGAGTCCAAATTGATGTAAAAATTCATCATTTAGCAAAAACTTTATACTCCTCTCTTCTACCGCCACGGCATTCAGTCTTTCAAAAATTTGCTTATAACATGGATCTCTAGAGGGAGGAGGAAGTGCTAAAACAAAAAGAAAAAAGAAGCGAAGTTAGCATTTAGCAACTCAGATTTCGAAAAGCTCAAGAATGGAGAAATAAAAACAGGAAATCTTACTTCCTACTCTCCAGATGGCATAAAACCCTGGAGGACAGCGAACGAAGAAATATTGATTTAGAAATCCATGAGCGCTATCAGGAAGATCAGTAATGAGTTTGCGGTTTCGAGCACTCCTTATAACTACGATAGAGGGATGATCTTTAATTTTTGTGAATGAGCAGAGGTAGCAGATTTCCCCAAAGCTCGGTAATCGGTCCAAAACTCTCCTAAATAGCACACATAACCCCATCAGAATGGCATGGCCGTTGGGGTGCAATTGGAATGGAGAGACAGATAACCGAAGCAGGAACTGCTGAAGAAAGTCATTGAAAGGTGGGATGGTACCGCTCAAGCACATTTGGCGATTGACAGCGATAAAGCCGAGAGGGGGCCTATCTGCAGTATCATTTGGCCCCGGGAGTAAGGCATCAGCTTCAGCAATACCAAACTGGATGCGCAGTTGGTTGAACACCCGCTGATTCAGAGTAGTGGGAGTTCTCTCCGGAGGGTTATCTAATGGGTTAGCTATTAGGAAGACTTCTTCAGCCTGGCCCATTGATTCTTCTTGTTGAGAAGCCATTCTACATAAGCAACTGGATGTTCAAATGTGAAGGTGCACGTTTCCTAAAAGTGTGAAGTGTTGTGCAGAACTAATGAAAATAAACAAGTAAATATAACTGAAGTTAAGCTAGTTGACAATTGATCGATTACCAAATTTCAGGACTTGTTAATTTAAAAATTCAGGTATAGTGTTGGTGCAAACCGGTCAATTTCAGTTGACTAGTTCAATGTTGCTTTAGCACTCTACTTGAATTCGTTGATTTAAAGCACTTCATTCACGCAATCTATTTAAGTTAATTATCTTCTATTGACTAATCTGTCATTGGATGAGGGCAATCAATGGCAGTATATTCGTCCCGATTTTCTGTGATTATTGTATTAAGCAGGTTGTATACTTGCAAATTGAAGCAATCTGTAAAACTAAAATATGCAACAAAGTTTAACAGGTTAGAGTCCAAACAAATCAATATTCAGGCAATATATTTCAGCAATCCAAGTTAAAGTTCAAGTCGGAATTATGCCCCGAGACAGTTCAACGTGTTAACTCTCCCACGATTTAAAAGTTATAAGGCGGCTTAGGTCGTTTATGCTTTAAGTTGTCAACACTTTGAGTCGGCAGTGTTTAAGTCGTAAGGCATAGAAGAGGGAATAGATTTCAGTTCAAAGTTATGAGAAAATTCTCCAAGTCCTATCTCGGCCCCGACTCAAGACTTGTGTCGTGAGGATTGGTAAGCCGGTCCAGAGTTGAGTCGCAAAGGATATTAGGCCGTCCAGAATTATTGAGTCGCATCTGAGGCAATGCTCCACTCTGATTGGCCAACTTACCATACAATTCCTAAACCCGTCTACCTTCTAGCTCCTAACCCATGAACCGTCTCCCTCCTATCCCGTGAACCTTCTAATTCCTAACCCATTAATCCAATAAGCTCTCAATCAACAATCCTAGCTCTATTGCACCACTAAACCGCCTTGAATCGTAAACCATCAGAAAAGATAACCCTAAGTCCATTGATGACCAAAGCAACCAAATTCGCAGGGCTCAAAGGGGAAAATCGAAGATGGAGATGGGGCGCATAAGCTAGGGATGATCGAAAATCACAAGGAGAGCGAGATCTCTTACGCAATATGATGATAGAGATGATCGATGAAGAATCTGGTCGAAATCGCCTTTGAGAGCTTGAATGTGCGTTAATGGCAGACACGGTTTAAAGGTTGGGGAATGAGAAGAAAAGGGGAACGACTCAGGTTTTTATAACTTTGGGCAGTAGAGTTTGAGTCGGCACAAGAGTTAAGATAAGTCGAAGCACACGACCTACGACTTAGGCATGTACTTCGAGGGGCAAATGTTAACCCTGATCTGCCAACGAGTTGAAACTTGGGCCGACTCACCACTTAAGTTCTTTAACGACTCATTGGATTTACGACTCAAGGGGCTTCAGCAACTTAAGGAAAGGACCGACTCAACTGGTAGCAACTCAATTGGCTGACGAGCTAAGGCTCAAGGAAACTTAGAGGAATGGAACGACTCATGGAGGTTAACGGTTCATGAGACAGGCCGACTCAGTGAGTTACCGACTCAACGAATTCACGGCTCATATGAGACGACTCAAGGACTGGACCGACTCATCTACTCAAGGACTGGACCGTCTCATTTGCACAAGGTTCGTAACGACTTAGTGGATCAACGACTCAACGAGTTAATGCCTTAGAGGAGCATAGTGGTTTAACTAGTTAGTGGTTTATGGGGCAGACCGACTCAGGGTTTCCAACGACTCAGGGTTTCCAACGACTCAAGGTGACTAACGACCTATCATAAGTCGCTGGCGACCTAAGCATACGAGGAACAAGCTCAATGCCATTTCATCTATGCCACTGCTTGCTGACTCGTGATATGTGAGTCGGTCACGGTTCATCCTGAGTCGGTCACGACTAATGACTTGATCAACAATTCCAGCACAGAAATTTGCCTATAAATACATAGCCACCTCCAACATTCAAAGGACTTTTTCTGTTCATTCATTCTAAGCGCCGTTACTCTGCTGCATTCCGAACTACTTCAACACTTAAAGCTTTTGAGATACAAAGAACGCCTCAAGGAACTTCACGAAGAAATCATACATGTCCAACATGAGTTCGAAGATTTTGATCGACATTGAAGTTTGAGCTATTTGTTCTAAGTCACTTGTAACTCGAAGCGTGTTGTAATCAAAGTGTAATTGCATCGACTTGTAATCAAATCGTCAATAAAGATATTCAAAGTGGACGTAGGCTCTCTCTTAAGCCGAACCACTATAAAATTGCTGTTGTTTACTGCTTTCCCGCTATTATCTGCTTATAATATGTTCCCGAGCTATCGGGTGGTGCTTTCACAATTACACTTCATACACCGGGGTGTTAGCGTTCAAATTTTAGCGTTAACAGAATACAACACATAAAAGCGTACATCAAAGCAGTGGTCATATAAGATCCACTACATCACAAAAGAATTGGTGCAAAATCTAGTCAAAACAATATGTATACATCAAGGAGTCTCTATCTCGAATGTATAAAAGAAAAACTACTAAACTAAGAAGTTAGCTAAAATTAAGACAACGGACCTTGATAAGAAGTCAAGTAGAAGTACCTGAAATACCTCAGTCTGACCCGAGTATTATTTAAGAAGAAAATAATAAACGGATCAGTCTAGCTATAAATATCATATAAAATGAGATAGCATAAGAGATAAGACAAAAATGTATGATAACGATAATGCCATATTATGACAAGTATACATTAAATAATAACAAAATCATGCAATATCTCAAATTTTCTCAAACACCAAAAAAAAAGTCATATTCTTTGTTTTATTCACCAAACCACAAATATTGACAAAAACATATCAATGCCAATTGCAAAAGTTGGTGAAACACAAATTCCAGAAATCACCAGTCTAAAATCCCGAAATCAAAAGGGGGAGGCCTATCAAAAATAGGATCGCGAAAGGTCACCAACACGTGTATCACAAGCGGGATGATGTCCTACGGTCGCTAACCATAGAGCCGGTGCAACGATGTAGTACAATGGTATGTTTGAGGAACCTGGAACTCAAATAATTCGAAACAACAACATAGTATAATGGTACGCCCGATGAACCTAATAAGCCGGAATAACGATGTAGTACAACGACACGCCCACTAAATCGAACTCCATAGATGAACATGGGTCGCTAGCCCATAAAATTGAGTTGTACTTGTAATGGGTCGATTTTTGATGCCCAAAAATCGACATCAATATGTCCACTTTATCAAATGTCGAACAATCGAATGCCGGAAAATCGAACCATTAAGGTTAAAGAAGAAGGAGGTAGAAGAAGAAATAGAAACAACATTAGAATCTCGCAAACGCAGTGGAATAATACATAATAGATAAATGACAGATCTTTATACAAAAAGAACTATATCTGTTTTATACATTACATCGTCAGAGTACAACACAATCAATAGAAAATACTGGACAGTTATATTAACTTGTCCTCACAAAGCTAACTATACAGCTTACACTACACAGCGGATTTATACATCATGTACGTGTGATATGTCTCGCAATCCAGCTCGTCTCCTAAGTTCCACAGCATCCTATCCTGTATTCTATAGTACTTGGTCTAGCCTGAGCATTATAAGAAAACTATACCCGAGTCAGTCTGGAAAACCAGCGTGAGAAAACACACTCAATTGGATTATTAAAATTTTCAAAATCCTTTAAAATCAAAGGTATCTCTTAAGACCACGCCACAAATAAACATGCCAGGTTTTTACCTTACGATATCCAAAATATTTCTTACCAAACCCTCTGATATTATAGCAGTGTCTATATACAAATACTTATTAACGTAGCCAAAATTGTTGCCATTATTAAATTCCAACAATACTAGGTTCTACAATCAAGACCATAAAGGCACATAGAGAGAATGGATTTCCATCAATGGCAAGGCAACTGGTATAACGACCCTGACTCGACCTTCGAAAATCGGCATTGAATTCTTCACCCGTATTCAAATGCCTCAGATCCAACGCCGAATCTGGCACGCCAGAGCTTATAACACATTAAGTATAACACATAGCGGAGGAACGAATAATATCTTTAATATTCAAAAGATAAAATATCTGATAAAATAATGATACAATCGAATATCAAATACAATCAGAGATACAAGAAACATCGGAAATAACAGAAGTAGATGGTATAGTCTTTGCGATCATCGACATCGGAAAGATAACATAAACTTGAACTCCAAAGAAATAACTCTAATATCAGCAATCTCCATCTCCAAAACACTAATCCAGAAATAGCTTGTACTCCCAATCAAGCTTTACTAAGCAAAGCCAGCCATGAATGCTGAAGTGTAGCAAATGTGATACACAAATCCAAAGGCTTTCGAAGGCTATCGAATCTATAACTACAATTTGATTCTCTGAAAAACCACACTCTAGACTGCCAATGTGCAAAATTCTAGGCACCCAGAGTTTAGGATGGAAACAATAAACTCCGGGTCAGTCATGGGACTGGTATGAGAAAAAAAAAACAGTTTATCTTTAAAACGAACAACAAAATATTTTAAAAGATTGAAATCCTCAATGCTTTTTGGAAGTGAAACTACTATATGGCCTCCCCCCACACACACCATGCAAACGCAGAATTGGAGGAGATTTCTCCTTATGATAGTAAAAAATGCTTACTATGCAAAATTCTTTTGACCTTATTATTAGTGCATAGTGGAAAACATTTCAAAAGTATAATATTGATCTTATCCAGCATAGATATTTCAAACTATGCCTACTATAGCTACCATCTAAACAACGGTGACCACCATATGTAAATGGCAGGTTGTACCGCTAAAACCGTACAGGGCAGGTATTGGAGATTGGATTTTCCAACAAATGGTCAGGCCAAGGAACTTCCCATTGCCATATGGGTATGCCTCTGGAGGGATGCCCCGAGAACTTACCTAGCTCTCTACCAACACAAGGCTGGTTTCATCCCTGCTTATGAGTAATACCTAAAGATATGCCACCCTAGGTCGTTTGTGACGTTTATCCGAGGATCCTCAACCATAAAGCATCATCACACGGTAATAAATATACAGTGTTCACAAGAGTTAAGTATCTGGGCTCCATACGATGATACCAACCTTTTCCAGAAGGAATGGACATACCATAGGGGCGCGACCCCTTCAACCTTGCTGCATCTTTCTTGTTTCGACCATTTCCGTGGTGTGAGGTCCTCATGCAGTCTCATCCACAAAGCTATGTTTTTTCACAAAGCCATGCTTTGGTCAACAAATGATCTGCAGCACTTTATATGCCACATTACCAAATTAGGAATGTATCCCTGGTAACCATCAACTACAAACCGTCCGAGCTCCTACGTCTCCGAGAAGGGTGTTAAGCTAAGAGAATTAATCTCCGCCGCCAAACAGAAATGAATTTGATAGAAACCGTTTTTACATCTCAAAGTGTAATGTCAGACACACATCCATACAAGTCTGTTCCAGGTTCGAATAGAACCGAAGGCACTTTCAAAAAAGCCCTTACCATTTGGGTATTCACAATCCCGATCGGACTCCCCATCACATATGGAGATCTCTGCACCGGCGTGACTCAGTGTAGAGATAATCGACGGGTTATCCTTTCGTTCTCGAAAGTACCTGGTCTTCACCACCAGTCTTCAAATGCTATCCATAACGTCGTATCATTATTCGGAATGGGTTATATGACACAGGGTCCTCTCTCGGCTAAATCGAATAATGAGCGCAACATTTAAAAACATATGGATATGGGATCTCAGTTAAGTCACAACTTTAACCCAAAACCTTTCTTTAAATGGTTTAAACAAATTACCATTTACAAATCTTTAAACAAAAAGATTTACTTCACAAAGTTACCGATCTTTCACAAAAATTTATTCATAGAATTCAAAACAATTTTCTATTCAAATTGGATTATCTCATCCAATTATTAAACAAAAGATTCAATCTATATCTTTCAAAACTATTTCCAAAGATTCATTCATAATTTTCAAAATAATTCCCATTTCAGATCTTTTATATATTAAAGATACACCATTTAAAATCCTCTTCAAATTCAAAACAAGGTTCAACCATCTTTCACAAAGATTAACTCATAGCTTTCAAACATTTCAATTCTATTTCAACTTGAAATCATTCAATACAAAATTGAAATTCTTTCTTTATATGAAGGCTACTATTACTAGAAAACAAATAGTTTTCATTTCGGAAAAATCCGATTTCATTTGTACAAGTTAAAGCCCTTTGGGTTAAATTTAAATTTCCAAATCAACACCTTTAAAATGGTTTAACCCATATATAACTTGCGTAAAATCTTTAAATCATAGTTTCCAAACATAGAATTAAATTTCAAATTTTGAATTCAAATTTAAATCAAATTATTTAAATTCCAAAACTTTATTAAGTTATTCAAATAACTTTTATTTTCAAAACTTCTTTTCAAAAGCTTTTCATATTTATCCCAATTTATTTCCAATATCATTTGAATTCAAAATTCACTTTTAAAACCATTTCAAAAATCTGTGACTTAACCAATTTCCTCGTGCAATCCATATTTGTGTGTGTATGGTGTAGTCCAGGGGTTTTACACAATAGTGCACAACATCAATCATCATGGACTCAATCATAACAATATCGATAAGCGGTATAATCTATTACGCTTATCCTTATTCACAGTTTCACAGATAATATAAATTTTATCAATGATAAATAAATTACATTCATCACAACTCAAATCAAAATAATTCATATCACACAGCATCACATATCAGGGATATCAATCAATACAAAGCATCCAAAAATAATCAATCATCTATTATTAAGATGGATAAATCGTGTGATTATAATTGATTAATTACATAATTGTTTTCATTAATTATCCTAAATTAATAATTAATTATTCTAATTAATAAATTAATTAGCCTTTAATTATAAATTAATTAACCCTTAATTATAAATTAATTAATCCCTAATTAATAGTTAATTAATCCTTAATTACTTTCATTAATTAATTATCCCTTGATTAATTACTTTAATTAATTAATCTTTAATTATTAATAAACTAAAATTAATAATAAATTAACCAAAACTATATTTTTAATTTAACCTTTAATTAATTATTCTTTAACTACTATCAGTAAGTAATTATTCTTTAATCATTTACATAATCAAATCATTAATTAATTAAACGAATTTAAAGATAAATCGTTTTATCTTTATTAATTACTTTAATTACAATTTAAGTCTTTAAATAAATCATTATTATCACACTACTTAACTTAAGACATTAAAGTTTGATTAATGTTTAGAAACTTTTCATTTTTCATAATCATTTACTTAATTACAATAATTAAGTTTAAATAAATATTAAACTTAAGGTGATATATGTATTAAACACTTTACTTAATAAAAAACTTTATTTATTTATTTTATTTATCTCAAACTTAAACAACACTATTATTATTTAAAGAATAAGTAAAAACCTTATTTAACTTAAATTTATTTTAAAATTTGAAAACTGTTTTTAGATATTTTTTCGAAGCAATTCATATTTACCCGAGATTGACTCGAGTATCACCAGAGATAACACAGTACTTGCTTTGAGTCCTTTCAAAACCTATCCGTATTCTTTTCTTTCAAACCTTATTTTTTTTAAGTATAAAACCCGGTACAAGCTTGAAACTGCTCGAATTCAAACTCGAGCCACCTTGCTAACTCCCCAAAGAAAACTTCGAGCTCTTTTATTCTTCTCCAAACAAAACTTCCTTGATACATAATTCCTCGCGTGCATGTGCACATCTAAATACGCCGGCTCCGACCATCACCACTATCGTCGACAAGTCGACACTGATTTCCTTCTTCGATCTCAATTACCCAAACCTTAAATTGACCTCAAAATCAAAATCGTACTCAAATACCCCAACCTAGAATGAACCTAGATCAACAAAATCCACTTACCGACGACGATCCCTACCAACAGTCACCCCGCCACTTTGTCCTAGCCTCGCCCAAAGACCTACTACCTTTTCCCCTTGGTAACGTGAAACCCGATCATCCATAGATGCCACGATAGCCATTTAAACCCAGTCAACTAAAATTAGCAATCAACCCCTAATTCGATGCCACGCCACCTCCACAATGTCTTAAAAATTCAACCATTATTTTTCCAATGATCTACATCCTCCAATCGACCTTCGACGATAACCGTAATGAACCCACACCCGGCGATCATCGGCAATTAACATAAATATCTTTTCCGTTCATCTTAAGATATCCCCATAATTATCAACTTAAAAATCATGAATTGATTACCTAAATTCATTATTTTGTGTTACGAACCAGTTTGTGAAGTCAAAACATGAAATTGAAATCATTGATTCTTGACTTAATAAAATCATCTCTGTAATTGATATTCTTTTTGAAGCAAACATTCAACTTAAACACGCGGGACTATTTTTAAAATTGAGTTATATGGTTACAATCTTTTTCCAATTAAAGATTATAACCTAATTTGATTGCATAAGGAGAGATTAAATATTTTTAAGGGTTTGAACCTATAATGTGAACAGAGGCAGATACATCTGTTTATAGACATATATATCCATTCACACAGATATAAAAAACGTGCAGGCGAATTGATTATCTATACAAACATTTTTAACAACAAACTTAAAGTATTCATCCCAAACATTAAACATAAAAACAGATTCAAGCTTTTAAAAGTTAGTTTGCTCACCTTGAGATGAAGGACATAGAAGAAGCAAAACCTGGAACTTGAATTTGAGGTGTATTTGAAGCAGAATTATTTAGCTTATCTTAGGTTTGAAATCTGATCCCAGATTTTTGTTTTGATCATCATTTCCTTAGGTTGAAAATACTGAAGTTAGTTATGGTTTTAATTGCTTCAGATTTTAAATTTTAATTATGGTTTTGCTTGAATTACGTAAGTTACTTATGAATCAGTTTGAAGACTCTGATTTATGTTTGCCTTGAATTCTATTTCACAACTTATAGTTTGAACTGAAACCTGATCTTGCATTATTGAAGTTTTCCAGGTTGAAACAGTTTGATTTTTTTTAGGTTTGTTTTCAAATTTTTTTTTTTGAAATGACAGAAAAATGAACAGCCTTGTTTTCTTTCTTTTGGTATTTACACTTGTCTTTATTTGTTAACACTTGTAATAGTATGATATTAATTCCTTTACACTTGTAAATTCATATTGCTAGTATTTTACAAATGTCAAAATTATGAACTTTTATTTTTTAAACCCTTTATAAATTTTTTATTTAATTTATAGATTTTGTTTTAAATACTTTATTAATTTGTGAATAAATTTATCTCATGTGTACTTTATTTCTTATACTTAGATTTCAAAAAAAATATTCATATCAAAGCTTAAATGTTTGTTTACATATGTACATTCTAAAACATTTAACCATTCTTTTTTATATTTTATACTTATAAAAGAAAAATGATTTGAAAATCAATCACGCACGAATAAATAATCTTGTATACGTATATACTTTAATTTTTCAAAATACAAAGTTAACAAATCCAATATATTATTCAAAATATTTATTTTTAAATTTTCAATTCAAAAATTAATATACAATCAATTTGTAGTTTTAAATAAACAAACAAATATTTTATTTCATTTATCCCTGGAAATTTCAAATTAAATTACCAATTAGTTCTAAATTAGATTCAAAAATCTAATTAATCACTAAATTAATTTGGCTTCAAAATCAGGAATGTTACAGATACCCCCCTTATGAAAATTTTGTCCTCGAAATTTTCAAGGGAGACAACAAAGATAGATGAACACATAAAGAATGGTTCACCAGATCAAACTGAATATCTATTCTGCATTTGGCTTACCAAATCATAATATGAACAATAAATATGAGAATAAACTCATACAATACTACACAAGATACTCGGGTCATTAGATCTAAGAAATGTGCCAGGATATTGGTTAGTCCGAAGGAATAACTAACCGCTCGTAGAATATATCGAGACCCAAACGATAGATAAATGGATTTAATCTTCCACATTTCCCAAATACTAGATATGGATTCCAAACTTAAGTCGGAACACCAAAGTATATACTAGCTTGTCCCTTTTGCGGACTTCGATACTCACAAGAAATTACAATATAATTTCAAATTTAATTTTAGTCGATATCGTTTTATCGATAAAATTCAAATTTAGCTTCAAATTTTATTAATCAATTTCAAATTTCAAATTCATCTGAAGTTAAGACTGAAGATGAGAATACAAAATAGAATTTATCTACAACAATTTGCAGGGCCACCATAACACCGAAGCTTCACCCTCGAGCTGCCCCGAAGACATCAATGAATTTTTAAATTAGATGATTAACAAAGGAGATTGATAGAGAAAGTTATTTCCTTGTTGTTACAGGGTATTAACCATTTGCACTGGTACTCCCCTGTCCCCTACCTCGTCCTCTTCTTGTACTCATACTCACTATCAAAGGATAGTAAGATAAATTACTAAGGCACATGAACGGATATCTTAGGGATATACTTATTCTAGGGTATTTGTTACCCTATCCCTAATGAGTTACTTAACGTGTTATACTCCTGAGCTAAAGTTTCAACATTCAGCTCTGATACCAATTATAATGACCCTGACTCGCCCTTCGAAAATTGGTGTTTGAAACTGCGGCATTTGAAAACGAGTGAAGTATTCATTGCCGATTTTCGAAGGTCGAGTCAGGGTCATTATAATGGGGTACCGCCCGTTACAATATGTAGTCTAGATCACCATACTGAGGGTCCACCCGGATCCCTTGCAACACAAGGCCGGAGCAACCCCTTATTGGATAGTCCGAATAAGATCACCCTGCGGTTGGGATTAACAAACGCCCACGCAACCGAATAAAGGGGACATTTAGACAGGGATGACTTTACCATATTTGGTTGCTTTCCACTTAGCCTTGTGTGCACCTGCCTTGTTTTTGCCATTCCCAGTTGATAAGGCTCGAGGCTATGCTTAACCTTTTTAGCACACATTTACTTAGAATGCTCATCGTCCTCCTGACAATGTTCTGAAATCATTCATCCACGCAAGTCCGTTCCGGGTCCGAACGGAACCGAAGACACTACCCCTACTACATCCATTTCGGAATCACCTTCGAGATTAGTAGCGATTAGCCCTTGCACTTCACTGCTCCATCATCGAATCCAAGGTCTTGTCTTCCTTTTGAAAACGTTTAAACCGGATCGAAGTGGTTTTTGGGAAATTAATCTCGATCCCGGTCTCTTCGAAACGATAAGCGCATTTGCCAATATTGATAGTCGGTTATTTAACTATCAAATAACATTCACAAACAACCATCAGATTTAAATAATTTTCCAAATTATTTATTTCAAAATATCTTCGCAACCTATTTTTCTACACTTCAACTCTTTGAAAATAGTTTTCGAATCACTTTTTCTCTTGTGGAATAAATTTCCACCCAATTGTTTTATTTCCCCTGAAAATCACCAAGTTTTAATACTTAGATTTAAAAATAATTTAAATCACTTTATACGAAAATATATACTTTAAAACATTTAAAAAACTACTTAACACATTTTATTTAAAATACTAGTTATGAAACTTTATAACAATTTTTCATGTAAAACTTAAGCCAAAACTAATTTTTAAAATAAAAGCTATTCTATAAGGTATAAATATTAAATAATTATCTTTAATAATGGTTAAAAAATTTAAAATAACTTACTTATATAATTAACTTAATAAATATTTACTTTTAAAATTGTTAAAAACAACTAAATAATAGTTTCTTTAAAAACATTCTTTTTAAAAACAACTTTAAACCTCTAACTTATACTTGAAAATCTTACTTTGAAAATATACTTGGTTTTTCAGGAAAATACGCTTTCCTTTCCACACATTTAAAAATAAACCACTATTTATTTTTAAACAAATAATCCTTTCCTTATAGATTAACATCCTGAAGTTATATTTCCAAATTATCCTCTGATAAATATTTCGCTTTATTTATAAACCCTGTTTATAATTGCACAATTTCATTCTCCTTTATTCACAGTTTCAACACTTAGTCGGTTTTCAATCGATTTCCAAAATCAACTCAATTTTAAAAAAAATCCTTTACTTAACCAAATTTATTACAAAACCCATTTATCCCATATTCATACCTTTATTTATGATATAAATTCTTATTTAAATTGGAAGTTCCAATTTAATACTTTATTCCAAATTCTCCTTTTATTTTCCCAAACTTATTTCAAATCTTAAATTTTAAAAATATATTTCTTCGTACTTTGGAAAACTATATTGCTTAGGTCCTTATTTCAAATAAAAATCCTTTTCCCGTTTATTCAAAATCCCTATTTTTTCCATCTTTGAATTTATTATACACGATTTAAAAATCAAACCTTTATAATTTTTCCGAGTTCATTACTTTAAATTATTTGGATTCACTGCAATTATTTTACTTGAAAATTTCCCTTTTTATTTCCTTTAAAAAATTCCAACTTTATATATATTTCATTTTTCTCGAGTACCAATACATATATTCAACCAATCCATAGCATTCAATCATTTTAACTCCTAATATAGTCCATATAATCCATCATAGATTATCACATAAATCACATCACTGAATATATAAAATAAATCCAATATTTTGAGGAATCCAGTTGGATCCCTCCAACCTGTTTCCCTGCATCCACAGATGTTAGCACAATAATTTAAAATACCAATCTCGCAAGTGGGATATCGCAGTATAAAGAGTCATTCAATATTATGCGGGGAGCATAGGGTCTTATCCGCTATATAATGCAGAAAATTAACCATTCCAATATATATACACTATTTTATATAATATCACATCCAGTCAATTCAATCAATTATTCAATAATTTAAATTTAATTATATAAATTTAAATGGAAATCCAAATGAGTGAGATTAACTCACCTTTGATTTTTAATTTGCAATCAGATCCACAACAGCTTCATTCTCCATGATTTAAGACCTTGTATAAACATTATACGATTTATTAGTATTCGAATAAATCGAACAAATAAATTCCCATTTGATAAATTTAATTGACCAATGATTTTAATTTTAGACTAATAATTCAATTTGAAACTAATAATTTTACCTTCAAAAATCTTTTAATAACCATAATGGATTAAATAAGTTAATTTAACAAATAAATCTCCATAACACATTATTTTAAAATAAACTAGTAGATTTAATATATATATAAATATATATATATTCTTCTTTTGAAACTTCATATATACTTATATAGGTCTCATAAGAATCTAATTTATATGAATTCTTTCAACATTTAAAATTCATTTCTTCTTCTTTTCAAATCCTTAACTATAAATATATTAAAATAGATGTGCGTGTGTGTATATATATATATATATATTTATATTAATATTATACTTCGTTACAGTAATCAAGAATCCATCGATTTATTTATGTTTATATACCTATTTATTTCCTTTAAATTAAAACAGAAATCTTTTATCTTACTGTAAAAATTATTAATGTGTTATATTATTTATAAACTCCTTCTGTAAATAAAAATGCAGTAAGTTTTTTTTCATATTGTTTGAACCTATACTGTATATAAAAAAATTAAAAACAGAATTTCACCTTACTATATATATATATATATATATATATATATATATATATATATATATATATATATATATAAAAACTGCATATATTAAATCAAATAAATGAAAAGGAATTACCCAAAATCCTATGCAGACTCAACTACTCGGCCCTCACCAATTGCCGACTACCCCCGATGACCAAGTCGTGTCGCCGACCATCTATCCAGACCCAATCGCAGCTCCACATTGCGACCTTCCATCCTCGTGCGCCCCCTTCACTACCGCGAACCATCTCAACATCGAACTCCCTTTAGGTGATTGTACCTCCCAAGATTGACGGCGACGAGTTCTCCACAAATACATCCCTCTAATCCAGCAGCCTCTCCCATACTCGCGCTCCACGCATATGTGACCCACCTATGCTTTCTTCCTCCTGACAGCTTGCGATGAATCTTCGATTGTGAGATGATTCAACTTCCGTTCGAGTCGAATTGCAAGAGGGGAAATTAGCGATTTGAATTTCGATTTTTACCGTTCGTTTGCCCTTTTTTCTTTTTTCTCTAAGACCTTATTTGATTTAGCTTTTAAGAGGAGGAAGGGTCGGCTATTTCAATTTTTATTCATTGGATCGGCTTGAGTTTTTTCAAAAAAAAATAAGATGGACATCTGGCGCGTGGAGAACCGGTTATAGTGACATTTTTCTTGAAATCAAAAGATATGATGTGAGCAGATTTACAACTGAAAGCTGACTAATATATAGAAATACATATATTTAATAAAAATTTAAATTTAAATCGTCTCGATTTTTGCAATTCACAATCTCGATCTCTTATCGAGATGTGCAGCCAGGCATTTATAAGGTTGTACCCCTATTACGAGCGCAATGAAAAAGGTTTCGAGTCCTAATTTGATCGTATGGAGAAGATAGCTTTTTGGACCCAGTATTTATATTGAATTTTCGTTATAGATTTTAGCGCATTACCTATCGTACAACCACATGCTAACCCCAAATGCTACGAAAATTGAAATCCAATAATAATATATTATTAGGGATCCAATGGAATGGTTTCGTCGAATTTCGAAACTGTGCCTCGGAAGGCTATTTTTTTGAATATCAATTTGAATGATATATCTTTAAAACTGAACAAAACACTTTCAAATCCAAATTTTAAACTCCTATTTTCTCAAGTATTATAAATACAAAATTTTCAAGTCTTTGAAATGTTTTTAATCATCTTTAAAACCAAGATTCACTATTTTAACCAGTTTCCAATTATTAAATTCAATAATTTAGTTGCCAAATAAACATAATATTTGAAATTCAAGTTAAACTAACATTCAAATATTTAAAATCAATTAAATATTTCAATTTCAAATATCCAAAAAATTTCGGTCATCACATTCCTTTCCCTTTAAAAGAATTTTGACCCCGAAATTACTAGCTAAGAGGAATGGTTCATAAACCGTTAACTACTTTCCTAAAACCGTATATTTATAACAACTTTCCAAAACCAAACAGTTTTTAACAACACCTAAAACAATCTTTTTATTAAAGTCATCCTATCACCCTTACTAACTTTCCCAAATCTTCCATAGTTTCCAAATAGCATTATTTACTCAACAGTTCAAATTTGAATTTAAAACCAAATTTTAAATTATCAAAATTTTCTCAAAAATTTTCTCACATCCCTAAATTTTTGAAAAATTTCACCAGCGTCTCCTTTGCACGGCTAGCTCGGCGCAACTACAAAATGCTTCTACGGCCCCCAAATTCAAAAAAAAAGCCATTTGCCTAGATCAGAAAACCACCAAATTTCATATAGAAATTTAAAAACATACCTTTTGGTCGGGATATTAAATTTATCTTCTGATTTTGAAAAAATTAATTTATCCTTTGCCATTGATTACCTGCTCCCTACTCAGTAACAATATCCAATCATAGCATTCAAAATCATTTTATACATTTCTTTGCAAAAGTTTCATTATCTATTTCATTCAAGTCGTACGATGCACATATATCATCCATACGCAATAATAAATTTGTTCGCTCACTCGATCACACAATTTCACTTTCGAACTAGTATTGTCCGCCCGACTCCCTAGTGTGGACTTAGATCTGGTTTCTTGTTCAAAAACTCTCATTCTCCTTGCATAGCCACAAAATATGATAGAGAATTTCAGAATCAATCAAAAATCCATATCCAGGATTCGCCGTCGAAAATCACGTGAAAAATCCCAACCCGAATCGATATAACTATCTCGAAATTATATGCTCGGATCTGGATCGAATCGTTATGCGAATAAAATAATACACGTATATCCTATGTATTTATCTCAATTAATTTAGTTATATCAACTCTCTTTTATTCACACTTGATTTCTATTCACTTATTCACAATCACCACTTCACAACTTGACTTAACCCTTATTCGGTTTTAATTTCGAATATTTTCCTAATCCCAAAAACTTTTTCTTAAGAATTTCACCAATTCTTCTTAAGTTCAATATAATTTTTTTTTATACACTTCTTAAATTTATTTTAACTTCACTACTGAAGTTTATATCCATTTCTATCCACTTTTCCTTTACAATTCCATTTGAATTCAATTTACCTTCCAATTTTAAATATTGAATTCAATTCGTCTCATCTCAAACCATATTTAATTAGTCATTTATTTAATAAGTTCCACTTACTAATTTATTTTAAATCTCAATGGATTTTATTTCCAAACACTAATTGTTTTTAGTCTACTTTGACTTAATTTTTGAACTTCACTTTACTTTGCATAGTTTTAATTAAGTATCATTCCAATATTCAACTTCGATTCCATTTTCTTACCCACTTAAACAATTAGTTTACTTACTCATTTTATTTTACTCATTGATTTTTGACATAATCCAAATTTAAACATTATTCAAATGTTTATTCCCAATTCCCTTTAGTTATAACCAAATATTTTCTTATTCACAAATTTATATCCAATTTAATAAATTTAATTTTGAAAGCTATTCCATTTAGCTTACTTGGATTTATTCCCTTTAAGCGAATTCAGTCACATTCCATTTACTTATTTCTTTTCAATGGCTACATTCTAACTTATTTCGTTTTCTTACTTCCAGGATTTTATATAATTGCTTAAATATTCCAAAACATTTTTGAAATCATATATGCCCAAACCAAATTATTCCTTGCATTCCAAAATCAAATCTAATTTTTGCAAACAAACACAAAATTCAAAATATTTTTGGCAGCAATTCCACCGTTGAAAACTAGAAAATGAACATCGATGAAGCTGTAGTCATTACCGAAGTTATTTCCAGCGACCGAAAAGAGTTCAACGCTTTTATCTCTTTAAAACCCCTTCAAATATTTTTAAATTTCAAATCTCACTAGATTTCAAATCCATTTCAAAAATATTGCTTAAATAATACCACTATTACTCCTCCAAAACCTTTGAGAATCATTTTCAAGCTATAAGGAATTTAATTTCCAAAATTTCGAATTCCAAACCCTTCAACTCATATTCAAATATTACTCTGAAATTTTCAATTGTAAGTCACGTTTATAATTCACATTTGCAAATCCTATTTGTTTATATTAATTTATTCCTTAACCTTTGGTTATAATTTTAATCCTAGTTCAAATTTTACACAACAATGATAAAATTTAATATTATCACTTCCTAACAACTTGGCAACCATATACTATAATAACTTACGGAAAATTATTTCTTTTATATACAAAAAAATTTTGGACAAAATTATTTCATTTACCCTATTTTAAAACAATACTGTGTCAGTTTATCTTGTTAAAGTGTTTAGAAAACCCTATCAATGACATGGTGTCCCACATATCGACCAGAATTCATAAACACTCAACCGATAAATCAACACAATATAAGAACAATTTTTATATCCACTAACAAATACATGCTCATATCTATTAATACACTCAAAATCATTCTAGGGAACTACAGACTCTGTTTCTAATGAGTAATCCCCACCAAAGCCAAGGTTCTCGCTTAACCTTCAGCTTTGATACCACTTGTAACGGCCTGATTTTTCGACGCCCGAAAATCGCCTTCAGTACGTCCACTGTATCAAATGCCGAACAATCGAATAATGGAAAACCGAACCATTTATGTTAAAGAAGAAGGAGGTTGAAGAAGAAATAGAAACAACATCAGAATCTCACAAACGCAGCGAAACAATATATAATAGATATTTAACAGATCTTTATACAAAAAGAACTATATCTATTTTATACATCTTGCCACATGACCATTAATTAATTTCAATCCAATTAATTTTTTTTAACTATCCACCTTAATCAACCTTCTTTAATTAATTATTTCTAATTAATCATCCTTGGTTAATTATTCCTTAATTACATTTGAGTAATTAACTTTTAATTAATTACACAATTAATTAACCTTTATCCATCCATATTAACTACATTGATCCTTAATTATTTAACACAAATTAATTATTCTATAATCGCTTGGATTGATTAATTATTCTTAATTTAATCACTCATTGATTAACTAACCCTTAATTAAATTTTCTTAATTAATCAATCCTTTAGTTAATTACACTAAGTAATTAATCTTTAATTGCTTTTCTTAAGTAATTTACCTTTAATTTCTCTCAACAAGTAATTAACCCATTGGTTAATTATCCTTTATTAATTTAACCTTTAAATTAAATCAAATTAAATGAATATATCTTTAACAGATTTATCTTTTAATTACTTACTTTGACACCCCACCTTTATACCCACGCTAGCCAAGAACACTACGATGTAATGCTGTCAACTAGCACGAAGAGTAAGGCTGTTGTGGAGCGACCCTCCGTGTAATTGCTTTGTGCGAGCACCGATATGTCAGATAGTAAAACATGCATTTTGTTTCAGGAGGAAATCCGACATACCGATGCAAATTCAAAGCTACTACACAGTGGCTATATTAGTTTAGGACATAATATATAATAATAACACAGATAATATAAATAAATTCAAAAAACAGATAACAAAAGTCTTATATATATATTTAACCGATGTCGGTTACAATACACGTGATACAGTACATATGATACAACTACAACAGTCGACTCAGGAAGTTATATATATACAAGTACATTATCGACTAATATACATGAATACATATCAACCTATACTATGACACGACAACTCCAAAAGATATGAAAAGACTTCATAGCTCTAGCAGCAACCCAAAGCAAGATATCTACAACCTGAAATAACTCGGGTCTGACCCGAGTATTAAATTCAAAAGAAAATAATACACGGGTCAGTCTAATTCAAACTCAGTTATTAGTGCACAGAAGCAATAATAATTAAATAATGAATAGACGACACTCACAATAAGTCTCGTCTATTCGATCTTTAAATAAAGAAATCGGATAACGATAAATATAACACGTAATAGTGTTAAACAACAATCAGCACATTCAAATCATCAACAAAGATAAGTAAAAAGAATATCCATGAAGATAATTTGGAAAACATCAAAATTGCCAAATCAGCAATTAACAACAAAAATCATCAAATTAAACCAATCAAAATACAATTCAAATCATATTGAATTGAATAAACGAAACAGTTCAAACAATTGAAATATCAATTAAAATAACAATAAGGGTAGGGCTGCAGTACAGGCACGCGTGCACTGCCTCGCCACTACGACATATGGAATACGCAAAAGATCCATAAATCAAAACAAAATAGGATATCAATAAAAACAATACCGTGTGGCTGCAGTTCACACTTGCGTGCACTGCCGTGCCACTACAGTGATAACGTGCCCAAAAACTCAATTCCGTGTGGCTGCAGTTCACGCTTGCGTGCACTGCCTTGCCACTACAGTGATGATGTACACAACTGGGCACAAGGTCAAATCCAAAATAAAAAGAAGGGTTCGAATCAGGTGAAATTTCGGAAAATAAACAAAATGAAAAGGTCAAGTCATAGCAATCATGACTCAACTCAATGCAACAACCAAAGTCAAGGCGACATGAAGTAAACAACTCAACTTCCAGTGCAGATCAATGAATAGCATAAGCAAATGACACAGTCAATTCAAACATGCTCAAAGCTAACAACAAATCACTCAAGTTTGATGCTATCAAGTGATAGAAATGTAATTACCACAAATCCAAGACCAACAGCAGTTTATACAACAAAGGATGATGCAGGCACCAGAAACATGATCAACACAGCAAAAATGGTCAAGCAGTATGCACAGTGCACACTCAAGTACACCAGTGATATCACGACCAAGTATCATACTCAATTTGATTGTAAGCATGTAAAACAGGACATGGCAGTGGACAGAATTGCAACAGATATATGGTGATGCAGTCGACATCTACTCGGTGTAACATGTGCAGAGGCAACAAAAGTCAGGGAACAGGACAATATCAAGTGATGCAACATCACATAATCAAATGAAGCAGTGCAAAATTATCAACTGACTCGAAGTAATATGTAGCGACAACATGATGAACTTGTATGCAAGTGAATACTACCTGAACCAAACATTGGACAGAGTCGAGGCTACAACTCAAAACCATATGCGTATTGAAACAGGCAGTGGCACTGATAGTATACAAGTGGTGCAGAATAAGCATGCACACTTGTGTACATATATACTAACAACATGAAGTGCAGACCCATTCATATACAAGACAGAGGCAATGCTGATGACTTCAATATGCAGAGAGTAAGGATAATGATCGAACAATCAAAGTCTGCAAGAGTGCATATAAATGCAAACAAATGCAAAGTCTACTGAATACAACAGTGACCCAAAACATATGCAGTGAAGAGGCAATGCTCGAGTCATACCAGATTCATGTATACAAATGAGGACACATAGAAGTGCACATATGTAATGCTAGCAGTGCCAACAATTATGACAACAGTTGCAAAAGTATTTAACAACTCACTGGATCGGTTCAAAGTTCAGGTGAACCAAATAAAGTAGGGTACACAAAAACTAACAAATGCAACTGTGTATAAGTAAGTGGGACAGCAAGCACACGAATGTAAAGTACAACTACAGGAAGATAGTGCATAAACATGTATATACACATGTAGGAATACGTGTAGTAACATCAAAACCCAAACCAGGTATGATAGGGAAGCAAGCAGAATTCAAATGGGCGAACAGAGGCAATAACTAGTGATGCAATATCACACAATACAGTGATACACATCAACAACGAAATGGGGTCTGGGTGCCTAAAAGTTCAGAGGAAACTGTAAATGCAGGCTGCACACAAACAAAGACCACACGAGCTCAATGCATCAGTGAAACAACTTTTAAGGGGGTGGCAACAAATTCGAACCGAGTCAAAGTCACAAATACTATGCAGTAAAGATGTTAACGCTAAAATTTGAACGCTAACACCCCGGTGTGTGAAGTGTAGTTGTGAAAGCTCCACCCGATGATTCGGGAACAGAGTATAAGCAGAAAACCGCAGAAAAAAGCAGTAAACAACAGCAATTTATAGTGGTTCGGCTTAATAGTTTGCCTACGTCCACTTTGAATATCTTTATTGATGATTTCCTTACAAGTTGATACAATTCTTCCCAAGTACAATACACTTTGAATTATCAAACACTTTGAACGAGTCGTTTAAACTTCAATGTAAGTGAAAGTCTTTAAACCCATGTTGGATGTATGAGAATCCTTCTTGAAGTTGTTGATAGCGTTCCACGTGTCTTGAAAGCTTTGAGTGTTGAGTCGGTTTGGAATGCAGTAGAGTATCGGTCCTTGAAAAGAATGAGCCAAAAGTCCCTTTCTAGTTGGAGCTAGGGTCGTATTTATAGACATTTCTCGGAGTTAGGTCGTAACTCGTACACGACTCATGATAAGTCGTAACTCGTAGATGACTCATGGTAGGTCGCGGCTGACCTACTGGATTTAGCTCATTGCTTGGTCCAAAGTTATGCACCCATTTGAATGAATGATACCAGTTCTAAGTCGTTCCTGAGTTAACCAAATGCAACTTCCTTTATGCTAGCATGAGTCGTACACAACTCATCATAAGTCGTAAGCCGTCAATGAGTCATTTCATTACAGCATGGTATTGAACTTGTCCCCAAGTCTTAGGTAGTGAACGACTTATCTGCAGTTATAAGTCAGTAGCGACTTAAGTGTTGACTCTTCCTTTTAGTGCTTTGAGTCGTCACTCCTTTAGGTCGTGGACTTTCTTAAGTCGTAAGTTGTGAGCTGTGGTCGCGCACGAGTTAACTGGTCGTAGCTTCTTGTTTGCTTGCTTGAGTCGCTGACAATTCAAGGTAGGTCGTAAGTCGCAAAATTCTTTAACTCGTGCAACTCCTCAATTGTTGAGTCGGTAACTTGCTGAGTCGTGAAGTACCTTGAGTCGTGAAGTACCTTGAGTCGGCCAACACCTTTAAGGCATTAAGGTTATAACCCAGTGAGTCGCTGTCCCTCCTGAGTCGTTAAGTCAGCAATCAGTTGAGTCGTCATTCATTTTAGGTTGGCAACGAGCTAAGGCTGTTGAGTCGTGACATTCACTAAGTCGTTTAGATCTTAACCTGTTAGGTCGTTAGCTCCTTAACTCGTGGGCTCTTTGACTCATAAGCTCCTTAACTCGTGGGCTCTTTGGCTCGTAAGCTCCATAACTCGTGGGCAAAACGGGGTTAACATTTGACCCTCGAAGCACACGCTTAAGTCGTAAGTCATGTGCTTCGACTCATCATAACCCGGGCGCGCCGATTCGAGTTACTGCGCCTCCAGATATAAAATACTTGAGTCGTTCCTCCTATCTCACTCTTCTCATTACTTATCTCCTGAGCCATTCCTGCCATTATCACATCTTCAAGCTTCCAAAGGCGATCTCGACCCAATTTTACTTCCAACCATCTTTAGCTTCACACCACGTAAGCAACTTTCTCTTTTTCCCAATCGCCGATCACCATCGTCGATCTCCGCCCACGATTTACATCCTTGAGCCTTGCAAATAATACTGCATGGATCATCGGTGGACTTAAGGCTATTTGATTTGGTTCAGGATAACTCGCGATTTATAACGATTTCGTAGTGTGATAAGATTAAGGTTGGGGACTGTGAAGTTACTGGATTAATGGGTCAAGAGAAAAAAGCTTGTGGGTTAGGAGAAAAGACTAACGGGTTAGGAGAAGAAGTTAACGGGTTAGGAGTGAATCGTTGTTTTGAGTATGATTCAGCAGTCTTACGTGACCAAGTATTCTCTGCGACATAGCAACCTTTACGACTCAAGCCCTGAGTCGTAGCCGAGTTAAACCTTGAAATCTTGAGTCGTGGCCGTGTTAGTACTTAGGAAATTTCCCACTGCTTTTCCACCGGAGTCCTTCCTCTGTTTCACGACCTTAGACCCAAAGCACTGCCGACTTAGAACATCATTGACTTAAAATTGAAGCAACCTAAACTGACTCGCCCCTTAATCCTTATGTCGTGGGCAAGTTAGTCAGAAAACCAATGACCTGACTTAACCCATAAGATATTAAAAGGAAAATCTTTGATTCGTTGGACAGTCATGACTTGTATGAATTTTGTTCGTACTTTGAACCGTTGCATGGACTTTGAACTGTTGAACTTTATTGCATTCACCTCACTGTTCACTTTAACTTGCAAGCTAATAATCTGTCCAATACAACATTTACAGAAAATTGGGACGAATATACTGCCATCGACTGCCCACATCAAATGACAGATTAGTTAATAACAGATAATTAACTTAAATAAATTGTGTGAACGAAGCGCTTTCAAGTCATCGATTTCAAGTAAAATATTAAAGCGACACTGAAATAGTCAATTGAAACTAACCAGCCTGCACTAATATTATGCTTGAACTTTAGATTAACAAGTTCTGAAATTTTCGTAGTCGATCAATCGTCGACTAGTTTAACTCCAGTTATATTTACTTGTTATTTTTATTAGTTCTGCGCGACACTTCACACTTTTAGGAAACGTGCACCTTCATATTTGAATATCCAGTTGCTTGTGTAGAATGACTTCTCAGGAAGAAGATACAATAGTTCTGATTGGAGAGGCAATTGTTACTCCGGCTCCACTAGTCAATCCTCCCGAAAGAGCCCCTACCACGCTATCATACAAAGTTTTTCGCCAGTTGTGTGCTCAGTTTGGCATTGCTGAATCAGATGCCATTCTTCCCGAGAGAAGTAACACTGCTGACATAGCACCCTCTGGCTTTGTGACTGTTAACCGACAAATGTGCCTGAGTGGGGGCATTCCTCCTTTCAATGACTTTTTCCAACAACTTCTTCGTCAATTGGCCATTGCCCCATCCCAATTACACCCCAATGGCTATGCCATTCTAATGGGGTTGTGTGTGCTATTTAGGAGAACGCTTGATCAACTTTCGAGCTTTGATGAAATCTGTTACTTATGTTCCTTAACCCGGACCAATGATCATCCTTCTATTACTGTTGTGAGAAGCGCCCGAAACCGCAAATTAATCGTTGGCCTTCCCGACACTACTCATGGGTTTCTAACCCAGTTCTTCTTTGTTCGTTGCCCCCCGGGGTTTTATGCTGTGTGGAGGGAAGGAAGTAAGATCATCCATCCTTACTTCGTTTGTTATCCGACTTTTGCGAGACTGAATTGCTAAGTGTTAACTCCGCTTCTTTTTATTTTCAACGCTCCCTCCTCCTTCTAGGGGTCCCAGTCAGAAGCCAACTTTCGAGAGGCTTAAGGCCGTGCCAGTTGAGGAGAGAGATATTCAATTTCTATTGAAAGACGAATTTTTGCATCAGTACGGACTTTTGCATACTTCTCGTTTTACACATCTTCATGAAATCCCAGACTCTCCGGCTAGAGCGTCGGATGCCCCAGCTTCTACCGACACATCTATACCAGAAGGACCTGCTCCCGAGGCTTCACTAGTGAAGTGTTCAACTCTGAAAGATGCTGCAGGGCCATCTGACAAGCCTACACTTTCTCCAGTGATTGAAGAAGAAGAGCCCCTTCATCAAACCAGGGAGAATGTTGAGGAAGGAGTCGATGGAGGGAGCCTGGTTAGGCACGATGGTGATGACATCTTTGGTAGTTTAAGTGACATAATGACTACCTCTCAAGAACTCTTTGAAGATGATTCTGCCAGTGTCAAAGTTATATCTCCGGCGGTTGAAGCGACATCCATCCTTAAACAGACTCCTTTATCCCAAGAGTTGCCATTAGCTATAAAACCTGTCGTTACCCCTCAACCGACGAGCGGTTCGTAGTCCAGTCTGACGCGTTTAGTTTACACATCACACATGACTAGGATTCTTTGATATCTCATATGCCTAGCTCCTCATACTTTCAAAAAATTCTAAAGTTGCGCTTTTTCCAATTTCAGGTTCTTCAATGAAGAGAGGTGGCTCGTACTATGATGACTTCCAACGATACGGGAGACGCGGCGAGTATGATTATAATCGCTATCTTCCTATTCACAGAGAGACTGATGAAGAGAGGGCCGCTCGGAAGGATCGGAAGAGACGTGCCCATGAAGAACATTATGGAAGACCGGATGACTGATACGATTCTTCCCACAAAGAGGGTGACTCCCACAAACGCAAATCTCACGATGATAGAGGGAAGAGTCACATAACTGATGACTCGAGTAAATGGGCTAAAATCAGTGAGGAGCCAATGCCTGCAACTTCTGAAAAGATTATTGCTCCTACTTCTTCTCAGTCTCCTGCCCCTTCCCGCACTGATATCCAGGCAATTATCAACAGGACTTCTTACCAAGTTGGACCAGGTCCAGCCACTCTCCAAAGCCGATTTCCAAATTGGTGCTTAAAAGGAGTTCGCTTCGACCTTGACCTGGTTCCCATAGATAAAAATGCCATGTTACGGAACCTCGATTCCGTCAAAACTGACATTTAGAGGATGTCGAATTGGCAACAACTTGTTGATGAGCTCCAAAGGGTGAATCGAGCCAATCTCGAAGCTATGCTGACCATGGAGAATGACAAAACCGAATGGCAAAAGACCCTTAAGCAGCATGATGCAGAAATGAGGAGCATTGCCGATTATAATGAAAAACTTGAAGCGGAAGTTGGGAAACTCAAAGAGGAGCTTGCCACTTCTCCTCTTCTTATTCTCAAAGGGAGAGTGTGCTCCAGCAGCAGGTGCGGGATGCTCATGCTGCGCAAAGGGATGCCGAGGCCAAGGCTGATGGGCTGGAGCAACTTGTAGAGGGCTACCGTACTGATATTACTCAGTTACGAGAGCAAACAAGCTTTCAGGTTGCAGAAATTGAAAAATTGAAAGCACAACTATCTAAAGTCGAAAGAGAGTGAGATGAGGCTATTGCTGGTAGAATTGCAGTTGAAGAAGCTCATGAAGTTACCAAAGCTGACATCGGCTCGACATTATTTGAATTCTATTTGCAAAGTGTGTTAGGGCATGGCAGTCTTGCGTTCCTGGGTCCCAAATATGAGGTTACCCTAGCTGAAGTATGGGAAGCCGCGTTTAATATGCTTAAAGGCGCCGGGTACACGGAAGAGGAGCTAGAGGCATACTATTTAGACATCGAAGCTCGCGCAGCCCTTGCTAGAGGGAAGGAGCAACTTGCTAGATCGCGAGCTGAAATGATGGGGGAAGAGAATCAAGAAAAAGAAACAACTTTGACTGCCCTTGTCCCTCCTTCAACTTTAGTTGATGTTGGCATTGCTGGTTCTAGCTCTCATACACCGATTCCTACTAAAGCTGATACCGGAGCTGCAATTACACAAGCTGTAGATGAGCCACAAGAGAGTGCTGAAGCTGTAGACTACGAAATTGATGTGATACCACCAACTTCTCCAGGTAACCATAATAATGCTCAGGGAGACAACTTGCCGGTTTCTTACGAATTTGGCGAGCTTCTTGATTATCTCTTGAGTCTCGACGAGCCATTGTCTCCTGTTTTTGCGGGAAGTACTGACACTTTTATCTTTTCCTTTGTAGAGAAAGCGTCGAGCGCCATTCAAACTTCTCCACCTCCAGTTACTGTTTCTCTGCCTCCCCCAATCACTCCTACTCCTCATCTGGGATCACAAGAAGAAATAATAGTTGCCCTTCGGGGCTTGGATGACCCAGCTGCTTCGCAAGAGCAAAAGGATGAAGGACTTGAGGGAGGTGAGATATCTCTGGAGCGGACTCCTTCTGATGACATAATTTTGTCCAAACTTGTTACTCCTGGAAGTGAATCTTCTTCAAAGAGGAGAAAGAAGCGCGGAACATCAAAGAGGAGGAGGAAGAGCATCATTGCTACTGAAGAGGAACCGGAAGTTGAACCAGTTGTACCTCCTTCTCCTTCTTCCCTCATGCCTATAGATCGGCCCCAAAAGCTAACCATCCGGCCGGGTGAAGGGTCCAAAGGTGGCAAGAAGAAATGAAGCTTCCAGTTTTTAGCTTTTTTTTTTGTTTTTTTTTTGTTTTTTTTTGCACGTGCTGGTCGGGGATTGTGTGGGTACCGGCCCCTGCTTTTCTTTTACTTTCTACTTTGAAACCTGTACTTGTATAAAATGTTAATGGTGTTGAATAAAATGATTCTTTTTCTGTACAAACTCCTGTTTGAATTTGAGAATGCATTTACTATTCATTTTTGTACAAATTTATTTATATGATATTTCAGTGAGATTGTGGTATGTTGTTCGAGCGTAATTTTACCAATGTAGCTATACCATGTTGATATGTAACTATACCACGCTGCCCCCATACCATAAGCTCGCTGCAATATTTTATACTTCGAGGGGACTTGTACTCTTATTTTCTGGTGAATAATTATTTCATACTTGGAGAAATTTTATCTCATTAAGAAATAGAGTACAACTCCCTCCATATAAGCTTTTACGCTTCATCCTTCGAAGAAATCACTTTTTCTTTTGTGTATATACACTTTTTGCCAAGTGAATTCTTCTATGTGGTAAAGCGAACCTCTGAAGGGTACTTTAACTTCTTTTTGAGGAAGATTATTTTCCAGAATAGGTAACTCATTCTTCCTTTGAAAGTTAAAGTGTGCCTTTGATGGGGATTTTTTTTTATGCCATAGTAAAGGGCTTTTTGATTTTTGTTTCTTTGAAAAGTTGCACCTCTGAGGAAGGCTTTTCCACGTTTCAACACCTGAAAGTTTTATTTCAATCTCGGTGAAACGTGTGCCTCCGAAGAGGCCTTTCTGCTTGATTGTGCCTCCGGGAGGAGGTCTTTTCATTTCTGCCTCTGGGAAGAGGTCTTTTATATATATTTTTTTGTTTTGTATTTCAACTTTGGTGAAGTGAAACTCCGAAGAACGGCTGTTGCACTTCAACTCTTGGTGAAATGTGCCTCCGAACAGGGCTTTACTTTGTTTTGCATTTCAACTCTGGTGAAGTGAAACTCCGAAGAACGGCTCTTACACTTCAACTCCTGGTGAAATGTGCCTCCGAAGAGGGCTTTACTTTGTTTTGCATTTCAACTCTGGTGAAGTGAAACTCCGAAGAACGGCTCTTACACTTCAACTCCTGGTGAAATGTGCCTCCGAAGAGGGCTTTATTTTTTTTGGCATTTCAACTCTGCTGAAGTGGGCCTCCGAAGAGGGGCTCTTACACTTCAACTCCTGGTGAAATGTGCCTCCAAAGAGGGCTTTTATTGCCTGGAAGTTACTCTCTCATGGTTGGAGGGTCATGACTCCTCCAATCTTTTTTGTTGAATAGAGAACTTTCTTTTTTGCGGCATATGCCTCGTTAGAGGTCTTTATCCTCCGAAGAGTTGTGCCTCCGAAGAGGGCTTGTGCCTCCGAAGAGGGCTTTGGTCTCTGAGGAGAAGCATTTTGTCTCCGTAGAGAAGCATTTTGCCTCCGAAGAGGGCTTTGGTATCTGAGGAGAAGCATTCGGTCTCCGTAGAGAAGCATTTTGCCTCCGAAGAGGGCTTTGGTCTCTGAGGAGAAGCATTTTGTCTCCGTAGAGAAGCATTTTGCCTCCAAAAAGGGCTTTGGTCTCTGAGGAGAAGCATTTTGTCTTCGTAGAGAAGCATTTTGCCTCCGAAGATGGCTTCGGTCTCTGAGGAGAAGCATTCGGTCTCCGTAGAGAAGCATTTTGCCTCCGAAGAGGGCTTTGGTCTTTGAGGAGAAGCATTTTGTCTCCGTAGAGAAGCATTTTGCCTCCGAAAAGGGCTTTGCTCTCTGAGGAGAATCATTTTGTCTCCGTACAGAAGCATTTTGCCTCCGAAGAGGGCTTTGGTCTCTGAGGAGAAGCATTCGGTCTCCGTAGAGAAGCATTTTGCCTCCGAAAAGGGCTTTGGTCTCTAAGGAGAAGCATTCTGTCTCCGTAGAGAAGCATTTTGCCTCCGAAGAGGGCTTTTCTTCCGATTGTACCTCTGGGGAGAGGCTTCTTGTGTGATTGTGCCTCCGGGAGGAGGTCATTTTTTTTCTGCCCCTTGGGAGAGGCTTTAATTTTTCCCTGTTCGCTGGGAAGCGGGCCTCCGAAGAGGGCTTTTCACATTTCACCTCACGGGAGTGTATCGACCGATTATAGTGAAATGTGTGCCTCTGAGTAGGGTTACTGCCTAGAAGTTTGAAGTTTCTTTCTCTCGGTTGGACGGATTCACGGGAGTGTATCGACCGATCATTCCACAACTTTGTATCGAGAAAGATCTCTCTTTATCTGGTTTGGCCCGCTCGAGGTCTTTTAGCATTTCAACTGTGGTGAAATGGGCCCCCGAAGAGGGTTTTCACGTTTCAACACTTGGAAGTTTTATTTCAATCTCGGTGAAACGTGTGCCTCTGAGTAGGGCTTTTGCCTGGAAGTTTGGAGTTTCTTTCTCTCGGTTGGACGGATTCACGGGAGTGTATCGACCTATCATTCCGCAACTTTGTATCGAGAAAGATCTCTCTTCTTCTGGCTAGGCCCGCTCGAGGTCTTTCTCCACCGAAGAGTTGTGCCTCCGTAGAGGGCTTGTGCCTCCGAAGAGGTCATTTGCTGATTGATGCTTGCTCACCCATGTCTCTTTTGCCATTCATTCACGTTAGTTATCCCCATTGTCTTTTGCAAGTGTCAACACTTTTTTAGTTGCCAATGATTTCCCTTATCCAAAGAAATACACTTCATAGTTAAGCAAGTTGGTGGTGGTAGACACAGGCTATTTAACTGGTTGTTTGTTTGTTCAAACATTTGCAGTCAGTTAGAGATGGTCCACTTCCATCCGCATTGCCCACTTTTGTTTGAAGCACTTCTTTTGTAGGATTTGAGTATGGAAATTTTGCATGGTTTAGTGCTTGCTTGCTGAGTGGTGTTGGAGATCAATTGGTCTTACGACGGGTAAGCTTTGTCTTTATTGCCTGCGTTATTAAGTCGACGTTTTAATAACACAATTAATGTATTTTATATGTCGAAATAAAACAAAGCAGTTTATAATAGTAGAGAACACAAGATTTATAGTGGCTTAGCCAAAAACTGGGCCTATATCCACTTTATGGCTTTTTGTTATTCGCTTGTTTTGCAATTGCTTTCAATAGAAGAATCATATATTTGTAATTCTTTCACAATATTTCAGCAAAGCTTTCAAGTAAAATATGAACGCAAATGGTTGCCGTTCCAAGTTCTTGGAATTGGTTGTCTTTTGACAGTTGTGAGTTTGATTGATTATATCAGCAACTCCTTGGTGCCATCTTTAAGCATGCATCATCTTCTTCTGCTGGCGGGTAGTTTTAACCAAAGTAATATACTCCAGCCAAATCACTATTTGTTTGCTTAGAGTACTTCATAATTAGGATTCGACCCTGGAATTTTGTTGTTTAAAACTTGCTTTTGAGTGCTACCAAGGGTTGTTTGGTATTGCCTGCAAATTTAGATCGACATTTTTAGTGATACTTTCAGAGTACTTTACATATCGAAATAAAATAAGCGACTGGTAATAATAGAGAAAACAAGACTTATAGTTTCTATTATTTATTTTCCCTGTTTTTACAATAGCTTTTGATACAAGAATGATACATTCAGCGTTCTTTGATAAATTTGTAACAAGGCATTTAAGTAAAATATGCAAGCAATTGCTGTCCCAGTCTTTTAGGAACCGAATCTTCGGCATGAGAGGACTAGATGGCAACATCTTTCAGACTCGAAATTTCCTTTCACTTTGAGGACTTCCTTGAGGCATGAGCATGTCTTCCCTTCTCATCCAATTTTTTCCTGCCGGGTGAGGGCTTGCCGTGATGATACTGATAATAGGCCCTTCATCTCCCTGCGCTACAGTTCTTTTATATGAGCTGCATTGTTGAGCGGGAACTAGCCGCCCCTTAGAGGATGAGGAGAGGTCATTTCTATCTTTATTCACATATTGTTGCAGTTCATTCTTTTTCAGCAATTCTTCAATCTCTTTCTTTAACTGGTGACATTGGTTAGTGTCATGGCCAGGCTGATTGTGAAATTGACAGAATTTTCCATTGCTTGGCGCACCCCTCCCCGCTAGAGGTGGTTTGGGGTACATGACAACATCTTTTGTTGCCAAGAAGATATTCTCCGGAGTGTCGGTCAAGGGAGTGAAGTCGGAGGATTTAAAGCGCCGAGCTTTTTTCGAGACTTTCTGCTTTCTCCTACCTTCATTCTCCTTTTTCTATTCGATCATCTCCGGTATGTATTCCTCATCATTGTGAGGACTCCAGGGATAGTCGTCGACTATTCTTTCAAAAGTTCGCCTTGACAAACGTTCGTGGATAGTTAGTCGTGGCCATGAACTTTCCGCTTGGGGGAATGTTCCAATGGTAATGCCAGTTGCCTGTTGAGGAGTATTCCATCCCTCCGAAACATAGCCTCTTTGGCGATGGTTTTTATATCACTTTCTAGTCGTTGAACCTCCTCTTGCAATGCATTCATCTTGTCGAGTATCCTATTGCTCTGGACTTCCATGTGTTGATATAATCCATACACCACGGCGTTTAATTCAGCCCTTGTGACTCCAATACTAGAAGCTATTTCACTTAGCGTGGGAAAAGAAATGGCATTGCTACAAGTACCTTCAAACCTCAAAAATTTACGTTTCCTTTCAGAAGTCATGATTTCTGTTAGACTTTTGGTTCGGAGAAAAATCTTTTCCACAAGCTTTTGTTGAGCAATGGTGTTATCCCGCTTTTTGGCAAAGCCGTGATACCAAAGGATTGGTCGAAAACGGGAAACAGTTCATCTCAGAGATTGGTTATACTTCACTTAGCTATGGATATCGATGGATTTTGCCCGAGTCCGGATCAGGCCACAATTGATAGGACACGACAAGAAAGGTTGTAGGAGCCATCATTTCAAGTTTCAAGTCAATCCGAGTTCGTATGCTCAAGATATGATGGATTCAGTGTGAAGAGAAATAGTCATTGTCTGGTTCGAAACCATGAAGTTCGAACCCATCCTTTTCGAACACATCCTGTTCGAAACCATCCACGCCCTCTCCTTCGAACCCACCTAGTTCGAACCCATCCGCGTCCTTGCCTTCGAACCCATACTGTTCGAACCCAAGCCACGTTCGAACCCATCAGCTAGTACCTGCCTCGACTCCATCGCCTTCGACTCCATCACCTTCGAATCCACCATAGTGGCCTACCTTCGAATCCATGACTTCACTCGGCCTCATATCCTCACTTCGAACCCATCGAGTGACCCAGTTCGAACCGATCAAGTTCGAACCCATAAGGATTCCTGGATTCGAATCAGTCACGTTCGAAACCAGGAATACTTCCTATTTCGAATCCACCGAGTCAATCGGTTTGGATGACGTGTTCGCCGTAGTTCACGGAGTCGAAGCGGTCCATTCGGAGATAAGTTAGGATCGATTCGAGGAATGCGCGCCACGTCACTGCAAGCCCACGTGCACTGATGGATTCGAAATGATGGGTTCGAAATCATGGGTTCGAACGACCCAGCCAACCGAAAATGCCAATTTCGAACCGAGCGTATCTCCTTAACCACAAATCCAAATGCAACCAAATTTTCACAGTAGTTTCCATATGAGGTAAAGATTGTTCCTGCCAAGTTTCAGCTCGATTGGACCATTTCTAGATGGGTTCGAAATCACTTCGAACCGATGTCAGATCGAGACGAAACTTGGTGGGGTCGGTCGCGTGGGCCCACTCACGTGCCAGAAGGAGTCTCACGAAGTTTCAGCAAGATCTGGGCCTCCAACGCCTATAAATAGCACCCTGAAGCCTTCAGAAAAGGGGGCTTCGGAGAACCTCTGCCATTGAACGCCAAGACTCTGCCGGATTCAAGTTTAACTATCAGAATCGTTGTTGTATTCAGATTTCAAAGCAATTGTCAGCTGTAATCCATTGTAATCGATTGAATCGAGCAAAGCAATAAAGAGAAACCCTTCAAAGTGGACGTAGGCACGAACGCCGAACCACTATAAATCCTGTGTTTGTGATTGTTGCTTGTGAATTACTGTGATTTGTTACCTAGAGCTGAATTCTATATTGATTGTTGCTGAGTTCTATGTTGGTTATTATCAAGTTGAGTACGTAAACGGGTGCTTTCGTGATATTGGGTATTTGTGACCAATTTTGGCGCAAACATTTTGGTGCTTTCACCGAGAAACTAATTCAGGAAGAAGTTGAATTTGAAAATTCAGGAGTTAAGATCTAGGAATTATGGCAAGACAATCGAGTAGGAGGCCAAGGCCTGAGAGAAGCGAACCACAAGGAAGCCAAGAGGCTTCCTCAGGAGCAAATCAACCATCGATATACATTACTAGGGATGAGATGGAAACTATGATGAAGAGGCAAGAGGAAATGATCCAGAGTTTATTCCAACAGATAGGACAGCTTGGAGCACAAAATAGGGAAGCCAATGGAGTCCAGAACGGAGCGGGACCGTCCGGCGTAGCACCAGAGCTAGGGGGCACACATATGGAGAATGTTGACCCAATCTTGGAAAGAGAAAGAGAAGGATCTGCGCAACCTAGGAGTAGTAGAGGAGTGAACGCTCAGTCAAGGGGGCAGATCCCGGAGTTACCTCGTGAACTCGGGGGGCAGGTTGGAAGTAATGAACAAGGATTACATCTCGGAGACAATGACCGATTAGCAGAGATAGTTAGGAGAGCTTTGAGAGGCGGTATGGTGAACAAAGATTTGGAAGATGTTAATAGAAGTCCTTTTACTTCAGCAATCAGGCAAGCTAGGAACCCACCAGATTTCAAACTACCATCATTGGATATGTATGACGGGAGAACGGACCCCACGGTACATCTGACAAAATATATGAGGCATATGGAAGTACTGGGGGCATCGGAGGAGGTTATAGCCCGGTGTTTTCCGTTGTACTTGACAGATATCGCTTCACTATGGTTTAGACAGCTGGAGAACGGATCCATCGGAACATGGAATGGTTTAGTGGAGAGATTTATGAGGCAATTCAGGGTCCATATTACAAGACCCAAGAACGTGATGACTCTGGCAACCCTGAAGCAAAAAGCCGGAGAGACCTTGAGAAGTTATTTAGCACGATTTAATGCAGCAGCAGCTTCAGTGGATAGAGCGGATCCGTCCATGGTGGTAATGGCAGCTGTGTCCGGAATAGCTGACGGCACAGAGTTCAAGAATTCATTGACTAAAGATCCACCCATTGATCTAGAGGAATTCTATCATGAAGCAGAAAAGTTTTTACGATTAGAAGATGCGAATGCCGAGAGAGAAGAAGGAGATGGGATAGAAGTTTTTGCATTTAGAGACGAAAAGCCTCTTAAAAAAGATTCGGATAAAGGTAAAAGAAAGATTGAGAATGACAGAGACAGATCAAAGCGGCAACGGAGGGAGCCGCGATTCACCACCTACGCTGAGTTGAACGAGAGCCTGGAACGAATTTATCAGGATACCAAAGAACAGATTCCGTATCGTAGGCCAATGCGAAGGGATCCTACTTCTGACGAAAGGAAATCAGATAAGTTCTGTGTATTCCATGAATTAAATGGTCATAACACTAACGATTGTAGGCACCTGAAGGATGAGGTGGAAGGGCATATCAGGAACGGTATGCTCCTTCAATATGTAAGGAGGCGAGCTCCTGCGGCGGAACCAGAGCGACCACCGTCCACATCAGCTAGAGGCGACCCCGAATCAAGGCACCGTTTGGTTATCAATTGAGTAAGATAACGATGAACAAGTTGTAAGCTTCCACTAACGCAATTAAATCATTTACACATGTGCGAGATCGCGAACGATCTCCAGGCATGCTCCGAATGATCGTTGATCGTTTCGTAGTGGGAACTTACGCTTCGACATCCATGCTTTGCTTTCATACCATTTTGATTTGAACATTTAGACCCTGTTTGTTTGCTGCTTGTTTGGACATTGTTTTTGAAACTCATCCGTGTAATAGATATTTGATTCTAATGACTCTCGAATGACCAAGCTACTTACGCATGTATGGGGTCGCGAACGATCCTTAGGTATGCTCTGAGACGGCGATGAACCGCCCCTACGAACGATCCAGGGACTCACTCGAACGTGACCCCGGCATCGATAACACCAAGCCCTCCCGGGCACACAATCCGCCTCGAACGGCACCCGACTTCGAACAGTCATAACTCGCCTTACCTCAATGGCTTGATCGCGAACGGTCGTCACTTGAGGTCCGACAATCGACCGCGAACGGTCACGAATTCGCCTCGAACGGCACACGATCGCGAACGATCACTTCCTGCCTCGAACGCCATCGATCGCGAACGGTCATGGCTCACTGATTATGAAATCCGACCTCGAACGGTCACCATTCGCCTTGAACGGCACTTGGTCGCGAACGATCATCATTTGCCACGAACGGCAGTCGACCGCGAACGGTCCCATCTCATCATTCGCCGCGAACGGCATCGACCGCGAACGGTCCTATTCCATCTTATGCCACGAACGGCACGGACCGCGAACGGTCCCGATTCACTTCAAGCAGCATACGATCCCGAACGATCGAAGCATGAATTTATACGCTCGACCGCGCACGGTCGCACTTCGCCTCGAATGACTCGATCACGAACGATCGTCATTTGAAGTTGAGCGCTTGACCACGAACGGCCGCACTTCATCCCAAATGGCTCGATCCCGAACGATCGTCATTTGAGGACATATGAAACTATTGAGTTCTTTGCAGGTTGATAATCGGATACGAACATCCAACTCAAGGCATTACAAAACACACCTTCCTACAGCAAGGCATGTTTTGGGGGGCAAAGTGTTATCCCGCTTTTCGGCAAAGCCGTGATACCAAAGGATTGGTCGAAAACGGGAAACAGTTCATCTCAGAGATTGGTTATACTTCACTTAGCTATGGATATCGATGGATTTTTCCCGAGTCCGGATCAGGCCACAATTGATAGGACACGACAAGAAAGGTTGTAGGAGCCATCATTTCAAGTTTCAAGTCAATCCGAGTTCGTATGCTCAAGATATGATGGATTCAGTGTGAAGAGAAATAGTCATTGTCTGGTTCGAAACCATGAAGTTCGAACCCATCCTTTTCGAACCCATCCTGTTCGAAACCATCCACGCCCTCTCCTTCGAACCCACCTAGTTCGAACCCATCTGCGTCCTTGCCTTCGAACCCATACTGTTCGAACCCAAGCCACGTTCAAACCCATCAGCTAGTACCTGCCTCGACTCCATCGCCTTCGACTCCATCACCTTCGAATCCACCACAGTGGCCTACCTTCGAATCCATGACTTCACTCGGCCTCATATCCTCACTTCGAACCCATCGAGTAACCCAGTTCGAACCGATCAAGTTCGAACCCATAAGGATTCCTCGATTCGAATCAGTCACGTTCGAAACTAGGAATACTTCCTATTTCGAATCCACCGAGTCAATCGGTTTGGATGACGTGTTCGCCGTAGTTCACGGAGTCGAAGCGGTCCATTCGGAGATAAGTTAGGATCGATTCGAGGAATGCGCGCCACGTCACTGCAAGCCCACGTGCACTGATGGATTCGAAATGATGGGTTCGAAATCATGGGTTCGAACGACCCAGCCAACCGAAAATGCCAATTTCGAACCGAGCATATCTCCTTAACCACAAATCCAAATGCAACCAAATTTTCACAGTAGTTTCCATATGAGGTAAAGATTGTTCCTGCCAAGTTTCAGCTCGATTGGACCATTTCTAGATGGGTTCGAAATCACTTCGAACCGATGTCAGATCGAGACGAAACTTGGTGGGGTCGGTCGCGTGGGCCCACTCACGTGCCAGAAGGAGTCTCACGAAGTTTCAGCAAGATCTGGGCCTCCAACGCCTATAAATAGCACCCTGAAGCCTTCAGAAAAGGGTGCTTCGGAGAACCTCTGCCATTGAACGCCAAGACTCTGCCGGATTCAAGTTTAACTATCAGAATCGTTGTTGTATTCAGATTTCAAAGCAATTGTCAGCTGTAATCCATTGTAATCGATTGAATCGAGCAAAGCAATAAAGAGAAACCCTTCAAAGTGGACGTAGGCACGAACGCCGAACCACTATAAATCCTGTGTTTGTGATTGTTGCTTGTGAATTACTGTGATTTGTTACCTAGAGCTGAATTCTATATTGATTGTTGCTGAGTTCTGTGTTGGTTATTATCAAGTTGAGTACGTAAACGGGTGCTTTCGTGATATTGGGTGTTTGTGACCAATTTTGGCGCAAACAAATGGTGGAAGTTTTCCCTGAGTTCAATTCTCAGTGAAAGCACCAAAAATGTTAACGCTAAAATTTGAACGCTAACACCCCGGTGTGTGAAGTGTAGTTGTGAAAGCACCACCCGATGATTCGGGAACAGAGTATAAGCAGAAAACCGCAGAAAAAAGCAGTAAACAACAGCAATTTTATAGTGGTTCCGCTTAATAGTTTGCCTACGTCTACTTTGAATATCTTTATTGATGATTTCGTTACAAGTCGATACAATTCTTCCCAAGTACAATACACTTTGAATTATCAAACACTTTGAACGAATCGTTTAAACTTCAATGTAAGTGAAAGTCTTTAAACCCATGTTGGATGTATGAGATTCCTTCTTGAAGTTATTGATAGCGTTCCACGTGTCTTGAAAGCTTTGAGTGTTGAGTCGGTTTGGAATGCAGCAGAGTATCGGTCCTTGAAATGAATGAGCCAAAAGTCCCCTTCTAGTTGGAGCTAGGGTCGTATTTATAGACATTTCTCGGAGTTAGGTCGTAACTCGTAAACGACTCATGATAAGTCGTAACTCGTAGATGACTCACGATAGGTCGCGGCCGACCTACTGGATTTAGCTCATGGCTTGGTCCAAAGTTATGCACCCATTTGAATGAATGATACCAGTTCTAAGTCGTTCCTGAGTTAACCAAATGCAACATCCTTTATGCTAGCATGAGTCGTACACGACTCATCATAAGTCGTAAGTCGTCAATGAGTCATTTCATTATAGCATGGTATTGAACTTGTCTCCAAGTCTTAGGTCGTGAACGACTTATCTGCAGTTATAAGTCAGTAGCGACTTAAGTGTTGACTCTTCCTTTTAGTGCTTTGAGTCGTCACTCCTTTAGGTCGTGGACTTTCTTAAGTCGTAAGTTGTGAGCCGTGGTCGCGCACGAGTTAACTGGTTGTAGCATCTTGTTTGCTTGCTTGAGTCGCTGACGATTCAAGGTAGGTCGTAAGTCACACAATTCTTTAACTCGTGCAACTCCTCAATTGTTGAGTCGGTAACTTGCTGAGTCGTGAAGTACCTTGAGTCGTGAAGTACCTTGAGTCGGCCAACACCTTTAAGGCATTAAGGTTATAACCCAGTGAGTCGCTGTCCCTCCTGAGTCGTTAAGTCGGCAATCAGTTGAGTCGTCATTCATTTTAGGTTGGCAACGAGCGAAGGCTGTTGAGTCATGACATTCCCTAAGTCGTTTAGATCTTAACCTGTTAGGTCGTTAGCTCCTTAACTCGTGGGCTCTTTGACTCGTAAGCTCCTTAACTCGTGGGCGAAACGGGGTTAACAAAAGACTAACACAATAAAACATGGCAGTGTGCAGTTCAATGTAAAAGAAGTAGGCAAAGTCACCAGATATACAACATCACAAGCCGAAGCCAACAATGCACAGTAAAGTGAAGTCGAAAGCAAAGAAGACAGTGTCGAAGGAAAATTAAACTCGTGTAAACCAAGTAAACAATAATTCGAACCAAATCGAACAAGCCAGAAATTATCAACATCGATAAAATCAAGTCGAAGTCGAAACAACAAAAACAAATAAACAGACGAAGTCGGCCAATTTCGAATTAGAAGTGATTAATATAAATTACTCACTTTTGCCACGGAAGTGAAGACGAACTCGACCAAGTTGAAGTAGCCGTTCGAATTGAGGAAGAGTCAATTGCCGAAGACCTAATTACTGAAGGTCGAACGGAGATGAGAACGAACGAGCGAGCGCCATCTATCTTCTTCGATTTCTATGCCCTAGTTTCGCAAGCAGGAAGAACGAGAGAGGCCATAATTTTCGTTTGTTTGCTTTTAGGGTTGAGAATGAAAAGGTTAAAGAGGTGGGAATGGTTTATTTGCTTTGCAAATTTTCACGATCCAAGAAAATGAAAATGTGGGCCGAGAATCAAAGCCCACAAATCCCTTTTTAACCATTTATAAAAGAATTTTAACACAATTTAAAAACTTAATTTGGCAATTTGCAACAATATTTATCGTTTAAATGTCGATTATCAATTGATGCTAAATACCGGTTGTTACAAACTCCCCTCCTTAAAGAAATTGCGTCCTCGCAATCATAAGGAATAAATGGACAAAAGGTAACAACCATAAGAGCATATCATCACAAGATGAAGAAATTCGAAATAGGAAGTTCACCATAAAGAGCATGAAAGAGTAAACTTGAACGTGTTTGCTCGATGAATTCTCTGGATTCCTAAGTGCAATCCTTAGGATTTGAGAACCATTGAACTTCCGCAAGAAAAACATCTTTATTTCGAAGGTGCTACACCACCGAAGCAATGATGTGAATAGAAGGTTGCTCAAGAATAAAAATTGGAAATCCCAAAGGCATTTCCGTAATTGGAAGACGTGGAAAACGTCATGAATAGCAGAAAATTGAGCCGGTACACCGGCGTAGTACAATATAAACACCAAAGAAATCTTTTAATTTCATAAAAGAATTTCACAAATTATTTACAAAATTTAATTATCAAATAGATAATCAGAATACATAAATCACAAAACAGCAATATTTAATCATCGATTCGATAATTAGAAGACAGCAAAATCTAATTATCAACAAAGATAATTAGAAAACAAAAATCACAAGTCGCAAAATTGCAAATATCTAATTGCCAAAAACGATAATTAGAAATCTCAAATCAACCAATATCCAATTATCAAAACGATAATCAAGTCTTAAATCACAAATATTTAATTATCACAAACGATAATTAAATCTCAAAAATCTAATTATCACAAGCGATAATCAGAAACAACAAATATCTGATTATCAAAATCGATAATCAGAAATCAAAAATCAACGAATATTTAATTATCACAATTGATAATCAAATCTCAAATATTTAATTATCAAAAAAGATAATTAAATCTCAAATATCTAATTATCACAAACGATAATCAAAAACAACAAATATCCGATTATCAAAATCGATAATCAGAAATCACAAATCAATGAATATTTAATTATCACAATTGATAATCAAATCTCAAATCACAAATATTTAATTATCAAAAACGATAATTAAATCTCAAATAAATAATTATCACAAGCGATAATCAGAAAAAACAAATATCTGATTATCAAAAACGATAATCAGAAATCACAAACATCCGATTATCAAAAACGATAATCAAAAACCACAAATATCCGATTATCAAAAACGATAATTAGAAATCACAAACATCCAATTATCAAAAACGATAATCAGAAATCACAAATATTCAATTAACGAGTCCGGAATTAACCGAAATAGCAAACGCACATGTCCCATAACCACGAGTTTTAGTAAATCGTTTAATTCAATTCATCGTTTTCTTGAAAGTGCATAATTGTGTGTTTTAAAAATAACATTTCACATTCTCCATCGGATAAGTCCGGAATTAAGCGAATCAGTAAAAGAAAGGGGTCATAGTCCTCGATTTTTCTGAAACGTTTAAATCGCTTCCTCATTCTTTTGAAAGCGTAAACTGTAAAAAATTTGAAAACAATTTTGATTTATATTTTGAAACAATTTTTTAAAAATAACAATTTTTTTAAAACACGTGATTAAAACAGCAACATCAGTAGTAACTTCGACAAGGAAATTTCACTTCTCAAAATACCGTAAAAAAGGACAAAAAAATCAGCATTGCGGGATAACCGCTTGAAAATTCATTTTAAAATTGACGGTTACTGAAGTTAATACGTCAAAATCTCATCAAGATAATTGGCATCAAAATATAATGCCAATGAGTTTTCATTCATCAAAAATGTCACAAGAATCTTCTCAAAGACAGAAAGGGATATCATACCCTAAACTTGTATTCATAACAAGTCAATGACACCCGAATTCACCAATGCACAAAAATTGATAAAACTTATCAATAGAAATCACGAAAATTGGTGAAGCACAAATTCTAGAAGTCGTCACAAGAAATCCAGAAAACACAAATTTTAGAAATCTACACGAGAAATCCAAAAAACTCAAATTCTAGACATCTACGCAAGAAATTCAGAAAACACAAATTCTAGAAATCTACAAAGAAATGCAGAAATCACAAAAAAAGGGAAGGAGGCCTATCACATGACGGTCCGAAGACCATGGGGAGCTACCCCATATGGGTGAGTCGGAATCACATAGATGAGGTCTAGACTAACCAAAAATCAAAAAGGTATGTGTGAGTGGAATCACACAAGTGGCGTCTAGTCTAACCTCGCAAACAAAAAGAAAGTATGTATGAGTGGAATCACATAGATGATGTCTAGAATAACCAAAAATCAAAAAGGTATGTGTGAGTGGAATCACACAAGTGGTGTCTAGTCTAACCTCGCAAACAAAAAGAAAGTATGTGTGACTGGAATCACACAGATGAGGTCTAGACTAACCAAAAATCAAAAAGGTATGTGTGAGTGGAATCACACAAGTGGTGTCTAGTCTAACCTTGCACAAAAAAAGAAAGTATGTGTGAGTGGAATCACACAGATGAGGTCTAGTCTAACCAAAAATCAAAAAGGTATGTGTGAGTGGAATCACACAAGTGGTGTCTAGTCTAACCTCGCAAACAAAAAGAAAGTATGTATGAGTGGAATCACACAAGTGGTGTCTAGACTAACCTCGCTGACAAAAAGATATGTGTGAGTCGGAATCACAACAATGAGGTCTAGTCTAACCTTGCAAACAAAGAGACATCGCACAATTGCTAGTCTAAATCATAAAAATGATCGTCATGATCAACGAGAAGTGTGAATTACACTAAGTTAGTGAATATAAAAGTTTAGCTTCATGTCCCATAACCACTAGCTTAACTTAAATATTTACGAACGTACTGTAGATCTTCACTAGAAAAATGTCACAAGTGGTTCAATCGAACAAGTCCAAAAATTAACCGACGAAGTAAACGCAAGCGTTTCATACCACTTGTTTTGCTAAGCCATTTAATTAGATTTCTCATACGAGTGAAATAAAGGTTTGTATATACCAATAGATTGGAAAATGGTTTAAAAAAAGAGTTTGGTATTGAAAATAGAGTTGAAATCATTTGGAGAAAAGGGTTCTGATATTTACTACTAGTATAGAAAACCTTTATATTTTTAAAGTGACAAATCACAAAAATGATTGTAGAAACAACCAATCACAAGAATTCACATACAAAGATGTGAATAGAATCCAAAGAAATCGATACTGAATTAATCAAAAGGTATGTTCATGAAAATCCCGAAGAAAATGTCACCAAAGTCGCTAATAAATGATAGCAACAAATCGGGGAATTAACACGAATCGGTTAAATTTGGAAACCAAATCAATTAACTAAAATTCCCATTCGAAGACGTGAATAAAATCCAAAGAATTCGATTCCAAATCCATCAAAGTAGAAATACCCAAAAATTCCAGAAATAGAATTTATAACAAATAATCGGAAAAGAAGAATCGATTAACAATTGGGAAAACAAAGCAAAACGAGCATAAATGCATAAATGACTTCAACAAAAATAAAAATCAAGTCAATGCCGAAGTCAACAATTATTGGCCACAGTCGAGTACAAAACGAATCAACATCCTCATCAAAGAATTCAACGGCAAACAAAGTCAGAGTCTTGAAAATCAAGATACTAGCAATTTCACGAAAACAAAGTCAAATGCACATGAATAAACGTTGGGAATTCATACCTAACAATCAAAGATAATCATAGGCAAAGATGATAGATAAAACATCGAAAATTAGTTGTAACACATGTTCCGTCTAACTTATGTTTTATATTATGTCCATAAACCCCAGGCTCTGATACCAAGCTGTGACGTCCCACCTCTATACCCACGCTAGCCAAGAACACTACGGTGTAATGCTGTCAACTAGCACGGAGAATAAGGCTGTTGAGGAGAGACCCTCCGTGTAATTGCTTTGTGCGAGCACCGATATGTCAGATAGTAAAACATGCATTTTATTTCAGGAGGAAATCCGACATACCGATGCAAATTCAAAGCTACTACACAGTGGCTATATTAGTTTAGGATATAATATATAATAATAACACAGATAGTATAAATAAATGCAGAAAACAGATAACAAAAGTCTTATATATATATTTAACTGATGTCAATTACAATACACGTGATACAGTACATATGATACAACTACAACAGTCAACTCAGGAAGTTATATATATATAAGTACATTATCGACTAATATACATGAATACATATCAACCTATACTGTGACACGACAACTCCAAAAGATATGAAAAGACTTCATAGCTCTAGCAGCTACCCAAAGCAAGATATCTACAACCTGAAATATCTCGGGTCTGACCCGAGTACTAAATTCAAAAGAAAATAATACACGGGTCAGTCTAATTCAAACTCAGTTATTAGTGCACAGAAGCAATAATAATTAAATAATGAATAGAGGACAGTCACAATAAGTCTCGTCTATCCGATCTTTAAATAAAGAAATCGAATAACGATAAATATAACACGTAACAGTGTTAAACAACAATTAGCAGATTCAAATCATCAACAAAGATAAGTAAAAAGAATATCCATGAAGATAATTTGGCAAACATCAAAATTGCCAAATCAGCAATTAACAACAAAAATTATCAAATTAAACCAATCAAAATACAATTCAAATCATATTGAATTGAATAAACGAAACAGTTCAAACAATTGAAATATCAATTAAAATAACAATAAGGGTAGGGCTGCAGTACACGCACGCGTGCACTGCCTCGCCACTACGGCATATGGAATACGCAAAAGATCCATAAATCAAAACAAAATAGGATATCAATAAAAACAATACCGTGTGGCTACAGTTCACGCTTGCGTGCATTGCCTTGCCACTACAGTGATAATGTACCCAAAAACTCAATTCCGTGTGGCTGCAGTTCATGCTTGCGTGCATTGCCTTGCCACTACAGTGATGATGTACACAACCGGGCACAAGGTTAAACCCAAAATGAAAAGACGGGTTCAACTCAGGTTAAATTTCGGAAAATAAACAAAATGCAAAGGTCAAGTCACAGCAATCATGACTCAACTCAATGCAACAACCAAAGTCAAGGCGACATGAATTAAGCAACTCAACTACCAGTCCAGATTAATGAATAGCATAAGCAAATGACACAGTCAATTCAAACATGCTCAAAGCTAACAACAAATGACTCAAGTTTGATGCTATCAAGTGATACAAATGTAATTACCACAAATCCAAGACCAACAGCAATTTATACAACAAAGGATGAGGCAGGCACCAGAAACATGATCAACACAACAAAAATGGTCAAGCAGTATGCATAGTGCACACTAAAGTACACCAGTGATATCACGACCAAGTATCATACTCAATTTGATTGTAAGAATGTACAACAGGACAGGGCAGTGGACAGAATTGCAACAGATATATGGTGATGCAGTCGACACCTACTCAGTGTAACATGTGCAGAGGCAACAAAAGTCAGGGAACAGGACAATATCAAGTGGTGCAACATCACATAATCAAATGAAGCAGTGCACAATTATCTGCTGACTCGAAGTAATATGCAGCGACAGCATGATGAACTTGAATGCAAGTGAATACTACCTGAACCAAACAGTGGAAAGAGTCAAGGCTACAAGTCAAAACCATATGCATATTGAAACAGGCAGTGGCACTTATAGTATACAAGTGGTGCAGAATAAGCATGTACACTTGTGTACAAATATACTAACAACATGAAGTGCAGACCCATTCATATACAAGACAACAACTTACTACACAAAGGAGGCAATGCTGATGACTTCAATATGCAGAGAGTAAGGACAATGATCGAACAATCAAAGTCTACAAGAGTGCATATAAATGAAAACAAATGCAAAGTCTACTGAATGCAACAGTGACCCAAAACATATGCAGTGAAGAGGCAATGCTCGAGTCATACCAGATTCATGTATACGAATGAGGACACATGGAAGTGTACATATGTAATGCTAGCTGTGCCAACAATTATGACAACCGTTGCAAAAGTATTTAACAACTCACTGGATCGGTTCAAAGTTCAGGTGAACCAAATAAAGTAGTGTACACAAAAACTGACGAATGCAACTGTGTATAAGTAAGTGGGACAGCAAGCACACGAATGTAAAGTACAACTACAGGAAGACAGTGCATAAACATGTATATACACATGTAGGAATACATGTAGTAACATCAAAACCCAAACCAAGCATGATAAAGAAGCAAGCAGAATTCAAATGGGCGAACAGAGGCAACAACTAGTTATGCAATATCATACAATACAGTGATGCACAACAACAATGAAATGGGGTCTGGGTGCCTAAAAGGTCAGAGGCAATTGTAAATGCAGGCTGCACACAAACAAAGACCACACGAGCCCAATGCATCAGTGAAACAAGTTTTAAGGGGGTGGCAAAAATTCGAACCGAGTCAAAGTCACAAATACTATGCAGTAAAGACTAACACAATAAAACATGGCAGTGTGCAGTTCAATGTCAAAGAAGTAAGCAAAGTCACCAGATATACAAAATCACAAGCCGAAGCCAACAATGCACAGTGAAGTGAAGTCGAAAGCAAAGAAGACAGTGTCGAAGGAAAATTAAAACCGTGTAAACCAAGTAAACAAGAATCCGAACCAAATCAAGCAAGCCAGAAATTATCAACATCGATAAAATCAAGTCGAAACAACAAAAACAAATAAGCAGACGAAGTCGTCCAATTTCGAATTAGGAGTGAGTAATATAAATTACTCACTTTTGCCACGGAAGTGAAGACGAACTCGACCAATTTGAAGTAGCCGTTCGAATTGAGGAAGAGTCGATTGCCGAAGCCCTAATTACTGATGGTCGAACGGAGACGAGAACGAACGAGCGAGCACCATCCATCTTCTTCGATTTCTATGCCCTATTTTCGCAAGGGGGAAGAACGAGAGAGGCCGCCATTTTCGTTCGTTTGTTTTTAGGGTTGAGAATGAAAAGGTTAAAGAGGAGGGAATGGTTCATTTGCTTTGCAAATTTTCACGATCCAAGCAAATGAAAATGTGGGCCGAGAATTCAAAGCCCATAAATCCCTTTTTAACCATTTATAAAAGAATTTTAACACAATTTAAAAACTTAAATTGGCAATTTGCAACAATATTTATCATTTAAATGTCGATTATTAATTGATGCTAAATCCCGGGTTGTTACACTTACATCGAGAAATTATCATTCAAGTAATTATTCTCCAATTACTTACAATGATAATCTCTAATCACTAATTACTAAATTTTAACTGCTAATTAACTTATTTCTAATAAATTAATTTATTTATCCTTATCCATTAATAAACGAAATTAATTAATTACTCTCTATTACTCTCTTATTAACTTGATAAATCTTAAAAACATCAAACCTTAATTATCCTTTAATATAAACCATTTATCTTGTTAATACTTAATCTTTAATCATAGATACAATTTAACATTTTATCCCTTGATTTACACTTGATTCCTTTCCTACACTAAGTTCAAAACAACTTCCAAATTAAAGTTAATCAAGTCATGTGTCCAAAATTTCAAACCCGAGCCAAAATTAATTCTTCCCAATCCTTGCACCGAGTTACCCTTCCCCTTTCTTCTGCTTCATGCCAGTTTACAAAATTCTCGAGACACAACCCGAGTAACCACCTTCGTTCCCAAATTCCCAAATTACTCACAAATGCAACTAGATCCGTGTACGTGCACGACCGGTCCACAACGCTCCGATCATCAACGAGAATGCCGCCAAGTTGAAATCACCACTCACTTCCTTCCCGATCACCCAAATCCTTCGATCGATCACGATATCGAAAAAGAACTTACTCAAGCCTCTGGACAGAAAAACCCCACCACCTATCCTACCTAACACCATCGAATTCCGATCACCTGAGTTCATGACATCCTGCCCGAAGCTTAACCCAAGTCTTCTCTCTCTTATTCCCCACGACTGGCCTCCTCCGAAACTACGTTGATGATGCAACAACCCATAATCCCGTCCTGAAAACGCAACCAAACCCTACAACAACGATCCTCCGTTGCCACCATGAATGATACATTCACTTGCATTTTGCCGAGTCCACAAAACTTCCACCTACCTTCTGCGAAGTTCCCATCCACCTCGAGACCATCGATCGCCAGAAAACCCTTAGAGACCACTTTCTGGTCAAACTAGGATTACTCACTCGTTACCACTTTAAAAATCATGATTTCCTTTTTAAAAATCAAATTTTTTTGAGTCGATTTAAACTATAACATTGAATCAGCAAATTGCGCCATTTGGTTTTAACATGTTATTAAAGTTTCTACTGTATTTTCTTGATTCAACAAATTTCAAACCTAAAATACTTAAACATATTTTACAAAAAACTAAATTATGTTTAAACAATCTTGTCCTGTTTTAAGACAAAAGCTTCCCAGAGATTAAACAAAGAGGGTTTAAATTTTTGATTTATTTTGGAATCTGAAACTTGAAAACAGAGAAGCAAAATTTTACACAGTTCAAACACAAGCAACATACAAGATCTACACTTTTATATAGGTACATGCAAAGCACCAATCACTCCAGAAATCACATGAGCAGAATTAAACTTTCTTAGGTACTTAAAATAAAACTTGTACTCACCATTTTCTTCCCTGTTGTTCTACTTCATGTTCCTAGACTTTAGTAATTGGTTTTCCTCTTCCGGTTTCTTAATAGCAGCTTGTTCTTGTATGTATTATTAACATTTGTTCCAAAAAGTGCAGCATCTATCCAAGTTTTCATAACATATATTTGTACATAAGATTTGAAAAAAGGGTTTTAAAAGCTTTTACTTACATTTCTTTGAAAAAGAAATTCTGTTGCTTGATTATGCTTTTTTTTTTCTTCAATCTTCTTTTGCTTTGAGCCTAAGTGTTTTTGGTTTTCGAGTTTCTCTAATTCTTAATGGCAGCCTGTATTACTTTTGTTTTTGGTTAGCTTGCTCTCTAATGAATGAAATAAAAGAAAAAGTGGAGGTATATAAGAAGTGTGCTACATTCTTTGCTGTAGTGTACACAGTAAGCTACTCTTTACTTTTTTTATATATTATGTACTTCCCTTTTTTCTGTGATTTGATTTTTCCTTCTAACACAAGCTTGACCTGAATTAAGTTTTGTATGCTATAATTTAATGCTTGTCTCCTCTTTTGTTTACAAATACTATTATATGAATTTGTATATGTATATATATCTTTTGTATGTATGTAAGTATATTTATATATAGTTATATATTTATTATTATTATTTTTCCCGTAAGTATTGTTATTATAACATTTATACACACTCATAAGTTTTGAAATCTTGTTATTGCGAAGTTATACATTCATATATTTGTAAATTTATATACTTATATATTTTCGAACATCATAAAGTTTATATCTATTTACGTTTTCATTTGTATATTTACAGATTTCTCATCTTAATTTAGATAGTGGATACATCCTTTATTTTTTCCTTTCTATAAGTTTTTATCATATTCAGAGATTTATGAGCCAATGTTTATTTTAATTCTTAAGCTATTTACGCATCCAATATTTTAATTACTAGAAATTTATTTATTGGACTAATTTAAAACTAATATCCCAATAACTGCTGTTGGGAGTATTCTCACGATCGGACGAAGGCACGACCGAACCAGGGCACTACCGAACCAGATCACATGCTCCCACTATTGGACCAGATGACGCCCCACCCACTACCGAACAAGATCACATACTCCCACTACCGGACCAGATCACGCTCCACTCACCACCGGACCAATCACGCTCCACTCACTGCCGGACCACGCCCCACTCACCACCGGACCAATCACTCTCCACTCACTACCGGACCAATCCACGCCCCACTCTCCAGCGGACCATGACATTACCGAACCAACAATACCAGGCCAGATCACGTCAGGCCAGGCCCACCAGCATCTATACACATCCAAGACCCCTACCCCCAGCCTCACTCTATAAATAGAGGGGTAGGGGTACAACAATCGGAGAGAGAACAAAAGCACAAATAGAACTTTTAAACGACTTTCACACACTTGTAATCAAAGATTTGTACGTGTAATCTGGATAGTGAAGGAGAATAACATATGAAGTGGACGTAGGCACATTCTGGCCGAACCACTATAAATCTGTGTGTCTTTTACAGTTTAGTCCATGTTTTTTTATATATTTGCATAAATCATCCAAATCACTAAGAGAAACATAAAATCGACTAAATCATATGACTTGGAGGTATTTGCCCATTTTTTGTGCAAACATTTTCGGTGCTTTCACTGAGAACGGGAGCTCGAAGCTTCAGCTCCTCCCACTAACCTTATTCCTAACAGCATCTCTCATTGCTCAGAAAACATGCCTCCCAGGATGAAGAAAGATGTTAACAAAGGAAAGAATGTCACAAGTAGCAGTATTCCAGATCTAGTGATCCCAGATCAAGAGAATCGTCCCGTTCCAACAGCAATACCAAATGAAAATCATGCAAATCCGAAAGCCCCTGCCACGGAACAACCGGCAGCAATTTCTAGTGCAGATCTAGACAGGGTTGTGGTTGAAGTGACTCACCGCTTCACATCCCAACAAGAAGCCTTGGTGAACCGACTCATGTCACGCTTAGGGGATGCTGAAGAATCCAACCGCAACACCGAATCGTGGGACGAGTCCTAGTCTGGAGGATCTTGGAGGCGACAAAGATCTTTCTTCTTCAAAGAAACTAACAACAGAAACATCAATGGTAGGAGCCGAGCCCGAACTCAGACCGAATTCCGACCCGAGAAAACGCTTGGAACCGAACCCAGTAGGGGAGGTACCAGGCGAGGGTCGACTGTAGCTGAGCCTCTCATGCTACCTAGCCATGGAAACACCAATGAACCGGGCAGAGCTAGAGTCCAGTCCAATGTTGGACCTAAGGAAGTGCTCGGAACAGAACCCAACAGGGTAAGATCTAGGCAAGGGCCAACTGTAGCTGACCCTAGCATGCTCCCACAAGACCAGAGACAGCCATTGGAAAATATTAGGAGTGATAGACGATACCATCCCTACAGGTCATCTGGACGGAATCAATCTCGTAGAGAAGAACCAAACTCATTTCTATCTGCTCCAAATTCTGTTGAAAGGATGGCGATATTGTTCAGGGAATGCGTCCAACGGGATCAAAGAGATCGAGGGATAGGCGCTAGGGTAACCAGCCCTTTCACCCGCAATATTGAAATTGCCGTCACCCCCCGAGAATGGAAAATGCCAATAATGGAACCTTACAAGGGAATCTCTGACCCCGTTGTACATTTGCAGAGATACACACAGCATGTGCTCATGAGCGGAGCCACCGAAGGAGTATTGTGCAAATGCTTTCCGCTGTTCTTGGCAGATCTAGCTACCTCCTGGTTCTGCCATCTACCCTAAGGATCCATTAGCTCATGGGAAATATTGAAAGAGAAGATCATCAGCCAGTTCCGCATTCATGTGGAACAACCCAAGGACGCTTATTCCTTATCCAATATCAAACAGAAGCCTGGAGAGACAGTGTAACAATATCTAACCCGATTCAATGAATCAGCGGCCGCAGTCCAAGATGCCGATGAGAAACTTATCTTAATGGCTCTCTGTAGTGGTGTGCATCCGGATACTAAATTTGCTAGAAGATTAATGAAAGAAAAACCAGCTACCTTACCTGATTTCTTCCATGAAACCGGGAAGTATGTGAGACTTGAAGACGTTGCCAATGAATGGCATACGGGGCAACAAACTAAGGCAGCTCATGGCAACACACCCACCGTACCAAAGGACGTTCGAAGAAATGACTCTAGAGACAATGCTGGGGCAAGAATGGAGAAAAACGTCTATATCGGACAGGACCGAGATTTGACACTTACACTCCTTTGAATGAAACAATCAAAAAAATCTTTTTGGCCACCTAAGACGAAGTTAAATACTGACGCCCCCCGTACAAGAAGGAATCAGATAACGCAATTAAGTCTGGAAAGTTCTACCGCTTCCACGAATCTCATGGGCATGACACCAATGAATGCCATCATCTCCGGGACTTAATTGAAGAATACATCAGAAGGAAGAGACTGGAATGCTATGTAAAAGGTCAGAACATGACCCCACCTCCTGCCAATAAGAACCCAAGGCTACCCTTCCCAGAAACAGGAAGGGGAAATTGCAACACCAACGGCTCCAGTCAAGAGAAGATAGTTGTCCATAACATATCGGGAGGACCACACATCGCCGGCAGAAACTGGACAGAGATGGAAAGACACGGAAAGTCACTTAGAAACAATGAAGGCTGCGTTAATTCTGTCATGGAAGAATGCCACCCGAAGCGAAGAGAGAATGATGACATTACATTCAATAGGCGTGACCTAGAAGGAAGGCAGTACCCTCACATGGATCCTATTGTCATCTCTGCCCGGTTCGGCCCAGCCGAAGTTTTCTGAATTCTAGTACACACTGGAAGCTCAGTAAATATCCAATACAAGCATGCTTTCGATAGAATGAAGCTGTCAGTGAAGGATGTGTCTCCCTGCAACAAATCACTACACGGTTTCACTGGAGACGCGAAGATGCCCCTCGGGCAATTGGACCTCTTTGTTGAAATAGGAAGTCACCCCCGCTCCGTTGTGCGGAAACAAACATTTGTGCTAATAGATAACCACTCGGCATACAGCGCCTTTTTAGGAAGACCAGCCTTGTCTGACTTCCAAATTGTCTTGCCCTGTGGTGCCTGAAGATGAAATTTCCAACAGACAATGGAATAGGGGAAGTAGAGGGAGATCAAGACGCCGCTCGAGATTGCCATGTAACTGAACTTCGCAATAATCGCAGGAAGGATAGAGAGAAGAATACAGAGACTACTCTCAGCATGAAAAACTTGGAAGCATAACAATTGAAGAAAGCCTCTCCTCTTCGATATACCAGTGATCCTTTCAATGAATTAGACCCCAGAGACAAAGAGGAGGAGACCACTGCCGAGCCTGCAGGGGCTATGGAGTTTGTATCTGTAGACAAACATGACTCAAGTAGACTGTTGAAAATCGGATCTCAGCTAAGAGAAGAATTGAGGGATCAACTCATTGATTTTCTTCGCCACAACTTGGATGTATTTGTATGGAGGCACGCTGACATGACTGGAATCTCCCCAGACGTGGCATGCCACGTACTAAACATCGATCCTACCAAGGTGCCAGTAAAGCAGAAAAAGAGAAGTATGGGTGCAGAACGATCAGCCGCCCTCGATGAAGAAGTAAAGAACTTGCTTGTCGATAACTTCATACGAGAAGCCATCTATCCAGAGTGTATCGCTAACCCAGTACTAGTAAAGAAGGCTAATGGGAAGCGGCGAACATGATTGGCTTCTCCAACTTAAATGACGCTTACCTGAAGGATTGCTTCCCACTCCCCTGAATCGATCAGCTGGTGGACAGCATAGCCGGGCACGAACTCTTATCTTTTATGGACGCATACTAAGGATATAACCTAATTCCTATGCACGCCCCCGATCAAGACCATACTAGTTTCATCACTGGCCGGGGACTGTACTGCTATAGAGTAATGCCTTTTGGAGTTAAAAACGCCGGAGCTACCTATCAGCGTCTCGTTAACAAGATGTTTGCGGAACTGATAGGATGAACTATGGAGGTTTATGTGGATGACATGCTAGTAAAATCGAGGAAAGCCAACAATCACGTAAGCCACCTGGGCGAGATATTTCAAGTACTTCGCCAATATGGAATGAAGCTGAATCCTCTAAAGTGCTCATTCGGAGTATCATCAGGAAAGTTCTTGGGATTCATCGTCCATGCCAGGGGGATTGAAGCAAACCCCGAACATGTCCGAGCTCTAAGAGATATCAAGATACCTTCCACTCGAAGAGAAATTCAAAGCCTTAATGGGAAAGTGGCCGCCCTAAGCAGATTCATCTCTAAAGCGACAGACAAGTGCATCCCTTTCTTCGAAGCTCTAAAGAAAGACAAAGGAAAGTTCGAGTGGACTAACGAATGCTTAGCAGCCTTCCTCAAACTAATTGAACACCTCCAGAGACCACCAGTACTCTCAACTCCAAACGAAGGCGAAGAGCTATACCTATACCTTGTTGTGTCATCTCATGCTCTGAGCGCAGCTTTGGTGAGAGAAGACAACCGCGCACAACGGCCAGTATACTTTGTGAGCAAGAGGTTTACGGGGGCAGAAGCTAGATATCCTAAACTTAAGAAGCTAGCATATTGTTTACTAATCACATCACAGAAACTACGACATTATTTCCAATCCCATTCCATCAGAGTTCTAACCGATCAACCGCTAAGGCAGGTACTCCATTGTCCCGACACTTCTAGGCGACTACCTAAATGGTGCATTGAACTGAGTCAATATGATATCACCTACCATCCTCGCACCACCATCAAGGGACAAGCCATGGCCGATTTCATCGCCGAATTCACTGCCAACGAAGGTATAGAGCAAACTGAAATAGCAGAAGACATCAAGTGGAATCTCTTTGTGGATGGAGCATCAAACGAACAAGGCTCGGGGGAAGGGGTTGTAATAATCACTCCCAGGGGAAGGAAGCTACATTATGCTCCAAGGTTGGAATTCGCTGCCACAAACAACGATGAAGAGTATGAAGCAGTAATAGCTGGATTAGAACTGGCCCTAGAGATTGGAGTCAGTTCTCTATGTCTTCACAGTGATTCGCAACTTATTGTAAATCAAATACTAGTGGAATTTCAGGCTCAAGGAGAACGACTAACAGCATATCTGAAGAAGACCAAGCTGCTACTCGATCAATTGGATCACTATTTGATCAAACACATTCCTCGAGAAGAGAACCAAGAGGCCGACGAACTCGTAAAGCAAGCTAGCATGAGAGGCGGCACCATTTCCGAAACAGTAGCTATCTCAAAGCAACTAACCCGGAGTTTCGAGCAAGTGAATCTGATTGCTGCAATCGAAGAGGAAACTTGGATGACTCCCATCCAAAAAAATTTACAAGATGGCACACTGCCCAATGGGCGTAACGAAGTCAAGAAAATCATGAGGAGAGCTTCCCGCTACACAATACAGGGAGGCATCCTCTATAGGCGCGGCTTCTCTAACCCCTTATTAAGGTGTGTTGCTGGAATGGAAGCCAAGGAAATCATATCAAACATCCATCAAGGAAACCACGGAGATCACACTGGAGGGCAGACTCTGGCAAAGAAGATACTCCAATATGGGTATTTCTGGCCCACCTTAAACAAGGATGCCTTAGAATTGGTCAAAAAATGTGACAGATGTCAGAAGTTCGCTAAGATTCCTCGACTACCAACAAATGAGATCACTAAAATGACCAGCCCTTGGCCCTTTGCAGTATGAGGAGTTGACTTGATTGGCGAACTGCCGGTGGGCCGAGGCAGAGCCAAATATGCTATACTGGCAGTCGACTATTTCACCAAATGGGTGGAAGCAGAACCTCAAAATAAAATATCCTTGGCAAAAGTTATTAACTTCTTGATCAAAAATGTTCTATGCACGTACGGGGTTCCACTCAAAATCATATCGGACAACGGACTTCAGTTTGATAGCGAAGAATTCGCCGACATGTGCCAAAAGCACGGAATTCACAAAATCTTCTCATCTGTAGCTTACCCCCAGGCAAACGGACAAGTCGAAGCTGTCAACAAAATTCTCAAAACTCTAATCAAGAAGAAACTTGAAAAGTCGAAAGGCGCTTGGGTGGATGAACTTCCTACGGCACTTTGGGCCTACCGCACATCTTTCAGAACATCAACGGGGCATACTCCTTTCTTTTTGGCATACGGATCGGAGGCCATGCTCCCAGTCGAAACTGTAGTGCCTTCCCACCGCAGGATCCACTATAACCCAGAAGGGAACGAAGAACTCCTTCACATGTCTTTGGATCTAATTGAAGAGAGAAGAAACCATGCAGCACTCAAAGCAGCAGCTCACAAGCAAAAAGTGGCAGCACAATACAACTCCAAAGTCAAGCATTGTAGTTTACAAGAAGGAGATCTTGTCCTCAAGCGATTCTTCCCGCGCCCTAGAGCACTAGATCCAATCTGGGACGGACCATATGTAATTCATAAAGATCTCCACAACGGAGCTTATATTTTGTCAACAGTGGACGGAGAGGTGTTCCAGAGGGCATGGAACATCCAACAGCTTCGTCGATACTTTTCTTAACTTGTACTGCCCATATGAAGTGAATTAACAAAGAGAATCTGTGGACGTAGGCATTTTCGTGCCGAACCACTTTAAAAACTTCTCTTCTTTAACTTGTTCCTTTGTGTCTTGGCTGCTTGTTAACTTTATCCTTTTCTGTTGACCAAAATCCTATGTAATGGCATTTCCATTCAAGGCACGTCGCAACGCAACTTCACCTGGACAAGACTTAACAGGTACTATACAAATCTATGCCCTCGCCAATGGGACACTTTTGCTCCGACATCCCTCTGCTGCGGGTTAACTCATTGCTCGCGATCGGCCCTTAAAGCCAACTGTAATGAGCCGATTATAAGCCACCGAGTAGGCCGACTATAGCCTAGGTAGCTCATTACGGCGTTCGGCTCGCCGGCAACCGTGAACCTACTTTAAACCCCAACATAAGGTGTGGCCAGCCAGGGATAGTTCACAGTTGACGATCGGCACCCACGCTAGCCAGCCACTGTAAATCGAATAATACCCACGATTACGGGCCATAATGGCCCGGGTAGTTACTGTGCGCGATCTCGGCTCCGAGTGTCTTAAGTACGGCTGTGGTAAAAAAAGAGATACTCCCCGCGGAGGCGTAAGATGGGTGAAAAATGTCTCCAAGACCCACAGCTAGGGAAATTGACTACAAAACCCGTTTGCCACGAACTTAAGCACATCACAGGCCCTCCGTGATTGTAGTTTTACTGTTTCTTATATTTCTATTTTATTTAAAAACTTTCCTCCTATCCTTTATGACGATCCCTAAAGTACAGGACACGAAATAGGAGACGCTCTCTAATGGGGATAGGAACTCACAATTGGATGACAAGTCACTCAGCTGCATTCCATACTCAGTCAGACAAAGCATTCGAAGCAACCATCTTCAACTAAAACATGAAGGGCGGTACTTTCTTCTTCTTTATATGAATACGTAGCTATAATTTATTCGCACATCACACTAATATTGCAAGATATGAAATTATGTTTTATGCAAGAACTTGACATCAAACACAATAAAATCACGGGCGTGTGCACAGCTGTATTTCTTATGCAACACACCAAAATGACAAAAGCATTCAAATATGACAGAATCAACCTAAGTTTGAAAGTACTAGTAAAGTCATTCGTTACCACTAACACAATTACAGCTTAAAGGTTACACGAATGTTTTGGGACTGACATAGGCAGCAATGTTAAACAAACCAAAAGATATCCAGATCAAGTCAAGGAATCGGCTGCGTCGGAGCTTTACCTCTATCCTACTGGTCCTCCGAGAACTCCTTGACCGCGGGATTGGAACTCTCAACATGTTAACCAGAGGTGGTTGGTGCTCCAGAGGTCCCGCCTGTCCAATTCGGGAGAGAATCCATTAATAGTTATAAAACAATAAGCAATCAAGTTAAGAGAAGCTGAAAGGGTAGACTTACCAGCATCTGCTCCTTGATCATCATCCTCTAACTACGCACCAACCTCCTCAACAGTAAGCAGCCGCATACCCTCTTTCACCGTCGCTTTTTCCTCCTTGGTGAATTGAGCCGTGACCACATCCATTCTAAAGGCCATGCCACCCACCCTATCTGCATTGGCCTTAGCCTCCTCCAGGGCACTGAGATAAATCCTGGCCATGACTCGGGGATAATCATCCATCCAAGATAAGTTACCCTGTTTGCAGGCGCGAAAGTATATGTCCTGAAGCATCTCATCCATTATCCCCTCATTCTCCTCGAACACCCTTATTCGGTACTGAGAAGCCAACAACTTTACGGTAGCAGCATCCCTCTTCGATTGGTATCGCCAGCAGTCAGCCTGAAAGGATTTCCTCATTGCCTCCATCTCCTCCTTCATCTCGGTTTGAGTAAGCTCTGCGGCTTCAAGTTTCCCGGATAACTCCTGTACCCGCTCGAGATCCGCTTTCTGGACCTCATCCATCGTCGCGATAGCCATATCAATCCGTCCCTTACAAGCAGCCTCCATTTTCCGTAACTCTGCTCGACAGGCCTTTTCCAGGGTTTCCTTTAGTTGTCTTGAGGCGGCCTCATGTTGAGAGATCTGGATGGCCTGATCAGCAAGTTGTTTGGCCTAGTCGGAAACCATTAGCCGCAGTCGAATGTTAGCACTCCCAATTTCTTCTCTAGCCTTGACCAGTCGGGCATGATGCCCCATCAGCTTTCTGGTTTCCTCGGCAACCTGGTCAATATTTGCCTTAGCTTCGTCCCCCAAAGTTACAACCCGAGTGGTAAGCAAATCAAGGTCCAGAGACTTAGCTTCATCCATTACTCTTGCCATAGGATTACGGGGAAGAAAGTGCTCACCGGCAGCATCATCAAAGGTAATATCACAAGAACCCGGATCTAGATCCGGATGACCTGCAAACGGATTACGAGCCAAGCCGGGATGGCCTATCCGAGTAACGATAGGATTTTCAGACGGGTGCGGAGAAGGTATAAATTTAGTATTCTTCTTTGTGGTATCCCGAAGAGGCTGAGTTGGGGACTGAGGACCAGGTGAGGATTCAAACAAGGAACGACTCCTCTTATTCCTTTGGATATCCTCCTCGATAAATCCAAGAAGAGGGCGGTAGCCGACTACGTCTCCAGAGCGGTCAGTCGAAGGCTTTGGTTTAGTAGAAGCCTTGAGAAGTTTGTATTGTTCAAGACGGTGCTGGCCATCTGATGTCTTGGCCGCTTACCCGCTTCTGGGATAAAAACCAAGCATCACAAGCAGACATTAAACTATAATTCAAGAAATATATCAAGATAAGAAGAGTAAAGAGACCCTTTTGCCATACTAACCCTGGGAAGGAGTAGGATACTGCAATAAGTCCTGGATCTCATTCCAGGACGGGAGCTGACCATAAAATATTCCTAAATCCTTATCATAAATGGAGTCTGCAGGAATCAAAAATTCACCTTGAGTCGCAGGAATTGCCTCAGCTGAAGCGCTATTGGAAGATGAATCGGCGCCGGTCTCGGCCTTGTCAACTTTCTTAGACTTCTTCACTAATGCCGATCCTTCCTCCAACCCTTCAAAAGCTAGGCGAAAAGCATCATTTGTCCACTCCTAGATCACACCTGCTTGCGTAGAAGACAAAGCCCCAGTGCCATCGCCACTCTGTCCGTCGCCACCATCATCGCTATGACCATCATCTTCTCCACCACTTCCACTCTCCCCCTTACCTCCTTCATCCTCGCCTATTTCCTCCTCCACATCTTCCTCCTCTGAGATGTCTGGACATGTGCTAGGGGAGGGTCCATCAGACTTCTTAAATTTCATCCCCTCGGCAATTGGATGTTTCGAAAAGGGTTTCCTTTCGCCGCTCTTCGCTGTAGCCCCTCATTTAGCTTTGGCGGCCCTCTCCTCAGCTGTGTCTCTTTACTTGACCCCAGATTGGCGTGGCAGAATCAAGTTGAGTCCCAAATGAGTAGCATTCCTGATCAAATAAGAAGCTGCCCTCTCGTTTTCCGAAATGGCTTATTTTCCGCAGACATCTGAACCAGATGATCGTTCTCTACAACCGCAAAGCCACCTGTTGCTAGCAAGAAACAAAGCACATAAGGAGGAGCATTGTAAAGAACGAAAATTATAAATGAGACTCAACTTACAGCCAGAGGTGAAGCGGTGGAAAGAAACAGAGTCATCCTTAACAAAGAACCATTCCTTCTTGAACATGCTAAATTTTGAATATAAGTCCAGGATGGGCTTGAAAGACACGGCCAATTCTAAGCTAATATATGGAGACCCCTTCTTGTAGCCTCTCAAGTTGTACAGGTATCGGATCTCCCGGTTTGAAGGGGGGCTCCCGTATTTTCTCTGGAAGATAATGAACAGACTCACCAAGATGGCATAGGAGTTGGGCTGAAGCTGGAAAGGGGCCCACTTCAAGTATGTGATGAAGCTGACTATCCAAGCGTTGATCGAAGGAATGGCTCCGCACATGCAGTGATATCTACTATAAGAAAAATATCCTTCAGGGGGGTTATACGGCATCACTCCTTTCCCTAGCAACATCATATGCGCTCTGTCAATCCCAAAGGATCTAGATATAACGTCAAGCTGCTCATCTTTGAGGGAGCTGGGAAAGCAGTCAGGCGGTGAGTCCAAGAGCTCCTGAGGGCCGTACCCATCTACTAATGGTCTCGAGGGCGGTCCATGTCGTTCAGGCACTGACTGAACAGGGGACACTATGGAGTACTCTCCTTTGTCCTTGGATTTCTTCTTATCAGAGCGAGTTTCAACTTTATGAGACATTATCTGCAACATGAGAAAGCTTGTCGTTATAGCCAGGAATATAGAGATACAAAACAAACAAGTACATACAATCTGGAATCTCATTCATAATTCAAAGAACAAAATTTTCATTCGGTAGTCCAAGTCTAAAAACCCATTCGGCACTCATTCTCCATAAGTTTTATTCGGTAGTTCAAGTATAAAAACCCATTCGGCACTCATTCTTCATAAGTTTCATTCGGTAGTTCAAGTCTAAAAACCCATTCGGTGCTCATTCTCCATAAGTTTCATTCGGTAGTTCGAGGCTAAAAGCCCATTCGGCACTCGTACTCCCTAAGTTCCATTCGGTAGTTCGAAACTAAGAGTCCATTCGGCACTCATACTCCCTAACGTTCATTAGGTAGTTCAAGCATAAAGTTTATTCGGCCGAAGAAAGCCTCACCTGGTCCGGCAGTAAAATCTGGTTCAGTGATATGATTGATTCGGCAGACAAAAGTTTGGTTCGGCTATTTCAAACTGTAAAGAATAACAGAGGCGTGAAGCCCATACTTATAGGCGAGCGTAGGATGACCGGACCAATTGGTTCGGCACTTGGGCCGAATGAAAGTGCACAAACTGAACGATCTAAAACAAAGCGCGACATATGCAAGCATATGCCCCACTTTGAGGGGCAAATGTTGGGCGTATTCTCACCACCGGACCAAGGCACGACCGGACCAAGGCACGATCGGACCAAGGCACTACCGAACCAAGGCACTACCGTACCAGATCACCTACTCCCACTACCGGACCAGATCACGCCCCACTCACTACCGAACCAGATCACCTACTCCCACTACCGAACTGGATCATGCTCCACTCACCACCGGACCAATCACGCTCCACCCACTGCCGGACCAATCCACGTCCCACTCACCACCGGACCAATCATGCTTCACTCACTACCGGACCAATCCACACCCCACTCACCACCGGACCAAGACATTGCCGAACCAACATTGCCAGGCCAAATCACGTCAGCCCAGGCCCACCAGCAACTATATACATCCAAGACCGCTACCCCCAGCTTCACTCTATAAATAGAGGGGTAGGGGTACAACAATGGGAGAGAGAACAAAAACACGGATAGAACTTTTAAACGACTTTCATACACTTGTAATCAAAGCTTTGTACGTGTAATCCAGATAGTGAAGGAGAATAACATATGAAGTGGACGTAGGCACATTCTGGCCAAACCAGTATAAATCTGTGTGTCTTTTACAGTTTAGTCGTTGTTTTTTTGCATATTTGCATAAATCACCCAAATCACTAAGAACAACATAAAATTGACTAAATCATACGACTTGGAGGTGTTTGCCCATTTTTTGTGCAAACAACTGCATCGGTTAAACACTCGTTATTAGATGGCTCAAAAATCTGGGTCGTCACATTCCTCCCCACTTTAAATCTTTTCATCATCGAAAAGGAACGAAGCCAGAATTATTAAAATGCTAAAAATCAGATAAATTTTCTTTGTTCATTTTTAAACTACTTTAAAAATCTAGATAATATTACTAAAATAGTTTTTATATGAATACTTTCATAGCTCGATGCTTCGACCAGTCTAGCCTTGTCCTTACAAAAATTCGATCATACGTTAATCAGGCGTACGACTGAAAATCTATAAGTGCTTGGCTGACCCGTTTCCAACATCCAATGAAAATACTTGGAAAATAATTTTATAGAAAATATTGAAATCGGTTTTTGAAAATAAAGGAAATATCTTTAGTGAAAATGCTCTGGAAATCATCACCCCCATCCATGGTCGCAGTTACATCCTGTGTTACGTTGCCATCGCAGCAAAAGTCCATGTAATTGTAGGTACTCAGCGCCCCTTGATTTTCGCTGTCAAAATGAAACTTCTCCACTCCTACATAGGTCATAGTCTACCGATATAAAATCAAACGCAGACTGTTGGCTCTCAGTAGCACACACGACTTTGGCTATGTTACCATAGGTCGTAGGCTACCGATATAAAATCAAACGCAAACTGTTGGCATTCAGCAGCACACACGACTTTCGCTATGTTACCATAGGTTGCAGTCTACCTATATAAAATCAAACGCAGACTGTTGGCTCTTAGCGGCACACACGAATTTCGCTATGGTATTCACTACTCATAATCCTCAGGAACTAGTTTTGTCCGGACTCCCCACATGATCAACATTAGAACCCCCCCTTGGGGCTCAAGGCGGCACCACCCGCTGTAACTCCTGAGAAGTTCATTTCAAGGGAACGTCTTTTTCCCCAGAGCCATCATCAAAACACTTTATACTATACACATGTAGTATTTTTCAAATCATACACCTAGTATGATCTCATACAAAGCTCCTTTACACATAAACGATTATTCCAAAATCGATAATTCTCAAATTAGGCTTTCCGAATTTCAATATTGATTTTACGCAAAAATCAAAAGCCTTTCCAAATCCAAAGGTTCCCAAAACCTTTTTCCTAAATCCTCATAAGATCCTTTATATATATAAACATATATAAAATCCTTGATAAGAAATCTTTGGATCATTTTAAACTTGTATAAAACCCTTTCTATACTTTAGTTATTCCCAAAAATCCATTTTCTTCTGGCTATAGATTCAACGAGGGGAGTTTCATCTTATATAAAAAAGACATATAACTTTGTTTACTCAAAATCAAATATTCGAATTTGATTATTCTTTCCAATATCAATTTCTTTCAAAACTGTACGATGTACACTTATCATCCGTACGCTATACCAATCCGATCGCTCACTCGATCACATAATTTCACTTCCGAACTAGTATCGTCCAGCCGACTTCCTAGTGCGGACACAGATCTGGTTTCTTGATCAGAAACCATCATTCTCCTTGCATAGCCATCACTATGATAGCGAATATCCAAAACCAATCAACGATCCATATCCAGGTTCGCCGTCGAAAATCAAGTGAAAAAAAATTCCAGCTCGTATCGATAAACCATCCCGAAATTCTATGCTCGAATCTAGATCAAACCGTTGTGCGAATAGAATAATATACGTACATCCTACGTATTTATTTTCATTGATTATTAACTAAATCAATTTCCTTTCTATTCACATTTCCTTGAATTTCTATCCATATGTTTACAATTGCTTCAATTCCCTTGAATTATCACTTTAATCCTTATCCCAAATGGATATTCAATCATAAACGGTTTGAACTCTGTCCAGCTTAAATTCAGAAAAGCTTGACATTTTTTAAATAGATAAGTCGTTGAAAAATAATTATTAGTTTGTAATATAGCTATAAAATAGTTAAGTAATTGTAAAATAGTTGGAAAATAGTCTAATAGTTATAGAAATTTTAAATAATTGCAAAATAGTCGTAAAATGGTAATTTGTAACGTAGTTGAAAAGTAGTAATTAACTTATAAAACAGTTGAAAAATTGTTAAAAGTTCCAAATATAATTGTAAAACAAATATAAAATAATTTGGCTTTAAAAAGAAAGGTTGGATCTATAGAATAGCTTGGAAAAATAAGTTTATATTAAAACAATTTATATTGAAAATAATCCAGAGTCAAAACTGTTCACTTCCCAATCCATTCAATTTAAATTTCCACTTCCATTTAAACTGACTCACTTCCAATTTAAGCAACTTCAATTTCCATTGAAATTGATTTAACCCCAATTCTAGTTGAATCAATCTTGATTTCTTTCCCAATTCAAATCAAATTCCATTTGATTTTAAACCTATTCAACTTTAATTACAATTCCAAGTTATTCCAATCAATTTGACCCAATATCAATTGAACCTACTTCAATTTCAAATCATTTCAAATTCTATGAATTAGTCCCAATTCATATTTGAATTTGAACACATTAAATCTTCGATTTTTTTTCAAATTAATCCAATTTAAATTTTCCATTTGAATTTTTAAACTTATCCGTCCTCAATCACAATTCTAATTAAATTAAACTAAATTTAATTTAAACTGATTCAATTCAAATTTCCAAATTTAAACCATCTCGAATTATATAAATTTGAGTTGAATTTCCAAAAGTTGATTTAATCCTTTAAATTAAGTTAACCCTATATTTTTTTAAAATCAATAATCCAAATCTTTAAATAATTTAGTTCTGAGTCCACTTCTCAAAATTCCATTTTAAATTATCTTGACTTACTTATTTCAAAGTTCATATAAGAATCGAAAACAATTTTTATCTTAAAAATTCAACTTTTACCCAATTTTATCTTCCAGTTTTAAAACCACTTCTTAAACAAGTTTAATTTACAAATTCAATTATTCAAATTTTCAGTTCAAAGTAATCCCATATCCTTAATTAAAGTTTAATTTCCATTTTATCACAACAATGGATATATTACCACACTTTACTTCTCATTCATTTAAACAAATCCAATTCGCAATTTAAAGATTTTTAATAACGATAGGATGATATCATTCAATTTATTTTAAAACATCCATCCATTCTCAATTATCAGATCTCAAACCCATTTTGAGATCACACAAACTCCCAATTCAAATTAACCATTTAACTTTTCAAGTTAAATCCCAATTTGATCTTGAAAGTTCCAATTCAAGTTATTTGTTAAATTACTTGACTTTCCCAAGTTAAATCCAATTTGCTTAATCCAGCCAACCTTACCCAATTTGAATTCCAATTCCAATTTTAAACTTCTCATTAATAAGCTTATAAGTTCAAAAAATTATCACCTTGGATATCACATCTTATTCCAAAATTAAAACTCAACATTTATAGTTTATTTCAATCCATCTTTGATATTGTGTATATTCCTCATATATATACATATTATTCCCTTAACACACCAAGTCATCCTTAAATTTTAAACCACCTTTGGTTTTTAAATTACAACAAATTTCTCTTAACATTTTCAAACGACTCTTGTTTAATCAAGTTCTATCATTCAAATAATTTTAAATAACATTATTTATTATTTCTTCATTACTATGAAACAAAATTTTCAAATTCTGGACCCAGATTTAAAACTCTACAACTCAGATCAACTCCAGTTCCAATTTATAAATCATACTTGCCTAAATGTTTTGCTTTTTAAAACATTTCATTTTTCTTACTCATTAATTATTAAACACAACTATCATTTAGGATAATAACCAAGATTACCATATTTAAAACCATTCATTATCATCTTATTCTGAAATACTTCTCCAATTCAAGATTTCAGTTTCAGTTTGAATCCATTTCCAACTTAATTTAAATTTCAGTTTAGTTGTATTATATTACTTCTTAATTTAATTCTGATAATTTAACAGGCAATTTCCTTAATATTTATTAGAATGAAATATTGCTTTATATATCAAAATATAATCTTGTATAAAATCATTTAAAATCCTTATTTAAGAAAATAAAAAGTACGCTCTCTCATACATATATATACACACACGCACATGCACGTACGCACTCAACTCATTCTAGGGTACCATTGACCCTATCCTTAATGAGTAATCCCAACAGAGCCAAGGTTCTCGCTTAACCTTTCAGCTCTGATACTAACTGTAACAACCCGAAATATCGGAACTCGAAAATTCCTGATAGTTATGAAAAAGAAGAAAAAGATAGAAAAAGAAGAATATTAGAAATATCAACATCTCACATTCACAACCGATAAAATATAATAATAAATAATAACAGTTTACAAAAGAATACTATATCTGTCGATTACTTTTAATACATCAGAGTTACACACATATACAGACACTGGATATACACAATTATCATGACTCAGATTTACAATAATATAATACAGCGGAAATACTCTATGTGTTCTTGCCATCTAGCTCGACTCCTGAGCTCTAGAAGGTCCTTACCTGAAAATTTTTAATACTCGGTCTGGCCCAAGCATTACATCAAAGTAATACCTGGGTCAGGCTGGAAACCAGCGTGAGTAAACCCAACTAACATGCAATATCCAGGCAAACAACTTATATTAAACCGGGATAACTCGAATAGATTTACAAATTCACAATGTGATGTTGACATCACTTATTTCACACATAATTTTTCTATGTACCAAAGATTTAGATTTAAAATAATCCAATTCCTTTAAATCGCTTTAATCCAGCCTATTGATTTCACATATCAAACCTGTACAGAATTATTACAGATTCCAAATTGAAGTGCTTTTGGGTATTTACTAATACCCGACTCCGGTCTCTTCGAATTAAATACCATCTTAACCCAGGTTATTATGTGAAACACAATTCAAACCTTCAATACAGGATGTTACTTGCGTAGCGGTTCATCTCGAAAGATAACCACCTTATTACTATTCAACCCAATCATACCACAAAACATTTCAAATTAGGAATATCAAATAATCAATTACATTCAATATCTTTCAATAACTCATAGGAAAGATTAATTAGTCACACAATTTCTAATTAATTTTAATAAACTAAATTAATTACCTCCACTACTGCACATCTTGCCACTTAACCGTTAATTAGTTTCAATCCAATTAATTATTCTTTAACTATCCACCTTAATCAACCTTCTTTAATTAATTATTTTTAATTAATCATCCTTGGTTAATTATTCCTTAATTACATTTAAGTAATTAAATTTTAATTAATTATATAATTAATAAACCTTTATCCATCCATATAAATCACATTGATCCTTAATTAATTAATTCAAATTAATTATTATATAATCACTAATATTGATTAATTATTCTTAATTTAATCACACTCATTAATTAACGAAACCTTCATTAAATTTTCTTAATTAATCAATCCTTTAATTAATTACACTAAATAACTAATTCTTAATTGCTTCTCTTAAGTAATTTACCTTTAATTTCTCTCAACAAGTAATTAACCCATTGGTTAATTATCCTTTATTAATTCTACCTTTAAATTAAATCAAATTAAATTAATATATCTTTAGCAAATTTACCTTTTAATTACTTACATCGAGAAATTATCATTCAAGTAATTATTTTCCAATTTCTTACATTGGTAATCTCTAATCACCAATTACTAAATTTTAACTACTAAGTAATTTATTTCTAATAAATTAATTTATTTATCCTTATCTATTAATAAATGAAATTAATTAATTACTCTCTTTTACTTTCTTATTAACTTGATAAATCTTAAAAACATCAAACCTTAATTATCCTTTAATATAAACCATTTATCTTGTTAAAACTTAATCTTTAATCATAGATACAATTTAACATTTTATCCCTTGATTTACACTTGATTCCCTTCCTACACTAAGTTCAAAACAACTTCCAAATTTAAGTTAATCAAGTCATGTTTTCAAAATTTCGAACCCGAGCCAAAATTAATTCTTCGCCATCCCTGCACCGAGTTATCGTTCCCCTTTCTTCTGCTTCGTGCCAGTTTACAAAATTCTCGAGACACAACCCGAGTAACCACCTTCGTTCCCAAATTCCCAAATTACTCACATATGCAACTAGATCCGTGCACGTGCACGACCGGTCCACGACGCCCCGATCATCGACGAGAACGCCACCAAGTTGAAATCGCCACTCACTTCCTTCCCGATCACCCAAATCCTTCGATCGATCACGAGATCGAAAACGAACTTACTCAACCCTCCAGACAGAAAAACCCCACCGCCTATCCTACCTGACACCACACAATTCTGATCACCTGTGTTCATGACATCCTGGCCGAAGCTTAACCCAAGTGTTCTCTCTCTTATTCCCCATGACCGCCTCCTCCAAAACTACGCCAATGATGCAACAACCCATAATCCCATCCCGTCCTGAGAACGCCACCAAACCCTACAACGACGATCCCCCATCACCACCATGAATGATAAATTCACCTTGCATTTTTGCCAAGTCTACCAAACTTCCACCTACCTTCAACGAAGTTCCCATCCACCTCGAGACCACCGATCGCCAGAAAACCCTCAAAGATCACTATCAGGTCAAACAAGGATTACTCACTCGTTACCACTTTAAAAATCATGATTTCTTTTCTAAAACTCATATTTTTCTGAGTCGATTCAAATTATAATATTGAATCAGCAAATTGTGCCATTTGATTTTAACATGTTATTAACGTTTCTACTGTATTTTCCTGATTCAATAGATTTCAAACCTAAAATACTTAAACATATTTTAGAAAAAACTAAATTATGTTTAAACAATCTTGTCCTGTTTGAAGACAAAAGCTTCCTAGAGATTAAACAAAGAGGGTTAAATTTTTGATTTATTTTAGACTCTGAAACTTGAAAATAGAGAAGCAAAATTTTACACAGTTCAAACACAAGCAACATACAGGATCTACACTTTTATATAGGTACATGCAAAGCACCAATCACTCCAGAAATCACATGAGTAGAATTAAACTTTCTTAGTTATTTAAAATAAAATGTCTACTCACCATTTTTTTCCCTGTTGTTCTGCTTCATGTTCCCCGACTTTAGTACTTAGTTTTCCTCTTCCGATTTCTTAATAGCAGCTTGTTCTTGTATATATTTTTAACATTTGTTCCTAAAAGTGCAGCATCTATCCAAGTTTTCATAACATATATTTGTACATAAGATTTGCAAAAAGGTTTTTAAAAGCTTTTACTTACAGTTCTTTGAAAAAGAAATTCTGTTGCTTGGTTATGCTTCTTTTTTTTTGAATCTTCGATCTTCTTTTGCTTTGAGCCTGAGTGTTTTTGGTTTTCGAGTTTCTCTTATTCTTAATGGAAGCCTGTATTACTTTTGTTTTTGGTTAGCTTACTCTCTAATGAATGAAATAAAAGAAACAGTGGAGGTATATAAGAAGTGTGCTACATTCTATGCTGTAGTGTACACAGTAAGCTACTCTTTACTTTTTATATATATTATGTACTTCCCTTTTTTCTATGATTTGATTTTTCCTTCTAACACAAGCTTGACCTGAATTAAGTTTTGTATGCTATAATTTAATGTTTGTCTCCTCTTTTGTTTACAAATAATATTATATGAATTTGTAAATGTATATATATCTTTTGTATGTATGTAAGTATATTTATATATAGTTACATATTTATTATTATTACTTTTCCCGTATGTATTGTTATTATAACCTTTATACACACTCATAAGTTTTGAAATCTTATTATTGCGAAGTTATACATTCATATATTTGTAAATTTATATACTTATACTTATATATTTTCAAACATCATAAAGTTTATATCAATTTATATTTTCATTGGTATATTTATAAATCTTTCATCTTAATTTAGATAGTGGATATACGCTTTATTTTTTTTCTTTCTATAAGTTTTATCATATTCGGAGATTTATGAGCCATTGTTTATTTTAGTTCTTAAGCTATTTACGCATCCAATATTTTAATTACTGGAAATTTATTTATTGGACTAATTCAAAACTAATATCCCAATAACTGCATCGGTTAATCACTCGAAATTAGATGGCCCAAAAATCCGGGTCGTCACATTTAGATGCGAAGCAATGCTTCCAGTTGAAGTTGAGGTTCCATCCCATCGAAGAATTGCATATGCATTTAACCCTAATCAAGAATTGAGAAAAGAATCTTGGGATTTAATCATCGAGCTAAGGGATGCAGCGGCCATACGAACGGCCAAAAACAAACGATATCAAGATATTATGCCAAATTAAAGGGAAGATCATTTCAAAATGGAGATTTAGTACTACGAAAAGTCATGGAAGATACCAAAATTCCGTCAGACGGATGGCTAGGATCAAATTGGGAAGGTCCTTATGTTGTCCATAATGTAATTCCACTAGGGACTATGGATTATGCCGACCTAATGGAAACTTAATAGCGAGAACTTGGAATGTTGAATATTAAGGCCTTACTTCCCTACAATAGATGAATAAAGAAGATTGAGGAAAGAATACCCATAGAATGGATAATCAAATGAAATAAAGGAACTATAAGGCAAAGTCTAAATCACTACATAAGATGGTAGTAATGGGCGAAAGAAAGCCTTTGATCCCACCATAAGGGGCTAGTTAAAGCACTCATAGAGGGAGGTCAGAATAAGCCTTTGGTCCTACCTAAGATGGCCTAGCCAAAGCACTGTAAGCCTTCGGCCCTACCGACGTGGCCTGGCTGGAGCACCTCTTAGAGGGAGGATGGAGTAAGCCTTTGGTCCCACCTAAGACGGCCTGGCCAAAGCACTGAACCAGCCTTCAGTTTCAGCTATAAGGCCTGATTGGAGCGCCTCCTTGAGGGAGGACATGTAAGACTTTTGTTCTATTTAAGATTGCTAACCAAACACAATTGTCAAATCATAAATCATTTCCTAAGATGGCAGTAAAAGGTTCAATCAAAGCCTAAATTATCACCAGAGAGAGTGATAAGGGGAAAAACAGAATCAAAGCATAAATCATCGCCAAAGAGAGTGATAAAGGGCTAAAGTGGATCAAAAGCCTAAATTATCAACAAAGCGAATGATACGGCGCAAAACCTAAATCATTACCTAGAGATGGTAACTAAAGGTTCAATTAAAGTCTAAATTACTACCTAGAGATGGTAATAAGGGATTCACTCAAAGCCTAAATCACCGCCTAAAGATGGTAGTAAGGGGTAAAAGGAATCAAATGAGCAAATCGAACTCTATTCTAATGAATGGATTAAAGCAATCTTCTAGAGGAAGAACAATAAAATATCACTTATTGTGCTCCCAAGCAAAGATGAAGAAATCTTCAAAGGAAAGGGGAGTTTCTTTTCCATTAGCATAAAAGAAAGTAATATTATTACCTAATGGTTTTCTAGTCTTCTATATTGTTACCAAATGGTATTCCGAACTTCTATATATTAATGCCAAATGGTTTTCTAGTCGTCTAGTCAAGAAACTATTATTTCCAAATGACTCTTTGGTCTTCTATGCAAGAAATTATTATTATCAGATGATTTTCTGATCTTCTATTCAGAAAGTTATTATATTATTGACATATCAGTTTCTAGTCTTACATTAAGAAAATTCAGATATTATTACCAGATTGGTTTCTGGTCTTGTGTTCAGACATTATAACCAGATGGATTTCCGAACTTCTATTCAGAAAATTATGATATTATTGCCCAAAGAATTTCTAGTCTCCTATTCAGGAAATTTTGGTATTATTGCTAGAAGGATTTCTATTCTCTTATTCAAAAATTGTGACAATATTGCCGGATGGGTTTCTGATCTTTTATTCAAAAAGTTATAATATTATTGCCAAATGGGTTTTTAGACTTCTATTCAAATAAAACTATGGTGCTATTGCCACATGGATTTTTGATCTTCTGTTCCAGCAATATTATTACTAGACAAATTTTTTGGCCTTCTTGCTAAAAGAATTTATGGGTCTCTTACCAAATGGATTTCTAATTTTCATATTAATTGAGTATAAAGAAGAACATAAACTAATTCATGTCTTTATCAAATCTGAGAAGAATAATGAAAAATCATCATCATTTGCTTTATGATTTTTTAGGAAAACATGATTGAGGAAAAATCTTGCAGGAAAGTTGGAAAGGTGGGATCTTTTTGGTTTTACTATAAAATGTAAAAAACTTCTTTTATCCAAAGAGGAGGCAAATGTTACTGCATATATTCTAAGAAGAATAAACAGGCAAGCAAGGGAAGATAATGTTACTTCAACCATAGGATGTCGTTCTACAAAGAACGTCGAAATTAAAGATAAGGGTTGTTGAACTTCAAGCGACTCCAAAAAAGATGTCATACTTCTATATAAAGGTGTCGAACTTCTAAGAGTAGTAAATTCCAAAAAACGGCGAACCTAAGTAGGAAATGTTCATACCTTTTACCAAAATCCAAAAGTAATTTGTGTTAGTATATGAAGTAAGAGTTTTTGAATACAATATAGTATATATAGCAATGAAATATTTGATGTTGCATGTAATATAAAGGATAGTCAAAATTTTAGTTTAATAGTACTTGTACTAGCCTTCTAGCTCTAGTAGATTCTCCTATGAATTCGAACGCCAAGATGTATTAATTAGTGAAGATGCCATAATGCTTTCGGTTTCTTTTGTCATTAATTGTATCCTCCTCGTACATCTCAACAATGGGTGTTAAACACATACGAACTATAAATACTTTTATCTCCATCATCCACTGAAACAGTTTACCATTAATAAATTATTTAATTCTGCTCTTGTACAAACCACAGTATTGACGATAACCTTTAATTAATCAAACAAAGTAATCAACTAAAATGGAAACATGAAATGGATTAAGAAATATAGGAAAATTGCAACTTTTAAGAAAAACATTAAAATACATAACATGAATGGTAAGCAGACCCTACTTGAATATCAGAATCATGGTATCAACCCAAAAAAGTGAGGCGGTAAATCGTAGTAAGCAACAAAGTGGTAAATTAATAGGAGCCGTATTGAAATGGAGATGAAAATATGAAATTGGTTTAGACTAATTAATAATTGAATCTGATATGAAGAAATTGAAATTGCATTATTCTTTGATTTCTTCTCTTCTATTTCCATTGATTTTATTTAGAAACTAAAACTAGCAAAATAAGAAGAAAAAAAACATGAATTTAAAGAGTGGGTCGATATGGATAAAGTGGTGAAAAAATAACAGCCAATCGAACAAATTGAAAACAAAGGCATCAATATTGCAGTTTTAACCGACAACGTCTATTTTTATTTTTTTTCCCAAAACGATGGGTGAGTGGTGCAATCATGGGAAAGTGGAGAGAGATCATTTTAGTTATTATTGAAGATTAACAGAGTGGTAGATGTTACTCATTGGCTGATGTGGTGAATTCTAGCCATCTAATGTTTTTATCAGCAACTAATCTCAATCCTTCTTTGTCTTCTCCATTAAATCCAACCAATTTTTATATATATATATATCGGTGTGTATGTGTGATTGTGTGTGTGTGCAAGTGTTGGCTACACCTTAATTTGCAACACCTGTGAGCCCTCTTGATTTATACCACACATTCTGAATAAAAAACACTTCTTTCTCTCTCTTCCCACTAACTATATTATTTAATACGGAATATGTGGTGGAAACCAAGGGGAATAGAGGTGTACCCAAATTGACGTGTAGATGATCATTGTCCTATACACACACATAAACATGTATGTGGTCTACTTTAGTTTCAAATAATATTTTTTTGAAGGTAATTGATTATTATTAGCAATCAGAGTGTCATTTCAACCCCAAACAACAAACAAACTATCCAATTAATAACCTATTAATTTGGTACCAATTTCAATTTATATCCACATCATTCTTGTTTGAAAATGATAATTAAATTAATTACCTTTCGATTTATATCCGCATCATTCATGTTTGAAAATGCACATCAGTGTTTTAAGAGTGGTTTCAAGTTTAAAAATGTTTTTGTTAATTAATTATGAATTTTGAATGGTAAAGGCTTTTAAAACTTGTTCTTTAGCCCAAATCCTAAAACAACAACACTTTCTGGTATGGGTGTTTTGGTAACGGTAAATATACCTGTACCATACCATTGCCAAACACTTGATAAACAACATTGAGCTTTATTGATATGCCTGTAACGACCCGTAAATTTACCACTTTGAAAATGGTATATTTAATTTATTTAAATATTAAAATGTAGAATTTTCAAACTTAAACTATCATGTTTTATATGATAAATAAGAATGGTAAACTTATTTTTGATATTGAATAAAGATTTTGGAATTCCACTTTAATATTGACAAAAGTCGGATTCTAATAAAGTAGGATAAATATTTGTATAATTTTTTTAAAGGATAAATAATTCCTTTCAAATATATATATAATCAATATCAATCTCATTTGATAATAATAGTAATTTAATTTATAATGGTTTGATAAATTATATAAAACTTATTCTATAAAATTGACAAATTTCGTCGCATATCAATAAATCAATGTCGTATTTTTATAAGAAGATTTGGATATTGTTTGATATTAAAGTCAAATATGATTTTTTTTATAAATTATTTGAAGATAATAAGAAATTTATTTTGAAGTTTGGTTTACATGAATAAATAGTTTAACAAAATCGTCAAAATATGATAGGAAAACTTTTTGTCGAAAATCATCGCTTTGTTCAAAATAAGTTGCCGCAACGTTATCGCACCTTTGTTAACATGTTTTAACATATATTACACATTTTAATAACTAAATATTTTTAATATTAATAAATAAGACTAAAATACTTCTAGAACATCATTAAAAAAAGTAGGTAAGAATTAACAAAAGTAAGAAAAGTAAACATCAAATCACATTAAATCAAAATCCAACAAAATACTTACTTTTCTTTACTTAATCTTTAAGTGAATAAGACATAAATTATGAAGTAAAAGGATGATTTTAAGTGTTGAAAAAATGGATGTTGGTTTAGGTTGAAGTAAGGTTAGTTTGGTAATTTGGTAAGAGGTTATTTTGGTAAATTTACCACTTCTTTCTTTTTCCATAAATACCCACCTCCTTCTAACTATCATTCACATTTCTTCTTCGTCTTTTCTCAAGCTTCTTCATCATCTTCCTCTCCTCTTTAGCCTCGATACCATATAAAAAGTTATAAAGAAATAATGTCAAAATATTTACAAAATATTCAAAAGAAATCGATGTTCATTCTCATCAAATCAAACTCCTCTTTTCTCTATATTTTACTTCTTCTTCTCTCGGCCATAACTTCTGCAAAATAGAACCAAAATGCAAATTTTTTCTCTCAATTTATTTACTTTTCCAAAGACTATAATTTTCATGTTCACCACTTTGTCTCATTCTATACATAACCATGCCAAAAGTCCACTTCTTTCCAATGAATTCTCTGGCCCAGTTTTTAAGCCAGAGAATAGGCTATTTTGTTTTGATCATAACTTGATCATAACAGATCCGAATTAAGAAATTATTTTTTCTAAACCATATGAAATTCCAGTGGCTACAACCTTTTGTTGTTAACTTTTCTCAGTTTTGAGGTTTCCTATACCTGAAACTCAATTCTTTAAAGTACATTTTCGGGCTTTATATTTGTGAATCCAAGAATAGCTCCTTTTATTTTGACCATATCATCCTAAAAAATAATCAAAATCAAGCGATTATTTTTTCTAAATTCAAGAGAAAATAATTTGAATTAATTTTTAGCTAACAAGTTTTTCAAATTTTGAGAGTAAGAGAGTCAAAAACAATAAAGAAGTTGACCTATTTTTTTGGTCTAATTTTGAGAATTCAAGGTCAAAGCTCTACCGCTTCTTCTATATACTTTTGGCCAACCTCCATCTCAAACCTAGGCCAGGCTATGGGAAGGGAAAGGGAGTTGTTTTATAGTGTTTAAGTGGAGTAGGAAGTAGATGGATTAGTTTGAATGTAGGTAGGAAGTTAATCGCTTTGGTTTGTGGTGAGAAACTCTATTTAACATCTCTATTTACATATATATATGTTTGATGATGTGTTATGATTTCTATGGATGCTTATATATGCTTTAATCATGAATTATTGACTGTTTGATATGACTTTTAAATTTATTTACCGAGTCACGTTAATACACGTCGATAAGCACAAAGGAAATCACTTTCCTTTTGAAAATGAAATAGCGTATATGGAATGCTTAAACCTTTTGGAAACAGTTTTAAAATGAGTTAGAAATATTTTATAAACATTTAAATAATTTTAAATAAATAAATAAAGAAAATTGATATTTCATCTTGTATATTTTGAAATAGTCCAAAACAATTTTCCAGAAAAATCACGCTTTTGCAGTAAAGTGACCAAAGTTTAAAATTGATATTTTTAAATGATTAAAAAATATGGAATAAATTTTATATATCTATTTAAGTAGTTTAGAAGATATTTGAATTGGAAAATATGAATTTTCAAATATTAAAAAGTGGATTAAATCGAATAAGCTTATATAGCACTTTCTGCAGCACTTTTATGCTGCGAATTGTATAACTTTTTGAATATGAGTTTAAACGTAACGATTTTTCCCAGAGTTAACTGTGAATGTTTTTAAAAGGAAAATTAAGAAACATAATTTGGAATCTTCGTAATCAATTCCAAAATAATGTTGATAACCGAGTATGCGGAAACGATTAGTACATTGGTCCCGCTTGTGAGATCTAGGAAGATAAAACAAGGTGTTCAACTGAGGTTAGGGATGGACCAACCAGTGCCCTGAACTTACTTGGCCTATGTTTTATTTTCTTAGGCGAGGGGTGGAATGGATCGAAAGGAAATCCTGGATGCTCTAAATAAAAAAGATAGCATTTTCGAAATAGAAGAAGATTAGTATTATCAAAATTTAAGCAATCTCCAAAATGAATAAATAACGACTTGGATTGCACAGAGATAATTTTCATGTACTTGGTATTAAAATCCGAAGAGGGAACTCGTCCTATTCGTGGAATTTAAAAGGTGATTTCTTTCATATGCTTCATATATTTTATAATCTTCATATACTTCATATACTTGGTAATAAAATCCGAAGAGAAAACTCGTCATATACTTGGTATTAAAATCTGAAGAGAGAATTCTATGATCCTATTTACTCAACAATGTTTGCTAAGATTGATTTTAGGGTTTATCATAAACGATGCCATAAATAACACTGTATTTGACCTGCCTAAAACTTAAGGAATTTGGATCGAGAATTAAGTGAGGGAAACTGAAATATTATCCAAAGAAAAAGAATGAAGCGCTTAGAGTTACTCTAAGACAAAATAAAGAGATTTCGAAATCATCCAAAAACCCCTTCAAACTAATCTTCGAAATAAAACATGTTGAAGACTAAGATCGTTGAAGACTAAGATATTCATGGTGTAGGATTACTTGCCATTAGTCCCTGGAGGTGAAATTTAACATATTTTGTTAACCCTTAATTCTCTACGACCTAAGAAACGTACGACCAAAGGAGCTGGTACGAGTTAAGACTTAACGAGTTAAGGATATGTACGACTTAAAGCCTCTACGACTCAAGAAGCCTACGACCTAAGATCTGCAACTGAGGGAATGTTACGAGTTAAGAAACCTAACGAGTTAAGGCCTATATGACTTAAGAAAATGAACGACCTACGACTTAAAGGTTGTGCGACTTTAAATATGATACGACCTAATTACAGCTACGGTTGAACGACCTAAGACTTCAGGGACAAGTTCAATACCATGCTGAAATGAGATAACTCGTTGACGAGTTACGACCAATGATGAGTCGTGTACGACTCATGCTAGCATCAAGAAAGTTGCGTTTGGTTAACTCGTGAATGACTTATCACTTTGGACCAAGCCGTGAGCTAACCCAGTAGGACGACCGCGTGTTAACATGAGACGACTCATGACTCAAGGCCGAAAACTCCTATAAATACATGACCACTTCCAACATTTGGGGGGACTTTTGGCCAATCATTTCAAGCGCGAATACTCTGCCGAATTCTCAACTTACCCGACACTTCAAGTTCGAAGGACATCTCAACTAACTTCAAGGGAAAATCTAACGCAATCTACATGGATTCGAAGAATTCTTCTCTACCAAAGTTCTAGTTGTTTGTCTCGTCATAATTGTAATTGAAGATTGTTGTAAAGTTGTAATCGGTTTAGCAATAAAGAGAATTAAAGTGGACGTAGGCTTGCTTTGAGCCGAACCACTATAAAATCGTTGTTATTCACTGCTTTTTCTGTAACTTTCTGCTTATACTCTGTTCCCGAATCATCGGGTGGTGCTTTCACAACAACACTTTATACACCGGGGTGTTAGCGTTCAAATTTTAGCGTTAACATTTTTGGTGCTTTCACTGAGAACTGAACTCAGGCAAATCGTCATCATTGCTCCACGGAAGTTTGTCGAAGTAACCTCTCTGAAGACTAGAAGTTTATCTGAAATCATGGCTCCGGGGAGAAGGAGTAGATCTTTTTGATCTGGAAATGTTCAAGAGGGAACCTCCGCTTCCCCAGTACCTAATCAAGCCACTCTACCTGTTGGAGTTACAAAAGCGGAGTTGGATGTTGTAATCTTAGGGCTGAACCAGCAGATAAATGCCCAAAGTGCACAATTGGAAGCTCAGAACGCCCAAAATGCCCTAATTTTGAATAAGTTGAATGACTTGCTTGGGGTAAACCGTCAACCAACGGGTAATGAAAGTAACTTTGCTGGCAACATTCATGAGGATGAAGAAAGAAACATTCCTGAGAGGGCTGCTAGCCCCTTTGAGCGGACATTTCCTGAAGTTGGTGGATCTAAAGCTCGAAATGATGAGGGATATCTTTCTGAAATGGTTTGACAAATCATGAAGGAAAGCATGCAAAGGAATGAAGATGCGAAGGAATGGGGTTTCGCTCCAAGTAAAACCCCGTTTACCGAAAGAATCTTAAAGGCTGAGTTCCCAAGGAAGTTCGTCCCTCCAACTATCCCAGCTTACAAAGGAACAAAGTGATCCGAACGAATTCTTATATAAGTATGATTGGCACATGACAGGTGCCAGAGCTTCTGATGAAATAAAGTGCCGATATTTTCCTGTATATCTAGAAGGTGTAGCTCTGCTTTGGTTCACCAAGTTGCCAATCCGGTCTATAGATCAGTTTTCTGACTTAACCCGGAAATTCAAGGAGCAGTTCAGACTATACGCTTCAAAAGCCAAAGATATTATGTCGTTGTCAAGTTTAGAGCAGAATCCAGGTGAAACTATCAGATCTTTCTTGAATCGCTTTAATATAGCGCTAGCCGAGGTAGACAATGCAGAACCACGGATGATCTTGACCTATTTGATGAGGGCCATCGACAAGTCTAGCGAATTTGGAAAATGGCTTAACATGAAGGAACCAAATTCTCATACGTCTGGAAAGCCGTCCTGTACCGGTAAAGGCAACATTGGAAAAAGATGAAGATAATGTTGTTGCCCCACGCAAGAATGAATCTGTAGGACAGAAAAGGGAAAATAATGATGGGAAGAGACAGAAAAATCTGAAGAAGCCTCGTTCCTTGAAGCCATCGGAATATACCCCTTTATCAGATACGCCGGAGCGTATTTACCTTGCAACTAAAGATTCTGTTGATTATCCTAAACCTCCCGTTCTGAGAACCGGGAAAAAAGCTGTACAAAGCGGAAAGTTTTGCCGCTTCCATAATCAACCCGGTCATGATACCGATGAATGCCGCCAATTGAAAATTTTGATTGAATAATTGATAAGGGAAAACAAGCTGCAGCAATTTGTGGAAAAGAATAGCAACAATCCCGCTTCGACTAGTCAGGGGCAACGAGCTCCTGCTCATCAACCCAGGACAAGTGAGAAGACTGCAGGGCATGAATCCGGAAGGCCTGTCATCAATGTCATAACGGGAGGACCTCACCCAGCAGGCAGGAGCTGGGGTGAGATGGAAAGGTATACCCGAGCTTTGAAGTATATACCGACCGAGGAAGACGTATTTGTTTTGGAAGGTGCTATGCCCCTGAAGCAACAAAAAACTTTCAATGATGATATTGTTTTCAGAGCCAGGGATTCCGCAGGTATTGAAGCTCCTACCTTGGATCCCTTAGTCATCTCGGCTGGTATCGGACCAGCTATTGTCAGAAGAGTTCTCATTGATTGTGGCGCATCCTGCAATATCCTCTTCAAGAAAACATCGACCAAATGAAGATCCCTATGGTGATGTGCAAGCATCATCGCAGAAAATCGCTGGCTTCACTGGGGAGCCAAAACAGCCAATAGGAACCATTGATTTATTTGTGGAACTTGGAGAAGGAGAAAGAAAAGTGGTCCGCAAGCAAACTTTTGTGATTGTCGACGAATTTTCTGCTTATAATGCTTTCCTTGGCCGTCCAACTCATGCAGCATTCAAAGCTCTTCTGGCGCCATGGTGCCTCACCATTAAATTTCCCACAGATAATTGGGTGGGAGTTATAAAAGGGGATCAAAATGCTGGGCGGGAGTGTTATCTGATAGAGCTACGAGAAACAAGGAAAAGAGAGATGGGAAAGGATGCGGCAACCCCAGTCCGCATCAAAGAACCAGCCTTGTAGCGGTTACAGGGCGGACCCTGCACTGGCGAGCACCGCGGAGCACGGAAAGAGATGGATCCTAGGAAAGCCAGTGCAGGGGAGAATAGAGTGGTACCAGTGGAAACGACAATACCAGTACCTGTTGACCCAAAGGACCCAAACAAGGTGTTGAATGTGGGTTCACAAATTAATGTGTCAATTCAGAATATCCTAATATCTTTTTTAAAGGAAAATTTGGATATTTTTGCTTGGACTCATGCCGATATGTGCGGAATATCCCCAGAAGTTGCAGTACACGCTCTAAATATTGATCCAAAATTTACACCTGTGAAGCAGAAAAGGAGAACTCAAGGTCCAGAAAGGTTAGCAGCGTTAAAAGAAGAAGTTGATCGGCTCATGGAGAATAATTTTATCAAAGAATCTACCTATCCGAATTGGGTTTCAAATCCAGTGCTGGTAAAGAAAGCCAACAGAAAATGGAGAGTGTGCATCGATTTTTCAGATCTAAACAAGGCATGCCCCAAAGACTGCTTCCCATTACCCAGGATCGATCAACTGGTAGACGGAACAACGGGACACAAATTGTTATCTTTTATGGATGCCTACTGTGGATATAACCAGATCATGATGCATGAGCCAGATCAGGAGGACACGAGCTTTATCACCGACGTTGGTCTTTACTGCTACAGAGTTATGCCCCTCGGGCTGAAAAATGCAGGGGCAACATACCAAAGACTTGTTAATGCTATGTTCAAACCGCAATTGGGCAAGACCATGGAAGTCTACGTCGATGACATGTTAGTAAAGTCTAAGAAAGCAGTGGATCACATAGAACACTTAGCAGACATGTTCGCAGTCCTCCGAAAATACGGAATGAAGCTCAACCCTTTAAAATGTTCATTTGTAGTGGAATCCGGAAAGTTTTTAGGTTTCATCGTGAGCGCTAGGGGCATTGAGGCTAGTCCAGCTCAAATTACCGCTTTAAAGGAAGTCAAAGCTCCTAGAACGAAGAAGGAACTGCAAAGTCTCAATGGAAAAGTCGCCATCCTGAGTCGGTTCATTTCCAAAGCCATAGATAAATGCATCCCATTCTTTGACGCCTTAAAGAAAGGAAAGAAAAACTTCGATTGGACTCCTGAATGCCAAAAAGCCTTTGATGAATTGATTCGCCATATGGAAACGCCTCCAATACTTTCTAGGCCTGGTGATGGCGAGGATCTTCTTATATACTTGGCAATATCATCTCATGCTTTAAGTGCAGCGCTGATACGAGAAGACAAGAGGATTCAACATCCAGTTTACTATATCAGCAAAAGACTCACTGGGGAAGAGATGAATTACTCTAAGTTGGAAAAACTCGCCTATTGCCTACTGATTGCATCCAGGAAGTTGAGGCAATATTTCCAAGCTCATCCTATCAGAGTCCTCACTGATCAACCTTTAAAGCAAGTCCTGTTTCGCCCTGAGACTTCGGGTCGTCTTCTAAAGTGGAATATTGAACTCAGTCAATATGACATCACTTATCATCCCCGAAAAGCAATCAACGTACAAGCTTTAGCGGATTTCATCGCAGAACTCACAGATAAGGGTAACAGTGAGGACGAAACGATCGACGATTCCCCAATCCAATGAAGTTATATGTCGATGGCGCGAAAAACGACTATTGTTCCGGAGCCGGAGTTGTACTTGAGACCCCTGAAGGTCGATCATTATGCTATGCACTAAGATTGGAATTTCCTTCAACAAACAATAAAGCAAAATTTGAAGCCCTTATCGCTGGCTTAAGGATTGTTAAAGAACTAAATATCCAAGCGTTACAGATCTTCAGTGATTCTCAGCTTATTGTATGCCAAGTCAAGAAGGAATTCCAAGCGAAAGGGGGAAATCTGCCCGCCTACTTGTCAAAGGCTTTGGAACTCCTGGGTGATCTCGATCATTACATGATAAGTCACATTCCTCGAGAAGAAAACATGAAAGCAGATTCTCTCGCAAAGTACTCTAGCACAGGCGAAGCTCAATTTCTGGGGTTGACTCCAATGGAGGTCCTGTCGGCTCCGAGCATTGATGAGATGGATATTGATTGGATCATAAGCGTGTCTCAAGAGCAAGAATCATGGATGACTCCAATAACAGAATATCTGCTCAATGGCTCTTTACCGGAAAATTCAAAAGAACGAAAGAAGCTACTGAGGAAAGCCTCTCGCTATATAGTCCAGGATGGCCAGTTATACAGACGGGGATTCTCAATGCTGTTATTTCGATGTGTATCCAGGGAAGAGTCCAAAACAATACTAGCTGAAGTGCATGGGGGAGAATGTGGTGATCATTTAGGTGGTCAAACTTTAGCGAAAAAGATTCTCCGATACGGATATTTTTGGCCAGAAATTAATCGAGATGCAGCAGACTATTCCCGAAAATGTGATAGATGCCAAAGATTCGCCAAAATTCCCAGAGCTCCTTCCACTGAACTCACACAGATGGTCAGTCCATGGCCGTTTGCAATATGGGGGATAGACCTTGTAGGACCGTTACCAACTGCCAAATCTGGAATTAAATATGCCATTGTTGCTGTAGATTATTTTACTAAGTGGGTAGAAGCTGAACCACTGGCTACTATCACCTCAAAAAAGATGATAAGTTTTGTGACTAAAAGTATCATTTGCAGATATGGTGTGCCTCAAAAAATAATTACAGACAATGGTACTTAGTTCGAAAGTGAAGAATTCCAAGATTTTTGCAAACGATTCAAAATCCAAAAAAGCTTCTCAGCAGTAGCTCATCCGCAAGCAAACGGGCAGGTGGAAGCAGTAAATAAAATTATCAAGTCAACCATCAAGAAGCAGCTTGAAAGAGCGAAATGTGGTTGGGTCGATAAGCTACCACTAGCACTATGGGCATACAGAACTACCCACAAAACTGCGACTGGGCATACTCCGTTTTCATTGGCGTACGGATCAGAGGCAATGATTCCGGTAGAAACAGAGGTCCCTTCACATAGAAGAATCCATTTCAATCAAGCGGAGAATGAAAAACTACAGCTTGAGGAACTAGATCTCCTTGATGAAGAAAGAGAAGAGGCTGAGCTCAAAATCGCATCTCATCAGCAAAGGATAGCCAGACATTTCAATTCCAAAGTTCGCCAACGCAGCTTTGAAATTGGAGATCTAGTCCTAAAGAGAATTATGACAGTGACAGGTGTGTTTGGGCCAAATTGGGAAGGACCATATGTCATAGGTCAGAAGCTTCTTGACGGCACATTCAAACTCACTACTGTCGAAGGAGATCAAATTCCAAGAGCTTGGAACAGCAATCACTTGCGTCCATACTTTACTTGATAGCTTTGTTGAAACACTGTAAAAAAAATTATGAATGTATGATTCCTGTAATTGAAAGCGATTGTAAAACCGATGCAAGTGAATAATGAAAGATTATAAAGTGGATGTAGGCCCAAATTCTTGGCCGAACCACTATAAATCTTGTGTTCCTTATTATTATTACATGTTTGCTTTATTTTCGATATAAAAAGTACATTAAATGTATTACTGAAATGTCGATTTAAATTTTTGCAGGCAACGAAAACAAAACTTGCACATTACAAGACCAAGTGATTCTTGTTATCATTCAACAAACAAATTCCAAGTCAAAAAATTCCCGAGCTTAAATCTAGATAAGAAGAGCTTCAATTGAACGGTCAATGATTTCGCCGAAAACGGGCTTTAGCTAATAAATTGAGAAGTTTGAACAAACAAACATCCGATTAAGAAGCTTATGTCCGTTCTCGTGAACTGGCCTAGCAATGAAGTACACTTCTTTGGATTAAACAAATTACTTGTAAGAGAAGGGAGTGCAGGTTTAAAAAAAAATATATATAGAGGATCACTAAAAAGGCAATAAGCAAGTGGACAAGGAACAACTAAAGCCCTCTTCAGAGGCACAAGTCCTCTTCGGAGGCACAACTCTTCGGAGGATAAAGACCTCTAACGAAGCATATGCCGCCAAAAAGAAAGTTCTCTACTCAACCAAAAAAGATTGGAGGAATCATGACCCTCCAACCATGAGAGAGTAACTTCCAGGCAATCTTCGGAGGCCCATTTCATCAGGAGTTGAAGTGTTACAACCGCTCTTCGGAATTTCACTTCACCAGAGTTGAAATGTAAAACAAAATAAAAGCCCTCTTTGGAGGCCCATTTCACCAGGAGTTGAAGTGTTACAACCGCTCTTCGGAATTTCACTTCACCAGAGTTGAAATGTAAAACAAAATAAAAGCCTTCTTCGGAGGCCCATTTCGCCAGGAGTTGAAGTGTAACAACCGCTCTTCGGAGTTTCACTTCACCGGAGATGAAATGCCAAAAAAAAAAGAGCCTCTCCCAAGGAGCAGAAATAGAAAGACCTCTTTCTAGAGGCACAATAAGACAGAAAGACCTCTTCCCAGAGGCAGAAATGAAAAGACCTCCTCCCGGAGGCACAATCAAGCAGAAAAGACCTCTTCGGAGGCACACGTTTCACCAAGACTGAAGTAAAACTTCCAAGTGTTGAAACGTGAAAAAGTCTTCCTCAGAGGTGCAACTTTTCAAAGAAACAAAAATCAAAAAGCCCTTTACTGTGGCAAGTAAAAAAAAATAATCCTTATTAAGAGCACACTTTAACTTTCAAAGGAAGAGTGAATTACTTGTTCTAGAAAATTCTCTTCCTCAAAAAGAAGTTGAAGTGCTTTACAAATACCCACTTTACCACATAGAAGATTTCATTCAATAAAATGTGTATATGCACAAAATAAAGAGTGGTATCTTCGAAAGTTGAAGCGTAGAAACTTATTTGTGCTCTATTTTTTAATGAAATCATATTCCTCCAAATGTGGAATAATTATTCTCTAAAAAATAAAAGCACAAGTTCCTCATAAAATAAAATATTACAATGGGCTTATGGTATAGGGGCAGCATGGCGTAACTACATCGGTAAAATTGCGCTCGAACAATATATACCACAAGCTCACTGCAATATCGTACAAAGAAACTTGTACAAAAATAGTAAATGCATTCTCAGATATAGACAGAAATTTATACAAAGAAAAAGAATCATTTTATTCAACACTATTCTATATACAGGTACAGGTTCCAACAAAAGAAAAGCGGGAGGCCGGTACCCGCATAATATCCAGTCATTACAAGCTTCAATACATGCAAAAGGCAAAAACTAAACAAGGAAGGAAAAGCAAGGTTCATCACTTCTTCTTTCTCCCACCACCTTTTGAGCCTTCGCCTGGTTTAATTGGTAGCTTCTCGCGCCGGCTTAAAAGAGTTGGGGAAGAAGGAGAAAGAGGAGCCTCCGGATTAACTTCCAAATCTGTTTCTGTGATCAAAATACTCTTCCTCTTCTTCTTCGAAGATGTGCGCTTCGCTCTCCTCTTTGTAGACTCACTTTCCGGAGTAATGAATGCGGATAGTTTTGTATCGTTAGAAGTAGTTCGATCCGAAGAGACTTCGCCTGTCTCGAGTTCTTCTCCTTTTTGAGAAATAGCAGGATCGTCCAGACCCTGAAGATCTCCTATCTTCTCTTCCTGTGATCCTGGTTGAGAAGTAGGAAGGGGAGTAACTTGAGAAGACGGAGGAATAATAGCTGCAGGAGGCGAAGTTTGCAAAGCACTTGGTGTTTCAACTGCAGAAGAAGAGAAGTTAAAAATATTAGTATCTCCCGAAAAGAAGGGAGATATGGGTTCGTCAAGATTCAAGAAGTAATCGAGAAGCTCATCAAACTTTTGAGGAGCAAGTAGGCAATCCACCTGAATCGGACCAATGTCAAAGTTACCTGAAGATATTTGCTTCGCTAGTTCAATCTCATAATTTTGAGCTCCAATATCCTCCAAAGCCTCATCATCAGTAGGGGTAATTACCCCGATTCTTGTAGGAGGCGGGGAATGAGCACTGCAACCTGTGATGTCAACCCCAGGAGAAACTAAAGGACGAACAGAGGTAGTAGGTGGTAATTCTTTTCCAGAACGTTCCTCTTCCGCCATCCCAGTCCGCACTCTAGCAAGTTGCTCTTTTCCCTTCGCAAGAGCAGCACGAGTTTCATCATCTAGATAGCGCGCCTAAAGCTCTTCCTCGGTATACCCGGCGCCTCTGAACATGTCGAGAGCGGCTTCCCACACTTCAGCCAAGGTGATTTCGTATTTAGGACCGAGAAAAGAGAGACTGCCATGCCCCAAGACGCTGTGCAAGTAAAAGTCGAATAGATTTGAACTGACGTTGGCTTCCATGGCTTGAATAGATTCTTCAGCTGCGATTTTACCAGCCATGGCCTCATCTCGTTCTTTTTCAGTTTTAGCAAGTTGAGCTTTTAACGCTTCAATCTCCATGTCTTGGGCGCTCATTTTACTCCGCAACTGAGCGACATCAGTGCGTTAATTCTCTACGACCTCTTCTAGCCTCTCAACTTTAGCTTCGGCATCTCTTTGGCCAGCATGTGCATCCCGCACTTGTTTTTGTAGCACCTCTTCTCTTTGAGTGTAAGTGTTAGAAGAGGAGGTAAGATCGTCTTTAAGCTGCTTGACTTCAGCTTCAAGTTTCTCGTTATACTCGGTTATTTTTTTCATGTCGATGCTGTGCTGGTCAAGAATCTTCTGCCATTCCGACTTATCGTTCTCCATAGTTAGCATCGCCTCGATATTGGCCCGATTGACCCTTTGTAGTTCATCAACAAGCTTTTGCCATCCAGACATTCTTTCAATGTCAAGTCTGACGGCATCAAGATTTTGGTACATGGCTTCTTTATCAATGGGGACTAAATCAAGATCGAAGCGCACCCCCTTCAAGCACCAATTCGGGAATCGGCTCTGTAGGGTCGGTGGGCCCCTTTCAACACGATATGAAGGCCTATTAAGAAGTGTTTGAATAGCGCTTCCTTCAAGAGCAGGGGATTTGGAAGGAATGTCGATAGAGATGGGAGCGTCAAACTTTTCAGATATTGCAGATGCGTGCTTCTCACTAGGTTTGGCCCGCTTGCTTGGGTCCTCAACAATGTGGCTCTTCCCCCGACCATCATGTGTTTTACGTTTGTGAGAGTCATCGCCTCTTGAAGGATACTCATGTCGCATATCTATCCTCTCATGACGTTCTTCATATTCTCTCCTCTCTCTAGCTTTTCGACCAGCTCTCTGCTCATCGGTTTCTCTGGGACCAGTAAGGTAGCGTCTATAATCATAGTTGCCACGCCCTCCATAGCGCTGAAAGTCTTTATAGTAAGAGCCGCTGCCGCTACGCCCCATTGAAGGATCTGAAAGGCAAAAAGACAAGTCTTAAAAGCCTTTAGAGAAAAGAAAGTGCTGAAAAATCCTAAGTGTTGTGTAATGTGTAAACTACACGCATCAAGCTACAGACCACTCTGTGGAGTAGAGGTGATGATAACTTGAGTATGAGGAGTTGGCATTTGTTGTAGAGAAGATGTCGCCTCGATTACAGGAGAGATAGTTTTGGAAACATCATCTTTAAAAAGTTCTTGTGAAGTCACAATTAGGTCGCTCAACCCCTCAAAAACATCATCACCATCATGCTTTTTGGGACTTGGTTTCTCAACTCCTTTGTCAGCAGATCTCCCGGAAGATCGTGGAGGTTCTTCCTCTTCGATAACTGGGGAAAGTGTCGACTTGCTAGACGGCCCCGCAACATCAGTGAGAGTGGGGCACTTCACCAGTAAAGTTTCAGTGGAGGGATCTTTTGGCATAAGCTTTTCAGCCTCCGCTGGAGAATCGGGAACTTCACAAGGCTGAGTGGAACGAGAAGGGTGAAGGAGTCCAAACTGATGAAGGAATTCGTCATTCAACAGAAATTTTATGTCCCGCTCTTCAATTGGGATAGCCATGAGCCTCTCTAAAGTTGGCTTGTGGCTGGGATCTTTAGATGAAGGGGGGAGCGCTGAAATGGAAAAACAAAGTTAGCACTTGATAATTCAGAATTCGCAAAACTCAAAGAATAGAAGAAGTAGAGATAGACGATCTCACTTCCTTTCCTCCACACAGCATAGAACCCCGAGGGGCATCGAACAAAGAAGAACTGGGTCAGGAACCCATGAGCAGTGTCGGGAAGGCCAACGATTAATTTGCGGTTTCGGGCACTTCTCACAACGGTAATGGAAGGATGATCTTTGGTCCGGGTAAAGGAGCATAAGTAACAGATTTCGTCAAAGCCCGAAAGTCGATTAAACGTTCTCCCAAATAACACGCACAACCCCATTAGGATGGCATAGCCATTGGGGTGTAGCTGGGATGGAGAAATGGCCAGTCGACGAAGAAGATGCTCGAGAAAGTTGTTGAAAGGAGGGATGGCCCCGTTCAGGCACATTTGTCGATTAACTGTCACAAAGCCGGGAGGTGCTACGTCGGCAGTATTACTTCTTTTGGGAAGAATAGCATCTGATTCAGCAATGCCAAACTGACCACACAACTGGCGAAAAACTTTGTATGATTGTGTGGTAGGGGCTCTTTCGGGAGGATTGGCTAGTGAAGCTGGAATAATAGTTGCCTCCCCAGTTTGAACCGTTGTATCCTCCTGCTGAGAGGCCATTCTACACAAGCAACTGGATATTCAAATGTGAAGGTGCACGTTTCCTAAAAGTGTGGAGTGTCGTGCAGAACTAATAAACATGACAAGTAAATATAACTGGAATTAAACTAGTCGATGATTGATCGACTAAAAATTTCAGAACTTGTTGATCTAAAGTTCAAGCACAATATTAGTGCAAGCTGGTCGATTTCAATTGACTATTTCAGTGTTGCTTTAATATTTTGCTTGAAATTGATAAGTTGAAAGCACTTCATTCACACAATTTATTTAAGTTAATCATCTGTTGTTAACTAATCTGTCATTTGTTGTGGGCAGTCAACGGCAGTATATTCGTCCCAATTTTCTGTAAATATTGTATCAAACAGATTGTTAGCTTACAAGTTAAAGTAATCTGTAAAAGAATGCAGCAAAGTTCAACAGTTCAAAATCCATACAACAGCGCAAGTGCTAAGTCGTAGACAACTCAAGTACTAACTCGGCGACGACTTAAGCACTAACTCGCCTACAACCTTGGGATTATGAGGCGAATAAAGTTAAGCCATTTCAATCTTAAGTCGTCAATGCATTAGGGCGGCTATGCTCTAAGTCGTAAGTCAATGAACAGAAGGAGGGCTCCGGTTCAAAAACAATAAGAAATCTATTCGGTCACGACTCATGACTTAAGTCGCAAAACTTGCTAGGTCGGATTAAAGTTAATTGCAAAGGCCACTGGGTCGCATCGAAGTTGCTAAGTCGTACATGGGGCAATCTCCCACTCTATTCGGCCAACTCGCTTCCCCCTCTAACTCTTAACCCGTTAATCAAATGGCCTCTCCAACAGCAACAACCTTAACCCTATCACATTACAGGATCGCCTCGAATGGCGAATCGCCATAAGTCAAATCAGATAGACCTAAGTTCATCAGCGATCAATCCAACAAAACTCATAGGGCTCGAAGGGGCGAACCGGAGGCGGAGAATTAAGCGCGTAAGGTGATAATGATCAACGATCGAAGAGAGAGAAGAAATCGCTTACGATTGTGTGTTGCTAGAGAGGATTGGGTGTAAATTGGGTCGAGATCGTCTTTAAATGTTTAGAGAATGTGGTAATGGCGGAAATGGCTTAAGGATAAAGTGATGAGAAGGAGAAACGACTCAAGCATTTTATAGTTCGAGACAGTAAAACTTGAGTCGGTACGTACGAGTTAGGATGAGTCGAAGCACACGACCTATGACATAGGCATGTACTTCGAGGGGCAAATGTTAACCCTTAATTCTCTACGACCTAAGAAACGTACGACCCAAGGAGCTGGTACGAGTTAAGACTTAACGAGTTAAGGATATGTACGACTTAAAGCCTCTACGACTCAAGAAGCCTACGACCTAAGATCTGCAACTGAGGGAATGTTACGAGTTAAGAAACCTAACGAGTTAAGGCCTATATGGCTTAAGAAAATGAACGCCTACGACTTAAAGGTTGTGCGACTTTAAATATGATACGACCTAATTACAGCTACGGTTGAACGACCTAAGACTTCAGGGACAAGTTCAATACCATGCTGAAATGAGATAACTCGTTGACGAGTTACGACCATTGATGAGTCGTGTACGACTCATGCTAGCATCAAGAAAGTTGCGTTTGGTTAACTCGTGAACGACTTATCACTTTGGACCAAGCCGTGAGCTAACCCAGTAGGACGGCCGCGTGTTAACATGAGACGACTCACGACACAAGGCCGAAAACTCCTATAAATACATGACCACTTCCAACATTTGGGGGGAATTTTGGCCAATCATTTCAAGCGCGAATACTCTGCCGAATTCTCAACTTACCCGACACTTCAAGTTCGAAGGGCATCTCAACTAACTTCAAGGGAAAATCTAACGCATTCTACATGGATTCGAAGAATTCTTCTCTACCAAAGTTCTAGTTGTTTGTCTCGTCATAATTGTAATTGAAGATTGTTGTAAAGTTGTAATCGGTTTAGCAATAAAGAGAATTAAAGTGGACGTAGGCTTACTTTGAGCCGAACCACTATAAAATCGTTGTTATTCACTGCTTTTTCTGTGACTTTTGCTCATACTCTGTTCCCGAATCATCGGGTGGTGCTTTCACAACTACACTTTATACACCGGGGTGTTAGCGTTCAAATTTTAGCGTTAACATATTTATAGTGGTAGTAGTACTCTGTTATGAAAACTTCGATTTGCAAGAATATGATTTGAAGTTAATAAAGAAATCTTTTATTAAGATTTAATAAATGATTTGGGAATATTTTCCCTAAGTTAAAAGTTATAGCTTGAATATAAGAAATCTTTGATTACAATTAAAAGAATGATTTGGAAAAGTTTTCCCAAGTAAAAGGGAAAATGATTTGGAATTATTCCAAGATCTAAAGAGGTTTAAATAAACCAAATGATTTAATAAATGACGCTAAATGATTCCATACACTCTTGAAAAGAAAATGGAATAAATTAAAAAGAATAAGTCGAAGAAAGATATCTGATTTAAACAAAAGATGAAGTAATTGGTTGATGATTGATAATCATATTTGAACTTAACACCTTTTTTTATCGATAATCGGATTTTGAAGGAACCAGGTCGGATTTGGGTGATTCCTATCCGAAAACCACTTCGAACCAATGTATACGTTCGAATGTGAAGAAATATTGAAGACCATGGATCTTCATAGCATGAGGACCGCTTGTTGACATGCTCTGGGTAGCTCCCAATATAGAGTTATTTATAAAAGTGGTCTCCTCGTTGTGGAGATTTTTTGGATTACAAGGACTACTCGCTACTAGTGGTAGTAGGAGAGTACTTTTGGTTTGTCTTGTTCCTAAAAAACTTGTATGGACGTTTGTCTGACATTGCATTTCTAAAGATTACGTACATTGGTTTTACAAACATACATCCGTGGTGGCGGAGAAGGAAAATTCTCTTAGCTTAACACCCTCTTTGCGACATACAACTCAAGAGTTGTATTATTGTGGAAGGCAATTAGTAGTCAATAGAAATGGCAATGTGGCATTCAAAGATGTGACATGTGCTACGTGAAAGGGTAATCGTTGCCTCGAGCCTCAACAATCGGAAATGATCGAAACAGGGTTAGATGCAGCAAGCCTAAGTGGGCCATTCCCAGTTAGGATATAATCATCCCCTTCTAGATATATTTCTTCCCTCTATGATGTCCGGGATGTAAAGTAATGTGGTTTGTATGCTCGGGCGCCCAGTTTAAAGGTCGGTAGCGACCGGGGGATGACATATTGGGTACTACCTAGTTAAAGAGGTAGGCCGGCCTTGTGTTGGTAGAGGGCATATATTCTATGCCTCGGGACAACCATCTAGAGGTGTACCCATCGAAAGGTAGTCCCTTCTCCTGGTCATTTGTATGGAAATCCATTATCCAATAAGAACTACGGTTTTGTTTGTATTGGCATAATGAATAGCCTAGAAATGCTATATGGGTAACCATTTTGGATAAGATTGATAAATTTATTTGCAAATGTTTTTAAAGAATTTCATTATCAAATGTTTTGATATAAAAGTGTTTTAGTTATCATAAGGTAAAAACCTGTCCATGTTTATGTGTGGGCGTGGTCTTATGAGATACTCTTTATTTTCAAAGGATTTTATTCAAAGGCTGATATACGACACCGTCATTTATATTTTAGTTTCTCATGATGGTTTATCAAGTGTAACAATTCGATATTTTCAGCCATTCGCATCCACGCATGTTAGACTTTAATTGCTCAAAATACCGCATTGTAATAAAATTTGAAGCAAATAAAACCAATCACAGAATCACAGACACAGAAATATCGGAATAACTCACAACGGAAATAAAAATACCATAGTAGTTCATGAAGCTACTATAACAAAGTCTCAAAACAAAATACATTATATCAGTCCGAAAACAAACGCAACAGAAATCTCAAATATATATAAGTTCGCTAATACAAGGGCTGAAATAGATGAACTGAAATAGAAATAGGTGAATAACTAGATAAGCAGAATCTGCAGCGATTCCTTGCTCCAGAAAGAGAAATCCAAAGCTAAGCTGTAAATACTCAGGCTGACCCGAGCGTAAAGTAAAACACAAAATACTCGAGTCAGGACATACATACTTATACAATGTAAATCAACTCAAATGAACTGTAGTGGTAATGCACAATAACTTAAAGGATGCTTGGGATTGCCAATCCTCCAAGTATTAGTTAAACCATAAATAAAATACATCAAATAAAATCGCAAGGCATACAGAGAAGTGTACCCATGGTTAACATTCCAAAAAGGTTTATAATTTCGAATTAAAACTATTCATTTAAACCATAAAAAGGTGGAGTTTTATACCCTCAAATCAAATATTAATTCCCAAAAATTTATCCTTTTCAGAGTTCATTTATTTACTTAAATACATTAAAACAGTGAAATTTCAGCTTTCGCAACACTTAGAAAATGCTATGGTAAGTTACATTTGAAAACAATTCAATTCAGCAAAACAGTATTTCAAAACTGCCGTAATAGTTCAGTTTTAGTTAAAAGTAGTTAAATTCAGCAAAAACAGCAATTTTGTGACAGCCCGCAAATTCGTACCCTTTGAGTCGACACTATTTTACCTCCGTTAACTCAAGTGATACGAAAATACGAGCCGTTTGGGTTTAAGAAGAAGAGATAGAAGAAGAAGAAGCTAAACAATATCAGAATCTCACAGTCACAGCGGAATAAACTATATATAGAACATTACACAAAATGAAATCTATAACTGTTTTAAACATCATATCATCAGAGTGTCTCATACAAACAATGTTTACCAGTCAGACAAATCCATACAATCATAGCAGCGGAAGATATATGTAAGTACAGATAATACGTCTCTAACTCCAGCTCCTCTCCTGCTCCAAGCATCCTGTCCTGAACAAATAATACTCGGTCTGACCCGAGCATTATAATGAAATAACACCCGAGTCAGTCTGGAATACCAACTGACAATAATGCATCCAAATTGATTATTAAAGTTTTAAAATCCTTTGAAATCAAAAGCATCTCGTAAGACCACGCCACAAATAAACATGTCGAGTTTTTACCTTACGACAGCTAAAACACTTTTTATAGAAATCCTCTGATGTCATAATAGTGTCCATATACAAATACTTATAAAATAGCCGAAATTGTTACATGATTAAATTCCAGCTACTAGCCACAAAGTGGGTAATACAAACAAAACTCGTACAAGGCTCGTAGGGAGAATGGATTTCCAACAATGACTAGGCACTAGGGTACGACGTGTCACAGTACGGGGCCTAGATCACCGTATCGAGGACCACTCTCGATCCCCTGCAACACAAGGCCGGACCCATCCCTTACTGGACAGTTCCGAATAAGATCACCCCACGGTTGGGATCAGCAACCGCACCACTAAGCCGAAATAAAAGAGACATCTAGACAGGGATTACCTTACTCTCCAGTGGGTGCTAACCACGAAGCCTTGCTGCATATCCCCTGATTTTCAGTCATTCCCATTTGATGAGGCTTGAGGCTAAGCGTTACCATTTTAGAACGTTTCACTTAGAATGCCCATCGCCCACCTGACGATGTTCCGAAAGCATTCGTCCACACAAGTCCGTCCCGGGTTCGGACGGAATTGAAGGCACTACTCCTACTACATCCATTTTGGAAATATCCTCAGGATTAGTAGCGACTAGCCCTTGCACTTCACAACACAATCTTCGTCTCCGAACACGTTTTTCCACGAACGTACAAACCGGATCGAAGTGGTTTCTTTCTCGGGCCGACTGCGATCAATTTAGACCATGATTGATTATCATTACCGTTGAATACATCGAGCTCTCAGAGCTCTACACATTTCATATTGGAGAATTTTCATAAAATCGCACGGATTTCGATGAATTTAAGGAAGAAGATAAGAAGACACCGGCCATTCAAGGAAAGGAAGCGGCGGCCTGGGAATAGATTAGGGTTTTGCAATTTTAACATATATATATATATATAATATTGTTTAATATTATTTTATTACTATTATTCTCAATTTAACATCGTATTGCAAACAAACTCCAATTCTCACGTACCAATAGGCGTTCCTAGGGTTTTCCGCTTTCCGGACACAATGGAACAAGTTCCGGAAGCTAATTCAGTCATACGTGCGAGTAACAGAATTAAACGATCAATTTAAAATTAAATCGGTTAAATCGATTTCTAAGTGTTTCGTGCTGCCACGGTCAAACGACAATTCCGATTGCTATGAAAATTGAAATCCGATAATAACTAACTATTACGGATCCAATGGAACTGGTTTCGTCGAATTCCGAGACTGTGCCCCGGAAAGCTATTTTAACTCGTCTATTAAATCGAGCAATTCTCAAAATTGACGAAAGCGCTTAAAATTTCACTTTTAAAATTTTAATAATTCAATAATAAATCATATAAAATATATAATCACATTAAAAATTAATTCTGACTCATTCCTGACTAAAATCTGTTTAATTGCATTTTTATAATATTAAATTCTATTATTAAATCAATATAAAATTCCAAATAATAACTTATTGACTTTTAAGTCCGTCTAAAAATCCAACCACCCTATTTATATCCAAATAGCCTTAAAAATAATTTTGAAAACCATTTGTATAACTATTCACATCCAGATTCACCACTTATTCCAATTTTGAATATTTAATTATTATTCTTTATTACTCAAAATCGAATGGAATCACTATAAATTAAAAATTATAGCGTATTTTATTGATTGCATCCGATTCCTTCCATTTCAAAGTCAATTAAGGATCCACATTAAACATTTAAAATGAATTAAATGTTCACAAATCCAATGCTCAAAATTCCGGGATGTTACATTCCTCCCCCCTTATAAAAATTTCGTCCTCGAAATTTGCTAAGGTAGAACATACTCTCAAACTCATTTACTTACCCAATTTGCTTAGTTAAAAGCTTATATGCACTTTCCAAAATCATTTAGCTCAATCTCCAAACCCATGTGCTTCATTTATAATCAAAAGCTTTTATTTCAACATTATTTCAAAACAACATTACTAGTCACTAAACTTTTCCCAAAACCCCAAAAAATTTCTAACTCCCAAAATTTCCGGAAAATTTTGACAGAGTCTCCCTTGTACGGAGGAGCTTTCGCGATAATGCGATGCAAATAAATATATATACATCGACCCACACGGTCGGAAACAAAAATATATCACAATATATATCATTTTTTCAATTATATTTGCGTAGGCATACCTTTTTAGCAAATTTTGAAAGCAAGCGGCTAATATTTTAGCATATATGCGCTCCAACTCTATTGAACGCTTCCCATACCTGTACTTACTCAACAAACTCATCAGTATTTAAAGATATGAACATTTTGACAACATTTCCAATATAAATGTAAGCCAAACATGTGAGGACCCGTAAATCCGTACTCCTTGAATATACACTAATCTCCCTTGATTAATTCAAGATGAACAGAAATACGAATTCTCAATGTTTAAGAAAAAGAAAAAGACTGAAGGAGATAGAAAAAAGACAGAAAATAGGGAGGAAAGAAAATAGAAAATAGAACGGAACAGAAAACAACAGAACAATAACAGAATCTCATAATTCGCAGCGGAACAACATATAATAATAAATGAATAATCTTTAAACAAAGAACTATATCAGTTATTACATTTTATACATTACATTACATCATCATCAGAGTGTATAACAACAAACAACAACAAACAGCGGAAAAGAAATACTATATACTAGTAATACGTCATGCCATCCAGCTTGCCTCCAGCAACTCCAGAATATCCTGATAAACCTTAACTCTTGACTGCCCGTGTGAAAATTGGTGGGCACCCAGAGTTTAGGAAGGAAAACAATAAACTCCGAGTCAGTCATGTGACTGCTGTGAGAACTCAAAACTGTTTATTTATCTTTAAAATCAAAATAGAGGAATATTTTTAAAGTGAATTCGCAATGCTTTTAAAAAATGAGTGTAACGACCCGCTATTTTAGACCATTCAAATCGACAATAAAACCATACAAGTATTTAAATAAGGATTTATTCAATTAAATCAATTTGAAATTTTTGAATAAGAAATTTAAGGGTATGATTTTGTAACTGGATTTTATTTAAGCGATTTAATGAATATTTCACGTTTAAATAAATTAAAGAAAATATTGAGTAAAATGTAATTTAAGGTTATTTAAATGATATTGTATCTAATGAGGGATTATTTAAGACTAGATAATAATGAGGTTAAATCGAGATCTATATGGAACTATTAAATTGAACATTTAATTAAATATTAAAGCTTTGAACTATATTGGGATTTAAATGGTTTATTTTGAGATTCGGATATGTATTTGAAATCAGTATAGTTGAATTTAGTATTTAGAAACTAAATTGATTAAAAAGTTAGTTGAAACGTTGAATACTTAAAGTTTTGAAATATATTGAACATAAAGGGTATTTTGTGATTTCAAATCCGAATTTGAGATCGATAAAATTGAAGTGGTTATTTTAGAAATTGAGTTGAATTTAAATTAATAAATTGAGATTGAAATAGATTTAAATGGGGTGGTCAGGTTGATGTTAAACGATTTGTCAAGTTGAGGGAATTGAAATTTCTTTACTGTACAAATTATTTAATATATAAAAATACTATTTGGGAAGTATAGAGATATTTGAAGTGAAAATGATATTTTGTTTTGAAGTATAAATTAAGTTGAAAAGACTACGGTGTTATAGTGTATATTTCTATCTTTTAGATAGTTCCATGGACCCTTAGAGGATGGTTATCCCAAATATCCTCTAAGTTAATTATATTTCAGTTGATATTTCACTTGAGTTAGATTTATAGATATAAGAATGTTAATCCTGACTCGAGTGTTTTGTGTTTTGCTTTACGCTCGGGTCAGACTGAGAGATACAGCATTTGAGACTCATCTTCGAAGTTGGAGCTTTGCTTGAAGATCAGCTATCTATCCCTTCAGTCATCCAGTTGATTAGTTCAGAGAAGTCATCTATTACATTGGAGACTTCATGGCATTTGAACTATTCGGTTGTATTTTATTTCTAACGCTGAGGTATATAGTAGCTTCATGAACTACTATTCTTTATCTATTCCGCTGCATTGTATTACTCTGTGTAAGTGATCTATGATTGATTTATTTACTGTATATTATAAGTTTTGCCAAATTTTATTAACAATTCGGTATTTTGAATTATTCAAGTCGGACATGTATGGTTTTATTGTCGATTTGAATGGTCTAAAATAGCGGGTCGTTACAATGAGACTACCATAAGGCCTCCCGCACACACACACAATGCAAACGCAGAATCGGAGGAGATTTCTCCTTATGATGTCAAAGATGCTTGATACGCATTAAAAGAACATTTGACATTATTACTAGTGCATAGTGTAGGAAAAATTTATTTCGAAAGTAGAATATAAATCTTAGCCAGCATAGACATTTCGAACTATGCCGACTATAGCTACCATCCAAACAGTGGTGACCACCATAAGTGAATGGCAGGTTCTACAACTAAAACCGTACAGGGTTTCGTATTGGGAATTGGATTTCCAACGAATGTCAGGCCAAGGAACTTCCCATTGCCACATGAGAACGCCTCTGGATGGACGTCCCCGAGAACCAAACCGGATCTCTGCCAACACAAGGCCGGGTTACCCATAACTGAGTAACAACTGACCGAATATGCCATCCCCCGATCCTTTGGGACCTTTAACCGAGCGCTCGTAATCAATTCACACAATCATAAAGTGTTTTCAACATGAGTAAGTATCTGGGCTCCATACCATGATACCACCCTTTTCCAGAAGGAAATGCACATACCTTAAAGGGCGCTACACCTCATAACCTTGCCGCATCTTTCCTGTTTTGACCATTCCGGGGTGTGAGGCTCGACGAAGTCACGTCCACAAAAACATACTTTATACAAAAGCCATGCTTTGGGTCAACAAATGATCATAGAAACGATCACCAGGATAGACGATCAAATAAATGATCCTATCACAAATAATCAACACAATGATCATTTTACAGCAACACTCAGCATGTCACATTACCAAATTGGGAATATATCGCTGATAACCTTCAACTACATAACTTTTGAGCTCGTACGTCTCAGAGAAGGGTGTTAAGCTAAAAGAATAAATTCTCCGCCACCAACAGAAATATATTTGAAAGAAATCGGCTTTATATCTCAATTTGTAATGTCATACATACAATCCATACAAGTCTGTTCCGGGCTCGAACAGAACCGAAGGCACTTACAAAGAAGTCCTTGCAATCCGAATATCCATAATCCTGATTGGATTTCCCATCACATATGGAGAACTCAATACCGTAGCTACTCGGTGCAGAGTCAATCGACAGGTCATCCTATCGCTCTCGCAAATACCGGGTATTCAACACCGATCTTCAATGCTATCCATTACGTCGTATCACTATTCGGAATGGGTAATCCGAATAACGAGCGCAATAATTTAAAAATAAGTGTGCATTCAAATTCAACAAATCACAACAAATACCTTTCAAAGGTAAATATTTATAGTCGGTTATTGAACTATCAATGGATATGCACACATCACCAGATTCCAAATAATTTTCCAAATTATTTATTTCCCAAATTTCATATATTTACTAGATATATAATTTTCACACTTCAAAAATAAATCAATATTTATTTTTAAACAAATTCCCCTTTTTATAAATTCCTTAGTGAATTTTCATTCCAAAATATGAATGCATATACGATTTCAATTATTCATTTTCAATTTATCTTCAAAAAGATAAATCTTAAAATATTCACTTTATATTGGAAAACATTTCCATACTTATTTAATAAGTAATTCACAAATCTTTTATTTTCAATCTTTGGAAAATATTCAATATACTTAAATCGAAATTAAGTATATATTTCATTCTTTAAGGAAATCATTCTCTTAACCATATTTATTTGGGCCAAAACGAATGTTGCGTAAAACATCGTTAGGACAACCCAAAATCTCTAGTACAGGGATTCGAAATTAAAATAGATATTTATAAATCCCAATACTATACAAAACATTTCCTTTCGAAAATCATTTACTATAACAACAGTGTTATAGTCCACCATTTCCTTCTATTTCTCGAAAACGTCTATTTCAACAATAAATGTTGAAATCTATGGTTTTGAATCTCAACATATTTAAAACATCGTTAGATCATTTTAATTCAATTTAAAACATCACATTCAAAACAATTTCTTTAACATATTATTCACTATTCAAAAACGTGAATATAACTCCATAAATAAGTTATAACAATTTACTTATCAAAATAAGTCTTTGCGAATTTATAGAACAACGTTTATAAACTCCATTTCTATTTGTTTTATAACAACTTCCTTTTATAAATTCCTTTATTAACCTATTCGATTTATGACTCAATTATAGACCAAAGGTTCACATTATAAGTTAAATACTTATGATTTATTTGTTTGCAAGGTTGTTTCTTTAAACTTCATAATTATAAATCTTATAACTTATAAGATTCAATTATTTATCCAAAACCATTCTTTTAATAACTTTATAAACTTTATAAACCTACTGCTTATAAAATTCCATTTATAACTTCACCGTTTATAATTCTATAAATTTCATTCATCTATGAAATTCATTCACAATTTATTCTAACACTAATAAAAACTCGTTTTTATAATTCAAATATTTTAATTTACAAATTATCAATTTATAAATCTCTTATATAAATCAATTTATATTATTCTTTTAAAACATCTTTAATCCCCTTTATAATTTCACCATTTTGATTTATAAAATAATCAAATTTTATAAATCCTATATTACAACTTTTGATAATAAATTAAGAAATCCCAATTTAAACTATTTTATAAAATCATTAACCCTATATTTCTCAAAAAATCAATCTTTAACTGTATTTCTTAAAAATCATAATTTTTGTAACATTAAAATTATATCGTTTATTTATTTAAAATGGATCAATTCCAAAACTATTTTATAAACGTATACTCTTCAAAAATCTCTTTAAAATCCTTTTAAAATTCCAAAATTTGGTCCAATGATGCTACACACCAAATAGTCAATCGCGACAACAACGACATCATATATCGTATATGATAGTCCATCAAATATCAAAATATCTGAAATCAAATAAATACTGTTGAGGAATCCAGTTGGATCCCTCCAACCTTTTTCCCTGCATCCACAAACATTAGCACAATACCAATTCCGCTCCAGTACGGAATTATCGCGGTATATGGGATTTAATATATTATTCGCTTAATAGACGGCGCAATAGGGTCTCATCCGCTATACAATGCGGGAAATCAACAACTGTAATATATACATATGCCAATATATATATATTGCTATTATATATAATACCAATTTCACTGTTTATGAAATATTCGCGATATATGTTTTTAATAAATAACATCCGCTTACTAACGGCGCATAATGTCTATTTTAACAATCAATAGATAACAATCATCATTCAAACATGCATTCAAATATTTTAAATCTAACTATTTAAAATAAAAATCGAAACTGATTCGATTGAGTGAGAAGTTCTCACCTTGATTTCAATTTCGTTTTAGCGATTTATTTCGAATAAAATTAAACGGACGTTTAATTTTACCCGAAATTCTCACTAAAACCAAACGACTCCAATCCAGTTGCATAGCGTAGTGCTCGTCCATACGATTCCAACGCGACTGGTTTCGCATTTTTTCGATCTCGTATGAAAAAGTTATGATTTTATGAAGTTACACGATTTTTATATAAATTAATTTACAACAAAACTTTATAATTGTAACCTAGATCTATCCTCAGCCGTTGGATCTCCATTCACTGCATCAGGCCACACGTCCCCCCCATCCATCTTCTTCGTTCATGCGTGCACCAGTAAAGCCGAACCCATTTATACAAATTAGGGTTAGATTTGTCGCCCACCACAACAACTTCCAACGCGATCAGGAACCACCACGTTGAAGAGTATCTCGAGCACAACACTCGGCTGGAGCCAGGACGAACTCGGCCTCCATCTTGGCGCGTATTTCGAGGCCGACCGTATGGCCTTTGAGCTTGATTTCCTGACGATCCACCGCATCGATTTAGATCACAACCGTTGATAATGTTGCTCTCGACGAGCTCTACAAGTTTCGTGTTGAAGGATTCTTGAAACGAGGCTTGGATTTGAAGAAAACGAGGGAGAAACAAGAATCATTTTCGGCCATAGGTTTAGGGGTGGCGGCTGCGTATAGGATTAGGGTTTTATTTTTTTTTTATTTTTTTTATTTGTGAATGAAGGCTATTTATAGAGAATCGAACGACACTATTCATTCCGGAAATTCCGAACTTCGATTCACGCGCCGTAACCAGCGTTTCTAGGGTTTACCCCGCATTCCGGACACAATGGAATAGGTTTCGGAAGCTAATTCGGTCATCTGTGCGAGTTATGGCAATAAACGTTCAATTTAAATTAAACCGATTTAATCGATTTTCTAGGCGTTTTAATTTGTACCGGACAAACGGTAAATCCAATTGACACGAAATTTGATACCTTACAATAATATCACATTACGGATCCGATGAAACTGGTTTCGTCGAAATCCGAGACTGTTTGAAAAATGGCTATTTTAACTCTCCAAATTAATATTAAAACAATTTAGATGCGTTTCGAGCTGCCACGATCAAACGATAACTCCGATTGCTACGAAAATTGAAATCCGGTAATAACTAACTATTACGGATCCAATGGAACTGGTTTCTTCGAATTCTGAGACTGTTCAAAAATTGACTAATTTCACTAGTCGTTTTTAATATTAAAATATTCAATTTTCACAAATTAACTTTAAATTCGATTTTAAAAGTTCTAAAATATCGTTCTAACTCCAGTATGATAAAATAAAATTTTACAAATCATTTTCAATCATATTTAACTCGATTTTCAATTATTTCCATAATTTAACATATTAAATTATCGATTTAATTATTCAATTAAAATCCAATTATTCGAATTAAAATTTATTTGACTTATAAATTCACTTATTAATATTTAAAATTAATTAAATATTCAAATTTAAATTAATTAAAATCCTGGCTCGTTACAATCTTCCCCCCTTAAAAGAATTTCGTCCTCGAAATTATCGAGTAAGAAAAGTTATAGAATCTATTAACTTTCCAAAATCCATAATTAAACTTCTTACAAAATCTTTACTAAGTTTTCAAATCATACTTAGTTATCTTTTCAAAAACAATTACTATTGTTTAACTTTCAATTCCAAATCAAAGTTAAAGTTTTCAAAACTTTCCAATTTTCTTAAAAAAAAAAATTCTAACGCCTTAAATTTTCGGAAAAATTCGCCATAGTCTCATTTGCGCGGCTCGATCCGAAAAAAAATGACAGTATATATATCACAAATATACATCTCATCAAGTAATGAGGCATCCCGCAGGGAAAAATTGTAAAAGTACGGTATTTAATCCGAGATATGTACCTTATATTTTATTAGCGAGCATATACGGCTAATATAGCGAGAAAGCGAGCTCCAAATGCGAAGCAAACACGATCCGCACCTACTAAACACTCAACAAACAACATGAGAACATGCATATATGAAAATAATCTCAATATACATCATATAGCAACATAATAACTATACATGCCAACATAGCAAATGAAACAAAAGCAATAAATGCTACTATCAATCAACTATCATCCAACTAATTCATAACCAATAAATATTCATTCATATTCTCATTAATATTCAATGAAATAGGTTTTCAATTTAAATCACATTTGATTCATTAATAGTGGATGTTTTTACTAACATTTATTCTCGATTAGTTTATATTCACTAATTCATATTCAAGTTGGTTCACTTCCAAATCAAATTCAATTCTATTTAAGATTCACTTAACTTCCAATTGAATTTCAATTACTTTAGCTTCCAATTTCATTAACTCAATTTTATTAATACTTAATGAATTATATATAACCAACTAACAATCATATAACAACCAATGTATATTAATTACAACCAAATTCCATTGCTTTCAATTGGTTTAATTAAATTGATTTTCATTCAACTATTCAACTTCCAATAACATTACATTTTAATGAATTACACTTACATTCATTATTTCCATACCAATTATTCACTTTCAATTGATTAACATTCAATCCATTACTTCAATTCAATTACAAAAGTTGAATTTCATTTACATAACTTAAGTCCATATCTATCACTTAACTTTATTAACTTATTTTGATACTAATATCAACTTCATTCAACATCTCTTAAGTTATATTCCATTTAATAACATCACTTGGTTTTACATAACTTGAATTCCAACTTATAAATCAATTCAGCTTCTAAATTCTAAAGTAAATTTCCATTTAACTTTAAATTCATTTTTATTTATAACTCATATTCATAAATATATTCATATAGTTTCACTTCTTATATATATAAGTTTATTTCACAATTGTAAATCACTTTAACTATAATTCAATTCTTATAATTCATTTTATTTATACAATTATTCTTTTACTTAGATTATTCAAACAACTAAACAATCAACTTATATACACTTTAATAATTCTGAAAAATTATTTATTTATATATAAAATATATCAAGGTAAAATTATTTCATTTACCAATTTAAAACAATATCATGTTGAATTGTTCTATTCAAGTGTTTAGAGATCCCTATCAACAACGTTAATTACTCGTATTAACCAGAATCCATATACCACTCAACAAACCAATCATCACAATATAAAACAATTTTATATTCACTAACAAATACGCTCTCATAGCTATTATTACACTCAACTCATTCTAGAGCACTACTGACTCTATCTCTAATGAGTAATACCCAACAGAACCATGGTTGTCGCTTAACCATATGCTCCGATACCACCTGCGAGGAACCTCATTTCCGCCAGCAGCGACCGGTAGGCTTTTCAACCATCCCAGCTCCACCGTGGCTCACAGTGATACCCCAAACTTGCTTTTACGGCCAGCCTCTCGACTGTCTCAGGTTACACCTAACCAACCCCCTAAAAGAGGACGTGTGGGGGCAAGAGTCTCTCGTTCGCCACCTAACCGCGAAGCGAGAACCCCCCATCACATAGCCCAAAGCTTAGCAAGACTGGTGTGAGAACTCAAAACAGTTTATTTATCTTTAAAATCAAAATAGAGGAATATTTTTAAAGTGAATTCGCAATGCTTTTAAAAAATGAGACTACCATAAGGCCTCCCGCACACACACACACAATGCAAACGCAGAATCGGAGGAGATTTCTCCTTATGATAGTCAAAGATGCTTGATACGCATTAAAAGAACATTTGATATTATTACTAGTGCATAGTGTAGGAAAAATTTATTTCGAAAGTAGAATATAAATCTTAGCCAGCATAGACATTTCGAACTATGCCTACTATAGCTACCATCCAAACAGTGGTGACCACCATAAGTGAATGGCAGGTTCTACAACTAAAACCGTACAGGGTTTTGTAATGGGAATTGGATTTCCAACGAATGATCAGGCCAAGGAACTTCCCATTGCCACATGAGAACGCCTCTGGATGGACGTCCCCGAGAACCAAACCGGATCTCTGCCAACACAAGGCCGGGTTACCCCTAACTGAGTAACAACTGACCGAATAAGCCATCCCCCGGTCCTTTGGGACCTTTAACCGAGCGCTCGTAATCAATTCACACAATCATAAAGTGTTTTCAACATGAGTAAGTATCTGGGCTCCATACCATGATACCACCCTTTTCCAGAAGGAAATGCACATACCCTAAAGGGCGCTACCCCTCATAACCTTGCCGCATCTTTCCTGTTTTGACCATTCCGGGGTGTGAGGCTCGACGAAGTCACGTCCACAAAAACATACTTTATACAAAAGCCATGCTTTGGGTCAACAAATGATCATAGAAATGATCACCAGGATAGACGGTCAAATAAATGATCCTATCACAAATAATCAACACAATGATCATTTTACAGCAACACTCAGCATGTCACATTACCAAATTGGGAATATATCGTTGATAACCTTCAACTACATAACCTCTGAGCTCGTACGTCTTGGAGAAGGGTGTTAAGCTAAAAGAATAAATTCTCCGCCACCAACAGAAATATATTTGAAAGAAATCGGCTTTATATCTCAATTTGTAATGCCAGACATACAATCCATACAAGTCTGTTCCGGGCTCGAACAGAACCGAAGGCACTTACAAAGAAGTCCTTGCAATCCGGATATTCACAATCCTGATCGGATTCCCCATCACATATGGAGAACTCAATACCGTAGCTACTCGGTGCAGAGTCAATCGACAGGTCATCCTATCGCTCTCGCAAATACCGGGTCTTCAACACCGATCTTCAATGCTATCCATTACGTCGTATCACTATTCGGAATGGGTAATCCGAATAACGAGCGCAATAATTTAAAAATAACTGTGCATTCAAATTCAACAAATCACAACAAATACCTTTCAATGGTAAATATTTATAGTCGTTTATTGAACTATCAATGGATATGCACACATCACCAGATTCCAAATAATTTTCCGAATTATTTATTTCCCAAATTTCATATATTTACTAGATATATAATTTTCACACTTCAAAAATAAATCAATATTTATTTTTAAACAAATTCCCCTTTTTATAAATTCCTTAGTGAATTTTCATTCCAAAATATCCATGCATATACGATTTCAATTATTCATTTTCAATTTATCTTCAAAAAGATAAATCTCAAAATATTCACTTTATATTGGAAAACATTTCCATACTTATTTAATAAGTAATTCACAAATCTTTTATTTTCAACCTTTGGAAAATATTCAATATACTTAAATCGAAATTAAGTATATATTTCATTCTTTAAGGAAATCATTCTCTTAACCATATTTATTTGGGCCAAAACGAATGTTGCGTAAAACATCGTTACGACAACCCAAAATCTCTAGTATAGGGATTCGAAATTAAAATAGATATATATATAAATCCCAATACTATACAAAACATTTCCTTTCGAAAATCATTTACTATAACAACAGTGTTATAGTCCACCATTTCCTTCTATTTCTCGAAAACATCTATTTCAACAATAAATGTTGAAATCTATGGTTTTGAATCTCAACATATTTAAAACATCGTTAGATCGTTTTAATTCAATTTAAAACATCACATTCAAAACAATTTCTTTAACATATTATTCACTATTCAAAAACGTGAATATAACTCCATAAATAAGTTATAACAATTTACTTATCAAAATAAGTCTTTGCGAATTTATAGAACAACGTTTATAAACTCCATTTCTATTTATTTTATAACAACTTCCTTTTATAAATTCCTTTATTAACCTATTCGATTTATGACTCAATTATAAACCAAAGGTTCACATTATAAGTTAAATACTTATGATTTATTTGTTTGCAAGGTTGTTTCTTTAAACTTCATAATTATAAATCTTATAACTTCTAAGATTCAATTATTTATCCAAAACCATTCTTTTAATAACTTTATAAACTTTATAAACCTACTGTTTATAAAATTCCATTTATAACTTCATCGTTTATAATTCTATAAATTTCACTCATTTATGAAATTCATTCACAATTTATTCTAACACTTATAAAAACTCGTTTTTATAATTCAAATATTTTAATTTACAAATTATCAATTTATAAATCTCTTATATAAATCAATTTATATTATTCTTTTAAAACATCTTTAATCCCCTTTATAATTTCACCATTTTGATTTATAAAATAATCAAATTTTATAAATCCTATATTTCAACTTTTTATAATAAATTAAGAAATCCCAATTTAAACTATTTTATAAAATCATTAACCCCATATTTCTCAAAAAATCAATCTTTAACTGTATTTCATAAAAATCATAATTTTTATAACATTAAAATTATATTGTTTATTTATTTAAAATGGATCAATTCCAAAACTATTTTATAAACAAATACTCTTCAAAAATCTCTTTAAAATCCTTTTAAAATTCCAAAATTTGGTCCAATGACGCTACACACCAAATAGTCAATCACGACAACAACGACATCATATATCGTATATGATAGTCCATCAAATATCAAAATATCTGAAATCAAATAAATACTGTTGAGGAATCTAGTTGGATCCCTCCAACCTGTTTCCCTGCATCCACAAACATTAGCACAATACCAATTCCGCTCCAGTACGGAATTATCGCGATATATAGGATTTAATATATTATCCGCTTAATAGACGGCGCAATAGGGTCTCATCCGCTATACAATGCGGGAAATCAATAACTGTAATATATACATATGCCAATATATATATATTGCTATTATATATAATACCAATTTCACTGTTTATGAAATATTCGCGGTATATGTTTTTAATAAATAACATCCGCTTACTAACGGCGCATAATGTCTATTTTAACAATCAATAGATAACACTCATCATTCAAACATGCATTCAAATATTTTAAATCTAACTATTTAAAATAAAAATCGAAACTGATTCGATTGAGTGAGAAGTTCTCACCTTGATTTCAATTTCGTTTTAGCGATTTATTTCGAATAAAATTAAACGGACGTTTAATTTTACCCGAAATTCTCACTAACTCCAAACGACTCCAATCCAATTGCATAGCGTAGTGCTCGTCCATACGATTCCAGCGCGACTAGTTTCGCATTTTTTCGATCTCGTATGAAAAAGTTATGATTTTATGAAGTTACACGATTTTTATATAAATTAATTTACAACAAAACTTTATAATTATAACCTAGATCTATCCTCAGCCGTTGGATCTCCATTCACTGCATCAGGCCGCACGTCCCCCCCCCCCATCCATCTTCTTCTTTCACGCGTGCACCAGTAAAGTCGTACCCATTTATACAAATTGGGGTTAGATTTGTCGCCCACCACAACAACTTCCAACGCGATCAGGAACCACCACGTTGAAGAGCATCTCGAGCACGACACTCGGCTGGAGCCTGGTCGAACTCGATCTCCATCTTGGAGCGTATTTCGAGGCTGACCGTATGGCCTTTGAGCTTGATTTCCTGACGATCCACCGCATCGATTTAGATCACAACCGTTGATAATGTTGCTCTCGACGAGCTCTACAAGTTTCGTGTTGAAGGATTCTTGAAACGAGGCTTGGATTTGAAGAAAACGAGGGAGAAACAAGAATCATTTTCGGCCATAGGTTTAGGGGTGGCGGCTGCGTACAGGATTGGGGTTTTTTTTATTTGTGAATGAAGGATATTTATAGAGAATCGAACGACACTATTCATTCCGGAAATTCCGAACTCCGATTCACGCGCCGTAACCAGCGTTTCTAGGGTTTACCCCGCGTTTCGGACTCAATGGAACAGGTTTCGGAAGCTAATTCAGTCATCTGTGCGAGTTATGGCAATAAACGTTCAATTTAAATTAAACCGATTTAAACGATTTTCTAGGCGTTTTAATTTGTACCGGACAAACGGTAAATCCAATTGACACGAAATTTGAAACCTTACAATAATATCACATTACGGATCCGATGAACCTAGTTTCGTCGAAATCCGAGACTGTTTGAAAAATGGCTATTTTAACTCGCCAAATTAATATTAAAACAATTTAGATGCGTTTCGAGCTGCCACGATCAAACGATAACTCCGATTGCTACGAAAATTGAAATCCGGTAATAACTAACTATTACGGATCCAATGGAACTAGTTTCGTCCAATTCTGAGACTGTTCAAAAATTGGCTAATTTCACTGGTCAATTTTAATATTAAAATATTCAATTTTCACAAATTAACTTTTAATTCGATTTTAAAAGTTCTAAAATATAGTTCTAACTCCAGTATGATAAAATAAAATTTTACAAATCATTTTCAATCATATTTAACTCGATTTTCAATTATTTCCATAATTTAACATATTAAATTATCGATTTAATTATTCAATTAAAATCCAATTATTCGAATTAAAATTTATTTGACTTATAAATTCACTTATTAATATTTAAAATTAATTAAATATTCAAATTTAAATTAATTAAAATCCTGGGTCGTTACAAAACATATCCATTTCTTAATCCAAACAACACCTTGCATAATTTCATAAATAAATCATATTTTATAGCATATACAAAGTCCCTTTTCTAATGCCAAATTCCATTTTATTTCACACAAAGGATTTACATACAAGTTTCGCTACTCCAATTTATACTTTACCCAATTTTCGAATTGATTCACTAAGCAAATTTCATTTCAATTTGTTACATTTGCATTTCTATTATAACTCTCTTACATTTATACTCAAATTCATTTATTAAGATTTTAGCCCATTCTACTTTCATCCAAACCAACTTCATTTCATTTCACTTGAATGACTTACATTCAAGTTTATTATATACCATTCATATTTATTACAACCAATTCATTTCTATTTCAATAGGATTAACATATGCTTTACTTGCATTTCTTTACTTTAACTTACATTCCCAATTTGATTTACAATCAAATTTTATTCCAATCCATATCAATTTATTTAAAAATCAATTTCAATTGCTTGTTAAACAACTCAATTCCAAATACATGAAATTTTCATGTCATTCAAGCAAAATAACCACCACTTAGGCTTATACCCATTAAAATTAATTCTACTTAGATTTATATTAATTTTATTCAATTTTGCCTAGTTCACAAGCCAAGTATTTCTATTGCAATGCAATTGTTAAATTAAATTTTCCTTACATTTTTATTTCATTAACCAATTCGGGTCTATATTAATTTCATTCCATCCTGGATTATTTACAACCCAGACATCCTTAATTTATCACAATAATTAATTAATACCATTTCACTTGCAATTCAATTTTATTATCTAACCAATTTCATTCAAGAGTACTTAATAAAGCTTATTCACAATCATTTTTTTTTCTCTTTCAAGTTGCTTAAGTTCTTTCAATTTTCACAATATTTTCATTATCTTCTTACACCAATTTTATTTTAGTTTCATTTGATTCTCATGCAAATCAATTCCAATCTATTTACAAATTTTAATGCATTTTGCTTATTTATTCAATCCATTTTTAGATTTATTTTATTAGCAAAGAAACCACTTTAAATTATTTCCTTCCATTGAAATTATTTACAATTCAACTATCACCATTATAATCTAATTCCATTTTTCATCCACACTTCAATATTTGTTACCACAAATTTAAATCCCATGCCACAATTGGATTTTTATTTACTTTCCAAATTTTGACCAATTATCAAAATTCTATCCATTACAATACAAATCCCATTTAATTGTAATTCAATTAGTCTCTAACCTAATCCATATTAGGTTTTAATTTGCTTCCACAATTCACTCTGAATCCATTTATAATATCACCATTTTCCAAATATTTCATTTAGCAACTTTACATTTTCTTGTTTTCCTTTAACTTCTTTAAATAGGATCTAAATTTCTTTCAATATTATTTATTACACAACTGAAATTTAATTTCAATGTCATTATCAAAACAATTTCATTTTCCCCATACATAAGCCCAAGACTTATTTGCTAACTTAAAACACCCACCCTTATATTCTCACTTTGTTTCGCTACACTTTACATTTCATTTATGGTTAAGTTTTGGATTTGTCACACCAATTAACTCTTTCCACTAATCAATTACAATTTCACTTCTATCCAAGAGTTTAGATTGCTTATTTAAGTCCATTTCTATTCTATAATTACCAGTTCAAATTATAACACCTAATAACTTAAGAATATGAATTTCTTTATGCAATTATAAGCAATTTACATTTCACCTTTATATCCAATTTATTCCTCCATAAATAAGTTCAAAACTTATTTTCTAACTTAAGTTCTTTCACTTCTTTTATATCTCACTCTATCTTATCTCAATTCACATTTCATTTGAGATTAAGTTTGAATCCATCATACCATTTCATTATTTCCCATTTGTGATTATAATTCCATTTTACTTAAGTTTACAATCAAATTTTCTATTCTCAAGTTCATCAACTTATTTACTTTAAAGCTCATATCGCTCATTTTAATCCATCTACATCTTATAATCACAATTTCAAATTATATATATATGTGTATCACTGAATTTTTAAGGATACATCAATTTAATCCCTTTTATAACTTTAAATCCACAATCTCAAATTATAAGCATAACACTTAATAGCTCATGGGTACAATTTATTTCTCAATGACCCACAATTACAAGGCCACTTTACATTTCAATTTAACCCAAATCAATTTAATTCTAAGTCCAATTTATTTAACTTATCCCAAGTTAAATTCAAAATCCACTTCAATATACTTTATTTACTTTTAATAACTCAAGTAAAAATTTTAATTCCAAGATTAAGATTTACATTTCCTTCTTATTAGTATCAACTTTACCAAAATAAGTTCATTAGTTGATGCATTTTAACTTTACACACCATTTAAATAGACTGTTCCAGAATTCAATTACTCGGTTTTATTCCAAAACCATTTTGAAATAATAATCAATTCATACCCATTTGGTATATCGACCAAATCTCTAGATTTTCCAAAACAACTTGTTTATACCAAACAAATTTCCTCCCTTGAAATTCTCAAAACAATTGGCACATCCAACAAATCCAAACAATATCATAACCCAACCATCTTGGTAGCAATCCATCACTTTAGAAACTAGAAAATGAATTCTAATGATGCGGCCAGCATCATCAGGACAATTTTCCAGCGACTGAAGTGAGTTCAATGCTTTCTTACTTCCCAAATTCATTTTCAAAACAGTTTCCATTCAAAAATATCACCCCAAAATAAAATTCCATAATTGCCTTCAAACACCTTAGCAAACATTTCAAACTTTCCCAGGATTTAAATTTCCAAACTTTGTTTCCAATACATTTAAAATCCTTTTCAAAACTTCCGGGATTTAAATTCTGGTTTTAAATCAATTTCAATTTCACTTCTTCTTATTTAAAACATATTTAGTTAAATCTATTTGGTCATAAACCAGTTTAATATTTTAAATTCTTATTTGTTATATCCTTTCAAATTTTAGATCATATTTCACGTTCTTATTTGATTAGAGTAGGAACAACCAAACAAACAATATATATATAATTGGGAAAACCATTTTTTATATCAAATATAATTTGGGTAAAATTATTTCATTTACCCACTTTTTAAAAACAATACTATGTCGGTTTACCTTGTTTAAGAGTTTAGAAACTCCTATCGATACGGTTGTACTTCCCACACCGACCAGAATTCATAAACACTCAACCGATAAGTCAACACAGTATAAAAAAAATTATATCCACTAACAAGTATGCTCTCATATCTATTAATACGCTTAACTCATTATAGAGTACTATTGGCTCTGTTTAATGAGTAATTTCCCCACCAAAGCCTAGGTTGTCGCGAACCTAAGCTCTGATACCAAGTGTGACAGCACGCAAATTCGTACCCCTTGAGTCGACACTATTTTACCTCTGTTAACTCAAGTGATACGGAAATACGAACCATTTAGGTTTAAGAAGAAGAGATAGAAGAAGAAGAAGCTAAACAATATCAGAATCTCATAGTCGCAGCGGAATAAACTATAATAGTGAATATAGAACTTTACACAAAATGAAATCTATAACTGTTTTAAACATCATATCATCAGAGTGTCGCATACAAACAATGTTTACCAGTCAGACAAATCCATACAATCATAACAGCGGAAGATATATATAAGTACAGATAATACGTCTCTAACTCCAGCTCCTCTCCTGCTCCAAGCATCCTGTCCTGAACAAATAATACTCGGTCTGACCCGAGCATTATAATGAAATAACACCCGAGTCAGTCTGGAATACCAGCTGATAATAATTCATCCAAATTGATTATTAAAATTTTAAAATCCTTTGAAATCAAAAGCATCTCGTAAGACCACGCCATAAATAAACATGTCGGGTTTTTACCTTACGATAGCTAAAACACTTTTAATAGAAATCCTCTGATATTATAATAGTGTCTATATACAAATACTTATAAAATAGCCGAAATTGTTACATGATTAAATTCCAGCTACTAGCCAAAAAGTGGGTAATACAAACAAAACTCGTACAAGGCTCGTAGGGAGAATGGATTTCCAATAATCACTAGGCACTGGGGTACCACCTGTCACAGTACGGGGCCTAGATCACCGTACCAAGGACCGCTCCCGATCTCCTGAAACACAAGGCCGGACCCATCCCTTACTGGACAGTTCCGAATAAGATCACCCCGCGGTTGGGATCAGCAACCGCACCACTAAGCCGAAATAAAAGGGACATCTAGACAGGGATGACCTTACTCTTCAGTGGGTGCTACCCACGAAGCCTTGCTGCATATCCCCTTATTTTCAGTCATTCCCATTTGATGAGGCTTGAGGCTAAGCGTTACCTTTTTAGAACGTTTCACTTAGAATGCCCATCGCCCACCTGACGATGTTCCGAAAGCATTCGTCCATAAAAGTCCATCCCGGGTTCGGACGGAACCGAAGGCACTACTCCTACTACATCCATTTTGGAAATATCCTCAGGATTAGTAGCGACTAGCCCTTGCACTTCACAGCACCATCTTCATCTCCGAACACGTTTTTCCACGAACGTACAAACGGATCGAAGTGGTTTTCAAGAAGTAAATCTCAACCTCGGTCTCTTCGAAACGATCAACTCATTTGTCCAATATTGATAGTCGGTTATTTAACTATCAATTTATTTTCACAAACATCCATCACACAATAAATAATATTCCACATTATTTATTTTCCTCTAATATCATTAAAAGATATATTCCAAATTTTCAAAACTCGTTTGAAAACAATTTCCCAAAGTTCATCCTCTACAAGGTAAATCCTTTACCATATATTTCCATTGGAATAACCAAGTTCAAAACATTTAGATTTAAAACAGTTAAAACATTTTATACTGAAATATACTTTAAAATACGTAAATTTACTTCTAATTACTTACTCAAAAATATGAATTTAAAATAAGTGAAGTAAAACTATTTATTAAGATCTAAACTTGGTTTTACATAAAAGTTTAGTTAAACTAAATTTAAAAGTAGAGTTTTCAAAGAATTAATAACAATTTCAAATAACTTTGTTCAAAACTAGCCTTTAAATAAATCTATTTGTAAAAATAATTACTAAGGTATTCATAAAAATTTACTATTGCTAATTTATCAATAATTACTTTAAAATAATAATTTCCAAAACACTCTTTTAAACAAGTTTGAATTTTTAAACTTTCTTTTAATAAAATCTGTTTAAAACACAAACTTGGTTTTTCCCAGGGAAACTCATTCCCACTCAAACAACCCATAAAATCCATTTTATAAATTCTGTCGATTATATTTCAATTCAGATTTATGTTTCATAACATAAATTTCCTCCCCAGGTTTAAAATAATTACTTACGAAGGTTAACCACATTTCCATTCCCGGAAATTCACTTCCAAAGTATAAGTGTAAAGGTCTTTTTGAATAAACTATTATAAATTTATTTAATGAAATCATACATAAGGAATTGCTTAACTAAATACCTACTTAAATTTTCAATGGTTTTAAATAATATTTCTGCAACATTCTAATTTGCAATTTATTGCTAATTTAATTTGAAGGGTTTCTTTTGAAATCATATTTAATTTCCAGGGAACATTATTATCAAAATAACCCCATTGTTACTTTTAACAATTTATAATTTCTTATTGAAATTATCACCAGAAATCCATACTTTCACATTTATCAACTAATAAATGTTCCACATATTTTTATTTCTAACTTTACAAATTTTCATTCTTCACTCAACCCAGATTCCAAATTTTATCCCCTTAAATTCTTTATTTATCAATTCCTTTTATTTCTTAAAAAAATCCATTTTATTATATTTTATTCTTAAAATTCTGTATATATACTTATCCAGCAATATCACAGTACAATTTAATTCAGAGTTATCCATCACAATATATAAACAGATCACAACATCAATTATAAAGATAATTACTATAGTGTGAGGAATCCAGTTGGATCCCTCCAACCCGTTTTTCCTGCATCAACAAATATTAGCACATCACATATAAATTTCAATCCAGACTGATAACAACAATTATATTCAACCAATCACACAGATATTTAAATATTAATTATTTAAATCAGCTAATATCCAGATATGAGTGAGAATAACTCACCTTGAGTTTTGGCGAGCGTTCGAAATTTAAATTAAACCGAACAACGTTCGATTTAACTCAAATTTCTACTTGCCCGGGATGATTTCCAAACTGCACCACCGCGTAATGCGCTCTTCTGCGATTCCGGCACCGCAAATTTCGTTAAATTCCAACACAGCAGGCCGTCATCACGAAACTAATCCCACCCTATTCCTCCTTCCCGCTTTAGCACACGCATACCCATATAACCCATTTCGTCCCCCCCCCCCCAAATCACGATCGC